>CM008285.1:36834283-37468402 GCA_002319775.1 Fagopyrum tataricum
TAAACCGTTAGCTAACTATACACATATATAAGAAGATGCTAGAGCACAAACACACATCAATAATATTAACACATCATCATGATATCACACATTTACCCGGTTTATTATCTTTAATAAGTTAAATCACTCAATCGTATAAATAGATGTATATGAAGATATGTGACACGAGGAATATAATCCCCGCCTCTGAGTACTCTAGCCAGCTGGAGTAGTATCAGCACACCTCCCGTGTACCCTATGGAGTGGTGAGGGTCCTTCCCGTATACCAGATCTGGCCTGACTACAGAGAACCTCCCAGACTCCACTACGGGATGAAAGGGAAAGGTTATCACGGCCACTACAATGGCGGTCAATATAACATAGGTCGGTGACCATAATAACACATGCTATAAAGCATATAACACACACACCACTCAAGCATACATCCAATATAAGGATAGTAGCTAAGTAAGTCCTATGGACTTACCTCAATCTCAGAAGTAACTCGTACGATCAACTCTCCACTGGTCCACTCCAAACTGGAGGACAACACGGCCTATACAAGGCATACTATCAAACTCCTATCACACAAAGGGGTCACACCTAGACCCAAGGGATCCATAAGGATCATATCCAACTCGTAACCTCAAGCCGTAACCGGCATATCTATATCATACTCATCATAAACCGATACCTAGCATGGTACTAGTTCCCTCATACTAGGAAAGGAAAGGAGCTACCAACTATGGGTAGTCCCGGGACAAGACGCACCTGCGTGATCAAGGGACGCAGGGCGGAATGGATAACCCGCAGGCGCGGCAGGAGAGCCAGGGGCGGTGACAAGGCGCAGGCAACGCAGGCACGGCGCAGGCGCTGGCGCTGGCACGGTCTCCGCAGGGGCGGGTTTCCAGGGCGGGGCCGACAGTGCAGAATTCCGGCTTCTCTTCGGCTCTTCACGTGATCAAATCACGTCTTCACTCCATCACAACACACACATGCCACAATATACACATTCCATCAACATCCTATGTCCAAACATCTAATCCTAAGCTAAAGAAATGGAATCAAGAAGAAAGAAGAGAAGAGAAGAAGAAGCTTACCACAACTGTGGTCCTAGGCTGCAGGGAAGATCAACACACACCAAAGCTGGCTTCCAAGCTCAGCAACACACATCACTAGCATATCAACAACCACCAAGCACAACTTCCAAGCAAAACTCCAAGAGAAAACTCAAGCAAGATCAAGGGAAGGGATGAAGAAGCAAGAAGGACGTAGAGCTGGATTGGAAATGTGAAGAAGTAACCTTGATCAGCCAAGGGAAGGAAAGAAGTAAGGAAAGGTAAAGCACGGTCAAAGAGTCAACAAAACCGGCTGCAGCCGCCGGAAAACCGCAGGGGCGGGAGCCGCGCGGCGGTCATGCCCGCGGGTGCGGAAAGGCCATCTCGGCCCAAAGCCAATCTCGGCTAATCTCGGTCCGAAAGAATAGGGTCTCACATCTCACCCCCCTAAAAACAAGTTTCGTCCCGAAACTTGCAAAGTCCTGAAACCACTCGGACTCAAAAGCCGAGGTAAAACTCTCTATAACCTCAAACATAAGCATGGAGGAAATCATCAACTCCAGCTGCAACCTATACTATCCAGGGCCTAGAGAAACCATCTCTAGCAAACATAAACACATCACAAGGCATAGAGGAATCACATCTCTAGCCGTATCATAACCATAACAGAAAGGCATGGAGGGAGAACATCTCCAGCACTACTATGTCCATCAAAATAGCATGGAGGAAGAACCATCTCCAGCTAAACCTAAACGTATCACAATAGCATGGAGGAAAGAGCCATCTCTAGCTATAAACAAGAATCATAATAGCACAACAAGATCTAATAAGATCATAATCATATCAAAGCTAGTATGAAATAAACACATCATAGCATATAAGCATATAAGTAGATAAAGACTCACCAAGCTAGTACTAAGATCTAGTCGGTGATCCTACTGGTGCACCTATCTCGGTATAGAACTCTGGATAGTTCCTCTGGATACTATCCTCAGTCTCCCATGTAGCCTCCTCGAGTCCTCGTCTCGACCACTGTATCCTCAACATAGGAATGTCCTTCGAACGCAGGCGTCTCATACCTCGCTCTAGGACTGCAATAGGATGCTCAACAAACGTGTGGTCCGGCTCAACCACCAAATCCTCATAACTCACAATGTGCCTCGGATCTAGTATGTACTCCTTCAGTTGAGACACATGAAATAAAGGGTGAACACCCTCTAATCTCGGAGGCAAGGCTAATTTGTAAGTTGTGCTCCCAACCCGATCCAGAATCTCGAACGGTTCGACATATCGGGGACTCAAATTCCCCTTAATGCCAAAACGCCTAACACCTCGTGTCGGGGACACTCTCAGCCACACATGGGCTCCAACCCTGAACTCTAGAGGCCTATGCCTCCTGTCAGCATAAGACTTCTGACGGCTTTGTGCAGTCAGCATACGCTCTCTGATCAATGCTACTCGATCCATATCATCCTGAATCTGATCAGGTGCTAAACCACTGACACTGCTCCGCTCATCCCAGCAGAACGGGGTACGGCATCTCTGTCCATACAGTGCCTCATATGGGGCCATCCCAATAGATGCATGCCAGCTGTTGTTGTAGGAGAACTCAACAAGTGGGAGATGATCCGTCCATACCTGTCCCCAATCCAACACACAAGCTCGCAGCATATCCTCCAGGGTCTGAATGGTCCTCTCTGACTGACCATCTGTCTGAGGATGGAACGCAGTCGTGAAGTGCAAACTCGTCCTAAGGGCAGTCTGAATCTGCTGCCAGAATCTCGAGGTAAATCGCCCATCTCTGTCTGAGACGATCGTCCTCGGTACACCATGGAGTCTCACTATCTGCCTAGTGTACCCCTCAGCTAATCTGCTCACCGGCCACGTCTCCCTGATAGGAATGAAACGTGCCGTCTTCGTCAATCTGTCTACTATGACCCAGATGGCATCAAAACTCCGGCTCGATCTCAGCCTAGTAACAAAATCCATGGTGACGTCCTCCCACTTCCTCTGTGGAACAGGAAGGGGATGGAGCTCGCCCCCAGGTCTGAAATGTTCTATCTTGACCTGCTGGCAGTTCGCACACTGTGCCATAAATCTGGCCACATCGGGCTTCAGTCCTCCCCACCAATATATACGTCTCAAGTCCTGATACATCTTACTCGTACTTGGATGTACAGAGTAAGGTGTACAGTGAGCCTCCTGTAAAATCCTCTGCCTCAACTCTGTATCAGTAGGTACACAGACGCGACCGCGGCGCCTCAAAACTCCATCTGCTCCAAGCAGAAACTGGGGTGCCTCATCTCGAGACATCCTATCTCTGATCCTCTGTAAAGTCGGGCAGGTCTCCTGCTTCTGTTGGATCTCGCCAAACAGATCAAGAAGGACCTTTAAAGTACGCAGCTGGGCATCCTCATCAGGAAACTGGATGTCCAACTCTAACCAAATCAGATCTCTCTGCAACTGATGTTGAACTGTCAATCTAGCAATCGCCTGCTCAGGGCGTCGGCAACAACGTTCGCCTTCCCTGGATGGTATAGAATCTCCAGATCAAAGTCCTTGATCAGCTCGAGCCACCTACGCTGGCAATTATTCAATTCCCGCTGCGTGAAAATGTACTTCAGACTCTTATGGTCTGTGAAGATCTGACATGTAGCACCATGCAGGTAATGTCTCCAGATCTTCAGTGCATGAACTACCGTTGCCAACTCCAGATCATGAGTCGGGTAGTTCTCCTCATACGTCTTCAACTGTCGAGACGCATAAGCAATAACTCTGCCCCGCTGCATCAAAACACATCTCAAGCCTAGCTTGGATGCATCACTGTAAACCACAAAATCCTCAATACCCTCTAGCTGTGCCAAAATAGGAGCAGAAGTCAAACACCTCTTCAACTCCTCAAAACTCTACCTACACTGATCAGACCACACAAATCTGGTAGTCTTCCTCAGCAAACTCGTCAGAGGACGGGCAATCACAGAAAATCCCTCCACAAAGCGTCTGTAATAACCGGCTAGGCCAAGGAAACTGCGTACTTCCTTGACGTTCGTCGGTGTCATCCAAGCTGCTACTGCCTCTATCTTCGCTGGATCCACCTTGATCCCCTCAACTGATACTACATGACCCAGGAATGCTACCTCTGGCATCCAAAACTCACACTTAGAGAACTTAGCATAAAGTTCTCTATCCCTTAAAACCTGCAATACAGTCCTCAGATGTCCTGCATGCTCCTCTCCGCTGCGAGAGTATACTAGAATGTCATCAATAAAGACCACCACAAACTAATCCAGGAAGTCGATGAAGATACTGTTCATCAACTCCATAAAGACGGCTGGGGCATTCGTAAGCTCAAATGGCATCACTACAAACTCGTAGTGACCATATCTGGTCCGGAATGCTGTCTTGTGCACATCCTGCTCCCTCACCCTCAGCTGGTGATACCCGGAACGCAGGTCAATCCTGGAGAACACAGTCGCTCCCTGTAGCTGATCTAACAAATCATCAATACGCTGTAGTGGATACTTGTTCTTGATGATCACCTTGTTCAGCTCTCTGTAATCTATGCATAATCTCAGTGATCCGTCCTTCTTCCGTACGAAGAGGACAGGTGCTCCCCATGGGGACACGCTAGGGCGAATGAAGCCCTACTCAGTCAACTCCTCGAGTTGCTTCTTCAGCTCCAACATCTCGACAGGCGCCATCCGGTATGGGGCCTTCGAGATGGGTCTCGTACCAGGCTCTAACTCGATACTGAAATCCACACTCCTCTGAGGCGGCAAACTGGACGGCTCAACAAAAATATCAGTAAACTCACAAACAACTGGGATATCCTCTAATGCTGGACTCTCCCCCTCCTTCATGGCATAACACTAGAAGGCCTCGTAACCATGTGCAATAAGTCTAGCTGCCCGTATAACGCTGATAACTGTGCCTACCTTTCCAAGGTCCCAACCTCGGAAAACCTCTATCTGACCTAACTCGGTAGAGAGGGTAACAGTCCTCCTACCTACATCTAGGACTGCAGAATGTCTAGCCATCCAATCCATACCTAGAATGACTTCTTCATGCTCTAATGGCATGACGAAGAAGTCAACTAGTAACACACGGGTCCCTACAGAAATGGGACAACCGTGAATCTCACGGGTACCTCTAACCCTACCACCATCGGGTAACCCTATAATAAAGGGCATCCCCTCAACTGTATCTAACCCAAGACGCTCTACACAAGCATCAGAGATAAAAGAGTGCGTAGCACCAGTATCAAATAAAACTGTAACAGGTAAACCATGAATCAGAATGGTACCTGTAGCAGTAGGTGCAGCTAGCTGCTCTGCACTCCTCAACTCAAAAACACGACCCTGTGGGCCTCTGGTATCAGTGGTGCCCCCACCACGGCATCTGCTTCTACTCGGCCCAGGAGCAGATCCCTGAGTCGTAGGGCGATCTGGGACTCTCTGCTATCCCTGTATCTGCTGCTGCTGCTGAGGTGGCCTCTGCCCACCTCCCGCTACACTGGTAGGAGAAGAACCCTGCTGAGATGCAGCTCCGCCCTAACAGCAGTAAACGGCTCTATGACCCTGTCTACCACAAGTAAAACACGTCACTAATGGCCTCGTGCACTCGGGCTTCAGATGCCCTGGATCTCCATAGTAAAACACTATCGTCCCTTCTCTGCAACCGGTGCAAATGAAGGCTGACCCTGGCGTCTCTGACCACGCCAACCACTAGCAGAACCACCAACACCACTGGTCTACCATGTACGCTGCCTCTTCTCAGACCCTCCGGTATGAGAAGCTCTCCTCTGACTCGCCCGCTCTCGCTCATAGTCGGCGGCTCTATCCTGGTAGTCCATCAAGGACTCACAATGAAATCCCGCCATATAGGCCCGGGTAGTATCCCTCAGTCGTCGGGAAAAGAGATAAACGTGCTGGTCTGCAGAAGGTGCAGCTGGTCCCAGTAATGCAAGCTCCTCCTGAAACCTCCTGATGGCCTCAGAGACTGGTAAATCCTCAAACCCAGCCTCAACAAAATCTCGCAGTTTCTCCCTCCTCAGTGAGGCAGGGCAGAAACGCTCTCTGATCATCGTCCTCATCTGATCATAACTGGTAACCTGACCCCGTACTGATCTCCACCAGTGTTGTGCCAAGTTCCGGAATAAAGTCTGAACCAACTCGATCTGTCTGTCAGCTGGACATCGAATAGACTCCAAAGCTGAGTCTACATGCCCGATCCAAAGCTCAACCTCCAATCCCACCTTCCCAGTGAAAGGGGGTACACCCATATGATGGAATGCCTTCAACCAGGTATCTGGTCTAGGCCCTCTATGCTCCTCTGGTGCTTTGGCAATCTCAGCAGCAGGTACTTGTATAGTTGGTACCTGAGTAACGGTGTGGGACCTCTCAGATGGTCCCTCTTGTGCTTGTAAATCTGGGGCACGTCTACTGGCTCTGGCAGCCTCCTCTACACGTCTTATATATACTCGGAACTCTGATCCCCCATGGAGACACGATCAGACTCGCCAGAATGGGCTCTCTGTGCCCCCTGTCTCTCAGCTGCCCCGTTCCTAGTCTCAGGAACGACGCTCTCAACAACCTCCTCATGTATCTCTCCTGCATGTGAACCGTCAGCAGGAGTCCTACCCCGTCCTCTACCTAGAGGGGGTCTACCTCTACCTCGTCTAGCTGCAGGTAAGGCTCTAGTCTGAACCATCTTTAGAAGACGTAAACCTATCTTAGAAGGCTATATATATGCCATATGTATAGATATATAACAGATCAATCACAGCAGAATATCTATATGTATCTATACTGTCGAGATCTTCAGAGGGGCGATGGTGTACGTACACGATAACCCAAAACATTTGTACTCATTTCAAAACCAAAACCTTTTGAAAAGTCAGACCCCTTTCGGGTTCTGTTTATTTATCTATTCGAACTTTATTGCAAATTACTAGTGTCATTGTTGTCAACCTGGGCTCTGATACCAACTTTGTAACACCCCAAATCCGTAGGACTCGGAGTGCTACTGGGCTAGGATCTCACAATGGATCCTGACCCTAGCCTGACAACAACTTCACTGAATCTTACAACAAGGCACCAATAGATTAAAACAAAACATAAAAACTGATATATATATATATATAATATATATATATATACATGTCAAAAGGATGATACAAAGTACTGCTGAGTACAAAGTCAAACTGAAATCCGTACAATAATGATAAACCCAAAATCCCACGAATACGCCCCATGTACGGAACCCTCAGCAGATCACCCTCTGGATCACTCTGCAGCTCTCCTAACCTGCAAAGAATCTACAACACGGTATAAAACCGTTAGCTAACTATACACATATATAAGAAGATGCTAGAGCACAAACACACATCAATAATATTAACACATCATAATGATATCACACATTTGCCCGGTTTATTATCTTTAATAAGTTAAATCACTCAATCGTATAAATAGATGTATATGAAGATATGTGATACGAAGAATATAATCCCCGCCTCTGAGTACTCTAGCCAGCTGGAGTAGTATCAACACACCTCCCGTGTACCCTATGGGAGTGGTGAGGGTCCTTCCCGTATACTAGATCTGGCCTGACTACAGAGAACCTTTCAGACTCCACTACGGGATGAAAGGGAAAGGTTATCACAGCCACTACAATGGGCGGTCAATATAACATAGGTCGGTGACCATAATAACACATGCTATAAAGCATATAACACACACACCACTCAAGCATACATCCAATATAAGGATAGTAGCTAAGTAAGTCCTATGGACTTACCTCAATCTCAGGAGTAACTCAAGCACGATCAACTCTCCGACTGGTCCACTCCACACTGGAGGACGACACGGCCTATACAAGGCATACATATATATATCAAACTCCTATCACACAAAGGGGTCACACCTAGACCCAAGGGATCCATAAGGATCATATCCAACTCGTAACCTCAAGGCCGTAACCGGCATATCTATATCATATTCATCAAAAACCGATACCTAGCATGGTACTAGTTCCCTCATACTAGGAAAGGAAAGGAGCTACCCAACTATGGGTAGTCCCGGGACAAGACGCACCTGCATGATCAAGGGACGCAGGGGCGGAATGGATAACCCGCAGGCGCGGCAGGTAGAAGCCGCAGGGGCGGTGACAAGGCTGCAGGCTAACGCAGGCACGGCGCAGGCGCGATGGCACGGTCTCCGCAGGGGCGACGCTTTCCAGGCGCGGGGGCGGCGACAGTGCAGAATGAATTTTCGCGGCTTCTCTACCATCAACATCCTATGTCCAAACATCTAATCTTAAGCTAAAGAAATGGAATCCAAGATGAAAGAAGAGAAGAGGAAGAAGGAAGCTTACCACAGCTGTGGTCCTAGGCTGCAGGGAAGATCAACACACACCAAAGTTGGCTTCCAAGCTCAGCAACACACATCACTAGCATATCAACAACCACCAAGCACAACTTCCAAGCAAAACTCCAAGAGAAACTCAAGCAAGATCAAGGGAAGGGATGAAGAAGCAAGAAGGACGTAGAGCTGGATTGGAAATGTGAAGAAGTAACCTTGATCAGCCACGGGAAGGAAAGAAGTAAGGAAAGGTAAAGCACGGTCAAGAGAGTCAACAAAACCGGCTGCAGCCGCTGGAAACCGGAGGGGCGGTTCTATGAGCCGCAGGGGCGGGAACCCGCAGGGGCGGCGGTCATGCCCGCGGGTGCGGAAAGGCCAGTCTCGGCCCAAAGCCAATCTCGGCTATGGTCCGATCTCGGTCCGAAAGAATAGGGGTCTCACATCTCACCCCCCTAAAAACAAGTTTCGTCCCGAAACTTGCAAAGTCCTGAAACCACTCGGACTCAAAAGCCAAGGTAAAACTCTCTATAACCTCAAACATAAGCATGGAAGAAATCATCAACTCCAGCAGCAAACTATACTATCCAGGGCCTAGAGAAACCATCTCTAGCCAACTATAAACACATCAAAAGGCATAGAGGAATCATATCTCTAGCCGTATCATAACCATAACAGAAAGGCATGGAGGGAGAACATCTCCAGCACTACTATGTCCATCAAAATAGCATAGAGAGAAGAACCATCTCTAGCTAAACCTAAACGTATCACAATAGCATGGAGGAAAGAGCCATCTCTAGCTATAAACAAGAATCATACTAGCACAACAAGATCTAATAAGATCATAATCATATCAAAGCTAGTATGAAATAAACACATCATAGCATATAAGCATATAAACAGATAAGACTCACCAAGCTAGTACTAAGATCTAGTCGGTGATCCTACTGGTGCACCTATCTCGGTATAGAACTCTGGATAGTTCCTCTGGATACTATCCTCAGTCTCCCATGTAGCCTCCTCGAGTCCTCGTCTCGACCACTGTATCCTCAACATAGGAATGTCCTTCGAACGCAGGCGTCTCATACCTCGCTCTAGGACTGCAATAGGATGCTCAACAAACGTGTGGTCCGGCTCAACCACCAAATCCTCATAACTCACAATGTGCCTCGGATCTAGTATGTACTCCTTCAGTTGAGACACATGAAATAAAGGGTGAACACCCTCTAATCTCGGAGGCAAGGCTAATTTGTAAGTTGTGCTCCCAACCCGATCCAGAATCTCGAACGGTTCGACATATCGGGGACTCAAATTCCCCTTAATGCCAAAACGCCTAACACCTCGTGTCGGGGACACTCTCAGCCACACATGGGCTCCAACCCTGAACTCTAGAGGCCTATGCCTCCTGTCAGCATAAGACTTCTGACGGCTTTGTGCAGTCAGCATACGCTCTCTGATCAATGCTACTCGATCCATATCATCCTGAATCTGATCAGGTGCTAAACCACTGACACTGCTCCGCTCATCCCAGCAGAACGGGGTACGGCATCTCTGTCCATACAGTGCCTCATATGGGGCCATCCCAATAGATGCATGCCAGCTGTTGTTGTAGGAGAACTCAACAAGTGGGAGATGATCCGTCCATACCTGTCCCCAATCCAACACACAAGCTCGCCAGCGTACCCTCTAGGGTCTGAATGGTCCTCTCTGACTGACCATCTGTCTGAGGATGGAACGCAGTCGTGAAGTGCAAACTCGTCCTAAGGGCAGTCTGAATCTGCTGCCAGAATCTCGAGGTAAATCGCCCATCTCTGTTTGAGACGATCGTCCTCGGTACACCATGGAGTCTCACTATCTGCCTAGTGTACCCCTCAGCTAATCTGCTCACCGGCCACGTCTCCCTGATAGGAATGAAACGTGCCGTCTTCGTCAATCTGTCTACTATGACCCAGATGGCATCAAAACTCCGGCTCGATCTCAGCCTCCTAGTAACAAAATCCATGGTGACGTCCTNCGAGGCAAGGCTAAGCTGTGCTCCCAACCCGATCCAGAATCTCGAACGGTCCGACATATCGGGACTCAACTTCCCCTTAATGCCAAAACGCCTAACACCTCGTGTCGGGACACTCTCAGCCACACATGGCTCCAACCCTGAACTCTAGAGGTCTACGCCTCCTGTCAGCATAAGACTTCTGACGGCTCTGTGCAGTCAGCATACGCTCTCTGATCAATGCTACTCGAGCCATATCATCCTGAATCTGATCAGGTGCTAAACCACTGACACTGCTCTGCTCATCCCAGCATAACGGGGTACGACATCTCTGTCCATACAGTGCCTCATATGGGGCCATCCCAATAGATGCATGCCAGCTGTTGTTGTAGGAGAACTCAACAAGTGGGAGATGATCCGTCCACACCTGTCCCCAATCCAACACACAAGCTCGCAGCATATCCTCCAGGGTCTGAATGGTCCTCTCTGACTGACCATCTGTCTGAGGATGGAACGCAGTCGTGAAGTGCAAACTCGTCCCCAGGGCAGTCTGAATCTGCTGCCAGAATCTCGAGGTAAATCGCCCATCTCTGTCTGAGACGATCGTCCTCGGTACACCATGGAGTCTCACTATCTGCCTAGTGTACTCCTCAGCTAATCTGCTCACCGGCCACGTCTCCCTGATAGGAATGAAACGTGCCGTCTTCGTCAATCTGTCTACTATGACCCAGATGCATCAAAACTCCGGCTCACCTCAGCCAGTCACAAAATCCATGGTGACGTCCTCCCACTTCCTCTGTGGAACAGGAAGTGGATGGAGCTCACCTCCAGGTCTGAAATGCTCGATCTTGACCTGCTGGCAGGTCGCACACTGTGCCACAAATCTGGCCACATCGGGCTTCAGCCCTCCCACCAATATATACGTCTCAAGTCCTGATACATCTTACTCGTACCTGGATGTACAGAGTAAGGTGTACAGTGAGCCTCCTGTAAAATCCTCTGCCTCAGCTCTGTATCAGCAGGTACACAGACGCGACCGCGGCGCCTCAAAACTCCATCTGCTCCAAGCAGAAACTGTGGTGCCTCATCCGAGACATCCTATCTCTATCCTCTCAAAGTCGGGCAGGTCTCCTGCTTCTGTTGGATCTCCCAACAGATCAGGAAGAACCTCTAAAGTACGCAGCTGGGCATCCTCATCAGGAAACTGGATGTCCAACTCTAACCAGATCAGATCTCTCTGCAACTGATGTTGAACTGTCAATCTCGCAATCGCCTGCTCAGGGGTCGCGGCGACAACGTTCGCCTTCCCTGGATGGTACAGAATCTCCAATCAAAGTCCTTGATCAGCTCGAGCACCTACGCTGGCGGTTATTCAATTCCCGCTGCGTGAAAATATACTTCAGACTCTTATGGTCTGTGAAGATCTGACATGTAGCACCATACAGGTAATGTCTCCAGATCTTCAGTGCATGAACTACCGCTGCCAACTCCAGATCATGAGTCGGGTAGTTCTCCTCATACGTCTTCAACTGTCGAGACGCATAAGCAATAACTCTGCCTCGCTGCATCAAAACACATCCCAAGCCTAGCTTGGATGCATCACTGTAAACCACAAAATCCTCAGTACCCTCTGGCTGTGCCAAAATAGGAGCAGAAGTCAAACGCCTCTTCAACTCCTCAAAACTCTGCCTGCACTGATCAGACCACACAAATCTGGTAGTCTTCCTCAGCAAACTCGTCAGTGGACGGCAATCACAGGAAAATCCCTCCACAAAGCGTCTGTAATAACCGGCTAGGCCAAGGAAACTGCGTACTTCCTTGACGTTCGTCGGTGTCATCCAAGCTGCTACTGCCTCTATCTTCGCTGGATCCACCTTGATCCCCTCAACTGATACTACATGACCCAGGAATGCTACCTCTGGCATCCAAAACTCACACTTAGAGAACTTAGCATAAAGTTCTCTATCCCTTAAAACCTGCAATACAGTCCTCAGATGTCCTGCATGCTCCTCTCCGCTGGCGAGAGTATACTAGAATGTCATCAATAAAGACCACCACAAACTAATCCAGGAAGTCGATGAAGATACTGTTCATCAACTCCATAAAGACGGCTGGGGCATTCGTAAGCCTCAAATGGCATCACTACAAACTCGTAGTGACCATATCTGGTCCGGAATGCTGTCTTGTGCACATCCTGCTCCCTCACCCTCAGCTGGTGATACCCGGGAACGCAGGTCAATCCTGGAGAACACAGTCGCTCCCTGTAGCTGATCTAACAAATCATCAATACGCTGTAGTGGATACTTGTTCTTGATGATCACCTTGTTCAGCTCTCTGTAATCTATGCATAATCTCAGTGATCCGTCCTTCTTCCGTACGAAGAGGACAGGTGCTCCCCATGGGGACACGCTAGGGCGAATGAAGCCCTACTCAGTCAACTCCTCGAGTTGCTTCTTCAGCTCCAACATCTCGACAGGCGCCATCCGGGTATGGGGCCTTCGAGATGGGTCTCGTACCAGGCTCTAACTCGATACTGAAATCCACACTCCTCTGAGGCGGCAAACCTGGACGGCTCAACAAAAAATATCAGTAAACTCACAAACAACTGGGATATCCTCTAATGCTGGACTCTCCCCCTCCTTCATGGCATAACACTAGAAGGCCTCCGTAACCCATGTGCAATAAGTCTAGCTGCCCGTTATAACGCTGATAACTGTGCCTACCTTTCCAAGGTCCCAACCTCGGAAAAACCTCTATCTGACCTAACTCGGTAGAGAGGGTAACAGTCCTCCTACCTACATCTAGGACTGCAGAATGTCTAGCCATCCAATCCATACCTAGAATGACTTCTTCATGCTCTAATGGCATGACGAAGAAGTCAACTAGTAACACACGGGTCCCTACAGAAAATGGGACAACCGTGAATCTCACGGGTACCTCTAACCCTACCACCATCGGGTAACCCTATAATAAAGGGCATCCCCTCAACTGTATCTAACCCAAGACGCTCTACACAAGCATCAGAGATAAAAGAGTGCGTAGCACCAGTATCAAATAAAACTGTAACAGGTAAACCATGAATCAGAATGGTACCTGTAGCAGTAGGTGCAGCTAGCTGCTCTGCACTCCTCAACTCAAAAACACGACCCTGTGGGCCTCTGGTATCAGTGGTGCCCTCACCACGGCATCTGCTTCTACTCGGCCCAGGAGCAGATCCCTGAGTCGTAGGGCGATCTGGGACTCTCTGCTATCCCTGTATCTGCTGCTGCTGGCTGAGGTGGCCTCTGCCCACCTCCCGCTACACTGGGTAGGAGAAGAACCCTGCTGAGAATGCCAGCTCCGCCTAGCAGCAGTAAACGGCTCTATGACCCTGTCTACCACAAGTAAAACACGTCACTAATGGCCTCGGTGCACTCGGGCTTCAGATGCCCTGGATCTCCATAGTAAAACACTATCGTCCCTTCTCTGCAACCGGTGCAAATGAAGGCTGACCCTGGCGTCTCTGACCACGCCAACCACTAGCAGAACCACCAACACCACTGGTCTAGCCATGTACGCTGCCTCTTCTTCAGACCCTCCGGTATGAGAAGCTCTCCTCTGACTCGCCCGCTCTCGCTCATAGTCGGCGGCTCTATCCTGGTAGTCCATCAAGGACTCACAATGAAATCCCGCCATATAGGCCCGGGTAGTATCCCTCAGTCGTCGGGAAAAGAGATAAAACGTGCTGGTCTGCAGAAGGTGCAGCTGGTCCCAGTAATGCAAGCTCCTCCTGAAACCTCCTGATGGCCTCAGAGACTGGTAAATCCTCAAACCCAGCCTCAACAAAATCTCGCAGTTTCTCCCTCCTCAGTGAGGCAGGGCAGAAACGCTCCTCTGATCATCGTCCTCATCTGATCATAACTGGTAACCTGACCCCGTACTGATCTCCACCAGTGTTGTGCCAAGTTCCGGAATAAAGTCTGAACCAACTCGATCTGTCTGTCAGCTGGACATCGAATAGACTCCAAAGCTGAGTCTACATGCCCGATCCAGAGCTCAACCTCCAATCCACACCTTCCAGTGAAAGGGGGTACACCCATATGATGGAATGCCTTCAACCAGGTATCTGGTCTAGGCCCTCTATGCTCCTCTGGTGCTTTGGCAATCTCAGCAGCAGGTACTTGTATAGTTTGGTACCTGAGTAACCGGTGTGGGACCTCTCAGATGGTCCCTCTTGTGCTTGTAAATCTGGGGCAACGTCTACTGGCTCTGGCAGCCTCCTCTACACGTCTTATATATACTCGGAACTCTGATCCCCCATGGAGACACGATCAGACCTCGCCAGAATGGGCTCTCTGTGCCCCCTGTCTCTCAGCTGCCCCGTTCCTAGTCTCAGGAACGACGCTCTCAACAACCTCCTCATGTATCTCTCCTGCATGTGAACCGTCAGCAGGAGTCCTACCCCGTCCTCTACCTAGAGGGGGTCTACCTCTACCTCGTCTAGCTGCAGGTAAGGCTCTAGTCTGAACCATCTTTAGAAGACGTAAACCTATCTTAGAAGGCTATATATATGCCATATGTATAGATATATAACAGATCAATCACAGCAGAATATCTATATGTATCTATACTGTCGAGATCTTCAGAGGGGCGATGGTGTACGTACACGATAACCCAAAACATTTGTACTCATTTCAAAACCAAAACCTTTTGAAAAGTCAGACCCCTTTCGGGTTCTGTTTATTTATCTATTCGAACTTTATTGCAAATTACTAGTGTCATTGTTGTCAACCTGGGCTCTGATACCAACTTTGTAACACCCCAAATCCGTAGGACTCGGAGTGCTACTGGGCTAGGATCTCACAATGGATCCTGACCCTAGCCTGACAACAACTTCACTGAATCTTACAACAAGGCACCAATAGATTAAAACAAAACATAAAAACTGATATATATATATATATATATATATATATATATATATATATATACATGTCAAAAGGATGATACAAAGTACTGCTGAGTACAAAGTCAAACTGAAATCCGTACAATAATGATAAACCCAAAATCCCACGAATACGCCCCATGTACGGAACCCTCAGCAGATCACCCTCTGGATCACTCTGCAGCTCTCCTAACCTGCAAAGAATCTACAACACGGTATAAAACCGTTAGCTAACTATACACATATATAAGAAGATGCTAGAGCACAAACACACATCAATAATATTAACACATCATAATGATATCACACATTTGCCCGGTTTATTATCTTTAATAAGTTAAATCACTCAATCGTATAAATAGATGTATATGAAGATATGTGATACGAAGAATATAATCCCCGCCTCTGAGTACTCTAGCCAGCTGGAGTAGTATCAACACACCTCCCGTGTACCCTATGGGAGTGGTGAGGGTCCTTCCCGTATACTAGATCTGGCCTGACTACAGAGAACCTTTCAGACTCCACTACGGGATGAAAGGGAAAGGTTATCACAGCCACTACAATGGCGGTCAATATAACATAGGTCGGTGACCATAATAACACATGCTATAAAGCATATAACACACACACCACTCAAGCATACATCCAATATAAGGATAGTAGCTAAGTAAGTCCTATGGACTTACCTCAATCTCAGGAGTAACTCAAGCACGATCAACTCTCCGACTGGTCCACTCCACACTGGAGGACGACACGGCCTATACAAGGCATACATATATATATCAAACTCCTATCACACAAAGGGGTCACACCTAGACCCAAGGGATCCATAAGGATCATATCCAACTCGTAACCTCAAGGCCGTAACCGGCATATCTATATCATATTCATCAAAAACCGATACCTAGCATGGTACTAGTTCCCTCATACTAGGAAAGGAAAGGAGCTACCCAACTATGGGTAGTCCCGGGACAAGACGCACCTGCATGATCAAGGGACGCAGGGGCGGAATGGATAACCCGCAGGCGCGGCAGGTAGAAGCCGCAGGGGCGGTGACAAGGCTGCAGGCTAACGCAGGCACGGCGCAGGCGCGATGGCACGGTCTCCGCAGGGGCGACGCTTTCCAGGCGCGGGGGCGGCGACAGTGCAGAATGAAATTTCGCGGCTTCTCTACCATCAACATCCTATGTCCAAACATCTAATCTTAAGCTAAAGAAATGGAATCCAAGATGAAAGAAGAGAAGAGGAAGAAGGAAGCTTACCACAGCTGTGGTCCTAGGCTGCAGGGAAGATCAACACACACCAAAGTTGGCTTCCAAGCTCAGCAACACACATCACTAGCATATCAACAACCACCAAGCACAACTTCCAAGCAAAACTCCAAGAGAAACTCAAGCAAGATCAAGGGAAGGGATGAAGAAGCAAGAAGGACGTAGAGCTGGATTGGAAATGTGAAGAAGTAACTTTGATCAGCCAAGGGAAGGAAAGAAGTAAGGAAAGGTAAAGCACGGTCAAGAGAGTCAACAAAGAATCAGCTGAAGGCTTTTGTTGTACAACAAAAGCCTTTGTTGTACAATATAGAATCAGCTGGTTTTCCCAATCATGGCAAGTCTCGGCCCAAATCCAATCTCGGCTATGGTCCGATCTCGGTCCGAAAGAATAGGGGTCTCACAAGCATCCTCTCGCTAGTTTTCCCAATCATGGCAAGACCTTTGTTGTACAACATAGAATCAGCTGAAGGCTTCCTCTTGCGCTTATGTGCATTCGGAAGGGATTGAGTACTTCCTTTAGTCACCTTTGGCTTTGATTTTGGAGGCATCATAGCAGCTGAAGTGTTTCCTTGTGTTTGGGTCACCTTTAGATACACTTCACGAAGAATATCGTCATCGTGACCATCAAGATTGAGGGGGGGGGGGGGTGAGATCTGCAAACCTCCCGTCTTCATATTCATACTCATCATTATCATCATCCTCGAGTTGCACGATATCATCGTGGCAGTTAGGCTCTTCCACATCCATGCCAACAGCCACGCAATGCTTTCCCGTGGCAACAATGTTTAAATATTTGATCCCATAGGTCAACGATCTCAAGAGGTATTCCTTTATTACGGAACGTCTTGTACTTGGAATTTTCCTGCAAATAAAAGCACAAATAAAACCTTAACTTATAAACTTATCAAAAATTGGGAAGGGTCGAACCCAAGGGAGTGCCGATCCTTTCCAAGTTAAATCTGAACCTTATGAAGTTAAATCCGAACTTAATACTAACCAATGTATAGTGATTAAGTAAGGGTCGAACCCAATGGAGTTTTATCGAGTTTTTATTATTTTAAATATTGATTTGGTAACAAATGGGGGGAATTTTGATTGAAATAAAACAAGACAAATACAATTATAAAGTTGGTGAAAAGTTGATTTAAAGAACTACACTAGGTTGGATCTTAGCATACTCACTACTTGGTTGATTCTTTTTATAAGTTGTTAACCTATGTTCTCATCTCGATCGTAGATATGTGTTAAGCCAACCGGCATTAACACAACTTAACTAGTTAATTAATCCGTAAACCTACAAGATTTTACCTATGAGTTTGCTACTAGATTAAGGACCCGAACCTGGAATCAATTAATCCTAGCATTTTGCATGCATTAGTACACTTAAGGTGATCAATCTAAGTGGATAAAAACATGCAAACATAAGTTAAAGAGCAAGGAAAATAACACAAAGGATAATGAACTTAAACTTATATTAGAAGAACTTACAACCAAATAGTAATGTAGCTTCAATTAACCCAATGTAGCAAAGGGAGCTTAGAAACTCATTACAAAAGACACTAGGAAATATAGAGGTTTTTGTGTGGAAAATGAGATGAAAATAGCTATAGCCAAGGGCTCTATTTATACTACAAAATGCATTAAAAATGAGTAAAGAGGTTGCGCAAACAACCACCATTAAGAATGGATTAAAGAGGCTGTGCAAACAGCCACATTTAAGGCCTTAAAGTTGTCAAAAACAGCCGAGTAAAGTCCTCTGACACTAACCCACACCCGTGGTCAAGGGCGCCGCAGGGGCGGTTTAGGCAAAAACGTTCCATCTTCTTCTTGGCTGCAGGGGCGGCTCGTCACACCCGCGGGGGCGGGTTCTTCAATGCTCTTTGAAATGTCTGACTCTTTAACTTCGGGCGTTCCTGGTGAAGATCCGCAGGCGCGGCCCAGAGTCACCACGGGGGCGGTGATACTAGTCTTCGGCTTCACAAGGCCGCTGGCAAGGGCGCTAGGGCGCCGTCTTCGCTTCTTCAGGATGGGTCACCGCAGGGGCGGCCAGAGGCGGCCAGAGGCGGCCGCGGGGCGGTGACAGGCTCTTCTTGGCCGCGGGCGAAGCCGCTGGCCGCGGCACTCGTCATGGGACTCCAGGGTTGTCACCGCAGGGGCGGCCAGAGGTGGCCGCGGGGCGGTGACATGCTTCGTTCGGCGCAGGTGAGGCCGCTGGCTGCGGCGCTCGTCAAGGGTGTCACTGCAGGCGCGGTGACACTTCTCCGCGGGGGCGGTGAGGCACCAGAAACTTGTCTCCGTCTCTTTGCTTCAACTCCTAAGTGTTGCTAATACCTTTTTTTTGCTTCATTTTGACTCTTTTATCTGGATCAAGGCATTAGTAACATAATATGACTCAAAAACATAAAAACGACTCTAAAAACTACTTAAATTGATAGTGATTCCATCACCTATCAAACTTCCCCATACTTAGACTCTTTGCTCGTCCCGAGTAAACAAAACATCAAACAAATCACCACAAGTCTCAGGAAATATGGTGTAGTAGAAAGATGAGGAACAAAAGAGAAAAATGACCAAAGAAAGTGAGAAAATGTGAGAAAAAAGAAAATGTGAGAAAATGTGAAAAACTACCATCCTTATTGCTCCAAGAGTGACCTACCCGGACATCCTCCTTAATGACTCCCCTTCTTATGTCGCCAACGCCGGAAGGAGAACCTACACTCGGTATCGCTCATTTTGCCAAGGAGCCCTTTCGGGTTTCACCTTTCCACTCTTCTTCTTTTCATGATGATCTTACAAAAATCTCACATCCCTCAAGTCCAAATTTGCACCAACCTAGAGTTGGTCGGACTACCTTCTTTTTGCCTAAACCGCCCTCTCGGGTTTTCGGTTTATCCAAGGATTTCTTGCCTTTTTCTCAATTCTTTGGCTTTTTCTCTCTTTTTTTTTTGACTGATATGAATTACAATTAGAATTTAAAATAAACAAACTCAAATAACTAGAAATCTCAAAATAACTCAAATAAAATGCATGATAAGTACCCTCCCCCATACTTGAAGAACGCTTTGCCCTCAAAGTGTTGAAATGAAAGCAAAGATAATATGTGGAGAAGGGCAAAAGAAGAAGCTCACTAATGGGATGGTCCGGCTGGACCATCCGGAGCACGGCTGAAAAAGTGCTCCTGACGCTGGTACAAGTTGTCAAGGCGGGCCTGCTGCACGTCCATCCGAGCTCCGAAAGAGGTCTCAAAGTTGGCTTGCCAAGCTAACTGCTGATCCTCCACCCTCCTCTCAAAATCTGCCTGCCACGCCTGTTGTTGTTGGAGCATAGATGTCTGGTAACCGGTCTGCCACTGCTGATGTTTCGTGGTCAGAGCCGCCATCTGAGCTAGCAGACTAGCGTGTGTGGGGTTATCCTCCTGTGCCGCGGTGGGCATCTCCTCATCATCATGAATGGGCATGTGGTCCTCATGTCGGACCCTGCTGGAGCTCGCCGCATGCCGCTCAATAACGGCGACATGTGCTCGCCTCGGTACGTAGGGGTCGGCGGCAATGTAGAGATCGGAGAGCTCATCTCCTAAAGGTAGCAGTCGGGGCAAGTATGTGACGTGGCTCCCATCTGTAAAGGACAACCAGAAGAGGTTCTCACCATCCCTCCTCAGGAGCTTGCAACGCCGTAGAAGAGCCTCGTCGTAAGATGCGATTGGTAACCCATCCTCCAGCTCGGTCAGGTCCATGACCTGCTCTGCAATAAGGGAGATGATCCCACCTCCAACAATGTCACGTGGCTCATTCTTCCTAATCCGCTTCAAAGCAGTAAGGAAGAGGGTGATCCAATCCTGCACGTTGTCACATGCCGCGACACAAGCATAAAGCAGTGGGAGGTCCTTGAAGGCCACCTTGTTTTCCTCCTTGTGTCCACAGAAGACACACATAATAATCTTGGATAGGAGCCTCAAACAGGGGTGGGTGAGTTTGTTGTTGTACTCACCCTCCGTTCGAAAGTCGGAGCCGGTAGCCGCTCGCCAAAACTCCACCAAATCTGGTGTAGGAGCTCCCTCCCACCATTTTTCTGAAGGGTTCTTAGAAACTCCGAAAGCCTCCTGTAGCTGAGAGAAGTTGACCGTATATTTCCTTTTGTTGAACTTGAAGGTAAGGCCGACATAGATGTGGTCCTCTAGCTCCATACTAAATGTGGCCACAAACTGTCTGGTCAGCTCAGGGTATGTTCGGGCACTCCTTCCCAGGAATTCCCCGAGCCCAGCATGGCTCAGGAAAGATTGCATGCTTTCCAACATGCCCAACCGCTCTAAAGTCGGAATGTGCAAAAACCGAGTTGCAAAGACTTGTCGATCTTGCACAATCTCATATCGAGCCTTTTCCCTATCAGTCATCTTATATTTTCGTGTTGCATCCATTCTAATCACAATTTCAATCAAAAGAATTAGAATTTCACAAAGGAAAAATAAGTGACGACCTTCTGTTGTTTATCCGCAGGGGCGGTGAAGCGTGGCCGCGGGGGCGGTAAGGCGCAGGGGCGTCGAAGCGTCGCCGCGGGGGCGGGCGAAGTCTGGGAACGAACTCATGACAGAACGCGGGTGGCCGCTCCTGTGTCGCTTTTCCGGCGTCCATCGGTGCTTCCGACGGTGGTTGATGGTGGTTTTGGATGGTGGTGATAGATTAGGGTTAGGGTTTGTGAGAATGTAGGTTAGGGGAAAGGTGCAGCCGGGTGACGGAAGGAGCAAACCGAGGTGGCGCAGGGGCGGGCGAAGGTGGCGCAGGGGCGTGGTGGCTGGGTGGCGCAAGGACGGGCAAATGAGTCGTTGGGGGCGTGGTGGGAGCTGGTGAGGGAGAGTGTTTTTTCGAGAGAGGAATATGTGAGGAATAGTGAGGGAGGTGAGTGGGTTAGGGATTTAAAATCCCGATCCTATTTTTTTTTCTTTTCTAGGTTAAACCGCAGGGGCGGTGGCTTGTCACCGCGGGGGCGGTGACAAGGGAAGCGGAGACGCAAGACCAGCGCTGGGTGCGGCGCTGGGAACGTTCGTCAAGGGAAAATCCGCGAGAGCGGGGGTCTGTCACCGTGGGGGCGGTGACAGCTTTGTGCTTGCGCTGGCTCAGCGCCGGGGGCGGGCTGGGAGCGCTGTGTCACCGCGGGGGCGGTGACACATGGCCGCAGGTGGGGTTTTCTTGACAGAACGTCAGAGCCTCCTCTTCTTATTTTCTCAAGTTGTCTCCCGAGCAGCGTCTTTGTTTTACGTCGTTGGCTCGACGTAAGGCCTCTGATCATGCCTCAATGACCTCTCCC
This sequence comes from Fagopyrum tataricum, assembly GCA_002319775.1. NCBI lineage: Eukaryota > Viridiplantae > Streptophyta > Magnoliopsida > Caryophyllales > Polygonaceae > Fagopyrum > Fagopyrum tataricum. Next base: position 36,856,165 of record CM008285.1, read on the forward strand.
GGATCAATTGCTTGATGTGGAGAGCTCGTTCCTTCGTTTCCGTTCATGATACGAGCGTTTCTCTTCTCTCCTAGATCTTTCTTGCTCGTGTCAGTTGGAGGACTTCCCATTCCGTGATGAGTATCCTGCAAGATGGGAACAACAAGCTCTTGGCTTGGGTTTAGTAGAATGGGCCCAATGGCCAATTTATCTTTTTCGTTTGTTTTGTTGTGGTCATCTTGCAAATCCACTTTTAAAGCCATCTTCACATGCTTTTCCATATAATTAGCATTGTTCATAGGAAGAATTTTTTATGGGCATATCATTAATGGAACACAAAGAAGGAGTACTAATGGGTTTTTCAAGAGATGTAAATAAATTGAATTCAATAACCTCATCATTAAACTCCATTGTAAGTTTTCCATCAACATAGTCAATTTTTGTTCTAGTCGTTATTAGAAAAGGCCTACCTAACATGATGGTGTGCATGCTATTTTCCATATCAATGACAAAAAAATCCGCATGGAAGATTAGCTTATCAATTTTTATAAGAACATCTTCAATTATGCCCTTAGGGTATTTGTACTATAGTCCGTATTTCATGCAAAGGTCCTAAGCCTAGAGATTGATAGATGGAATAAGGTAGGACATTTATAGACGCACCCAAATCAAGCATAGCTTTCTCAAAGCGAGTATCGCCTATGACACAAGGAACACTTACCATACCCGGATCGCTACATTTTTCCGGCATTTGGGTTTGGAAAACAACAGACACGTGCTCCTTCTCACTTCCCTTCTGTGTTCCCTTCATCTTCTGCTTCCTCTTGATGGTACAAAGTTCCTTCAAGAATCGAGCATACTTAGGCACACTTTTCACGAGTTTAAGGAGAGGAATGTTTACCTCACACTTTGAGAAGGTCTCAAAGAGTTCTTTGTCTTCTATCACTCTTCTCTCCTTGAGTGTCTCGGGAAAGGGTGCTGGTGGTTTTTCAGCATAGAGGGGTGGAAAGTTAGGACGGACGTAGGGACCTTCCTCTATTGCACTTTCTGTGCTGTTGGCCGCAGGGGCGGATGGAACTACCCGCGGGTGCGGCGTGTCTTCAGCCGCAGGGGCGGCATTCTCCATGCGCAGGGGCGGGTTACCAACAGAAGGTTGGTTAATCGTCCCTGGTTCTTCATTCCCCTTGATGATCCTTCCACTCCTTAGAGAAATGGCACATAAACTCTCCTTGGGGTTGACGACAGTCTGGGAGGGTAGGTTTCCCGAGGATCGAGCTTCGATCCTCGTAATTGCCTCCGCCATTTGCCCCACTTGCTTCTCAATATTCTTGATGCTTGACTCCGTGGTTTGGACATGAGTAGCAAAATGCTTAGTTAAAACTTGTAACATATTTTCAGTGGATTGGGACATAGCTTGGCAGGGCTGCTGTTGTTGTTGGTTTTGTTGATCCCTCCACCGGTAGTTTTGTTGATCACGCCAACCCGGGATGAAATTTTGAGCATATGGGTTCCGTTGGCGTTGTTGTTGTTGTTGACCATACCCGATAGCATTCACCTCAGCAACTTCCTCTTGAACTTGTGGGCACAAGTCCGTGGGGTGGAAAGGATCGGCACATACTCCACAAGCCTTGAGTTGTTGTGGAGTTCCCATCAAGGTGAGCCTCTTCACCATCTCCTTTAGTTCCGCAATCTCTTGCACAAGTTCCGGACGGCTGGGGTTGATGGCATGGACTCCTTTTTTGGTAGAGGATCTACCAAAGTTCCTCGTTCCTTCCGCCATTTCTTGCATCTTTTCCATAGCAATCTCGGGAGTGGAGTTTAGAATGTTGCCTCCACAAGTGGCATCCACGATCCTTTTTTCGTTGTCCAAGAGCCCGTTGTACAAGTACAACACAAGGTCTTGGGTTGAGTACCCGTGAAAGGGACAACTTGATCTCAACTTAGCAAATCTCTCGAAGTACTCATAAAGAGTTTCTTCCGCTTCTTGCTCGATGTTGCTTATTGCCTTCTTCAAGTTGTTGGCCTTCTTGGCTGGAAAGTATTTCTCCAAGAAGGCTTTGTGGAGGTTCTCCCAAGTATCGATACTACCGGATGGAAGGTGGTAGTAACAATCATCCGCCACATCCTTGAGAGTAAAGCCGAAGGCTCTCATCTTGATTTGCTCTTCGGTCACGTTTGCCGGCTTCATGCTCATGCAAACGGTATGAAACTTCCCCAAGTGCTTGATGGGATCTTCTCCGCTCATCCATGAAAGGAAGGTAGCAAATGGATCAAGCCCGGCTTGAGCTCGAAGTTGACCCCTTCTCCAATTGCCGGTATGGTTACCGCAAGGGGGTGTTGAGTCAAATCCGGCTGCGTGAGTTGTCGGAGTGTGCGGTTCGCCATTTCTTCTTCGTTCCGACTTTGTCTTCTTTGCCGATGGTATGTCCTCTCGATTTCTGGATCAAAAGGGGCAAATTCTAAGTTAGTAGCACGGGTTTGAACCATGAAAATGGTCTAAACCAATAATCAATAATCAAAAATAATAAAAACAAAAAATTAAACTCCCCGGCAACGGCGCCAAATTTGACAAGCGTATTTCCTAAGGTCGTTATTATAAACTTATCAAGTTAAATCCGAACTTAATACTAACCAATGTATAGTGATTAAGTAAGAGTCGAACCCAAGGGAGTTTTATCGAGTTTTTATTATTTTAAATATTGATTTGGTAACAAATTGGGGGAATTTGGATTGAAATAAAACAAGACAAAGACAATTATAAAGTTGGTGAAAAGTTGATTTAAAGAACTACACTAGGTTGGATCTTAGCATACTCACTACTTGGTTGATTATTTTTATAAGTTGTTCACCGATGTTCTCATCTCGATCGTAGATATGTGTTAAGCCAACCAGCATTAACACAACTTAACTAGTTAATTAACCCGTAAACCTACAAGATTAAACCACAAGTTAGCATTCTAATAAAGATAAAGAGATATAAAGAAGAATAAAACAACCCGTTAAATCTTTCTTTATAGTTATTTTCCTTTCCTTAGATAATCACAACCAGTTTTTACCTATGGGTTTGCTACTAGATTAAGGACCCGAACCCGGAATCAATTAATCCTAGCATTTTGCATGCATTAGTACACTTAAGGTGATCAATCTAAGTGGATAAAAACATGCAAACATAAGTTAAAGAGCAAGGAAAATAACACAAAGGATAATGAACTTAAACTTATATTAGAAGAACTTACAACCAAATAGTAATGTAGCTTTAATTAACCCAATGTAGCCAAGGGAGCTTAGAAACTCATTACAAAAGACACTAGGAAATATAGAGGTTTTTGTGTGGAAAATGAGATGAAAATAGCTATAGCCAAGGGCTCTATTTATACTACAAAATGCATTAAAAAGGAGTAAAGAGGTTGTGCAAACAGCCACCATTAAGAATGGATTAAAGAGGGTGTGCAAACAGCCACAATTAAGGCCTTAAAGTTGTCGAAAACAGCCGAGTAAAGTCCTCTGACGCTAACCCGCACCCGCGGCCAAGGGCGCCGCATGGGCGGTTTAGGCAAAAACGTTTCATCTTCTTCTTGGCCGCAAGGGCGGCTCGTCACACCCGCGGGGGGGGGGGGGGGGGGGGTGTTCTTCAATGCTCTTTGAAACGTTTGACTCTTTAACTTCGGGCGTTTCTGGTGAAGATCCGCAGGCACGGCCCAGAGTCACCGCGGGGGCGGTGACACTAGATCTTCGGCTTCACAAGGCCGCTGGCAAGGGCGCCGTCTTCGCTTCTTCAGGATGGGTCACCGCAGGGGTGGCCAGAGGCTTGCCGCGGGGGCGGTGACAGGCTCTTCTTGGCCGCGGGCGAAGGCGCTGGCCGCGGCGCTCGTCATGGGACTCCAGGATTGTCACCGCAGGGGCGGCCAGAGGCGGCCGCGGGGGCGGTGACATGCTTCGTTCGGCGCAGGTGAGGCCGCTGGCTGCGGCGCTCGTCAAGGGTGTCACCGCAGGCGCGGTGACACTTCTCCGCGGGGGCGGTGAGGCACCAGAAACTTGTCTCCGTCTCTTTGCTTCAACTCCTAAGTGTTGCTAATACCTTATTTTGCTTCATTTTGACTCTTTTATCTGGATCAAGGCATTAGTAATATAATATGACTCAAAAACATAAAAACGACTCTAAAAACTACCTAAATTGATAGTGATTCCATCACCTATCAAACCCATAACCTTGAATTTGTACAAACTTAAAATCAAACCACAAGTCTCACCTTAATTTTCTTTTCCCACCAAGAGTCATCGGCAAGAATCCGACCAGTTTGGTGATCGAATCCTAGGCCTGTCTCAGAAATCCTTAAGTCGGTCCAAGTACGCAAAATAGTCTTCATATGCCCAAACTTATTTTTCACCCAAAGCCAGTCGCACGGCTTTCCGGTTTGATCCTATAGTTGTTCAACAATTTTTGGCCAAGCAAATGGTTGTTCGAAACCATGCTTTTTTGGTAATCGCGGTATATGGTGAGGTGCTTCATTGTTGTGTTAGAGCTCCATACATAGTGTTTTTCTTTCGACTGACTGTTGGATACTTTAGTTGCCATCTAAATTATAGGCAATTGTTTAAATCATTGAAAACACACATTTTGAAAACACACATTGTTGTGCTAGGGCTCCATACAAATCTAATCGTTTAAATAATCCAATACAAATGTAACAAGCATCCATTTCACATTTTCTCTGCAATTTGAATTGATGTTGAACCCTAATAATTATTTGGTGTTGCTCATTACACACAATTTGCTCAAGACAGTAAATAAAATGAGGATTTATATTGTAAATATAGTAGCAACAGAACTTTCAAGCAACCCTCTCAAACAAACTCAACTGGATTAAGAGTAGAAAAGAGAAAAACATGGATGAATGAGAATATTGTTTCAAGAGAACACACCACTAGCTGCGTTTTGTTGGAGAAAGACACCGAAATCCTAAATGCAAAACACAACAGAATAAAACATAAAATTTGAGATCAGAAACCAAACCAACATGAGTGACGAGAAGAGAGGAGATGAACCTGGTCCCAACAAGAACAGAGAAGGAGATGACCACCAGATTCCCTCCCTTGAAGTATTTGAGAGAGACGATACGAGTTCCAGATTACAAGTATCACGAGGAGGGTTTTTGTTTTAAGCAGCCAGGAGTATCGTGTGCAAGTCACGTGTGAGAGATGAACAATTTAGGGAACATATAAAAACACTAACTAAATAATTTAACCCATACCCTTTTTCATAATTTTACCCGCAATCATCCTCATATTACCAAACACTCATTTCATTTATTTTCTTATTTCATCCCCTTAAATAATTTCATCCCTTTAATTCTTCATCTACATAATTCCATTCATCTTAAGCTTCATCTACGTAATCTTAGATTCCCAAACGGGGCCATTGGCCTTCTTTGTGTATATATTCTTCTTGTATCTTCACTGTATATCTTCAAACATGTTGGTAATGATATGTTTGTGTACACATATTATTATATGTGTAATCAGTTATTTCAACATACTTGTGTAGTATCTAAGTTTGTAATTCATACAATTGTATATGTCCTTGTGTATCTTATTATATGTGTATATGACGTTATGTACTTGTTCAATCTATATCCTCAAATCACTTTGATATTAATATCTTATGTTGGTGCTGAATTGTATTTTTTATGTAATAGTGATGAAGGTTGTGTATGTCACAACGTATTGTGGTGGGGTTTGGATTAATGAAGATGGAGAATGGAATTACAGGGGGAACTTCAAAAGTAAGTCTATAGTTGTTGACGTATCGTGCACATGAAACGATCTACTAGGATTTATTGCTTTAAGATTTGGATTGTGTACATTCGACGTTGAGATACAAATTTCATATAAAAATCCATTCAATCCTGGACTCAAACCATTTATTGTTATGACAATGGAAGATTTTAACAAATTTGTTCAGATAAATGAGATGAAACAGTTTCGATGGAGTGTTCATTTATGTGCCAACACGGTTCAGATAGAGAAAAATGATGAGATGTTGATGATAGAGTTACACAAGGATGACGGAGGAGTGGTACTTGAGTTGCAAAGTGAAGGTGGAGTTGGGGTGTTGACACCTGCACAAAAGGATTATGGACATACATATATAGAAATGGGTATAGGTAAAACCGATGTATTAGAAACCGAACATATCATGGATACATCGTGCGACACAAATGCGCTTGTTCCTCATATAAGTAGTTGTGTATCTCCTCCGGAAAATTTGAGACTAATGATTGGGAAGACATTTCAAACTAAAACAGACATGAAGAACGCATTGTGTCATAGATTGTTCACAATATAAGATTGTGAAGTTTAAGAAGGCCGTAATAACAAAATGTATTGACAGAGATTGTAAGTGGATTGTGTGTTTCTCTATGTTTTATCAGTCACAATACTTTACCACAAAAAGTGTTATTTCACCCACACATGTTCATTCCACTTACGGAGGTCAATCAAAAGAGAAGCTTCGTACCATGTAATAGCTGAGAAGGTTAAAACAATGTAAGTTGTTGATTTTGTTGTATAAGTCAGTCCATTTTACGTAATGTTTCCACATAATAAGTGTTCTTTACGTTATAGGTGTGGTAATTCAAAGAAGTTACCTTAAGTCAACCATATCATCACATTAATGAAAAGTTTAAACTAGATTGATGCTAGTTATTGGAAATGTTGGATAGAACAAGAAGTTGTTAAGGACATGATTAGAGGTACACTAGAGGATAATTACAGTTCAATACCATCATATTTGTATATGTTAAAGGAGGTAAACTCATGAACCATTGTTGGTCTTGAGGTTGACGATGATAGCCGTTTCAAATATGTGTTTGTTGTATATGGACAATCCATTAGAGGATACCAAGTGATGAGGAAGGTAACAACTACATCTTACTTTTTACCGTGTGTATTTACATGTTTGAGAAACTCATGTATTGACATATTGTTCTACGGTAATTGTTGTTGGTTATCACAATAGATGACACTCACTTGAAGGGAAAATACGGGGGCGTCTTGTTCGTTGCAGCTGCACAAGATGCAAATCAACATATCTACCCACTTGCATTTGCAATTGTTGATAGTGAAAAAGATGCTTCGTGGAATTTCTTCTTTAAGAACCTCAAGTGTTTCGTACATGATAACAATGAGCTAGTGTTTGTATCCAATCGTCATAATTCCATCAAAAAGTGTATATCTACAAATTATGAAATGGCATCACACAGATATTGTATTTGACATCTTAAAGGCAATCTCCAAAAGAGAACAAGATCCCACAAAATCCTTCAAATGTTCATGGAAGGAGCACACAACTATAAGAGTAGTGAATGCATGCAATTACTTGGCCAAATAGCAGCGAAATGTATGGGTAACATTTATCCCTACACAAGTTTAACATCGATGTTGCATGCTAATTCTGATGTTGTAATTTTGTAGGAGAAGCCAAAGGTTGGAGCATTACTTAATGATGTTGGAATTGCAACACGGGCACATTCTTTTTTTCCGGCTATAAGGTATTACATCATGACTAGTAACAACGCCGAGTGTGTCAATGGAAATATGAAAGAAGGTAGAGAATATCCAATTATAACAATGTTTGATGAAATCAAATAATTCATGACTCGGTGGTTTGCAGAACGTCGTGCACGATCGAAATCTTGTGTATAGATTTCTCCTCCAAATATCGAATCAATAATCCAAAAGAAGTTTGGCGAATCTAGGGGCTACTTTGTTTATGTCCTAGATGCTGAAAGGATGGAGTTTGAAGTTAAGAAAGGTGATGACAAAGTAATTGTGTGTTTGAAAATGAGGAGTTGTGCATGCATGGAGTTTGATATTGAAGAAATACCTTGTACACATGTCGTGGCTGCTACAAAATTTGTGGGTACGAGTCCTTCTTTTCTCATTAGTAGGTATTATTCTTGTGAAAGTTGGAGACTCGGGTATGTAGAAACAATATATTCAGTACCTAACAAGTCAAAATGGGATGTCCCTACACAAATAGTAGATATGATATGTGAGCCTCCTAAGAGGCGTAAAAGGTCTAGAAGATTGCCCAAACGTTGGTTTTTTGCATCATGGGAACATACAAGTAAGAGAAAATGTAGTTGTGGCATGATTGGACACAACAAAAACACATGTCTAAATCAACCAAAGTAGGATCCTTGTGTTTGTTATATTTTTTTTTATTTTGAAAGATATTTGAAATTAGTTATTTGAATGTCAGTTACACATAATAAATTATGTTACTTTTATGAGTAGTTCACTATTAACCTCAATATTGATACATAAACTATTGTCCAATATTCTCATCACTTGTGTTGTAATACACAAGTGAACGCACAAAGTATGTGCAACATCATATGTAGCAAGTGACTACACAAAATATATGCAGATTCATAAGTAGTAAGTGACTACACAAAATAATTACACAAATTATTTGCAACTTTATATGTAGTAAGTGACTGCACAAAGTATGTGCAGCTTCGTATGTAGCACATGAATACACAAAGTATGTGACTGCACAAAATATATGCAGATTCATAAGTAGTAAGTGACTACACAAAGTAATTACACAAAGTATGTGCAACTTTATATGTAGTAAGTGACTACACAAAGTATGTCCAAACTAAAAAGCATAAACAAAACACTATACACAAACAAATTTTAAATATTATTACACAACCTAAAATGTATTTACAATGTCATAATATTAGAATTACCTGATCTGAAGGTCCTGCACATATTTTATATGGAACTTTTTTTTACATCTTTTGGTTTATTTGTTAAATTCTTGATTTTTACCATCTTCGATTACGTATTCCTGATAAAAACTAAAATAAACTTAACATAACTATTTGTTTATATCTACATAAAGACGGAATATTTAATGACAACATAAAACATAGAGTAACAAATCTAATAACACTAAAAACTTAATAAGAATCACGTCATTTGAAGAATTAAGAATATAAAATAATAAATTATGAAGAATGTACAACAATAAACATATTTACCGGAGAATGTAAGTAAATAAAACACGGTTATGTAACTTCAATTTCTGAAATTTTTGTATTTATTAAAAGATCAACAACAGATGACCAGGACAAGTTCAATTGACACAACCGTGTTTGATTCTAAAATTTTCGTATTTATTAAAAGTTCAATTGACCAGGACAAGTAAATAAAACACGGTTATGTAACTCCATATAAGTTTTTAATTCTAAAATTTTCGTATTTGATTAGGTTTTACTATTTGACATATTCCTAATTAGGTTTTTTTCATAGATTCAACACAAATATTTTAGACATTATATATGGAGAGAGAAAATTATTCGTATTGTTACTTGCAACACTCAAATCTTCTAATTCACTTGAAACCAAAGACGAACGTCAAAAAAATTAACCGAGCATAGAGAAAAGTGATTTGATCTATTCAGGTTCAAACAAGGTAACATCAAAGCCAAAACGTAATCTAAAATAAATATTACCACACACGAACCCTAACTCAATCACATTGCAGTGAAATAAAATAGATGGATCTAGAGAGATGTACCGGAGCGAGGGAGGAGGAATTGACGGTGAGGAGTGTAATACCCGAAAATTTTATTGTAAAAATCCGGTCGAGTTATCGGGTTTTAATCGAACAAAACCGATTACATTCGGTTTCCCTGTGATAGTTGGGTCTAATAAATTCTTATTTAGGGGTCCAACTCCCTTGTTGGCCTTATTATCTTCCACTGGCCCAATTCTCCCTTGTTTGCTTCTCCAGCGGCCCAGGGCCTTTCCTGGACCTTTCTTTTTTTTCTCGTTGATTCAAGCCAACGGATCTCTCGCTCTCAACTTCTTTTGCACGTATCAACATCGGGTCTCCATCTCAACAACTCTGCCGAGATTCGCACATTCTCGTCACGATCGAACCGGCTCGTCGTTCTTCCTACCCGCACTATTCCTTCTCTCAACCTCCGCACTCAAGGAACCCGAGGCCTCCTCCTTCCTCTTCTCTATCTTAATGAACATCTCCTTCACCGACTGGAAGCTAGAACCGGGGTGGGCCAACTCTTTCTTCCTCTAGTGCCGGCGTCGTCGAACAAGGGAGTGACCGGCCGGACGCTTGGAAGTCGACCTCCTACCTCCTCCTTCGTCAACATCGGCTACGGCTGAGCAGACTCGTCACTCTCCTTCACCACCGAGACTAGGAGCGACCACCAAGCGGCCACCATGATTTCTTGTCTTCTCCTCAGCATGACAACAAGAGCACAGGTGGAACTCCTTCCTAGGCGGTGTGTGCAAAGTGCAGACGGGTCAAAGCTTTTCCCTTCGTCTACTCTTCTCGGCCTCTTTGTCTTAGTCACAACAGTAACCATCACCAAGACCTCTTCCTTCCTTCGTCCTTCCTGCACTCAGCAACCGTCGTCTTCTTTCCGAGTTCTCCATCTACACTACAGTTGAGCCACCGGGCCTTGGTAATCATCGGAAGTCTCGATCAAACCATCCTCCTCGCTTCCGGCCGGCGGTGCTAAGTTCTCTGCCCTCCTTTCCTTCATCTCTTTGGACAACACCTGACGCGTGTTTCTCCCTGGTGTAACCGCAGTTGAGTAGTAACCTTGCCGGACGAACTAGAGTCGAGTTCTTCTTCCTCTTCCTGGTGCAGTGGTGGATGAGAGTTGACCAGCGGCAAGCTACGACTTGGTTGAGATCTAGCACATGGATTACAAGAGTACTAAGGCAAATAGAGGCCGACCTTTTCCTTCTTCCGCTCAGGTTAGTGACTTGAACATGGAATTATAGAATCATGTTGTTAGTGTCGTTCATGGGATCGAACCTGAGATCTAGAATTAACAAGGAGTTTGAGAAGCTGCTTTCCCTGGGATTTGAACCCTGGACCTTTAGTTAAGTAGTATACTGTTCTAGAAAAATCTGGGCTTGAAGCTAACTTAGGGACTAAGTTTCGATATCTTAGAAATATCTTTTACCGTTGAAATTTTAGTATGTTATAGTTGGACATATATTGTTTATTTTATTAAAGTTTGGGAAAGATCCAACGGTCGGATTTAGAGTTATAAGCTTCCAAAGTTTACTCGAAACCTAGTTTTGGAAGTTAAGTGTGTGTGAAGGCATCTTTGGGATTTTGTGTAGAACTTGTGAAATGTTGTTTATGGATTTCGATTATTCTAGTCTAAAGTAGGTATGACATATTGTGTATAAGTATTTTTCTTTAGAATTTTGGAATTTAGTAAGAGGTACTTTCGGTAGGCCAAAGTAGAGTATTTGGTGTAGTTTCGGAAAGTGAGTTTGGACATAGAATGTAAGTTTGAGCAAACCCTCAAACTTATTTTGGAGTTTTGAGGTTTTAAAGTGTTGTAGGGTTATAGGGAAGACTTGGAACCAATTAGGGCACTTTTCGAAATTTCCGAAAAGTGAGGAGCATTTTGGTAATTTTCACAAAAGTTGAAATTTCTCAATCTTTCTTTCCAAGAACTTAAACACTAATCTAGGAGCTTCCTAGTAGTGTGGTAAAACTTATAATGATGATTCTAAGTCGATCTCTCTTGATCATGTAGTGGATAGTGTTAATCGAGCTGACGATAATGGTGATTGCTAGTAGACATGCTGTTCAGGTAAGTCTTATGGACTTGCTTAGCTAATGATGCTATATGAGTGTATGCTATGTGGTGGTGTGTGTTTATTGTTTTAATGGAAATTGATTATAACTACGATATACTTTAATTAGACCCAAGTGTATGATAATGGGTCATGGCATCGCTGCCCAGCATTGTAAGATGTTGGGAGGTTCTCTGCGACCAATCCATACGACATACGGTAGATATGCATTGGAACCATTCCGGTTGGTTTACGGGGACATAGGCGAGGGTCGATGGGATTCTCGTGCCACAAATGAAGTTGAACTAATAAAAATGAATCACTTAATGAAAAGATAATAATCGGTTTATGTGTGTTTTATGTGATGTGTTTATTATACTTGATGTGTGTTTGTGCTACATGGATATGTTGATATAGTGATTATTAGCTAACGGTGAAAACCGATGTTGTAGACCTTGCAGGTTAGCCGATGTTGAGGGAGCCGGAGAGTGTGGTCAACCGGGGTTTTCATATTTGTTCTTTTGAGTTTCATTTGGGATGTGTTTGGGATCTTTCCTTTCTTTTCTTAGTTGTTTGTTTCTTTTGGACGGTTGATGATGTTCTCCCTTTTTGAGTCATGCATAATAAAATATCTTTTAGTTTTATCGGTTTCTTTATGTGCCTTGTTGTAAGATTCTAGTTATGTTGTTGTTCAGCTAAGGTCGGGACCCATTGTGAGGTCCTAACCAGTAGCATTCCGGGTTCTCAGAATTCGGGGTGTTACAAGGAGAGAGATCTCGTCGACCTTGGGACGGAAGAGGACGAGCTGAGCGTTGGAGTTGGAGAGGGAGAGACGCTTTCCGTAGGGCGAGAGTTGGAGAGGGAGAGACGCTTGTCGAAAAAAAAAACTTCAATTTCTACAGTGGGAAGTAACAAAGTACAAGTCTTTTTCGAAATCCACAAATTTCAGAATTCGGGAGAAAATAGGGCAGAAGACGAACCATGGAAAAAGAACCGTGGGAAGACAAAACGTAGGAAGAAGATTCGCCGGTTAGGGTTTAGAAGCCGTGTGAAGATAGGAAGCCGATAATGAACTCGAGATTGAGGCGGGTTTTTTTTTCCAGGATGATCTTTAAAAAATGGGGTACAAATTACAACATTGTCCTCTGATTAACCCATAAATCTCGAAAATAACCCACGCCTTTTTTTATTTATTATTTTTAATTAGTAAAATTGAAGGGCATAGATTATATCCATTATGTAAAAAAGGTCTTTATATCCCATTCTTTTCTTTTTTTAATAGTTATGTTTAGTATTACTAAACAAAGGACCATTCATCTAGTTTAAGTAATGAGATTAATTCTTTAGGCAAATAATATAAGTAAAATATAAAAAAACGAATACAAACTAGGCCCTCTATTTTCCTAGTTTAAGTAATGAGATTAATTCTTTAGGTAAACAATATAAGTAAAATATAAAAAAATGGGGGTAGTGAAGCCTTTTTTGTATATCGAATACAAACTAGGCCCTCTATTTTCCTAATAAAATTTTAACTCTAAAAAGGCTTTAGTAAAAGGGGTATAAGGGTAAATTGAAAATTTATTCCAATAAAATTACCCTTAATCACCGTTAGGGTTTTCTCGCATCTAAAATCGCAGTTAGAATTTCTTCGTCTTTTTCATCTCGCCTCCGAACTTGCAACTGCTAGAAACCTTTGCCGGATCTGGAGAAGAAGGCCACCGTCGTAACTCCGCCCCGTCTCGACCTCCATCAATCGAACGATAGATCCACCATTTTCGGTCTTCGTTGTGGGAAGCCATTAATATCATGTCCTTCATCCATCAAACAAACGATCTATTCAACATTTTCGGTCTTCGTTGTACCTGTGCACGTTTGTTTCATGCCGTCAATTCCAACCAGAGCCTTCTTCTTCCCCACTTGGATTCCGTCCGGTCGTCGATTTATTTTTAAGGCTTTTTTTTTCTTTACGCCTCATATCTCATTACTCTCAAGTTTTGTGTTCATGCAAGTTTTAATTAGAATTGATTATATTTCAGTTTATTATGACTAGATGAGTAATAAGTTTTATCCAACAAATTAAGTCAAACTTGTTTGGGTTAGGCTTTGGATTTGAAAAATCTCTGCCAAAAGCCAAACATTGCCTACCAGTTGTACTATTCATCGTATACTTTCTGTGTATTGATACGTATTTAGAACCAGTTGTGATTGAACAATTGGTTCTCTAAGTTACTACGTTTTCTCCTCTTAAGATTGTCTCCCTCCTGATGTTTTTTAATAAAGTTGATACTTGGATACTTTTTTTTATCCTGCGGTTGTGTAACTCGACGGACCTTGTACTTGTGTAACTCGAGGACCTTGTACTTGTGTAACTCGAGGACCTTCGATTTATGTACTTCGATGGACCTTCGACTTGTGTACCTCGACGACGAACCTTAAACTTTTGTAACTCGACAGACCTTGGACTTGTGTAACTCAACAAACCTTGGGACTTATATAACTCGACGGACCTTGTGTAATTGAAAAATCATTTTGGGAGAAATTATTTTAGGCTTATATAATTGGTAAATTGTATATTAACGTATATTTACATTCAGTTTAAAATATAATCTTAAAAAAATAATAAAGTATATAAGTTTAATTAGTAATAAAGCATCGGAGCATAAAAAATAAGAATACTGCGCACCTGGAAAGAAATAATGAAAACTGTGTATGACAATGACCTTATGGGCCGGCCCATTAAGGTAAGATGGCAAGTGAGTCGACTGTTGACTAGTGGTTTAAGCCTTTGAGGAGACAAATGCAGTCCCAATCGAAGTCTCACTATCTAGAATTGCAGGTAACAAAATAAAACACAACCAACTCCATATTAATATTATGCACCAATCATCTTACCTTTCTTAGACATGGATATTTTCATATTCAACAAAATCTTATAAGATAAAATAAAAATAAAATAATTGAACATCCCCCACCAAGACCATACCGTTCATTTCCGTTTATAATTAAAAAAAGAAGAAGTAATTACGGAATGACTATATTACCCTTGATGCAAGGGGTAGAACTGTCCTTGATTGCAATAAACTTGAAGAGGTGATTTCCGTGAAATTAGTGGTACAGGATAAGACACCTGCACTACCCAACACAAATTACGGAATTGCCCATTCAACGTGAAGATGAAAGGAAGAGAGATTGCGAAAGTACGTAGACAACAAACCTTTGATCGGATGGTAGAGTTTGGTGAGTGAGTGCCCATCCTGCAACACCAATCTCACTTATTTCACTCTTTTTTTTTCTTTTTCGGCCACTTCAATGCACTTATTGCACATATAATCTAAATATATGAGCCCAGCATATGTCAATTCTTCATTTTTTGGTTATAAATAGTAATGTTTCTAAGAATACTACTTAAGTTAAAATTTGCTACACAAAATCAATTATAGTTCAATAAAATGGGTTTGCTCACTTTTTAAGATGTTATATTTCTCAATATTTGTTATTAGAACCTTAATTATAAGTTTAGTTCACTAAGAAATTATTCCACCGAACGTACTTCTCCCTAGATCCGGGAATAGTGACATGAACTAAATGTCATGTCCAAGCCAGTAATATTCTATCTATCTTTTCATTTATTATTTATAATTTTAAAATATTATTTCACTTGTTCCAATATAACTATATACTTAGAACAAAGCACCTTCTATCATTGTTTTTATACAAATTTTTTAAATTTAAATCAATAAATATTATATCTTTTATATTTTTTTTTAATATATGTAAATATTTTTTTAATGATAATTATTGAGAATCAAAATTTAACATTATATAGTTGCTCAAGAGAAATTGACATTAAAAATCTCCTTTTAAAAAATCATAAAATTCGAATGTAGGTAACACTGATTGATCAAATCGTACCAAAAAACACAAACCTAAAATAATTTGGATTCTTGTTTTTCTTTAATTACGTGTACACCAAGGTGATTTGAACGGTTTTTTTATATTTTATGGACACGCTCCAAATTTGATGTCAATTTACTTTCATTGATTGATTAATTCTTCAACTTTTTCCTTAAAAAGAAAATATATGAATTTACAATTATAAAGGTAATTCGAATTTAATTTGGAAATTGATGAGCTAATCAGAAGTGATCGATAAAAAGATAATTTATGTCACGGGCAATTTGTAATTTTTTTTTAAATTTGTAGGACAAATGATCTTCTTTAAAAAACTTACAACTAAAAGAATAATTGGTTGATTATAATTATTATTAATGATAATTGTTCATTCTAAATTAAATAAGAATATGAAAATAATCACTGGTAATATGAATATGAGTTAAGTACAACACAAAGGTTAACGTCGTATAATATGAAGATTTGCATTTGTCAGCACCACCTTTTTTCCTACTTGACAAGTTTGTATTATTTGGTTGTGGGGTAAATCTATAGTACACGTAATAATACTTACAAATTGTCCACTGCGTAGAAGAAAGCTTTTCGTTAGTCTCTGAGCGTGACTGACTGTTAGGTACCCATTACACAGCTCATCAAGAACAAAAAAAGGACCAATATATACAGCAACAACACAGAAGAAACTTCTCATCTCAATTCTCCCAAATAAACGGAGGGGGGAAAAACAATTGAGAAATGAGTTATCTAATCATCTCTATCTTACTCCTCTCATTGACATCCCTATGCTCGAGTCTTCCGAGCGAGTTCTCCATCACGGGTTTTGATCCTAAAGACTTAGACTCGGAGCTCAAGCTTTCACGGCTATTCAGAAAGTGGACGGAGAGCCATGGGAAGATGTATGAGCAAGAAGAGGAGAAAATAAAGAGATTTGAGAACTTCAAACGGAATTTGAAGTATGTGATTGAGAAGAATAAAGTGAAGAGCTCATTTACAGTTGGGTTAAACAAATTTGCTGATTTGACCAATGAAGAGTTCAGAATCAAGTATTTGTCTAAAGTGAAGAAACCGGTTCACAAGATCGCCAAGCAACGGTTGCATAGACGGAGATTCGGTTCTTGTGACGCGCCTTCCTCCCTTGATTGGAGGAAGAAGGGTGTTGTTACTGGTGTCAAGGATCAAGGGCAATGTGGTAATTATGTCCTAAATCTTCAACTTTCCTCGATTTGAACTCATTGAACTTATGTGTTAAGTTTTTAGATATTCATATACTTATACATCAAACATTTTGTGTTGAGCTTTTGATATCCATATAATAGAAGTACATCGGTATATCAATTCATATACTTATATATCAAACATTAGGTACGAGAGTTTTTTTTTCCGATATTTATATATGATATCTAGATATGAACAATAACTAGATAGACATTGAGCAAAATTGAAATTGAGACAAATGAGAACTGAGCTTGTTATGCAGGAAGTTGTTGGGCATTCTCTTCAACCGGGGCAATAGAAGGAATCAATGCCATCTCAACAGGGGAGCTAATAAGTCTATCGGAACAAGAGCTCGTTGACTGTGACTCAACGAATGATGGATGTGATGGAGGTTACATGGACTATGCCTTCGAGTGGGTTATAAGTAACGGAGGGATTGACTCCGAAACCAATTACCCGTACACGAGTGAAACCGGATATGGCGGTACATGTAACACAACCAAGGTTCAGTTTCTAAATCACTCACTTCATGACTTCACTATCAAACCAAGAATTAATACTAATTTTGCGTAAGAAAATCCTCTTAGGAGGCAAGAAAAGTCGTGAGCATTGATGGATATGAGGATGTGGAGCAAACGGAAAGTGCACTTTTATGTGCATCAGTTAATCAACCCATCAGTGTTGGTATTGATGGATCATCGATTGATTTTCAGCTATACTCAGGGGTAAGTAAGTAATTAGATTAAGATTTGTATATTTGTAGTTTATTTGTCTTTCATTTAATTTATAAACTTGAGTTTCATTGTTGTGAGAGTTTATTTAAATTTATAAATCATTAAAAATAAACATATCAGAGTAAAGTTATTCTTTGATTTTTTTCAAGTAAATAATCTTATATAATTTCCTCTTGAGATATAAACCCGAAAATAAATCATCCTACAAGTAAACCGATCCTTAGTAAGTGAGTTCATCAATCTTAAGTGTATGATAATTTACTAAGAGTTTTTATTAGGGGATATATGATGGGGATTGCTCAAGTGATCCAGATGACATTGACCACGCGGTTCTGGTAGTCGGATACGGATCAGAAGGCGACGAGGAGTATTGGATAGTAAAGAACTCATGGGGAACAAGTTGGGGAATAGAAGGCTATATCTATATTAAGAAAAACAGTGACTTAGAATATGGTACTTGTGCAATCAATGCAATGGCTTCATATCCAACTAAGGAATCCTCTGCACCATCTCCTTATCCATCACCAGCTGTCCCACCACCTCCTCCACCAACTCCGGTGACTCCTCCACCACCTCCTCCAACTCCAGTGACTCCTCCTCCACCACCAACACCAACGCCGCCTCCTCCATCTCCCTCGCCAAGTCAATGTGGAGACTTCTCTTACTGTCCTCCTGATCAAACATGTTGCTGTCTTTTCCAATTCTATAACTACTGTCTGATTTACGGCTGCTGTGAGTACTCGAGTGGCGTTTGCTGTAGCGGAACTGATTATTGCTGTCCTAGCGACTATCCGATTTGCGACGTCCAGGATGGTGTCTGTCTCAAGGTATGACACCTCATTACCTTAAAAAAAAAACATCCTTAAAATAGTTTTTTTTTTTTGTTTTTAATTTGGTTCATTGATATTGGTATAGGACCCAGGAGACTACCTAGGAGTAGCTGCAAGGAAGAAGAAGTGGGCTAAGCATAAGTTACCATGGACTAAGCCAAAGGGATCTGAGAAGGCAACATACCAGTCACTCCAGTGGAAGAGAAACCCATTTGCAGCGGCGCGTTGACGAAGCGGAAGACGTGTTGTGGACATTCTGGTACTAAGATATGAACGATGAGAAGGACGTTTGTGGAATGATATACATTTCTTGGACAAGTTTTAAGGATGTTTTCTCTTTGATGATGGTTCTTCTGTATTTTGTTCGGTCACTGGCGTTTGTGATTTGAACATATTTATTTATGACTACGTTTGGAGTTGAGGAGTTTGAGTTGTAATAGCAAAATAAAACAAAAAGCTTTACCGATTAAAAAATAAAACAAAGAGAAGAAGGGTATAATTGTTTGGTGGAGATGATGTATTTGATATTGGGTTTACGGTGTCATATCGTTGGTTTATAGGTAGATTGAACCAACATAAGTAGCACGCACGGACGCATAAAAGCCGTATTTGTTAATACGTATGATACTGACAAGACAACGATAGATCGTTTTAATGCGTACCTGACGCATAACGAGATTGTGCGGCAAAATTGAAAGAAATCTAAAAAATTATACTAATGTGTTTTTTAAATCATATAAAAAAAATGTCTGAAATGGAAGCGCACTGCGACTGCAAGTAAGTGTCGAAACTGACGCCTAGTCAAATATATACTATGTATCATTTTGTTTCGAATTGCATCCGTATGAAAACTTAGCTTAACAAGACAAAATACAATGTTAGATCATCTGATTTTTTAGTACTTCAATCGTTCCTAACACTTGTTTAGACGTTCAAACTATGATTAGATTGACTTTGTAAAATTGCTAGTAATAGATCCAACAAATTCTCATACAAAGATCGATTTCTAAGGAAACTAAAAAAATAAATATGTTTATTTACGAGGTTTGGATTAAATCTTACGTCTCTGGAATCTCCATTCTTACCAATCCACTATATAAGTTCAGAATCAAAACAAACAAGAAGATACAAAGAATAAAAAAAAAACTTCAAACCAAAATATAAAAACAAAGATTAGAAAGTAATGAAGAAGAACAAATCACACGAGTATGAAAATCCAATGATCTCTTTCATGTCCACATAAGTTGTGGTTCAAGCTTTCTTTCAAGCTATCGATCATCAGACATCACAACGCTCGATCTCTCTTTCAAATTTGAAAGAAGCTCGTATAGGTATAAGAAGCTCTATCTTGAAGAGAAAAAGCTCTTGGATGAACACAAAGGAGAAGAAGAGAGGATGTAGCAGCAAGAAAACAAAAGCCAAAGATTAGGGTTTCGGAAAACCTTAAGCTAACCTTTATACCCTTCATCATTAAAGCGAACAAAGTCGTTTGGAATAAGAAGCGACCCAATTTGATCGGTTTGTCTCATAAGCACAAAAGTCAAAAGTGTAAATCTGGTTTAGTGTCTTGATACCCGATATAAAACGAGGAGATTGAACTCCTTAGTTTGTTTGGGTTTGACTAGCCCAATAAGCATATAGGCAAAGCATGCTTATTTTATCATTAGCCCAAAGTACTCCACTTGGTATATAACACATATATCATGGCTTGTATAACAAAGTGATATATGATGAAATTAACAAAATTAAATTGACGATTTGATAAATATTTTTGAAAACCATCGTATATATGAATGTAAACAAACTCCTACAATTAGGAATACCTTGTGCCCATCCCCGACCTCATTCTCAAAGTTAATCATTTGTGCTTGTCAAGTGTTTCGTGTTCTGTAATGGACTCTTCCGAGCGTTTGATCAAGTTTTATTGGTGACATTCGAGTTGTTTGTTTTGGAGGGGTCGTGGATTTGTGATCGACTCCTGAATGCTCTACTTCGAGTCCAAATCTCAGGTGTCCACAGTTGTTCCCCAGGCTCGTGTTCTGTGTACTTCCTTCAACGACAGACTTTATACTCTTCGTCATCTAATGATCGAGTCGCTCTCCTTACCCTTAAAATTTTGTTGCTTTCGGTCTACTTGGTGTACTTTTGTGTTTTATTTGATGTTATTCTATTATGGTTCTTCATGACGGTTTGTCCGTCTACCGATTTATTTCGGTCTTTCGATCCATTAGATGGTGTGTCGTCTAATGTTTCGAACTACTTACCTTTTATCAAAAAAAATAAATCATAACTTCGTGACTCATGTAATGCAACACACAATGAATTATGCCTTACAATTTACACTCTTAATTCTTGTATCTTCAACTTAAAATAATGTATATAGTGGACTAACATCCATCATTATCCAATTTTCTTCCAGATGTCTATTATATGCATGTTCATGAAGAATGTCCTTCCAAAAAAACAAACTTATCAATAGTAACCATTTTAGTACCAAAAGCTACATGGTTTACTTCTCCTTTTTATTTTCTGGACTAATAGGTCTTTGAATTGTTTTCAATCTCGAGTCGTATGTAACGGTGGCTCGCATCTATATGCTTAGTTTATTTGAAAATTTCCTTAAATCACATAACTTCTTTCGTTGCACTGTATTCAACTATAATAGAGGAGAATGCAATAACGAATTGTTGTTGTGACTTACAGGAAACACAATTTCCACGTTAGGTACATAAAGAAGAAGTCGTGGACTTCCTATCGTCTTTATTGCTAGTATAGTTAGAATCAACATAACCTAACTAGTCATTTGACTTGGTGTGAGGTCCATATTCGAAAGCAAGAGTTGTAGTTTTAAGTAAGTATCTCAACAAGAAGTTGATAGTTGATTAGTGTTTCTCAAAAGATTAGACATGTATCCACTAAGAACACTTACTACAAAGTTAAAGTCGTATCTAGTACAAATCATAACATACATAATTCTACCCACAATAGTATAATAAGAAATTAACCTCATACATTTTACCTCTTCATGATACAATATCTCAATCTTTGTGAGGTATCGGTGAGCACCATGTGGTATACTTATAGGTTTGACATGGTTCATATTATACTTGTCTAAAACCTTTAGTACATATTTCTGTTGTGTTAACCATATATTTCTCTTACCTTTGTCTTTAATAATCTTTAGGATCCTAAGAATCCTTTCGACAAACTCAATGTCCTTCATATTAAAGGAGTTCCTCGATAAAATTTTCACCTCAATTACCTTTACTGGACTTCAATTACCTTTAATTTGAACTTAAAAATAATTAGAATCTCATCAATGTATAACAATGAAGTTCGTCTATAGAATTTTATGTACTTCAGCGGCCGGGTACGTACATTACCGTGAATTTTGGCAATACATTTCTGAACAAAACTTTATTGTCAAAAATATATGGGCACCAAATTGTAAATACGTGGGATTTAAGGGTGCATTGAGAGAATTTAGTAAATGTCATTTGAAAGAAGAATCTGCATAGCGAAGAGCATTTGGCACCGGCTTATCATCTTATCCGCAGGCAAACCCCGATCTTCATCACCATTTTCATGATTTAACTTTGTTCCTCATACCCTTTCTACCATCTGGAAGGTAATGGCTGGGCCAGTCGGAGCAACTTGCTCCTCTGCAACATCTCTTCTAGCTTCTCGCCTTCTCTCTTCTCGTGCCCCAAACCCTAGGTCTCCCTCTCTTGCTTGCTCTTCCGTTCCAGGTATGTAATCATTTGGTGAAACAAGTAAAAAAAATTTATATATTTTAATTTGACTAGAAATTGCGGGTTTACAGTGGTTTCAGGACATTCTAGCTTGAGGAAATTTCATGGCAGAACTGGATTCATGACTAAAAAAGGCAACCCTTACTCGCATTTCACTGTTTCTGCGGTTGCCACCGAAATCAATAATACTGAGAAGGTTTACCTCTACACTTTCCTGTTTTGATCTAGATAGGTTAACGAATTAATGTTGATTGCACGAACTTAGTGTCTATACATGTGAAGAAAGGATTGTTGCAGTAAAATTAGTTGATGCGAGTATTCTTGCAATAGAAAATGTTGCTAAACGGAGCTCACCAAAGTAGATTATATCTTTGACAACAAAGATGAAGGTATCAGTATCCATATATGTAATGGATATGACATTGATACCTTAGTATGCTGCAGGATATCAAGCTTATATGCGAATCCTTGCATTCTGATATTAAGGATGTCACTTCTTATCTACAATGGAATTACCAAATAGTAGTTGTGGGTATGGGACATGTCTAGATATAAAAACCAAATGGACTCGTAAATGGATGCAGGTGAAATATGCTAATTTTCAAACGCTGGTACAAACATTGTGACATTGGATGCGTTACTTTTTGGGAATTTCGTGTCATTCATTTCATATTGGTATCAAACTTTGGATAATTTGCATTGTCTTTGTTGATTGAAGAGATTTTGATTGCCACTTTCTATCTGTTGCTGCTGTAAAGGTTTGAGTATTAGCTTTTGGGAAAAATAATGAAGTTGCTAGTCCTGGTTGTCATTATAGGTGCAGAAGCTTGCAAAAGAAAACCAAAGACCTGTTTATCCATTTGCTGCCATAGTGGGGCAAGACGAGATGAAGCTGTGTCTATTGTTGAATGTGATCGATCCGAAAATTGGGGGTGTTATGATCATGGGTGACAGGGGTACAGGCAAATCAACAACAGTGAGGTCACTTGTAGATTTACTTCCTGAAATCAAGGTTGTTCCTGGAGATCCATTTAACTCTGACCCAGAGGATCCTGAACTGATGGGTATAGAAGTCAGGGAGAAGGCAATAAGCGGGGAGCCACTTGAAATTGCAATGACCAAAATCACCATGGTTGACTTGCCACTGGGTGCTACTGAAGATAGAGTTTGTGGGACAATTGATATAGAAAAGGCACTAACTGAAGGTGTCAAGGCATTTGAGCCTGGCCTTCTTGCTAAGGCAAACCGAGGGATTCTATATGTTGATGAGGTTAATCTGTTGGATGATCATTTAGTAGATGTACTTTTGGATTCTGCTGCTTCAGGTTGGAACACTGTTGAGAGAGAAGGTATTTCAATTTCACATCCAGCTAGGTTTATTTTGATTGGCTCTGGGAATCCCGAGGAAGGGGAGCTTAGGCCACAGTTACTTGACCGATTTGGCATGCATGCTCAAGTTGGAACAGTGAAGGATCCTGAACTTAGGGTGAAGATTGTAGAGGAGAGGGCTCGCTTTGATATGAACCCTAAGGACTTCAGAGAGTCTTACATTGCAGAGCAAGACAAGCTTCAAGAACAAATTGGAGCAGCTCGGAGCGCTCTTTCTTCAGTTCAGATCGATCATGAACTTCGTGTTAAAATTTCCAAGGTTTGTGCTGAGCTCAATGTGGATGGGTTGAGAGGTGATATAGTGACCAATAGAGCTGCAAAGGCACTAGCTGCTTTGAAGGGTAGGGATACAGTCACTCCTGAGGATATTGCAACTGTTATTCCTAATTGTTTGAGGCACAGGCTTAGGAAAGATCCTTTGGAGTCCATTGACTCTGGTTTACTCGTGATTGAGAAATTTTACGAGGTTTTCAGCTAAACGACGCTGTTGAAACCACCTTCCAGCTAACTCTTGTTGAGTATATTTATATTCAGATCAAAATTTTGCTTGCCATTGGTAAGCCTGCTGTTATCTATCAAATGTCTTCATTCTGATATATTTGTATTTTAGATTCATTGTTTATGCTATGTATAATATGGGCACCTTACCTCTGTTTTAGCTTGTGTTGGATGGGTATTTAAGGAGCATATTAATATGAAAATCAAATTTTGATCACCATTGATAAGTCTGCTAATTTCGCAGTTTAGTATCATTGTGCCATGACTTCTCCCCTTGTATGCGCAGACATACTTTGCTATACTTTGGTACAATGATTTAATAATTTTTTAATAATTTCTTATAGCAGTTGAGTGAAGACCATTGTAGAGAAATTATGGCGGGTGTTCCTTTACTTTTTTACTTTTTCAAATTTTGTGCAAAGGTTTTTCAGTTTTCGGATAATGTCCCTGAATTTTAGTTTTTTTCTTCGAATTATACGCTTTTACCACTCATAAATAAACATTTTAGGTAAATAAAAAAGATAAGTTATTTATTCAAGAAATAATCGGCATACCTTTAAAATGACCAATTAGCAATAAAAAAAATCCAGGTTGATACATAAGTAGTAAAAAGGATATAATCAGAAAACGCCTACAACTCAGGGCACTGAAAAACTCAGGGTCGAATTCTGAAAAAGTTAAAAGTATAGGACATGATCCAGAATTTTCCTAGAATCACTCTAATGAAGTTCTTTGCTTGCCATCACTAAATGGGATACTTGTTGCATGTTGTGTTGAAATCAATTTTTCTACACAGGCCATCTCTTCTACCTCTTCCAAATCATAACAGTATCTTCTTTGCTGTAACTCAGAAAAGATAACTATAAGAATGTAGTTTCTATACATGTGTTTTTTTTTTAACACGCATACAGCTGACAATCATACACAGTTGAATGCTATGCAATTCAAACATATTTTCTCCTATTAGGAGACAAATCAACAGACATCTAAGGTGATATAGAGATTTCATTATAAAAAGAAACGGGTTGATCTTCATAGATGAACATAAACCCTATTCATAAGGTAGAATCTCTGTTCCCGTGCCTAAGGATCTTCTCCACGCCAGGATTCTGCGCAGAGAACGGCGGTTGTCTTTGGTAAACAACTGATGCAGCTTTGATCAAGATCCCAGCAGTTAAACCCCAAATAATATATTTCTCATCAGGCGTTTCGTAATCAAAGAAATGAACCAGGTACTTGAATCCCATCAACTCTAGTTCCTCCACTCTTCGGTTCTCATCCTGAACAAAGTGTACAATGCGGTTTATTCCCAGAATCATAGAAGCAGTTCAGCTGTTAACGGAAAATGAAGGCGGTGATGAAACCACAGACCTTAAGAAACATTTCTAGAGGTGCATCAAACACAGCTTCTACTTCATCTACATTTGGTACAGGCTTGAATGCTTCCTTATTGGATACGATCCCAATAACAGGGAATACCCTGAGAGTATGCTGCACAGATAAATAACAAGCTGTAGGGAAAATAATTTCATAGATTTCTAAACCTCAAATTAGGATTAAGAATAAATCATTCATCTAAATTTCCTCTAATACTATAATTTAGTTTGGAATCATACTTTGGACAAGAATGGCTCAAGAACATTGACGATATTCACAAGAGCAGGATCCAATCCAATTTCTTCTTTAGCTTCTCTCATGGCCGTGTAGGCCTCATCTCTGTCACCTTCATCCATCTTTCCACCAGGCAGTGCCACTTCTCCTGCAAAATTAAACATAACAAAATCATCACAATCAAATAAAATCAAATTCATCTTTTATCTTTGAGTACGGTGATTTACTAATTCCTTTAGTTCTAATGTACTTCTGTAAACTAGAAATGCAAGTACCACAATTGAGTTCCAAATCTCTTCTAAGCAATTGCATAATCAATTAAACCCTAAATTAATCAGATTAGTAGCGAACCCGAATGAGTGGAGAGCTTAGAAGACCGTTTGGTGAGAATAACTCGAAGATCGCCATCGTCGTCTTCAAAAAGGCAGACAAGAACAGCTGCTTTCTTAAGGTTGAACAGTTCACCATTCTTCACCTGATCAGAACCATCTGAAAGCTTGATGGATTGCCCAATTGGGGCTGCAGATTCGGGGAAGCCTACCTGAGAAACGACCTTACCGGATCGATTTTCGATCTCCTTGAACTTGTCGTAGTCGTCGTCATCGTCGCCGCCGATCGAAGGAGGTGGCTTGTAAAGGCGAAGCTGCTGGGCCAAAGCTGCAAGCCTTAGGGATGTAATTGAGGAATCCATGAGACCTGAAGAGGATGGGAAATGCTTTGGAAAAGGTGGGTAGAGGAGTTTCGTTGGAATTTGGAATCGTATCCCAGAAGGAATCCTTCTTAACAAGGCCGACATCGGATACAAATGGTGCTTTTCTTGTTTGGGTTACCAACTGATAGGAGAAACCGGGCATGGTGTCATGTACCTGACTACCTGACTACATGTGTCTGAATTGCATAGTACAGTCCTTTTGAGAAGTCGTGGCATTTATTACCCTACTAGCCAGGGGTGGTGGCGTGGTATTGTTTTACAAAAAAGGTGATGGCAAAGTCGGAATTCCACTCTCCCAAACCAATCTTAGTCCATGATATATGTCTTGGATGTATGTTCTCGGAATGAAGTTATTTTGGGTAGGGCCCACTAGGTGCGTCTTCACACTCTGTAATCTCTGAACAAGCACTTTCGTTATAGCCTTATACACCACGTTGCAAAGTGCAATAGCTCTAAATTGACTAACGAGGTCTAGCGTGCCCACTTTAGTAATAAGGTAGATGAGAGTATCATTGATACCCACCGGTAGTTTATGAGTCGCAAAGAACTTTGACACCTCTTGGGTAACAAAACTTCCAACAATGCTCCAACACTTCTGGTAGAAAATTGGTTGAAAGCCATCAATTTCCGGTGATTTATAGGCGCCCATATCATTAATAGCCCTCCACACCTCTTTAGCATCAACATCAGATAACAACTTGGCTTTTTCTTCTTCAGTGATGATTGGGAAACCATTGGGCTCTAGCGAGCAGTTATGTAAGAGGAGTATATCGTCAAGGCTGTAGATCATCTTGAAATACTTCACTACAAATTCTTCCAAGTTCTCTATATCTTCTTCCCAGAGGTCGTTCTCGACTTTCAACCCATCTACTTTGTTCCGACGTCTTCTAATAATCGTGGAAGCATGAAAGAATGAGGTATTACGGTCTCCAAAACTGAGTCATTTTTCCCTCGATTTTTGGAACCAAAGGAGTTTCCAAAACAACCTCCTGATCCGAGATCAAGCCTAGCTCCTCCGTGCGTAGGCTTTGGGTAGTAAGGTAGTTGACGTTGCTCTGGATAAAGATCAGTTCTTCCATGATAGATTTCTTCATGTAAAAAAAACATTGCCAAACACATGCCTATTCCAATCTATTAGCCAATCCTTAAGAGTAGAGAGGGGAACACCTGAAGTAGCATGAAGATCCCAACATCGCTTCACTAGGGGGGGAGAAAGTCCACGTGGTTCAACCAAATGGCATCA
Organism: Fagopyrum tataricum; assembly: GCA_002319775.1. Lineage (NCBI taxonomy): Eukaryota > Viridiplantae > Streptophyta > Magnoliopsida > Caryophyllales > Polygonaceae > Fagopyrum > Fagopyrum tataricum. The sequence continues at coordinate 36,883,677 of CM008285.1, forward strand.
AAGCGCAAAGGTCTTCTATCACGTCTTCCCGGGCCTGAAGGTTGTAGTCTAAGGAGGAGGGGTAAGTGATCTAAAGAGTTGCGCGCTAAGTACCGGATCAAGGCATCAAGCCAATCCAAACGGCCTTCATGATTCATAAGGACTATATAAACGTTTCTAGACTCCCCGATTTCTAGTCTTGCTATAATTCCATGTGTAGTTAGAGCCCGAGTAACCCAAGTCTAGGAGACCATAGTTTTGAATCAGGTCACTAAAAATACTAGAGTCCTTGTGTAAACCTCCCATACCTCATTGGCGCTCATTATTTGAAAGTATACGATTAAAGTCACCATCAACAATGTAGGGCCCATCAATCGAGATCAACTCTTTGTCCAAACAATCCTAAAAAGGTTGTTTGTGAATATCAGTGGGGGAGCATACACAACCACTAGGTGTATGGTTTTGCCCGAGAAAGTTACTCTAGCATGTATAAAATATAATTGGAGTTAACAATTTGGACGTCGAACTTACTATAATCCCATAGTAACCATACTCAGCCCTCAAAGCCATTCGTTTATACTCTAACACACCTTCCAAACCCCATGCGTTCACACACAAGTTAAGCTCTCGGTCTAAAAATCCAGGGTTCAAAGATGACAAGGATTTCAATATTATGGTGACTACATAAGTACCTAATAGAACACCGGAAACCGACCTTTCCGGCTCAATGAAAATTTCAAAGGATGCAATCATAGGTACGTATTCTGATGACAAATTAAGCTACTCACCTAAGTACTGCCCAGGAGAGATTAATGACATTTGAGATCAATGTCCTTCATTCCCTCATCTTCTCCCTCGTTCGAGCCTCTGTCCCTGACCCTCTTATACACTGCCTCTGTTGTCCCTGGAGTAGTTCCTACGCAAGCCTATATACTCTTATTTTATAATGGAGGAAACTAACGTTCAATTGAATGTGCACCGTCAGTGTCACTTTCTTGCTCTATTTATCAAACTTGTGACTTGTGAGGAGAAATTTTGTCAATTTTTACTCTATGAATGATTATTGACATGTGTCTTAATGTAAATCACTTAAATTTAAAATTATTTGCACAATCATTAAGGTTTTTTTTTATACCGTAGCCAAGGGAAAATGATTAGTCAACGTCTATTAGTCGACCATCCTAAGACATTTTTACGGGTAAAATAAGAGGTTTGAGAGCGTCAAAAAATTATTAGTGGTTGTCGAAATTTTCAAACGAATCAAATATTCGTTAACACATCCATCAAAGAAGATAAAGTCGCATATAACCGCCTCGACTTCACAAAGATAGTTTCAGAAACATTGAAGGTGTCATAAAACACGAATTGTTACCAATTTTGATATTTTTAATTTACAATCTAATAGAATCGGATATTATCTTCGTTACGAAGACACATCTATAATATTTCCAAATATATATATGACAATTTACACCATCAATCTAGGTATATGATTCATCCAACAGATCTCTTAGGCCTTAACAACATAAAAGAAAAGGAAATTAAGAAAAACAAAATGTTTTTCTTCCATTTTTTTGATTTAATTTATTAGTACATTGTACAGCGAAATGGAAGTTGGAAGGTTGAGGTGGAAAATCATTGAACAATCGCTCAATTATAATTACTCGTTAAGTCATCACACCTCCGGCCCTCCCTTTCTCCTTGTCATCTACCACCACTTCATCATCCGTCGCCGTTGCCGGCGTCACTTCCGCCTCCGATCTGACACAATCTCACCGCCACGAAAATTCACTAGCTCTCCGGCGTCGATCACCTCAACATCTCCACCACGATAAACTCTCATCCTCGAAACTACCACAAGCGTCGCTGGCTGCGGTGGAGGCCCAATCATAGGCAAACGACTAGCCTGAGAACGGAGCCACATGTCATACAGGAGGATGAAACACGTTCTGGCAATTAGGCATCAACCTCAGGCTCTCTTCCTCCTTAAACGGACAGAGCAATTACGGGACCCCACAAGTAGACCTCAACAAATCCGGGCTCAGGCCGGCCGGGTCAAATTTAAAATGTTGTTCGAAATGTACGGGTCGGGTTGGCCCTGCCCGTCTTGTACGGGCCACAAGCACGGCCCATGTCTGTCCACGTATAATCACAAACGGATTGGCCGACCCGTAATTAGGACTAGTATAAAAAATTCATAATTCCTCAATTATGGTTTGGATTTAGAATTGGCTTATAGTTTAGTTTATTTTTTAGGAATTTAGGACTAGTATCAAATTTCTCTCTTACGGCAACATTTTAATTAATTTGTGTATGAATTTTTGGTTATATATATATATACGGGCTGCCCACGGGCTAAATCTCGTATCCTAACCCGTCCTGAAAACATACGCCCGGCCCGAACGGACCAAACTGTTTACCCATTGGGCGGGCGGGCGGACGGGCCGGCCGGCCCGAATTTGTTCAGATCTATCAATAAGTCCATCCCCTCTCTTATACTTAAACACCGTTATCGACTTTATGAAACCGTCATCCAATCCGCCGTTAGTGTTCGAGTTAAAAGCGAAAGTAGCTTCGATCTGAATCGACGGCCCCAATCTTATATTATATATATTAAAGCAGGCGCACTTTTTGCCACGTGTCGCCGCCAGAAATTTCCGTCCGTCAAAAAATATCTTAAATACGTAATTTAAATCAAAATTTAATATTTCAAAATTTTTATAAAACAAAACAAATCATGTAACAAAATAATAAAAAGAGTGTAATCTATATTTTGTTAAAATGGGGTTCAAAATTTATCAGCAAAGAATTTGTTACGTAGATTTGGTACTTGAAATAATAAAAAAAATCTTTTACAGTCAAACATTACGATTTTAAAAACAACAAAAATGTAGAAACAAATAGGTTTACAATTTAAATATGTAATTCAAATAAAAACTTTGTAATCATAATTTTAAAAAATCAAATTAGGTAACCAAATCTATAAAGTTGTAATCAGATTGTTTAAAAATAAAATATTTTTCAAATACAATTAATTTTAAAATATTTATAATTATATATAAATATTTATAGTTTATTAAAACTTAATACCACCGTCTCATCCTTTAAAATAATAATTTCACTTGATTGCAACACAAAAATTGTTCTAAAATCTTATTGTTTTTTTTTATCTGATAAACTAACTCTTAATATAATAATAAGTGTAATTTTATTCTTCTTCTCATATTTATAATTATACATAAATACTTACAATTTATTGAAATTCAAACCCGCACAAGGTGCGAATAATACACTAGTCTTTCTTGTAAAATCCTTATCAAAATTTTTTAAAAAAAGTTTGTGTTGCGAAAGGGAGAAAAGATTCGCACATCAGTATGTTTAATAGAGATTTCATATATTTAGATCAGTAAAATAAATAATATTTTAGTTAAGCTAAACAAATAATAATAATAACAATAATAATAATAATGTTAGAGGGACCAAGTAATCGTGCGGCAAAGCCCGCTCGTCTTGCTTTAACTTTGCTTTAACTTTTCTCTCAATCTCCATGAATCTCTGATTGTATCATGGTTAGTAATGATCCTCCTGTCTCCAATAGAAGCAGATCCTTTTAGACAACTCTTCATTCATCACTCGGATTCTCCCACCTTGAAGCTCTCAACGACGCTTCTCAACGACCACAACTATAATCGATGGAAGCGTTCGGTAGAGGTCTCGTTAATGGCCAAGAACAAGCTTGGTTTCGTTAATGGCGAATGCAAGAAACCTCTGGAAGATCCAAGACTTATCTCCAAGTGGAATCAATGCAATAACATGTTAATCTCATGGTTAATTCATTCTGTCAAAAAAGATATTGCAGAGTCCATCCTTTACTACAAGTCAGCAACACAAATCTAGAAAGAACTTGGCATTAGATTTGGAAAATCCAATCATACAAATCTACCAGATTTAAAAAGATTTAAGTTCAATATCTCAAGGTAATTCATCTATCACAACCTATTTTACTCGGTTAAAGAAGCTTTGGGATGTATCTCCTGGTAGTTGAAGATCAAGTTTGTTCTTGCAGTTCTAATGAGATAACTCTCTCATTACTAAAGGATCAGCAGATCATTCAATTTTTGGCTGGATTGAATGATTCTTATAGCATTGTGATCAAATGTCCTAATGATGACTACACCACCAGATCTTGGTGAGGTGTATAAGATGTTGCTTCAAGAAGAAGCTCAGAGAGGACTCAAGTCTCCAACGATTGTTAGTGAGGATGCTGCTGCTCTTTATTCTCACAACCGAGGTAGTTCTTCTCAAAATTCTTTCAAACATACTGAATCCAGTCCAAATACCACGAAAGCCAGTAATCAAAATATCACCAGAGGCCTATTTTGTGATCATTGCAAAGCTATTAATCACACGGCCAATATATGTTCGAAAATGCATGGTTATCCAACTACATCTGGACCTAAAATTTCCTTTTGTGATCACTGCAAGATACCTGGACACGCTCTTGCAAAATGCTGGAAAGTCCATGACTGTCCCCCTAGTCATAAACTTGTTGCGGCAAGTCTTTCTCAAGAACAAATGACTCAACTCTTGTCTTTATTACAAAACTCTTCTACTTCAGACAAGAGTAAGGATCATCATAGTGCTCTCTTGGCTGGTAAGCCTCTATGTTTCTTTTCCCTCAAACTAAAGACTCATTGGATTATTGATAGTGGTGCTACATATCACATTACCCCTTACCTCGATCTTTTCTCAGCTTATAAGCCTGTTTCTAACCAAGTTCACATTACCATGCCCAATGGAATGAATGCCAAAGTCTCTAATGTTGGCCCTGTCATTCTAAGTCCAGATTTGGTCTTACATCATGTTTTACATGTACTAGAATTCCAATTTAATTTATTATTAGTCAATAAACTTGCAACTGAGATGATGACTGATATTACTTTCTCCTCTTCCATTTGCTCAATCCAGGCTCCTTTGATGAAACAGTCCTTGGTGATTGGTAAAGCTTGCAATGAACTGTATATTTTGACAAAATCTCTCTTGATTCCTCTCCTTTATCCATACCTTCGCATTGTAATAAATCTGTTGAGAACCACTTTGTTAATGTTTCTATAAGTCCAGAAATTTGGCATTGCAGACTTGGCCATATACCATTTGAACAATTGCTCAAAATTGATTCTATTAATGTCAATATTAAGAATCATTCTCTTTGCTAGATTTGTCCTCAAGCTAGACAACAGAAACAACCTTTCCCTGTCTGACACTCTAGAGATGAAAAGCCTTTTGATCTTGTTCATATTGATACGTGGGTCCCTACAAACAACATACTTACAATGGCTTCTCTTACTTTCTTACCATAGTTGATGACCATACCCGGTGTACCTAGACATATCTTATGTCCAATAAGAGTAACTCTCTTTCTCTCATTCAATCTGTTGCCTCCCTTATACACACTCAGTTTCATACCAAAATAAAAGTCATTAGAACTAACAATGCTCAGGAATTTTCAAGTCATGCAGCTTCATCTTTCTTCAGTCTTGGAGTATTATTCACCACACTACTTGCCCTTACAATCCCCAACAAAATGGGGTTGTTGAAAGGATACACAAACACCTTCTTGAAATTGCCCGAGCCCTTTATCATCAATCTAAAATCTATCCTCAATACTGGGGTTATTGCTCTCACTGCCACACACATCATGAATCGATCACCCTTGCCACTGCTTCAGAACACTTTACCTTTTGAACGTATTTTTCACAAGACACTTGACTATTCTTCCTTGAAAGTCTTTGGTTGTCTTTGCTTTGCCAACACTCTCTCCATTAACCGTGACAAATTCACTCAAAGAGCCATACATGTGTCTTTCTAGGATATCCTTTTGGCAAGAAAGGTTTCAAAGTTCTCACATTAAACTCAAGAGACATAATATACTCTCGAGATGTCACTTTCCATGAAACATATTTTCCTTTTCATTACATTGCTTCCGCACCTTCTACTCTCCTTATACCCTCTGATTTCTCATCTTTTGATACATTTATTTTTCTTCCCAATCCTATCACAGTTAACAACACCACTGACTCTCTACATAACTCTCCAGATACACCTTTGTATATTGATTCTCCAAAAAATACACTGAGGACATCTCAAAATAATACTTTGCCTATAACTTCACCTTTCATCTCAAACTCTCATCCTCAAAATGAAACTTATTCAGAAAGCCAACTTCCTCCATCCTTAATTCCTACTCGACGCTCAAATAGAACACACAAAACACCTTCCTATCTTTAAGATTTTGTTTGCTCTTACGGTTCTTGCTCTTTGCCATCACCAGGTATATTTCATCACTCTTTTTCCTATTCCTCATCATGCCTTTATCTCTTCCATTTCTTCATATGTAGAACCACTATCTTACACAGAAGCATCAAAAGAACCTAACTGGGTTAATGCTATGCACCTAGAATATAAAGCCCTGCAAGACAATCATACATGGGACATAATGCCCTTACCACCTTCAAAGAAACCTATAGAGTGCAGATGGGTTTTCAAAGTGAAGCTAAAACTGATGGTAGCCTAGAGCGATACAAGGCTAGACTTGTGACAAATGGATTTACTCAGAAAGCATGTATTGACTTTCATGAAACCTTCTCACCTGTTGTCAAAATGACAACAATCAGAACCATAATTGTTGTTGCAACATCAAAACAATGGACATTACATCAGTTAGATGTAAACAATGCCTTCTTGCATGGAGATCTATATGAAGAAGTTTACATGAAAATGCCTCCTAGCATTCTTAATCCACTATCCCTTGTCTGCAAACTTCGCAAGTCACTTTATGGCCTCAAGCAGGCATCCAGGCAGTGGTTTAATCGTCTCACTTCTTCATTATCCACTCAAGGATACATTCAGTCAAAGAATGACTACTCTTTATTTATTAAAAATTGTTCTGGTCTCATCACCATCATTGCAATATATGCGGATGATCTTTTGATTACAAGTTCTGATGTTGATGAAATTTCAAGAATAAATAAGGATCGATCTTGACTGCACCTTCAGTGTAAAAGATCTTGGAATATTGCATTACTTTCTGGGTTTAGAAGTGAGCTATGTTCCTGAAGGAATTGTTCTGTCACAATGCAAATTCACAAGAGAATTGTTAAAAGATGCTCGACTCTCTGATGATAAGACTACTTGCACACCACTTCCTTTGAATCTCAAGCTTCAATCAGATGATGGTGTTCCTTTGGAAAATGCTTCTGAATATCGATGCCTGGTAGGGAAGTTAAATTTTCTCACTCATACTCGACCTGATCTGTTCTTTGCTGTTCAATGTTTGAGTCAGTTCATGCAAAATCCACATACTACTCATCTTCAAGCTCTTCATCACTCTCTCATATATCTAAAAGGGTCAATTGGTCATTGGATTATTTTGAATGGTTTTGACACTCCCTCACTTCTTGCTTACTCAGATTCAGATTGGGCATCTTGCCCATCTACACGTAGATCAGTTGGTGGCTATGTTCTCTTACTTGGCAAGTCTCCTATTAGTTGGAAATCAAAGAAGCAAGGTACGGTATCTCGTAGTTCTGCATAAGTAGAGTATCGTGCCCTAACATGTGCTACAGTTGAGGTCACTTGGCTAGTTCGTTTACTTGAAGATTTAGGTTTGTCATCTCTACAACATGTGAGTCTATTTTGTGATAACAACTCTGCTATTCAAATTGCACGAAACCCAATGTTTCATGAGCGTACAAAACACATGGAAATCGACTGTCATTTTACTCTAGATAAAGTCATGGAAGGGCTTCTTCAGCTACATTTTGTGCCAACTTCATCTCAACTGACTGATGTTCTCACCAAGGTGGTACCTTCAGCTCAACAAGATTCTTTACTCTCCAAGCTGGGTATGATCATGCCATCCTCCAACTTGCGGGGGGTGCTGAGCATAGAATAGTCACAACAAAATAAAACACGTGTTGTAATAGATAAATGAAGTTTGTTACAACATAAACTACTTTCTGTTTGTATAAATACATGTAATCATCTACATACAATGACAATCTCTTTTACACAGTTTTTACACTACTTCTCTCTATACAATTCCTTCGTTTCTTCGTCTCTTCTTCTCCTCTTCTCTTTTCTCTCGATCTCCATGAATCTCTGATTGTATCATCTTGTAAAATCGTTATCAAAATAAATAAAAAAGTTTTGTGCCTACGAAAGGGAGAAAAGACTCGTACATGAGTAAGTTTAGGGTTCGTTTGGTATCGCTAGGAATCATTTCCAGTAACGAAATGATTCCGAGTCAATAAAAAACTATGTTTGTTTAGAGGTCTTTTTACACATAAAGATAACCTAATCATTTCCATTTTCATTACATACCCTTAACCGATTATATTTTGTTTTCATTCCATCACCCAACCAAACGGGCACTTAATAGAGATTTAGTATATTTATATAAGTAAAATAAATAATATTTTAGCTAAAGTGAAGAAATAATAATAAAATTTAAAGCGACCCAGTAATCATGCGAACCATTTCTCATCGTTGAAAACTTGAAATAGTGAAAATCCTTTCATTTACATTCACATCTCAATTCAGTCTGTCCATCAATTTCATCTTCATTCTTCAATCATTCCTTCGTTGCTAAGCTCGCTCTCCACATCGTTCGTCCGTAACGAAGAAAACGATGAGAGTTCAAAGGACGTGGTCGCGACACAATGTTCCCGAAGATATATGGCCCGAAATACTATCTAGGGTTCCTGTCAAATCCCTTCTCCGATTCCGCAGCGTTTGTAAGACATGGCGGGCCTTCATCGACGACTCCGACTTCGTCCGATTGCATCTCACCCGCTTCAACAACAACCGTCATCAATCGCACCTTTTCGCCGTCCAAGGTACATCTCTTAAAGCGGCATGCGTTGTCAAATCCAGAATAACGCTCCGAACCACCGCTACTCTTGGATTACTCGACATCTATAGGAAAGGAAGTGATATTCTGTGTTCGATTGATGGATTATTCTTGCTAATTGAACGCAGATCACATGATTTGTTGTTATGCAATCCCTCTGTTCGGAAAATCCAACGAATCGTTCCTCCTGAAATTTGTGATAAGAGGATTTTCGAATTTGGATTAGGATTTGATTCTTCGATTCAGGACTACAAGGTTGTCAGATTTGTGCTGGGAGATTATCCGAGCGGGGTACAATCCGTTGCAATTTACACTGTTGGAACTAACTCGTGGAAGTCAATTGAATTTCAAGGCAAGGGCTGCTCCACCTGGCGCCAATATTTTACTTCCAAATTAGTAGGTTACGGGCATACAACATTTTGTCTTAGGGGTGTTCTATATGCTCTTGCACGGGACAATGTTCAAACTGGCCAAAAATTGGTTTCATTTGATTTGAGCAGCGAGTTGTTTGCTTCAACTGCGTTACCTGCACTTGATCAATATATGCCATATGAGAAACTCGTAACTGTAGATGATGGGTCTTCATTGGCCATATTTTACATGTCACGATCTAAAGAGGGATGCATATGGGTGTTGGAAAATTTAGGAAATGATGTTGAGTCTTCCAATTGGACTCCACGCTACACATTTGGTCCTTTGCTCTCTAATACTGGGCGTAATGTTTCCGACATCAGTTTTGTATACATTAACAATAATGTCGAACTGCTACTGTCGGGATCGACTAGTGTGTTATCTATCAACCTTGAAACCAACGAAGAAAAGATCATACTAAAGAAGAAATTATATGAGGGACAAACATGGCTATTTGTAGAGAGCTTGCTGCTGCATTAACTGCATTTGTAATATTTTTATACTTTTATCTTTGACGTTTATCAGATTCTCAGTTTGTTGAATGATGTTACTATCTGTACTCTTGTATCTATACAATCCAATTTGTTTTTGTAATCAATCTCATTTGTACTTGTTTACATGTAGTTTACGCATTTGAATCATCAGTTGGGGTGCCTGCTGGTGAATCAATGCTCTTCTTCTAAGCTCATCTTCTTTGATTGAATCTCCAAAGCTTATTTTAAATTGTCTCAGTTTGTACTTGTTTACATGTAGTTTACTCTTGTATCATATTTGATTGAATCTTTAGAGCAACAACTTTCCTGAACAGGATCAAGACTGCAGCCATCGTAAAGTTTTGGCTTATCTTCAATCTATTAAATTCTTCAAAAAGTGAAATAATATCTTCTTTGATTATAGAATCAACTAAAGAAAATGACAGTGTGGAACCCAATGAAATGCATTTTGGAAGCAGAAACAAGCAAATATAGAATTCAACCCACTTGAAGTTTACCTTGAATCAATGTTCTTCTAAGCTGATCCTCTTTCATTGAATCTCGATCCAATGCTTATCTTCGATTACCCATATCTCAATCCACTTGAAGTTTACCTTGATCTTCTTCCATATATCATCAGATATCCACCCACTTGCTTGCTCTGTGCTAGAAGAAGCGACATCACTTAAAGCATTACATATAGCTTCTGCATGCTCAGCATCGATCAGCAATGCATTCATTAACATTAGATCGTACAAGAGACAACAAACCTATGATATAAACAAAAAAACAGCGTAGACTAGATAAACCCTCATAGAGGGCATGAGTTGATCAGTAAAATTACTTTATCTCTATAAAATAAATCAAAATTGATTATTTTAATTTGAATATTTTAACAGCTTATGATCGAATAGAATATGACTCTTTAGAAATTGAATAATATATAAGATCAAAACTTATTTATAAAAATAATTATTTTAGGATATGCATATACATTATGCGAAGAGTGGTTACCTAGCTAGTAGAACTTAAATGTTCTCTTTCACTATACACAATACAATAAGCATAGAATAAGATTTGCGCTATTTTCTCTATAAATGGTATCAAAGCTTTAGTCCTTTGATTTACTATGCCTTCTTCAAACTCCAGTTCTGATTCTAATGAATCTTCTTGTTGTGCGGAATTAGCGAGAAAGAACAGAATTCAACACACAAGAAAGACAACACATAGATTTATAGTGGTTCACCCAATAAAAGTTACTTCTACTTTCTAGAGAGATTTTATTGAGGTGTTTCAAATTACAAGGAACGGATGATCAGATAATAGGAGACTAAGAGACTAAAGGAATCCTACAACATATATAGGAACAACTCTAGGTTTATATTTGGACAGGTTTATTCTTGGTAGGTTTAAACTTGTCAGCTTTATACTTGGAAGCTAAGTATAAAACTGGGCCAAAAATAGAAAATGGCAAAACAAAAATAAGCCTAATTCAAGGTATATTCAACAAACTTCCACCTTGACTTAAATCCTCACAGGTATACCAAATTGCATTAGTCAATGCCCGAATATTCACAGACATACCCGATGTAGACATGCCAGATACATTAGTCAATGTCCATACCATATACATTAATCAATGTCCATACTAGACACATTAGTCAATGCCTATATCACATGCATTAATCAATGCCCAAACCAACTCCTCTCTCTATTCAGATGTGCCCCTTGGGCACTCAACAATTTTTGACATTTAGCAAGTCCAAACAATGTTGGAACTTGCCGCGAGGTACCGGTTTGGTGAACATATCAGCAGGATTATCAACGGTCCCTACTTCTTCACCCTGATCCTTTTCTCACTTCTCAGGAAATGATATATCATGTTAAATATGTTTGGTCATCTCATGATGAACCTGATCCTTGACCAGACAAATTGCACTCAAATTGTCACAATATACAATAGCTTGATCGTGATGTATACCTAAATCACTAACCAATCCCTTCAATCAAATTCCCTCTTTAGCTGCTTTTGTCAATGTCATGAACTCTACCTCTATAGTAGAAAAAGTAACCGTGGGTTGTAAGATTGCCTTCCAACTCACAATAGAACCCCCAAGAGTGAAAACATAACCGGTCATAAATCTTCTGGTATCAACATCTCCTACATAATCAGAATTAGAGTACCCTGTGACAAAACACTGTGTATCATTCCCAAAAACGAGCCCAATGTCAGATGTACCTCTAAGGTACCGAAATATCCTCTTAATAGCTTGCAAGTGTTCTTTTCCTGGTTGTCCCCATGAACCTGTTGACGACACTAACATCTTGAGCCAGATCTGGTCTTGTGAAGACCATAACATACATCAAACTCCCTACTGCACTAGCATAAGAGACTCGTGACATATACTCCTTATCGTCATCCGATTGAGGTGAAAACAACGTGGTAATATGGATGTTAGCAGCACTAGGTGTATCAATAGGCTTGGCCGGTGACATTCCGAACCTTGACAACACCTTTTCAATGTAGCCTTTATGTGATAAGAAAAGCTCTTTATGACTACACAAAGTGATCATCGAATCTGATTGCAAGGGGATTATGTGTATGCTCGGGGGTACGAAGGACTTTGCATGGGCATTCGAGAAGGCAATATGGCTAGTAACCAATTATCTCACTTGATGCCAACTATCCCTTTCACTCCTCTAACATTTTATGTTCTTCCTTCTATTTTTAATCATAGGTTGTACGATGACAATTTGCTGGTTGGTTAATAAAGGTTTTGTTGCTTATCAAAAACAAAACAAAACAATATAGTTACAGTTGTGGGTGGTGGCCACAAATTTCACTTGAATTTGTATTTTGTAGAGGTTTGAAACTTCTATAAAATACAAATTCATGTTTCTTCTTATTGATGAATTTGTGTTGGATGTGAATAGCTTAAGAATTACAAGATGTATTTTGGGTAAAATGGGAGAGAGGACCTTTTTTTTTATAGAGATGAGCATTAAGAAGACTAATTTTTTTAGGTGACAAACTAGACCCATTTTATTTATATATAAAGATAAACTAAAAGGGATAATTGGTAATTTAAATTTAATAAAGCTCAAACCCAATCTGAATAGAAACCCTAACCCTAACCTAAACCGGAACCTGAACCTGAACCCGAACCGGAATCCGAACTCGAACCTAGATAAATCGTATTTATAGGGTTTTATTTTAACTTCTCTCTAAAATTCCCTTTATACCCTTGATTTTAGAATTAAAAATAAATAGGCCCTTATATTTTTCTCACAAAATTTTAATTCTAAAATTGATTAATGATAAGGGTATAATAGGAAGTCGGAAATAAAACATGAGAAGAATGAGTTAATAAGTCATTTTTTATATCGTTGATACTAAAAAGGCCTCTCTATTTTTCCTATAAAATTTTAATTCTAAAATTCATTATTTAAAGGGGTAAAAAAGGGAACTAAAAGATAAAGAATCCCTAAAATCTAACCCAGCCGTATCCTTCCTCTTCTTCAATTTTAGCCGACCTTTTTTTTTTTGATACAAGGTAAGCAAAATAGGAGAATCAGTTTTTAGAAACCGATCGTCCTGTAACGCCCGGAATTTTATTCCGGACTTAGAGCGTTTTATAGATCTTTCCGCAAGCACGAAGTTCCGAGTGCTGGGATTTTATTTCCAAAATCCCGAGCCGACTCGTCGTTTTTTCTTTTTTTTTTTCCGCTTTCCGACCTTTCGTTCCGAATCGAATTGACAAGGGGTCATTTCCAACCCCTCGTTCCGGGCAAATGGGACAAGATGGCTGCTGTCCCATCTTGGCAGCCTTGTCCCCCCTCTCTCTCTCTCTCCTCCCTTTGCTCACATTTCACGTTAGACATCACTTCCACTCTTCCACACTCCCTCTCTTCTCCTCTTCTCTTCCCCATTGTTGCTTGAAGCTTGCATGTGTGGACTGCAGCAAGGGAACTACAGATCTAGTGTGGTAAGTCCCTTTCCTTCCTTCCTTCCTTTCCATTGTTGCTCTTTCCCTTCTTCTTCCTTCCTCCTTCATCCATGGCCATGGATGAAGCTTGGAGAGATTTTCACTCAACTCTTTGCATGTCTAGGTTCTTAGCTCGTTTAGGTCAAGGAGAGGTGCCTAAGAGCCGTGGTGGGTGTTTGGAGAAGATCCAACAAGAGAAGAAGGACTTTGGAACAAAGGATCCAAAGTCGAAGACGAAGAAGACGACGTTCTGCGCAGAACCCGCGGGGGCGGCTCAGCACAGCCGCGGGAGAGGACGGGCGTGGGAGCGGCAACGGGCGGCCGCGGGTGCGGCGGCGGACGGCCGCGGGTGCGGCGGCGGACGGCCGCGGGTGCGGCTAGGCTTCGGCGCGGGCGCGGCTCGGCAAAACCGCGGGGGCGGTTCCTGGCAGGCGACGCAGTCCTCCGCGGGTGCGGCTCCTAGTTCCGCGGGGCGGCTCCTGTGTCCGCAGGGGGCGCCAGCTTGACTCCGCGGCTGCGGTTTCAGCAACAGAAGGTCCCTCCTCTCCTTCAACCCTCATCCTTTACTTAGATTGTTGTCGATTCTTGTAGTAGCATGCCTAGGATGGATCTAGAGTAGCTTGGAATGCCACTTAGTGGTTGTGAACCTAGGAGCCCTTAAGGCTCGATGTAAGTGATGGATATGAGCATGTGAGCATGATGGATCTTCTAGGTTAGCTTGTGCCTCTTTGGTTGAGGATTTATATCTTGTGGATTTATGAATTGTTGTGGGCTGTTTCATGTGTGGAGAGTGTGTGGTAAGTACTTGGGACCTAGGATGCATTCCTAGTTTGAGGGTTATGCGATCTTGCATAGATCACTAAGAGTGAAGTCTAAGACTTCTTGAGGGTGAGTATGTATTGATATGCATATCTCTTGTGAGCAGGTTGTGGGCTTCCTCCTTAAGGGAAGCAAGAGTGTGGTGACTTGGGTTTGGTGACGAGGTAAGTCTCCGGACTTACTTAGCTCGTATTCTATGTATTAGCATTGATGTGTGTTTGGTGGTGCGTGTTTGTGCTTTTGTTATAACATTGTACCCGGTAATTAGGACCACCGACCTTATATATGTGTTGGCCCAAGTGTATGATAACGGGCGGTGACATCATCTGCCTAGCCCTGGCGGGGTCTAGGAGGTTCTCGGCGACGAGTCCGGTGGGTATACGGGCGGATGCATCATCACCATTCCTTGCCGGTAAGGGACTGAGGCGAGACCACTGTGGTCTCGTGTCACAACGGAAGTTGAATTAGAACGGAATATGACTTAATAATAAAAAAGATAATAAACCGGACTTGTGTGATTTATGTTTTGTGCTATATATGTGTTTGTGCCTTCACTGCTTTTCTAATGCCTAGAATATGAGCTAACGGTTTAAAACCGTTATGTAGTTGACTTGCAGGTTAGGGATGCCGCCGAGTGAGGTGGAGGAGTGGACAGCCGGGATCTCCGTACATTATAGGACGGGGATGTTTTTGGATTATGTTTTCGTATTGTGGTTTATGTTGTACGGTTTAAGTTTCGTATTAGAGTTGTGTTGTTTTGAGGACTCGGCTGAGTGTCCACTTTGTACCCTTTACTTTCGGTTTCCGCATACATTATAAACGTTTTCGAGTTTGCCTTTATTTGTGCCTTGTTGGAAGGTCCGGTGAAATTGTTGTCAAGCTAAGGGTCGGGACCCATTGTGAGGTCTCGCCCGTAGCACCTCGAGTCCCACGGATTTGGGGTGTTACACGTCTTACAACATCCTTCCGGATGAGGTCGGAAACATCATCAGGAACAATATCTTCGACTGCAATGTCCTCGTGGCCATGCGAAGCAAGCTTGTCAGCGACCTTGTTGATTTCCCTAAAGATGTGGTTAACACTAGCTTGATCGAAACTTGAAATTAGGACGGAGATGTCGGTGATGAGCATATCAGTCTCCCAAGGGGGCTTCCAAATTTGGTTGATTGAGTTGATCAGCATCAAGTTATCACCTTCAATCTCGATAGATTTCACCCCAAGAAGAGAGGCCTTTTGAAGACCCTCCCGCAAAGCATACGCTTCTGCCTCCAAAACTGATTCCACATTACATCTTCCATATCTTGTAGTAAAAGGGTGCCCCACATTGTTACGAATTACGAATCCAAAAGCATATTGGTTGTTACTGTTTTTCGAGGCATCAAAATTTAGTTTGACAAAGTTCTCTTTCGGTTTTAGCCACTTGATATTCTTGGTTTTCCTTCTTGTTACCGGTTGAGTGGGGTTTTTTCCTGCATGTTTGGCATTTGCTTCATCCCATTCGTTTAATTGAATCATGGCTCATTGTTTTAGATTCTGTTCCGGTTTTTTGTTGTTAAAAATCAAATTGGTTTCTAGTCAACTAGATGTTCCACCATATCATGGCTAGTTGTCTAAACTCTGTTGGAGAGGTGTTTTCTTTTATGTTTAGCATTGCGTCGTAGTAATTGTAATTACCAGTGACGTAATTGTTCAAAGCTGCTTTTGTTTTGTCGTTATCCACAGACTTAAACAAGTATGGACATTCAAAGAACAGGTGCTTAGCACTTTCAGTATGGTATTTGCAAAATTCGCAGTGCATTACCACTGGTACTTTTTGTCTATCTAGATTTTCTTTTGTTGGAATTCCATTCATGGCCAGTTTTCATAATTTTTTTTGACTTTTGGCATTATATTCATTTTCCAGATCCATGTTTTGTCTTCAGAGACTCCCACTTTCCTCTGTTGTAGCAATACCATCGTCGATTTGGTGGAATACCATCCATTCTCGTTTGCAGTCCAATAAATTCTATCTCTAATTTCCTTAATAGAAAGATTGTATTTCTTTATTTTGTTGACAATATCACTTGGCAGAAAAGCCGCAACTTGATCCACACATCTGTTGGTTCCATATTCCATTGGTAATATAGGAAGACACCGTTTGTTTTAGGTCTATATGGGTTTTGTTGAGAATTAATTCCATTAATGGTTTATCCAGGATCCAATTATCAGTCCAGAACTTTATCGTTTTTCCATCTCCGACGCGCCATCTAAGTCCTTTGTCAAAGTCTTCTCTTAGTTTTATCAATTTTTTTCATTGCCACGATGTATTATTTCCACACTCATAGTCCCAGAGACGTTTGCCCTGTAGGTATTTTTCTTCTATTATTTTGATCAGATGTTATCCGGTTCTGCCATGATTTTCCAAAGGAGCTTCATTTGGAGTGCTTTGTTCATATCCTCAGCCTTTCTAATCCCTGTACCCCCTAGATGTTTTGGTTTACAAATTTTGTCCCAGCTAATTAGCGGGTGGAAATGTGGGCCTTTGTTCCAGTAGAAATTTCTATTAATTTTATCTAATTCGTTATGAATATTTGTTGGTAGCATAAAAGCTTGCATAAGGTAGCTAGGTTTGGCATTCAGATTATCTTTTATTAATGTTGCTTTGCCTTCTTGGGACAGGGACGATGCTTTCCATTTGGTAAGCTGTTGTTTTGATTTTTGGATAACGCTGTTAACGATATCTTTATTTACCCTTCCATTGATGATAGGGCAGCCTAGGTATTGTTCAAGGGTCGTGGAAGAGTTGATGCCAAGATGATCTTGAATTCTCCTTTTGTTTTGCGAATCAACATTATTGGATGTCTGGAAGGATGATTTATGGTAGTTGATCACTTGGCCTGAGATGGAACAGTAGTCGTTTAGTACCTCTAGGATTTTGGTGCTTGCTTCTGTTGTAGCTTTTGAGAAGATAATTATATCATCAGCAAATGCTAGGAAAGGGATTATTGATCCATTTTTTGTTATTGGGAATCCTATTGATTTTGGGCTTGCCGTGCATATTTTTTGTATGTTTCTTGCCAGAATTTCAGCCCCCAGGTTGAAAAGGAGGGGTGAGAGAGGATCCCCTTGTCGGAGTCCTCTTTGAGGTACAAATAAATTTGTTGGGGAATCATTAATTAGTAAGGAGTAGGAGACCGTAGGTACACATTCGCTCATCCAGTTCCTAAATTTTTCATTAAACCCAAGATGTTGCAGTATGGTTTTTAGGAAATTCCATTCTAGTTTGTCATAGGCTTTTTCCATGTCTAATTTGATGGCCATATAGCCTGCTTTTCCTTTTTTTTGTTCTGAACCCATGGAATATTTCATGAGCTATGAGGACATTGTCGTGAATAGCCCTGTTTTTGGTGAATGCACTTTGGAGCGGATGGATTAATCTTGGGAGAACTAATCCTAGCCTTTTTGCTAGAATTTTGGCACTAATTGTAAAGTCCGGAAATTTTTTAAAAATTTTTTTTTTTTTATAAAAATAATAAAAAATAAAATAAAATAATATATATATATATATATATATATATATATATATATATATATAACGATGATCGGGAATTTTAGAAATAAATTAGCGTTTATTCTCTTTCCGTAGAATAAATCCACGGAAATTTCGAAAAATATTTCCAACCCGTAACCCGTAAATTATTTTCACGGAGATGACCGGGAATTTTTCCGACCGTAGCGTCCGTTACGGGATTATTTTACGGGACCCGATCCCGATACGTATCTTCTTTTGTTTCCCTCCTTTTTCCACCTCAGCGTGGGCCCCACGCCACGCTGGAGCCACGTCACCCGGGCCCCACCGCCACGCTGGCGCGGACCCCTCCTCTTTCTTTTCTCCTTTCCCTTCTCGCTGCCTTTCCTTCTTTTCTTTTGTTTCTTCTTCTTTGGCGTGGGTGCCGTCCTAGCCCTGCAGGAGCACAGGTAGCCGCCCAGCCCTGCACCACTCCCGCTCCCGCCTAGGCCTGCAACACCCGACCCCTCGTCCGTCCCCGCTCCCCTACAGCAGCACCCCTCGCCCTTGCATATTGGTCTCTTCCTCCTCTCCCTCTCGTTTTCTCAGCCCCAGCCTCCCACTCCCTCTGCAGCTTCCCCTCCACCACCTCCTCTCCGTTTCTTCTCTGCAACTCCACCTTGCCGGGAGCAGCACCACGCCGCAGTCTCGGCAACCACCCTCGGGCACCATCTCCTTCTCTCTCTGTAACCTTGCCTCAAGCTCAACTCCCCTACAGCAACTCGATCCCAGCCCTCGAGCTCATCGGGACACCTCCATCTCTCCAGTCGTCCTCGCCGGACCTGTCACGCCGGCAAGCAAACCAGCCACCATCAGGGGAGCCCTGCCCTCGCCCGAGCCTCGTCTGCACCTCGGTCGAGCCCCTTCTGCACCTCGGCTGAGCCTCCTCTGCATCACGGTCGAACTGCCATCTCTCCCTCCTTCCCCGACCGGGATACCCTCACCTCCTCAGCACTGCTTCATCCTCGCCGGAGCTAGAGGCCGCCGCCACCCCTGCAGCCGCCGGCGGGACCGACGAGCCGTCCTCCTCCCGGGCCGAAGCCTCCTCACGCCTGCGCCTCCCTCCCCGCCGCCGCAGTGAGCTGTACAGCCCTTTGGCTTATTACAGTCGGCCCCCCTCCTTTTTGGGTAAATTACACTTTGACACCCAACTTTCTAAATTACAGTTTTGGCCCATAGTATTATCTTTTAGCATTAATGCCCTCAGTTTGGTATTAATTGCAGAATACCCACGTGTTGGGAAATGTAGAATTTGCCGGGAAATACGTTAGCGGGTCTTAACCGTAGAGTTTAATTACAAAATTTATAACGTGGGCTTTCGAGAAACGAGTTTTACCTTAGGATTTGATATATGTTGTTGAATGACCAAATTTAGCGTATGGGCTAAATAGGGTAATTTCATGCTAGGTTCCGAAGTCCGATAAAAGTCACGAATTCATATCGATCTAGTTAGGTTCAGTAGTACCATGATAGGTTGGAATTTGCATAACTTAGTGGAAATGTCAAGTAGCGGCTTTTGAGACCTTAGGAGAATGTGAAGAGCGTTTTTTTAGACCTCGTTAGCTTTTACGCCGTTTTGACGGTAATTATGGTAGCCTCTAGGATGTAGTCCTAGAATGTTAGTCAAATGATCTCGCATAGATCATTTGTGTAGAAGTCTTAGACTTCTCGAGTTGAGCGGGTTTTGATGGATACCTTGTTGTGAACAGGTTGAGTACTTCTTCCCAAGAGAAGCGTGAGCGTTTGTGAGTAGCGTTTGGACGAGGTAAGTCTCCGGACTTACTTAGCGCGTATTCTATGTATTAGCGTGATGCGTGTTTGGTGGTGTGTGTTTACGTATTTGTCATAATCATTAAACCGGTAAAGTAAGACCACCGACTTTTATAAGTAATGTTGGCCCAAGTGTATGATAACGGGTGGTGACATCATCTGCCCAACTCTTGCGAGAGTGGGAGGTTCCCGGCGACTAGCCGTGCGGGTGAGACGGAAGGATACATCCTTACCGTGCCTTGCCGGAAATAGGGACCGGGGCGAGACCATTGGGGTCTCGTGTCACAACCGAAGTTGAAGTAGATCGGGATATGACTTAATAATAAAAAGATAATAAACCGGACTTGCGTGATTTATGTTTTGTGATTCTTATGTGTGTTTGTGCCTTTCCCATTATTTTAATGCTTGGAATGCTAGCTAACGGTTTTAAACCGGTTATGTAGTTGACTTGCAGGATAGGGACGCCGCCGAGTAAGGCGGAGGAGTGGACAACCGGGGTCTCCGTACATCTTAGGACGGGGATGGGTTTTAGTCATGGTTTTATGTTATCTTTATGGTTTGTGTCATATGTTAGATTTTTGTACCGTATTATGTTGTTTTGAGGACTCGGCTGAGTTTCCAAATTGTACTTTACTTTTCGTCCCGCATACATTAAAAACGTATTTCAGTTTTCCGCCTTTATTTTGTGCTATTGTCGAAAGGTCCAGTGAAATTGTTGTCAGGCTAAGGGTCGGGACCCATTGTGCGGTCTCGCCCGTAGCGCTCCGAGTCCCGCGGATTTGGGGTGTTACAATAATTTTGTAAACAGTCGAGCAGAGACTTATTGGTCTATAGTTAGATGTTGTGGATGGGTTGTCAATTTTTGGTAGGAGTGCGATAAAAGTATGGTTCAGCTGTTTTAGGATTTTCCCAGATCTATAAAAACTTTTCACTACTCTTGTAACTGCTGGTCCGACAATGTGCCAATACTTTTGGTAAAACCCGGCAGTCATACCATCTGGACCTGGCAATTTGTCACTGCCAATGTCAAATAAGGTATTTTTAATTTCCCTAGTGGAGAAAGGTTTTGTTAGTTCCAGATTGTCGGAATCCGTGATTTCTGGTTGAATTACCTCAATCAGTTTTTGGAGTTTATGACTATCCATGTTCGAGGCTTGGAATCTGGTTTTGTAGTCATTCATAAATTCATCGTTTATTTCATTATCTATGCATATGATTGTTCCGTCGTTTCTTGTCACACTAGTTATAATTTTCTTGTTTCTTCTTCCTGTTGCTTTTCGATGATAAAATTTCCTCTAGTCGTAGGTTGATGGTTTTAGCTCGTTGCATCCAATACTTGTACTGGTACTCTAGGATACATTCTCGTTTTTTACTTAGTCTATTCAATTTATCATTGAGATTTTGGTTAAAAGATGCATAGAGCTGTTTCTGTACAGACTCCATTTGTTCGTCAACTAGACTTAATTGCTTATTAATGTTACCAAATTTATCACGGCTCCAGTCTTTCAGTTTTTGTTTAAGTAGGTTTGTTTTTTTTACTAGGTCGAACATGTTTGTTCCGGGAAAATAGGTTCTCCATGTCTGTCTAACAAGACTTTCACAATCCGGTCGCTGCAACCACATGTTTTCAATCCTGAAAGGTTTATTCTTAGCATTGGTCATATTGTTTTGTAGGTTGATAGATATCATACAATGATCCGATGTAGTAAAGGCATAGTTTCTGGTATGGATTCCGGGGTAGCCTTGGAGGACTTACATATTCCCCATCGCTCTGTCCAACTTTTCATAGGTATTATCACTACCATCTCTCCTCTTTGTCCATGTAAACTCGTTTCCTTTAGTCGGAAAATCTATAAGATTGCATTGATCCACCAACCAATTTAATCTATCGAACTTATTGTTAGCGATAGGGGCCCCAACTTTCTTGTCTGACATTTCACGGATTTCGTTGTAGTCACCAATAATAATACTCGACTTATTGGTCATTTTAATTTCCGTAATTAACTGAGACCAGAAATCTTCTTTTCCTTGTTCATTGGGTGGTGCGTAAATCCCGAAAATGAGAGTTTCGATCGACGTGCGACAGTTGACATGGTTAAGTAAGATAAATCTGTTATGTGTCTTAATAATCTCTATTTTTTTCTTCTTTTAATTGGTACTCTTTCCAGAGCACACAAAGGCCTCCCGAAAGTCCTACGGCCGGGATGAATAAGATGTTATCGAAACCTGCATTTTTCCATAAGGCCTCTTCTGGTTTAGTACTTATCTTTGTTTCCGCTAGTATTATAATTTGAATGTGTTCGTTTTTACTTGTTATATTTAGATCGACCTAGAAATTTTTCTTCCGCATACCTCTACAATTCCAGAAGGCGATCTTCATATATATTTTCTTTTTGGTTTGGGTTATAGAGCACCCTCGTTTCCTACCACTTTTTCATGGTGATTACTTGTTCTCACTTTATTCTTATTTTTAGTTCTATAACTTTGTTTATATTCCATTGGAAAATTTTATTTTTAAGAAATATAAACTTGAGCGTCTTTTTCTGTTCTACCATAGTACGGGAGATTACCTCCTTATCATGGCTTCTTTCTAGTTTGTTTATCCTATTACTTATGAGTTGGTCATATACATTTCCCTTTCTTTTAGCTACAATTAAGCGAGTGCACTTATTGGTCATACTTGTATGCATTTTAGTTACGTTTTGTAGTATGCTTTTTTGTTGCTTTTCCTTATGTTTGGCTATACTCGACCGAGTACAAAATTTGGTCAATCTAAACTGTCTTTGAGTTGCGATATCCTTGTATTTTTTATAGTATTTCCAATTACACATTCGGTTCAATTCATTCCTCCTTCGAGTATTCTTGTGTGATTATTTGTACATAAGATATACACCAAATATGAAGACTTAGTGCAAACTTGTTCAAGCATTGAAACATAACATCTATGTCCTCTACAATTTTGAACACATGGTCTTTTTTCCATTTGAGACAATTTCCTTTTCACATAATGCAAATTTTGGCCATATCTTTTTTTCCTTATTCCAAGTTCGGTTGGTCTCTCTAATTTCTGTAGATGGACAGCATATTGACTTTGTCTAATTTTCTCCTTATCTTGATAATGTTGTCATTCTCCTTCAAGAATATCAAGCACCTGCACAAACACAACAAATTTCCTCTCGGCAGGATCTTAGTCATATCATAGCACAATTTATGATCCTATACAGCTTTTTGTTCTAATTTGAATAATAATAGCCAAACACTTTTTAGATTCATTACAGATGATATTAGTCCCTCCTTAATGTGAGCCGACAGATCCATTAACACCTGACAGTTCATCATATACAAGGAGCATACACACAGCCAGGTTTCATCCTCAAAGATATCATTGAATATTGAAAATTGAAGACTAATCTTCATGATACATATAGAGGGGATTATCTTAGTACTAGAAAGGAAGCAGAAAAGGTGATCAATCACCTCTTTAGTTAATCTACTTAGTCTAGCTATGAGAACAGTTTTAGATAACAAAAGAGCAACATTTAATGATACAAAAGTACCCAACTTCAAGTTGGACATTATAATATAAGCACGATCCATCTAAACTAGGTAAATTTCTGTTTCTTAGTCCCCTTCAGCATGGAGGAAGCAGAATCACCTCTTTAGCCGACCTTTGTTTCTTCTTCGACCGTTCTTCCTGTGACGTTTTCATCCCACCGTTTGTCTCTGCTGTCTTCGTCCTCGTCCTCTTCCGATCCCTTCCTCTAGTTAGTAAGGCCATCGTCATCATCTCCGACATCTTCGTCCTCTTAGCCCTTGAAGTGCCATCTCGAGCGATCTTCATCACCGTCCTGAACTCGCTCTCTTCGGTCTTCATCTCCCTCAACTTTACACTGTCCTGATCGGAGATTGAAGAAGATGAGATCCTCTCAAGGAGTGAAGAAAACTGGTTTCGATCTGATTTAAGGATCAATCCATCGTCACCATTGATTGATTCAGATTGATGATCGGGAAACTTGATTCTACGATTTCGACACCATTGGGAAATTAGGTCTTTGATTATGCAATTTGGGGTTAGTATCGTGTGAGAGAAGACTTGCTGTGTTCTTGGACAAGTTCTATTCCCTGATTTTAGAGCTTATTGAATTTATGTTCTTGGACAAGTTTTAATGCATGTGTATTGCTTCACCGAAGGGTGAGAATGCAGGAGAAATTAGTGTAGTGTCTCTAATTGCAAGGCAAAAGAGAAGAAAAATACAAATTGCATTTCTGTTTCTAGTTTTCATATCTTATACTTTATAACTGTCTTATTTTTTTGCTTATTATCACCTTAGCATATTAACCAATGAATTGGAGGATGTACTCTTTGTTTATTCAATTCTTCTTGTATTAAGATAAACAAAATGTCACTGCATATGTTTCTGGGCATATTTAGAACAACCAGAATTGTGTGTGACATTATGGAATGCTAGCTTATGTGGAATATATGGCTGTCGACTTACAAGTAACATGCTTTTGGTGATAAGATTCGAGCCCGAACAAGCTAGGGTTCTTCCCTACGGTCCTTCGTACAACGATGAACGTCCTCTTATACCTGATGCAATTTGATATCAGAAAGAAATTAAAGATTGCTAAAAGTATAGAGTATGCTGATTTGCGTTTATATGTATACATGAAATTAGTTCTTTTGTTATGAAATAAAAAATGGTAATTTGCACTTGTCACTTTGACAGCAGGTGTTTGATAAACACGTCAATTGTCACATGCAGTAGGCTTTTTAATGTGTAATTGTTTGTGATTTGTGGGATTTTAATTCAACAAGTTTTATTCACCAATGACAAACTTAAAAGCCATTGTTTTTGGTAATAAGATTCGAGCCCGAACAAGCTAGGGCTCTTCCCTACATTTGTCATTTGTCAAGCGAGAAAGGCATTTGAAGCATATGTTTTCCGCATGCTTACTATAACAAAAATTGTGTATTAATATTGTGTATAACATTACAAAAAACAATAATGAAATACACAAGTTCAAAAAACAATTATGTAATACAAAAAACAATTAATATTTTGTAACTCGACATTGTGTAAATAATAGACTTTTGTAAACGATGTAAGTGTGTAAAAACATTGTGTATTTGAAATTGTATATTAATATTCGGTTTTAAGTATAACATTACAAAAATAAAATAATGGAATACACAAGTTCAACTAGTCCAATTGGTATAAGGGTGGGAGGAAGGGACTCTCATCCAGAATTCAAAACCCAATAACTATAAGATTTATTAATATTTTGTATTGGGTTCGGGTGTATGCTTGTGTATTGGGTCCGGGTGTAGGCTTGTGTATTGGGTCCGAGCGTAGGCTTGTGTATTGGGCCCTGTCCTATGCTTGTGTATTGGGCCCTGTCCTATGTGTAACACCCCAAATCCGTAGGACTCGGAGTGCTACTAGGCTAGGATCTCACAATGGATCCTAACCCTAGCCTGACAACAACTTCACTGAATCTTACAACAAGGCACCAATAGATTAAAACAAAACATAAAAACTGATAACTGATATATATCTACATGTCAAAAGGATGATACAGAGTACTGTTGAGTACAAAGTCAAACTGAAATCCGTACAATAATGATAAACCCAAAATCCCACAAATACGCCCAGTGTACAGAACCCTCAGCAGATCACCCCTCTGGATCACTCTGCTCTCCTAACCTGCAAAGGATCTACAACACGGTATAAAACCGTTACCTAACTATACACATATATAAGAAGATGCTAGAGCACAAACCCAAATCAATAATATTAACACATCATCATGATATCACACATTTACCCGGTTTACTATCTTTAATAAGTTAAATCACTCAATCGTATAAATAGATGTATATGAAGATATGTGACACGAGGAATATAATCCCCACCTCTGAGTGCTCTAGCGAGCTGGAGTAGTATCAGCACACCTCCCGTGTACCCTATGGAAGTGGTGAGGGTCCTTCCCGTATACCAGATCTGGCCTGACTACAGAGAACCTCCCAAACTCCACTACGGGATGAAAGGGAAAGGTTATCACGGCCACTACAATGGGCGGTCAATATAATATAGGCCGGTGAACATAATAACACATGCTATAAAGCATATAACACACACACCACTCAAGCATACATCCAATATAAGGATAGTAGCTAAGTAAGTCCTATGGACTTACCTCGATCTCAGAAGTAACTCAAGTACGATCAACTCTCCAACTGGTCCACTCCAAACTGGAGGACAACACGGCTTATACCAGGCATACATATATATATATCAAACTCCTATCACACAAAGGGGTCACACCTAGACCCAAGGGATCCATAAGGATCATATCCAACTCGTAACCTCAAGGCCGTAACCGGCATATCTATATCATACTCATCATAAACCGATACCTAGCATGGTACTAGGTCCCTCATACTAGGAAAGGAAAGGAGCTACCCAACTATGGGTAGTCCCGGGACAAGACGCACCTGCGTGATCAAGGGACGCAGGGGCAGAACGCCGGAAACCGCGGGCGCGGTGGCACTTAGCCACGGGGGCGGTGACAAGGGTCGCTGGCAACGCAGGCACGGCGCTGGCGCTGCGGCACAAGGTCCGCAGGGGCGGTGACTTCTGGCCGCGGGGGCGACAACACTGCAAAGGGCGATTCTGCAGTTTCTCCTCGGCTCTTCCCGTGATCAAATCCCGCCTTTTCTCTTCCAAATCCACACACAAACATGTCTATACACATACTAACATCAATACCCTTAGCATACATCTAATCCTAAGCTAGAAAGATTGAATCAAAGAAGAAAAGAAGGAGAAGAAGCAAGAACTCACCACTACTGAAGATCCTAGGCTGCAGGGAGGATCAACACACACCAAAGCTAGCTTCCAAGCTGAGCAACACACACACTAGCATCATCATCAACCACAAAGTACAACAACTTCCTTCCAAACCAAAGGAAACCAAGACAAGATCAAGGTGAAGCAAGGGAGAAGCAAGAAGAACGTGGGAAGCTGAAGAAAGGAGTGAGGATGGAAACCCTTGATCAGCCAAGAGCAAGGAAAGACATAAGCAAAGGTAAAGCACGGGTCAACGAAGTCAACAAAGCCGGCTGCAGCCGCCAGAATCCGCAGACGCGGTCTCCTGAGCCGCAGGGGCGGCACGTGGTGCCCGCAGGTGCGGCTAGGCCAATCTCGGCCAAAGATAAACTCGGCTAAAGTCCAATCTCGGTCCAAAAGAATAGGGCTCTCACACTATGCTTGTGTATTGGGCCCTGGCGCGGGCTTGTGTATTGGGCCCTGTCCGAAGCTTGTGTATCGGGACCTGTCCGAAGCTTGTGTATTGGGCCCTGGCGCGGGCTTGTGTATTGGACCCTGTCTGAAGCTTGTGTATCGGGACCTGTCCTATGCTTGTGTATCGGGACCTGTCCTTTGCTTGTGTATCGGGACCTGTCCTATGCTTGTGTATCGGGACCTGTCCTATGCTTGTGTATCAGGACCTGTCCGAAGCTTGTGTATCGGGACTTGTCCGAAGCTTGTGTACCGGGACCTGTCCGAAGCTTGTGTACCGGGACCTGTCCGAAGCTTGTGTATCGGGCCCTGTCCGAAGCTTGTGTATCGGGCCCTGTCCGAAGCTTGTGTATCGGGCCCTCTCCGAAGCTTGTGTATCGGGCCCTGTCCGAAGTTTGTGTATTGGGCGTAACCTTTATTAAAACAATTGGGTTTTTTATTAAAACAATGGGGCTTGGGCTTTTATTAAAACAATTGGGCTTTCATTAAACCAATTGAGGTTGAGATTTTATTAAAACATTTGGGCCTTTATTAAAACAATTGGGCTTGGGCTTTCATTAAACCAATTGGACTTGGGCTTAAGTAATTTTATATTCCAAATTTGCCCTTTCATTTTATCTTTAAAGATAAGTTAATGGGGCCTATTTTGTCCATTGATATAAAAAGGAGTCTACTTAGTGCTCATCATTACAAAAAGAGTCTAGTCTCCCATTTCACCCATAAAACATGAACTCATTCTTATCCTTTATTTAGGGGCAAATCAACCTCCGTTAATGGAGCCACCACCACTCCAATCCTCCGAAATTGATTCCTCTTCTCGCATGTCTGCACTCTTGCCTTCAAATGATGATAATCAACCCAAACTCGATCAACAACAAGATCTACCTACCCGAAACCCTAGCCAATTCCGACATTGTAGGCCGCTGGTTCGAGCTCTCTCTAACTGCAGTGAAATAAAACCTCAAAATCTGGGGCTCCCAAACCTTAAGAGGCCTTTTGGGACTTCATTCTCGCTGCTCTAACGATAAGCCTCTTCGGAGCTCGAGCACAAGCAATGCTCTTCAATTCCAGAGAGCGACTGCGGAAAGGCCTCGAAGAAACTAATGATGGAGGTCGAAGTGATGCTAAAGTGCCCGGTGAATGAATCAGTGAAAGTGCGCCAGCAGAGCCGTGTGTTCTTGCTATCGTTGCCATGGGCGCATGTTTCTGTACAATTCATGATAGTTGATTCCTCTATCACAAAAATAAATTCATTTGGTGCACACAATCTTCTCAAAATGTTTATTTCTATACAAGTCATGATCGAATGGAATACTCTACGTTCTTAAGATTTCGGAGGTATGCTTAGCGTTTGCCACCAATAAGGATGTTTCTGATGTCGCTATTGTGGGGAATGTTCAACAGAAAGGGTTTGATGTTGTTTACGATGTTGATGGTGCTAGAGTTGGCTTCGGCTCTAATGGGTGTTGATTAGGGTTTGTGTGTGAAGATCTATAATATTCTGTTGTACTGTCTCTTATATCCTATCTCATGATGATAAGTTGTTACAACTTTCTAATATATACATAATATGCCCATGTTCTATATATTTCACATAAATCAGGGCAAAGGTTAAACCCAATATGTATGCTTAAAGATTAGAGAATATTAATCCTTCATTAATTGAGTGATTCCAAGTGAAGAAACAACTAACCTACTTAAGACCATATAAATATAACATTACAAAAAACAATAATGGAATACACAAGTTCAATTACTTTAGTATAACGGTGGGAATGAGCCTCTCATCTAGAATTCGAAACCAATAACTATAAGATTTATTTTATCCCTTTTTTTTATACAAGGTAAGCAGAATAGAAGGTTCAGTGTCTAGACACCGACCGACCTACAACATCCATGCGGATGAGTACAACCACATCGTCTGGGAGATCACTCTGGTCTTCAGTGGCGGAAAGTCCATGTTTTGTGAGCTTGTCCGCTACCGTGTTGATTTCCTTGAAGATGTGTGTGGTGCTTGCTTGAGAAAAACCTGAGATGCTGGTGGAAATGTCTGAAATGATCATGTCTGTCTCCCACGGTGGTTTCCAAGCGTGGTTGATCGAATTGATCAGCATCAGGTTATCTCCCTCGATCTCAATAGCCGACACTCCTAACTGTTTAGCCTTTTGTAGGCCTTCCCGCAGAGCAAAAGCTTCTGCCTCTAGAACTGAATCTGCATGATATTTTCCTTTTCCATGGGCCAAACGAAGGCCGTGATTATCTTGAATGATGAAACCAAAGGCGAATTGGTTATTGTTATCAGACGCTGCATCAAAGTTAAGCTTAACGAAATTTAATTTTGGTTTTTGCCGGCTTATATTCTTGGTCTTCCCTCTTTGCCTTTTATTTATTTTGATCTCTTTAACTTGTTTATTGTTAGCTTGTTCCAATCTTCAATTTGTTTTAATGCAATTTGTTTTAGATTTTGTGTTGGTCTTTTATTGTTAAAGATTATTTGATTTCTATCCAGCCAGATATTCCACCAAATCATTGCCACTTGTCTAAGTTTTTGGGATGAGAATTTATCCTTCAATATTAAGAGTGTTTCATTAGTTGACTGATTATAAGTATCAATATCTTGGAGGATGGTTGATATTTTGGTATTATCCAGGGTCTGGTGAGTGCATTGGCACTCAAAGAAAAGATGTTTGGCGCTTTCTGTACGGTGATTGCAGAAAACACATGGCATGACTACTGGAATTTTTTGTTTGTCAAGATTTTCTTTGGCTGGGAGACCATTTAGAGCCAATTTTCATATGAAATTTTGCACTTTCGGCATGATGCTCATGCCCCATATCCATATTTTGTCTTCCGATACCCCAACTTTTCTCCTTTTGATCATGTTTATTGTAGATTTGATGGAATACCACTCGTCGTCGTTTGTTGACCAATAAATCCTATCTCTTATGTCATTTACTGGAAGGTTATATTCCTTTATCTTGTTAATGATGTTTACTTAAAGAATGTCTTCAAGTTGATCTAGGCGTTGTTCATTCCATTTTTTATCCAAAATAAAGGTATCTACCTTATCCGATGTTCTCATGTACTTTTATATAGGTTATGGATAATTGGTTAAATATACCCAAATCAAGATGATGGACAATCAAACCCGGTTTTCACCCAACCCGACACCGGCCATAACATTAATTAGCCCGATTCAAACTCGATTGGACCACCCCAATTACCACCTTTATCCGAAGTCATAAAAAATCAAAGTAATCCGGTCCAAAATGACCGGAAAATCAAACTAAATAGATTCGATCCAAGAACTTACCTACCTGATAACCCGCCAAGCTGCATAATTCATGGATATACTTTCTTCCTTTAAAATATACTCATTTATCATTACATATTTTAAATAATACTCATTTGTCACGAGTATAATACTTTTATATACCAAACCTATATATCTATCTATATACTAAAGCAGCCCGTGAACTTACACGTGGCACAGTTTGGTGAATCCACGTCGTTAAATTTACACGTGTCACAATTAGGTGAATCCACGTCGTTAAATTTACACGTGTCAATTTTTTGTTAATCCAGATCCCACCATGTTAAAACAAATTATTTAAAATATTTGATTTACGAATTTATTTTTAATATTTAACTAACTAATATTTTTGTTAGTTCAATATACTATTAAATGAAATTTAATTAATTATAATTTAAAAATCGAAATCGTTAAGATTTGCAATCTAATTTTAAAAATCTTAATATTTTTTTAACTTATAATTTTAATTTTTAATTGAACAATATACTTTCTAAAACTTATAAATTTCATTGTTTTATTTAAAAATTTAAAAGATCTTAATATTTTGTTTATTTATATTTTTTAACTTTATTTTTTTTTCTTCTGAAAATTAAAAACTTTATCTTTTCCTAAAATTCGTTTTTTTTTACAAGATTAAAAAAATATTTCTTCATTTTTAAAAATAAGAATAAAACACGTTTTTTCAGAATAAATTTTTACATATAAAAAATCGATTTAAATATTTCTTTGCAAAAAAATTCATATATTTTTAAATAATTTTGTATAAAAACTCATAAATTTTATATTAAAAATATGGAAACTAGAGTTAGATTTTTTTTTTTAACATATTGATTTATTTTAAAAAAACAAATCCACATTACACTCATAATCTTAAATTTTTTAATGACATGTACAAACTTAGTTGTCAAATCAAAACCGGAGTTAGATTTTTTTTTTCTGGAAAAATAAGTTATATTATTTTTTATAAATACGTTGATAGTATGTATCACTTTCAATAATTTTTAAAGTTGGTATTATTGAGTTTAATTGATAGTTGTTATTATTTTGAGTTTTTTTTTTTGAAAAATCTTCTTAGCAATATTTTTATTTTAATAATTTGACATTTGTTATTATTCTTATTAACTGTTACGTAATTCACTATTTAAATTTACCTATTTGATATTATAAATTTTAAGTTAGACATACTACTTATATTAAGTAAATCTCTTTCATTTAAATTTCAATATATTATTATTTAATATTATTAATTTAAATTTTATGATTTATTTTATCCTTCTTTTTTTGTTAGTATATGTTTTACATATGACTTCTTATCTATCTTATATACTAAAACAACCCGTGAACTTATACTTGACGCATTTTGTACGGTCACCTCATCAATTTTACAGTGTCATCTATTCGTTAATCCACATCACATAATCTAACATTTAATTTAATAAACCCTAATTCTTTCTGAGATTGATACCAACTTTGACATTCGAGTATCTTAAAGGATACTTCCGAAATCCTCTTTCCCGATTGTTATTGCAGGATTTGGATTCTTGCTTCATTTTCATTCATAATGTGAAAATTACAGTCTTACAACAAGTATCACATAACAACTAAGACAATTCTAAACATAATGACTTATCAAACATTTTTTATGACACGAAATTATCGTCTAACCCGTGCAGGGCACGGGTATTAAAACTAGTATCTATTAAAGCAGAAGCACATTTAGCCACGTGTCAACGCCAGGTTTAACACATCCCTCAAACTTATTTTTAAAAAGTGGTTTTTAAATCCAAATATTAAAAGAAATTAATTTGAAAACATCTATATATATAAACATCCGTTTTAAATACTTTTTAAAAGTCTATATCTATTAAAAATTATCCCTAACAAAAATATGAATCAAATATCTACGTCATTAAAAGATGGCTGAAATGGGAGAGTAGGGTTTTTTTGTACATATCAAAAGGTTTACATAAGAACCGCTGAGTACAACCAAAGTATATATTGTACATACAAAAACCCATAACCCTCACATAACCCAGTGTACGGAGCCATCAGCGGATCACCCACTCTGGATCACTCTACAACTCTCCTAACCTGCAAAGGATCTACAACACGGTATAAAACCGTTAGCTAACCATACACATATATATAGAAGATAAGCATAAGCACATACACACATCACAAAAACATAAACATCTCATCATGGTATCACACATTTACCCAGTTCATTATCTTTATATAAATAGTCCAACATTCAAATCATATATATATAAGCATGAACATATGTGACGCGAGGAATATAACCCTCGCCTCTGGGTGCTCATGGCAACTGAAGTGGTGCATGGTCACACCTCCCCGTGTACCTTATGGGAATGGGGAGTGGCCGAACCGTTTACCAAATCTGACCCAACCACAAAGAACCGCCCAGACATCAAAGGGATGAAAGGGAAAGCTGTCACGGCCCTACAATGGGCAATCACTAAACCATAGGTCGGTAATCATCATAACGCATGGTATCAAGCATATATCACACACCACTCATGCATACATCCAATATAGGGATGGTAGCTAAGTAAGTCTTATGGACTTACCTCAACCTCGGAGTAGTCTCAACCACGAACAACTCCAAACACGATCCACTCCACTCCGGAGGACAATACTTCCTAATAACAACGCATAACAGGATATCAAACTCCTATCCATCAAAGGGTCACACCTAGACCCAAGGGATCCATAAGGATCGTATCCAACTTATAAACCTCAAAGCCCTAACCGGCATAACGATATCATACTCATCATCATTCTATCCTCATACACATACCTAACATGCTACTAACCCGCTCATACTAGGAAAGGTAAGTATCATACTACTCTAGGTAGATCTTGTACAAGACGCACCTGCGGAACGGAAAGACGCAGGGGTGGAACAAGGCAAACCGTAGGCGCGACAATGCTCGGCCGCAGGCGCGGTGACAGTGGCCACAGGCAAATGCAGGCACGGGCGTAGGCGCTGGGACCGTGGCCGCGGGGGCGGCAGCTTCCGGGCGCGGGTGCGGTGACAAGGTTCCCACAAGGGCGGCGGTACTGGAACGCGGGGGCGGCGACAGTGCAAAATGGGATCCCGCGATTCCTCTTCATCTCTTCACGTGATGGAATCACGTCTTCATCAACCATTATCCATACATATGCATATATACACACATTCCAACATCAATCTACATCCAATACATATAATCCTAAGCTAAGGAAGAGGAAAGGAATCAAAGAAGAAGAAAGGAGAAGAGAAAAGACTTACCACTGTTGTGGTCCTATCCAAGGAAAGATCACAACCAACCTCACTGGCTTCCAAGCTCAGCAACACACATCAAGCTCATCAACATCATCATCCACACAACAAAACTCTTCAAACTCAAAGGAAACCAAGATCAAGATCAAGGAAGGAAAGGAGAAAGAAGAAGCACGTAGGTTTAGCTGGGAAAGGAGATGGAAACCCTTGCTCACGAGGCCAAAGAAGAAGCTTAAGGAGGAAGAAACAAAAGGGTAAAGCACGGGACAAAAGGTCAACAAAGCCGGATGCAGCCGCAGGAAACCGCAGGGGCGGAAATTCCTGGCCGCAAGGGCGGATAACGCAGGCAGCCACAGGGGCGGCTCCCTAAACCCGCGGGGCGGCTAAGGCCAAAACGGCTCCAAAGACTAAGGCTCTTACATCTCACCCCCCTAAAACAAGTTTCGTCCCGAAACTTGTAAAATCCTCAAACCACTCGGACTCATAAGCCGACGTACAACTCTCTCGATGACCTCAAACACAAGCATGGAGGAAATCATCAACTCCAACAACAACATCACTATCCAAGGCATAGAAGAAAACCATCTCTAGCCAAACAATAATCACATCACAAGGCATAGAGGAAAAACCATCTCTAGCCGTAACATACTCGTAAAAGCAAGGCATGGAGGAAAAACATCTCCAGCAATACTATGTCCCTCAAAATAGCATGGAGGAATAACCATCTCCAGCTGAATCCTAATCGTATCACAGTAGCATGGAGGAAAGATCCATCTCCAGCTATACACAACAATCATACTAGCACAACAAGATCTAACAAGATCACACATCATATAATAGCTAGTACGAAAATAAACACATCATAGCATATAAGCACATAATCACAACACTCACCAAGATAGTACTAAGATCTACTCGTCGATCCTACTGGTACATCTATCTCGGCATAAAACTCTGGATACTATCCTCAGTCTCTCATGTAGCCTCATCAGGTCCTCGTCTCGACCACTGTATCCTCAGCATAAGAATGTCCTTCGAACGCAGGCGTCTCATACCCCGTTCTAGGACTGCAATCGGATGCTCAACAAAAGTGTGGTCCGGCTCGACCACCAAATCATCATAACTCACTATATGTCTCGGATTTGGTATGTACTCCCTCAGCTGAGACACGTGAAACACAGGGTGAACACCCTCTAATCTCGGTGGCAAATCTAATTTGTATGCTGCGCTCCCAACCCGATCCAGAATCTCGAACGGTCCGGCATATCGGGGGCTCAACTTCCCCTTAATGCCAAAACGTCTAACACCTCGTGTCGGAGACACCCTCACCACACATGGGCTCCCACTCTGAACTCTAGGGGTCTACGCCTCCTATCTGTATAAGACTTCTGACGACTCTGTGCAGTCAGCATCCGCTCTCTAATCAGTGCTACACGAGCCACATCATCCTGAATCTGATCAGGTGTCAAACCACTAACACTGCTCTGCTCATCCCATCATAACGGAGTACGACATCTCTGTCCATACAGTGCCTCATATGGGGCCATCCCAATAGATGCATGCCATTTGTTGTTGTATGAGAACTCAACTAGTGGGAGATGACCCGTCCACACTTGTCCCCAATCCAACACACAAGCTCGCAGCATATCCTCCAGTGTTTGAATGGTCCTCTCTGACTGACCATCTATCTGAGGATGGAACGCAGTAGTGAAGTGCAAACTCGTCCCCAGGGTAGTCTGAATCTGCTGCAAGAACCTCGAGGTAAATCGTCCATCTATGTCTGAGACGATCATCCTCGGTACACCATGGAGTCTCACTATCTGCCTAGTGTACTCCTCAGCCAATCTACTCACTGGCCATGTTTCCCGGATAGGGATAAAACGTGCCGTCTTCGTCAGTCTGTCCACTATGACCCAAATGGCATCAAAATTCCGGCTCGGTCTCAGGCCAGTAACAAAATCCATGGTGACGTCCTCCCACTTCCTCTGTGGAACAGGTAGTGGATGGAGCTCACCTCCAAGTCTGCAATGTTGTATCTTGACCTGCTGACAGGTCGCACACTGTGCCACAAATCTTGCCACATCGGGCTTCAGCCCTCCCCACCAATATAAACGTCTCAAGTCCTGGTACATTTTACTCGTACCTGGGTGCACTGAATAAGGCGTACAGTGAGCCTCCTGTAATATCCTCTAACGTAGATCCGCATTAGCGGGTACACAAACGCGACCGCGGCGTCTCAAAACTCCATCTGCTCCTAGAAGGAACTGTGGTGCCTCATCCCTGAACATCCTCTCTCGGATCCTCATCAGTGTCGGGCAGGTCTCCTGCTTCTGTTGGTTTTCACCCAATAGATCAGGAAGAACCTCTAAAGTACTCAGCTGGGCATCCTCATCAGGAAACTGGATGTCCAACTCTAACCAGATCAGGTCTCTCTGTAACTGATACTGAACTGTCAGCCTCGCAATCACTTGATCTCGAGGCGTCTTCCTGCTCAGGGCGTCAGCGACAACGTTTGTCTTCCCGGGATGATACAGAATCTCCAAATCGAAGTCCTTGATCAGCTCAAGCCACCTACGTTGGCGGTTATTCAATTCCCGCTGTGTAAAAATATACTTCAGACTCTTATGGTCTGTGAAGATCTGACATGTGGCACCATACAGATAATGTCTCCAGATCTTCAATGCATGAACTACCGCTGCCAACTCCAGATCATGAGTCGGGTAGTTCTCCTCATACGTACGTCTGCAGCTGTCTAGACGCATATGCAATCAATCTGCCTCGCTGCATCAATACACATCCCAAGCCTAGCTTGGATGCATCACTGTAAACCACAAAATCCTCCGTACCCTCTGGCTGTGCTAAAATAGGAGCGGAAGTCAGACGTCTCTTCAGCTCCTCAAAACTCTGCATACACTGCTCAGACCACACAAATCTGGTAGTCTTCCTCAGCAGACTCGTCAGTGGACGGGCAATCACAGAAAATCCTTCCACAAAGCGTCGGTAATAACCGGCTAGGCCAAGAAAGCTACGAACTTCCTTGACGTTTGTCGGTGTCGTCTAAGCTGCTACTGCCTCGATCTTTGCCGGATCCACCTTGATCCGTTCCGCTGATACAACATGACCCATGAATGCTACCTCTAGCATCCAGAACTCACACTTAGAGAACTTAGCATAAAGTTCTCTATACCGTAGAACCTGTAGCACAGTCCTCAGCTTCCATGCATGCTCCTCTCGGCTGCGAGAGTACACCAGAATGTCATCTATGAAGACCACCACAAATTGATCCAGGAAGTTGATGAATATGTTGTTCATCAACTCCATAAAGACTGTTGGGGCATTCGTAAGCCCAAATGGCATCACTACAAACTCGTAGTGTCCATATCTGGTCCGGAATGCTGTCTTGTGCACATCCTGCTCTCTCACCCTCAGCTGGTGATATCCTGAGCTCAGGTCAATCTTGGAGAATACAGTCGCTCTCTGAAGCTGATCTAACAAATCATCAATACGAGGCAGTGGATACTTGTTCTTGATGGTCACCTTGTTCAGCTCTTTGTAATCTATACACAATCTCAACGATCCGTCCTTCTTCCGTACGAATAGGACAAGTGCTCCCCATGGGGATACGCTAGGGCGGATAAAACCCTTCTCAGCCAACTCCTCGAGTTGCTTCTTCAACTCTAACATCTCAACAGGCGCCATCCGGTATGGGGCCTTCGAGATCGGTCTCGTACCAAGCTCTAACTCAATACCGAAGTCCACACTCCTCTGAGGCGGCAAACTGGACAGCTCAGCAAACACACCTGTAAACTCACAAACCACTGGGATATCCTCTAATGTTGGACTCTCCCCCTCCTTCATGGCATAATACCAGAAGGCCTCACAACCTTGTGCAATCAGTCTAGCTGCCCGTATCGCACTGATAACCATGCCTGATTTTCCAAGGTCCCAAACTCGGAAAACCTCTATCTGTCCTAACTTAGTAGAGCGGGTAACATTCCTCCTACCTACATCTAAGACTGTCTGTTGCCTATTCATCCAATCCATACCTAAAATGACTTCTTCATGCACTAATGGCATGACAAAGAAGTCCACATGCAATACACGGGTCCCTACAGAAATGGAACAGTCACGAATCTCACGGGTACCTCTGACCCTACTACCATTGGGTAACCTTATACTAAAGGGTATCCCCTCAATCGTATCTAAACTCAAACGCTCAACACATGCATCATATATAAACGAATGCGTAGCCCCAGTATCAAATAAAACTCTAACAAGTGAACCATGAATCAGAATGGTACCTATAGCAGTCGGTGTAGCTGGCTCCTCTGCACTTCTGAGCTCAAAAGCTCTACCCTGAACTCCTCTGGTGTCAATGGTGCTCCCACCACGACCTCTGCCTCTACTCGGCCTAGGAGCAGATCCCTGAGCGGTAGGGCGATCGGGGACTCTCTGTTGTCCCTGAGTGTGTTGTTGTTGAGGTGGTCTCTGCCCACCTCCAGCTACACTGGCAGGAGAAGAACCCTGCTGAGACAAAGCTCCACCTTGTCTACAGAAAATATGTTTGTGACCTAGTCTGCCACAGATGTAGCAAGTCACCGTCTGCCTCGTGCACCCTGACCGCATATGTCCATAACTACCACAGTTGTAACACTAGGGTCCCTTATTTGTAACCGGTGCAGATGAGGTATAGCTCTGGCGTCTCTGGCCTCGCCCAGCCCTAACAACTCCACCAGTTCACTGGTCTGCTCAATACGCTGTCTCTTCTCAGACCCTCCGGCCTGATAAGCTCTCCTCTGTCCAGCCCTCTCTCTCTCATAATCACAAGCTCGGTCCTGATAATCCACCAAGGTCTCACAGTGAAACCCTGCCATGTAAGTCCTGGTAGTGTCCCTCAGTCGTCATGAGAAAAGATATACATGTTGATCTGCAGGAGGTGCAGCTGGACCCAGCAATGCGAGCTCCTCCTGTAATCTCCTGGTAGCCTCTGAGACTGGTACATCCTCAAATCTTGCCTCAACAAAATCTCGCGGTTTCTCCCTTCTCAGTGAGCAGGGCAGAAACGCTATATGATCATGGTCCTCATCTGTTCATAACTACTAACCTGACCCCGTACATATCTCCACCAGTGTTGTGCCAAGTCTCTGAACAGAGTCTGCACCAACTCAATTTGTCTGTCTGTTGGACATCTAATAGACTCCAAAGCTGAGTCTACTTGCCCTATCCATAGCTCCACCTCTAACCCCACCTTCCCAGATAAAGGGGGTACACCCATCTGGTGAAATGCCTTCAACCAAGTGTCTGGTCTAGGCCCTCTATACTCCTCTTGAACCCGAGCAGTCTCAGCAGCATGTGCCTGTACAGCTGGCACCTAAGTAACTCCGTGGGATCTCTTAGATGATCCCTCCTGTGCTGGCAGATCAGGGGCACGTCTACCTGCCCTGACAGCCTCTTCCACACGTTTGATATACTCGCGGAAGGCTAGTCCCTCCATGGAGACACGATCCGAGTCATCTGATTGGACTCTCTGGGATCACTACCTCTCAGCTGCAGCGTTCCCCGTCTCAAGAACGGCACTCTCAACAACATCCTCATGAGTCTCCTCCGCTGCACGTGTACCACCAACGGGAATCCTACCCCGTCCTCTACCTAGAGGGGGTCTACCCCTACCGCGTCCAACTGCAGATAAGGCCCTAGTCTGAACCATCTATAGAGGACACAAACCTAACTTAGAAGGCTATATATATGCCATATGTATAGATATATATATATATCAAATCAATCACAGCATAATATTTATATATATCTATATTGTCGAGATCTTCAGAGGGGTGATGGCTTCTCGTACACGCTATCCCAAAACATTTGTACTCATTTCAAAACCAAAACCTTTTGAAAAGTCAGACCCCTATCGGGTTCTGTTTATTTATCTATTCGACCTTTATCGCAGATTGCAAGTGCCATTGTTGTCAACCTAAGGCTCTGATACCAACTTTGTAATACCCCGAATCCACAAGACTCGAGGCGCTACTGGGCTAGGATCTCACAATGGATCCTGACCCTAGCCTGACAACAAGTTCACGGGATCTTACAACAAGGCACATATAGATTAAAACAAAACATCAAACTGTATATATACATATCAAAAGGTTTACATAAGAACCGTTGAGTAAAACCAAAGTATATATTGTACAAACAAAAACCCATAACCCTCGCATAACCCACTGCACGGAGCCCTCCGCGGATCACCCACTCTGGATCACTCTACAACTCTCCTAACCTACAAAGGATCTACAACACGGTATAAAACCGTTAGCTAACCATACACATATATATAGAAGATAAGCATAAGCACATACACACATCACAAAAACATAAACATCTCATCATGTTATCACACATTTACCCAAATCATTATCTTTATATAAATAGTCCAACATTCAAATCATATATATATCAGTATGAACATGTGACGCGAGGAACATAACCCTCGCCTCTGGGTGCTCATGGCAGCTGAAGTGGTGCATGGTCACTCCTCCCCGTGTACCCTAGGGGAATGTGGAGTAGCCGAACCGTTTACCAAATCTGACCCAACCACAGAGAACCGCCCAGACATCAAAGGATGAAAGGGAAAGCTGTCACGGCCCTACAATGGGCAATCACTAAACCATAGGTCGGTAATCATCATAATGCATGCTATCAAGCATATATCACACACCACTCATGCATACATCCAATATAGGGATGGTAGCTAAGTAAGTCTTATGGACTTACCTCAACCTCGGAGTAGTCTCAACCACGAACAACTCCAAACACGATCCACTCCACTCTGGAGGACAATACTGCCTAATAACAACGCATAACAGGATATCAAACTCCTATCCATCAAAGGGTCACACCTAGACCCAAGGGATCCATAAGGATCGTATCCAACTTATAAACCTCAAAGCCCTAACCGGCATAACGATACCATACTCATCATCATTCTATCCTCATACACATACCTAGCATGCTACTAACCCGCTCATACTAGGAAAGGAAAGGATCATACTACTCTAGGTAGATCCTGTACAAGACGCACCTGCGGAACGGAAAGACGCAGGGGCGAAACAAGGCAAACCGCAGGCGCGGCAATGCTCGGCTGCAGGCGCGGTGACAGTGGCCGCAGGCAAACGCAGGCACGGGCGCAAGCGCTGTAACCGTGGCCGCGGGGCGGCAGCTTCCGGGCGCGGGTGCGGTGACAAGGTTCCCGCAGGGGCGGTGGTACTGGAACGCGGGGGCGGCGACAGTGCAGAATGGGATCTCGCGATTCCTCTTCGGCTCTTCACGTGATGGAATCACGTCTTCATCAACCATTAACCATACATATGCATATATACACACATTCCAACATCAATCTACATCCAATACATCTAATCCTAAGCAAAGGAAGAGGAAAGTAATCAAAGAAGAAGAAAGGAGAAGAGAAAATACTTACCACTGTTGTGGTCCTATCCAAGGAAAGATCACAACCAACCTCACTGGCTTCCAAGCTCAGGAACACACATCAAGCTCATCAACATCATCATCCACACAACAAAACACTTCAAACTCAAAGGAAACCAAGATCAAGATCAAGGAAGGAAAGGAGAAAGAAGAAGCACGTAGGTTTAGCTGGGAAAGGTGATGGAAACCCTTGCTCACGAGGCCAAAGAAGAAGCTTAAGGAGGAAGAAACAAAAGGGTAAAGCACGGGTCAAAAGGTCAACAAAGCCGGCTGCAACCGCAGGAAACCGCAGGGGCGGAAATTCCTGGCCGCAGGGGTGGATAACGCAGGCAGCCGCAAGGGCGGCTCCCTAAACCCGCAGGGACGGCTAAGGCCAAAACAGCTCCAAAAACTAAGGCTCTTACACTAACACACCAACTTCACTCACTTTCTCCATAAATCTAGACCATTTAATGCAAATACCACAAATTGGAGGAGTTGTAGATGCATCAGAAGGTATGCACCTGACGAGCCAGCTGGCAAGGGACTGGATGTAGGATCGCTGAGAAGTGATCCATGATTCAAAACAAGATCTCCAGTTTCGTAGCTCGGTCTCAAGGTTGTATGATGATTGAGCAATCTAGTTTGCAGATTTTGTTGTTTTATTTTCTTGATTTAACAAAAGCTTAGCATTGTCTATTGTGCGCTTTTGGGTTTGACGACACTTTGCCATTATCTTCCACATTTCTGCTAACCTGCATCATCACATGTTCAAAAGATGCATTGTCAAAGAGCAAATTGATTCCAAGTAGAAATACTATGTTTAAACAACAAAACAACAAAATCTGCAAACTAAATGGATACCTCACTGACAATTGGAGGAGCACTCAAAGAGTCGATCCATACTAGGAAATACTATGTTTAAACATCCAAACATTCAAGTCAGTACTATCCATCTTAGTTAACTAATCTACATACAACAAATTACTACTTATTTACTTAAATTGGTTTTAAAAGGTTTCCACAGCTTCAAATGTACTACTAAACAGGCACACAAAAATAAAGGATTTTCATCCTCTAAACTTCATTCTTCTTTCATATACAAAAGAAATCAATGACAAAACTTTGAATTCGGAATCAAGAGGGATTAACGAAGAACTTATTTGGCGCGCTTATAGATTGGGGCAATGAGGAAGGTCGCTGCTCCAACTGCACAGAAGAAGAAGCGGGCCGTACTTGCCGTAGTTGTCAAACTACCTCTTCGTCTTCTTGATCGTGGCGTTGATTGTGAGGGCTGGGGATGAGTCCGGCGAG
Source organism: Fagopyrum tataricum (assembly GCA_002319775.1). Taxonomy (NCBI): domain Eukaryota; kingdom Viridiplantae; phylum Streptophyta; class Magnoliopsida; order Caryophyllales; family Polygonaceae; genus Fagopyrum; species Fagopyrum tataricum. Next base: position 36,926,251 of record CM008285.1, read on the forward strand.
TAGAGCTTCAACGACGATCGAAAATAGTGTGAGATTGTAAAAGAAAATTATTTTGCCTTTGGTTGATTCAACACCATGAATGTCTCCCTCGCATTCCGTGAATCCGAAGTCGGCGACCGCAACTGATCTCCGGCACCATCGAAATTCATCATGTCTGGGTTGGAGGTGGCCGGTGAAGACGGTGAAGAGGACTACTATTCTTTGGATCTGAAATAGCGGCACAAACTAGAAACCTAAATGCCTTTTTCTTGTCTACGATAATTTCCGTTTATACCCTTCATACTAACTGTTTTAACAATTAAAAATCTAAAACAAATTAGGAGAGACCCAATCAATTATAATACTAAAGTAGAGAACATCTAAAGCTAACGTGGCGCGCTGTGGAAGCAGTATTTTAAAATGGAGCTCCCACAATTTTTCGCCACAATATTTTTTTTAAATCCGTATATATTGATTTAAATTTTTTTTACATTTTTTATTGTTCAGTTTTTTTTTTAACAATGTATTTTCCAAGCAATATATATCAACAAAATCTTTCAATTTTTTTTTTAATTATTTAACAATTTAACCAATTTATTCTACAATCTTATCAAGGAAGCTTCAAAACATATAATTAATTATTTAACAATTTAATCAATTTTCTTTTGACTACAAATTTTATTTGATTTTATTTTAGTATTGTTTCTGTTTTATTAATATTTTTTATTTTTTTTAAATCTTTTCACGATTTTTTCCTTATCCACTGGACATCTTTTTAGAATTTTCCAGTTTTTCACGTAAATATTGTTCTGATTTCCTACAGCTTGATTAAATTAAGTAAATTAAGTAAAATTTTATTATGTTTAGTTTTTTGGTAATTATAAATTTATATTGAAAATTCCAATTATTCTACCGATATATATACCTATACTAAAAGAGCCGTCACTAAGCTGACGTGGCGGCCTCATAATTTTTTGAGAGATTAAACCTTTTTTTTCTAAATAACTAATTAAGTAAAAAAATCTTATTTACTAAATTAAAAATCTAAATATAATATTTACATAATTCAAATAATAGATTTGAAAATATTAGATCTTAAAATCTAGAGGTTACAATTTTTTAACGTCAAATAGTTGTTAAATTAAAATTATAAAATAAAAAAATAACAAATTCAAAATTTAATAATATGGAACATCTATTTTATTTTTTTTTACCAAATCTGATATCATTAATTAATTAATTTTTAGAAGTTAAACTCTAAATTATGTAAAAATTTAAATTGCTTAATACGATTTTATTGTTTCACTCAACAAAATAAAATATAACGTAGAAATATTTTTTTAAAATAATTTAATATTTTTCGGATAATCTTCACCTCACCTAAAAAATTTATGGTAAAAATCTAAACTACTAAATCTGATATGATTTTATCGTAATTGTCTCGTCGTTGATCGTTCACTTCTTTTTCTTGTAGTTAGATTGTTAGGCTATTCCTTATGTTTATTTAGTAAAACCTATGGGTTTGTGCCTTAGAACTTCATCTTTTTTCTTCTTTTTTTTTCTCTTGGTTTCTGGCATTTAACGTGTCTATATTTATAGAATACGAGAAGTTAGATCCGCGAAGATGAGATTTCAGATGCACGAAGAGATGAAGATCAGTGAGAATGTTTTTCTCTATATGTTCTGTTCTTTAATTGAGAAGTCGAGATTGATCCAAAAAACATTGAGGATGTTAGGAAAAGGGTTGATTGAATTTGTGCAATAATTATTTATTTCTTTTAATCCAATAAACCTTTTGGTTAGCACATACATTTAAGCCCAGTTTAATTTATTTCAGGAGGTATCCCACTATTATTGATTGGTATGACAAAAGCCCACTATTATTGATCCCTCTTCTGTAAATATCAATTTTAATAGGTGGTAATTATTTTATTTCATAAGGTAATTACTCATTTAATTAAAATTATAACATTTTATTATTTAAAATGATTAAAAATTAACATTGATAAATAACATTAGATAATTAGTAATAAAAATGTCATAATTATATATTTTTATACCAAATCTAAATATATTTGTTTCTCAAAATTCAGTTTTACCTATATTAATTGATGAATTAGTTATTAAATTAATTTTATGCATAAACAATTCACCCATAAAATAATGCAAATGGATAATTGTTTAGCAAAACTATTCACCCATAAAATGTTGATTACCGTGACTATATGTACTTAAAATTACACGATATGTAACTCGATAATTTTTTTGTTAAACATACCCGCACAAGGTGCGGGATATAAACTAGTTAGTATTGAAAGACCCAAATATGCTTTACAAGCTCATTCTTCTCTTAAAAGATTTCATCGGAAGTCAAATAGTACGAGAATTTATGATTTTTTATATATATATATATATATATATATATATATATATATATATATATATATATTTCAGAGTTTGCCTCGATTTGGTACCGCTCTCGCGGCCCCACCGAAACAGTGCTTTACCCCTAGATGTCCAGTCAACTGCTGCGCCTCAACGCATTTCGGGGAGAACCAGCTAGCTCTTAAGGAACGAGTTTAGAGATAGAATTGAAACCCTAGACAGAGAATCTCCTTATCTAGATGTACTCGAAAAAAAGACTCGATTATGCAATACTAAAACGAAAGAAGAATACTTGCCTAAAATATATGATCCTCTATTAAACGGATCCTATTGTGTTGTACAAGATCGAAAAGAATGCATTGGATGGATGCCCGGGCATTGAGAAGGAAGGACGCTTTCAGAGGCGAAAGGCCACGGGGAGATACCGTCTGTGATCCATGGATCTCCGATCGGGAAACCGTATATGAACATCCGTTTTTAAAAAAGTTATTGATATTCGAATATATATTTATATAGTTGATCAACAAAAAAATTATTAAAAGAAATTAATCTAAAAACATCTATATATGTAAACGTTTATTTTAAAAAAATTTAAAATTTTATATCTATTAAAATATATATATATATATATATATATATATATATATATATATATATATATATATATATATATATATATATATATATATATATATATATATATATAAACAGATTTATCGCTAAAAAAAATATCAATCAGATATATACGTCAGTAGAAGATTGCATCAGAAGTTAAATTGCATGAGAAGTTATTATGTTATATAATAAATATATATATGAACCTACATTTTTTTATAAAGTTATTAAACGGTTCTTCTTCATGGATGAAAACTTTCTTCCTTATCCGAGGTTTTTGTTGACCTATTGGTTGTTGAATTCTTTGCTAATATACAACGGTTCTTCTCCATGGATGATGATGGTGATGAGTTCTATTTTTCTGAACATAATTTTTCTCTAAATTTAAATTTATTGTGTGTTATTGTTGTTGTACTGTTTGTGTTATGCTTCATCCATTGTGTTTGTTGGACAATGTATAAAGACGGATACATACAAACACTGATGTTGTCGTTGAATAGTCGATAAATTTGGATCTCCTTGGATGACATTAAGCTGATTCATAATTTCCTTCACTTTCTTTGCTATTGATCACTGAATTTCGGATCTCTGGTTTGAAAAAATAATAATGGGGATAATGGAGAGGAAATATGCTCCTAAATTTTTTATAAGCAAACGTGAAAACGCCGGAATTTGATTTTACTTGGAATGGAGAGGAAGCTTACTCTTAGATTTGTGATAACCCTTACATGTCTTAACTAATATAAACTTTTAATAAAAATAATTATTAAAAAAATCCGTGCAAGAAATGTTAGAATTAATATGTTTCAAGTTTTATCATGTTTTAAAAAATTATAGTTTATTTTAAATTTATAATATTAAAAAACAATACAAAATAAATTTTGAAATTTAAAAAAAATTTAATATAAACTTCTAATGTTATTTTATATATTTATATATAAAATAAAATTATATTTATTAGCAGTATATAGAAGAACACCCGTACAGCGCGGTAATACACTAATTTGGTATTGTGCTGTTGATAGCAAGTTTTGTGCCTCCGAGGGAGAGAAGACTCGCACATGACTACATGAGTATGTTTAATAGAGATTTCGTATATTTAGATCAGTAAAATAAATAATATTTTAGTTAAGCTAAACAAATAATACTAATATTAAAGGACCAAGTAATCGTGCGAACCATTTCTCATTGTTGAAATAGTCAGAATCCTTTCATTACATTCACATTTCAATTCAGTCTGTCCATCAATTTCATCTTCAATCATTCCTTCATTTCTAAGCTCGCTCTCCACATCGTTCGTCTCTAACGAAGAAAACGATGAGAGCTCCGAGGACGTGGTCGCGACACAATGTTCCCGAAGATATATGGCCCGAAATACTATCTAGGGTTCCTGTCAAATCCCTTCTCCGATTCCGCAGCGTTTGTAAGACATGGCGGGCCTTCATCGACGACTCCGACTTCGTCCGATTGCATCTCACCCGCTTCAACAACAACCGTCATCAATCGCACCTTTTCGCCGTCCAAGGTACATCTCTTAAAGCGGCATGTGTTGTCAAATCCAGAACAACGCTCCGAACCACCGCTACTCTTGGATTACTCGACATCTATAGGAAAGGAAGTGATATTCTGTGTTCGATTGATGGATTATTCTTGCTAATTGAACGCAGATCACATGATTTGTTGTTATGCAATCCCTCTGTTCGGAAAATCCAACGAATCGTTCCTCCTGAAATTTGTGATAAGAGGATTTTCGAATTTGGATTAGGATTTGATTCTTCGATTCAGGACTACAAGGTTGTCAGATTTGTGCTGGGAGATTATCCGAGCGGGGTACAATCCGTTGCAATTTACACTGTTGGAACTAATTCGTGGAAGTCAATTGAATTTCAAGGCAAGGGCTGCTCCACCTGGCGCCAATATTTTAATTCCGAATATCTGGTTTATTACGGGCGTACAACTTTTTGCCTGAGGGGGTTTCTATATGCTCTTGGACGGGACAATGTTCAAACTCGTTTGATTTCATTTGATTTGAGCAGAGAGTTGTTTGCTTCTGCTGCATTACCTGTACCTAATCACTATATGCCATATGAGAAACTCGTAACTGTAGATGATGGGTCTTCATTGGCCATGTTTTACATGTCAGGATCTAGAGAGGGATGTATATGGGTGTTGGAAAATTTAGGAAATGATGTTGAGTCTTCCAATTGGACTCCACGCTACACATTTGGTCCTTTGCTCTCTAATACTGGGCGTAATCTTTCCGACATCAGTTTTGTATACATTAACAATAATGTCGAACTGTTACTGTCGGGATCGACTAGTGTGTTATCTATCAACCTTGAAACCAACGAAGAAAAGATCATACTAAAGAAGAAATTATATGAGGGACAAACATGGCTATTTGTGGAGAGCTTGCTGCTGCATTAACTGCATTTGTAATATTTTTATCCTTGACGTTTATCAGATTCTCAGTTTGTTGAATGATGTTACTATCTGTACTCTTGTATCTATACAATCCAATTTGTTGTTGTAATCAATCTCATTTGTACTTGTTTACATGTAATTTATGCATTTGAATCATCGTTTGGGGTGTCTGCTGGTGAATCAATGTTCTTCTAAGCTTATCCTCTTTCATTGAATCTCGATCCAATGCTTATCTTCGATTACCCATATCTCAATCCACTTGAAGTTTACCTTGATCTTCTTCCATATCATCAGATATCCACCCACTTGCTTGCTCTGTGCTAGAAGAAGCGACATCACTCAAAGCATTACATATTGCTTATGCATGCTCAACATCGATCAGCAATGCATTCATTAACATTAGATCGTACAAGAGACAACAAACCTATGACATAAACAAAAAAACCAGCTTAGACTACTAGATAAAGCCTCATAGAGGACATGAGTTTATCAATAAAATTACTTTATCTCTATAAAAACAAAATCATAATTGATGATTTTAATTTGAAATTTTTAACAGCTTATAAATAGAATATGACTCTTTAAAAATTGAAATAATATATAATATATAAGATCAAAACTTATTTATAAAAATAATATTTTTTACTCTGATGAATTTTCTCCTATTCTTTCTAATTCATCTTCAATCGATCCATCGAGTGAACTGTTCCTACATCACTCTGATCATCCAAATTACATCCTTTCTACCCGACTACTATGTAATAGCAATTTCAATAACTGGAAACGATTGGTTGAAGTCTCGCTTCTTGCTAAGAACAAATTAGGTTTTGTTCGAGGCACATGCCTCAAACCCGATTCTCCACCACACCTTGTTCTTCATTGGGAGCGTTGCAACGACATGGTGATTTCTTGGCTGCTTCATTATGTCGGCAAAGATATTGCTGAAAGCATTATTTATTGTGCCACTGCTAAGGATATCTGGCTTCAACTCTCCACCAGATTCTCGCAATCCAATCAAGCTCGTGTATATCAAATTCAATGAAAGCTTTCCACCATCGCTCAAGGAAATCTCTCAATGTCTTCATTATTCACGAAAATCAAGAAGCTATGGGACGAGTACGTCTTATTGATCGAGATCCAGTCTTGTCATCGTGGATCGAAACTCTGTTGCAGCGTCTAATCAAGAATCAACATATAATGCAATTTCTCATGGGATTGAATGATTCTTTCAATTATGTTCGTCATACAATTCTTTTGATGAGGCCTTTTTTCAACATCGATGATATTTTTCATCTTATATCTCAAGATGTACGCCAATCTCTGAAATTCATAATCCTTCATATATGACTACCGATTCAACAACGTACTTTTCATGCTTCTTCTTCTCCTTCTAAAAATTCAAGAGGCCGAGGATCTTTTTCCTTAGGAAGAGGTTGTGGTCGAGGATCATATTATTGTGATCATCGCAAGGTTTCTGGACTTTCTATTGATAGGTGTTATACAATTGATCCAAAATTGCTAGTTTCTAAAGAACAACAATGGCAGAACTTTTTTTTTTTTTTTGATAGGACAAAACTATTATTGTTCTCATTGCAAGATTAATAGTCATTCAACTAACAATGCTATAAACTTCAAGCTCATCCTCCTCAACATTCTACTTCTAAACGTCTCAATGTTGCTTCATCAACTTCCGAATCTACATCCTCTCCTCCAGTTTTTTTCCATGGATCAATATAATCAACTTCCGAATAATTATCTTACTTAAGTCATTTTCGGTACCACAATTTAAAGCCGGATCATGCAGATGCCGGAGGATAATTATCCGATTTGTTAAAAAAATTCGGATATCCGTCTAGATTTGGGCTTCCAAAATTTTGTATTCGGGTATCTAGATCGGATCTAACCGTTGCCCACCCCTTGTCATAAGGATAACCCAACCTTTTTTTATCAAATTATTATCTTCGCATAAATTTAGAGAAAAAATTTATATCTAAGAGTGACGTAGCCGAACCTGAAAATCCGGATTCAACTTTAAAAATGTTCAGCCCTAAACATACCTGAATCAAGATGATGGACAATCAAACCCGGTTTTCACCCAAACCAACATCGACCAGAACATCAATTGACTCGAACTCGATTGACCCGCACCAGTTTCCACCTCTATCCGAAGGCATAAAAGACCAAAGTAATCCGGTCCGCGGAGAATCAAAATAAAAACATTCGATCCAAGAACATAGCAACCGATAACCCGCCAAGCCGAATAATTCATGGATATACTTTTTTGTTTTAAAATATACTCATTAACAATACATATTTTAAATAATACTCATTTGTCATGAGTATATCACAAAAATATACCAATTTGGTAAATTGCTGTTGATAGCAAGTTTTGTGCCTGAGAATGGGAGAAGAAGACTCGCACCTGCGTACGTTTAATAGATATTTCATATATTTAGATCAGTAAAATAAATAGTATTTTAGTAAAGCTAAACAAATTATAATAATAATGTTAAATGGACCAAGTAGTCGTGGGAACCATTCCTCATCGTTGAAATAATCAAAATCTTTTCATTACATTGACATTTCAATTCAGTATGTCCACCAAATTCATCTTCAATCATCTCCAATGAATATAACGACGAGAGGTTCGAGGACGTGGTCGGAACGCAATGTTCCCGAAGATTTATGGCCCGAAATACTATCTAGGCTTCCTGTCAAATCCCTTCTCCGATTCCGCAGCGTTTGTAAGACATGGCAGGCCTTCATCGACGACCCCAACTTCGTCCGATTACATCTCACTCGCTTCAAAAACAACCTTCATCAATCACATCTTTTCGCCATCCAAGGTACATCTCGTAAAGCGGCTTGCGTTGTCAAATCTAGAGCAACTCTTCGAACCACCGCTACTGTTGGATTACTCGAAAGCCACATAAGAGGAGGAAATCATATTCTATGCTCGATTGATGGATTGTTCTTGCTAATTGAACGCAGGTCACAAAAGTTGATGTTGTTGTGCAATCCCTCCATACAAAAAACGGTAATAATTGCTCCTCCTGAAATTTGCGGTTCGAGGATTTTTGAATTTGGATTAGGGTTTGATCGTTCGATTCAGGACTACAAGGTTGTCAGATTTATGTTGGGAAGTTATCCGAGTGGGGTACAGTCCGTTGCAATTTACACCGTTGGAAATAATTCGTGGAAGTCAATTGGATTTCAAGGCAAGGACTGCTCCACTTGGCGCCAATATTTTACTTCCGATCTTGTGGGTAATGGGCATACAACCTTTTGCGTTAAAGGTGTTCTATATGCTCGTGCACGGGACCATGTTCAAACTCTTTCAAAATTGGTTTCATTTGATTTGAGTAGCGAGTTGTTTGCTTCTGCTGCATTACCTGTACTTGATCAATATATGCGATATCAGAAACTCATAACAGTAGATGATGGGTCTTCATTGGCAATGTTTTACATGTCAGGATCTAAGGAGGGATGTATATGGGTGTTGGAAAACTTGGGAAATAATATTGAGTCGTCAAGTTGGATTCCGCGCTATACCTTTGGTCCTTTAGTCTCTAATACTGGACGTAATGTTTCCGACATCAGTTTCGTATGCCTCCACAAAAATGTCGAATTGTTGTTGTCAGGATCGACTAGTGTGTTAGCTATAAACCTTGAAACCAACGAAGAAAAGATCGTACTAAAGAAGAAATTTTACGAGGGTCAAACGTGGCCATTTGTGGAGAGCTTGCTACTGCATTAACAGGTGATGTTTTTATCGTTAATCTTTGACGTATTTATCAGAATCTCAGTTTGTTGGTTAACTTGGCCTCTATGATGATAACAACTACATATTTATTCTACTTGGGAGTCATTCATTCCTTCCCAATTTGATTCATTTATCCTCAGATATTGATCAATGTATTTTTGGTAAAGATGCTTATGCTACTAGCATGATGTTTCAAAATTTTCTAGTACAAAAATCCGGATTTTCTTGTTTTCAATCTTTCGAATTTTTATACCCTAGTTGTTAGTGTATCGAAAATTCGTATATAATTGTCTTGTAAGGATCTATACTCTTAAATCTATACAACCTAGTTTGTTGTTGTAATCAATCTCATTTGTACTTGTTTACGTGCAGTTTATGCATTTGAATCATCGTTCGTGGTGCCTGCTGGTGAATCAATGCTCTTTTAAGCTTGTTTGAAATAAGTGTGGAGTTTCCACTTTGCTGATTGCTTGTTCAGCTTGTGTTTCAGTCTTATTTTTCGGCTTACTAGTCTACACTCTTCTCATTCGGTCAGCCGGGCTCCTTAGACCTTTTGCAAGAAATTGTCTTGTTGTGATATATCTTGTTGATATGCCTTGAATTGTGCTTACCTTTTGTTTGAACCTTTTCGGTTTGACTCAGTCTTATACTTAACGTCCAAGTATAACACTAAATTTGAATTACTCTATATATTGTAACTTTCCCTCTGTCTCTAAAATATAACTTGAATAAAATCTCTTTAGAAAATGGACGTAACCATAATTGTGTAAGCCATTGTAATTTTGTGTTGTCTTTCTTGTTTGTTGAATTTTGTTCTTTTTTAGTAATTTCCACAACAAACTAGTATTAGAACTTTGGGTTCTTTGGGTTTCTGTAATCTGGGAGAAAGACACGAAGATCGACAACTTCATAGGGAGGAATAGTTCCAGTCTATGGTAAATCAAGATGCGAGCATTGATGAAACAACAAGGCTTATGGGAGTCGTGGTCAAGGAAAAAACCCGACAAGGAAAAGGGCGATGTTATTGATTTGGCAACTCAGGAGGATAAGGCACATTCAACAATCATGTTGTGTCTCGTAGATGATGTCTTATGCGGGGTTTCAAATCAAGATATCGCAACCAAATTGTTGTAGAAGTTAGAGAGCCTCTACATGACGAAGTCTCTCACCAACAAGTTGCTTCTAAAGCAACATCTGTTCCAACTTGCTAAATGTCAAAAGTTGTTTGAGTGTCCCAAGAGGCACTTCTGGATAGAGAGAGGAGTTGGTCTGAACATTGACTAATGCATTTAGTATGTTTGTGAGGATTCAAGTCAAGGTGAAGATTTGTTGATATGCCTTGAATTGGGTGTATCTTTTGTTTGAGCCTTTTTTGTTTGGTCAAGTCTTATACTTGGCGTCCAAGTATATCCCTAGGGTTTTAGTTAGTCTATATATTGTAGTTTTTCCTCTACATCCAAAATATAAAGTTAATCTGGATAACCTAGTTGTCATCTGTTCATTTGTATTATGAAAATCCTCTTCACAGTTTGCCATTGTTCTTTTCTTGGTTTCCCCATGAATTTGTGGACGACACTAACAGCTTGTGCATACCATATCATACATCAAACTCCCTACTACACAAGCATAAGGGACTCGCGGCATATACTCCTTCTCCTTATACGACTGAGGTGATAACATAGTAAAAGATGAATGTTAGCATCACTAGGTGTATCAATAGGCTTGGCCGATGGCATTCCGAACCTTGATAACACTTTTTCAATGTAGCTTTTATGTGAAAAGAAAAGCTTCTTATGACCCCAATCTCTAATAATCTTCATTCCTATGATTTTCCGAGCTTCTCCCAGATCCTTCTTCTCATCTCCCATGGCTATATACCAAAATACAACTTCTCTATAGGTGGATGGTTCATGAGTATCCACCTCTTTAGCAACTTGTAGGGCATAATCAACCATATCCTCAAAGCCATACCTTTTTTGAGGTCTTGCTTCAACTCTTCTTTAGTGTCCCTCAGCTAAGCTCTGGTGAATAGCTTTTGATGATTGATCTTCCTTTGCCAGAGTTTGCATCTCTCTTTCATCCATATGACCAAGTCTCATATGCCATAACATAGTCATATCATCGTTGTAAACCTTTGAAGATGTAACAGAAACAGACCCAAAAACAGTAAAACCCTTTAAGGAAATATAAAGTGCCCCTTTTGACATCTTTCTGAATAAAATCAGAACCCTTGCAAACATTCATAACTCCACCTTCACCTATGAAACAAATCCCCTTACTATCAAACATACTCAAGGATATCAAATTTTCAGTAATAAGTTGAATATGTCTGACCTCATCCAATGTACATAATCTTCCTTTATATGTCCTGATTTTAATTGAGTCAATTCCAACCGTCTCGCATACATAATTGTTGGCCATGGTAATACTGTCACCATCTACCTGCTTATAAGTTTCGAATCAATTTGTTGTGCAGAACCCAAAGCGGGGTTGGGTGATTGCTCTGGTGACTCTTTTTTTCCATATACTTTTCAGTATTTTGACACAAAAACTCTTCTCAATCCTTTTTAGGGATGGAGAAAACGAGATTTGATCGTAGATATAAGGTGATGGCAGGTTCGGAGGAGGCGTTGGGATGGCGGCCAAATGATCCTTTGATGGTGAATGGATTGTCAATGAATAGATCAAGGTCGAACTCTATGAAACAACTTGAAACACACTAGAAAAACTAAAGATCGACCATCCTTTCAACCGTGTTTTTTCCTTCCTCTCTTGGCATTGTCTGATCAAATCTCATTTCACTTGAGAGTTGTTACTTCGTATATAGTGTAATATATATGACCTAATGAAGCCATTTTGCTAAAATTTTGGACTGTGACATAATGATACCATATTTTATATAATTTTTGTTGTGCTATAATGAAATCACTATAATTTTGTGTTGTGTCATCTGTATGTTCTCAAAATTATTAGTTTATATTTATACGACGTGCATTTTTGTGTGTGTGTAACGCACGCAGTTTACGCCTAGCAGGATTAAGAAAACAAGAAACCTAATTGTTTTAACCATACAAGTTTCATATCTCAAGTATGACATATTTTTGTGTGTAATTATCATCCATTATATTTTCAAAGCTTATTACATTCAATTAGCTTTTGAAAATCTTTAATAATATCATTGAATATTTAAAAATGTTTTTAAGACTCAAAATCTAAATTTATTAAGATTAAAATGTTTAGTTTATAATTTAGCATTCTCAATTTCTTATTATATTGTATTTATGAAGTAGTTATAGCTTAAAAAGGACAAAGATATACAGTTTTTTAAAAAAAAATGTTTTTAAGACTCAAAATCTAAATTTATTAAGACTCAACTTTTCATTATCATTTATATATTTTTCACTTTTATTTGGATTTTGTTACGTGACTTTTTAATTAAATATTTTATAAAAAAAAGTAGGACAAATATATTTGGATCAAATGGATCGGTATGATATACGGATCGAACCAATACATCGAATATCCGGTATAAATTGATTAGTCGGGTATGGATCCGGTTTCAATCAAAAAGATCATATTACAGTCATTCGGATCAAATGGATCACCTAGATATCAGTGGATAATTATCTTACTTAAGTCATTTTTTAATACTAAAATTTCGAAGCCGGATCATGCAAATATCGGAGGACAATTATCCGATCTGGTAAAAATATTCGGATATCCATCTAGATTTGGGATTCCGAAATTTGATATTCGGATATCTAGATCGGATCAAACCGTTGTCCACCCCTTGTCATAAAGGATAACCCAACATTTCTTTTTATCAAATTATTATCTTTGCGTATATTTAGAGGAAAAAAAATATATCTAAGAGTTACCTAGCCAACCCAAAAACTCGGATTTAACCCTACAAATTGTCCTACCCTAAACATACCCGAATCAAGATAATGGACAATCAAACCAGGTTTTCACCCAACCCAACATCGACCAGAACATTAATTGACTTGAACTCGATTGACCCGTCCAAATTGCACCTCTATCCGAAGTCATAAAAAACCAAAGTAATCCGGTCCGAAATAACCGAAGAACCAAACTAAACAGATTCGATCCAAGAACATAGTTACCAATAACCCGCCAAGCCCAATAATCCATGGATATACTTTCTTGTTTATAAATACACTCATTTATCAATCCATATTTTAAATAATACTCATTTGTCATGAGTATTAGAGTATGTCACTTATATACCAATTTGGTATTGTGCTATTGATAGCAATTTGGTATTGTGCTATTGATAGCAAGTTAAGATAAACATATTATAATAATAATAATAATGATGTTAAATGAACCAAGTAATCGTGCGAACCATTTCTCATCGTTGAAATAATCAAAATCCTTTCATTACATTCACATTTCAATTATGTCTATCAATTTCATCTCACATGGTTCGTCTCCAATGAAGCAAATGACGAGAGTTCCGAGGACGTGGTCGAAACGCAATGTTCCCAAAGATATATGGCCCGAAATACTGTCTAGGCTTCCTGTCAAATCCCTTCTCCGCTTCCGCGGCGTTTGTAAGACATGGCGGGCCTTCATCGACGACCCCGACTTCGTCCGATTGCATCTCACTCGCTTCAATAACAACCGTCAACAATCACACCTTTTCGCCGTCCAAGGTACATCTATGACAGCGGCATGCGTTGTCAAATCCAGAACAACTCTCCGAACCACCGCTACTCTTGGATTACTCGACATCCATATGAAAGGAAGTTATATTATGTGCTCTATTGATGGATTATTCTTACTAATTGAACACAAATCAAAAAAGTTGTTGTTATGCAATCCCTCTGTTCGGAAAACCCGAATACTCGTTCTTCCTGAATTTTGTGATAAGAGTATTTTCGATTTTGGATTAGGGTTTGATTCTTCGATTCAGGATACAAGGTTGTCAGGTTTGTGCAAGGAAAGTATCCGATAGCGGTGCAGTTCGTTGCTATTTACACTGTTGGAACTAATTCATGGAAGTCAATTGCATTTCAAGGCAAGGGCTGCTCCACTTGGAGCCAATATTTTACTTCCAAATTTATGGGTTACGAGCCTACAACCTTTTGTCTTAGTGGTGTTCTATATGCTATTCGGTACGATGTTCAAACTGGTCCGAAATTGGTTTCATTTGATTTGAGCAGCGAGTTGTTTGCTACAACTGCATTACCTGTACTTGATCGATATATGCCATATCAGAAACTCGTAACTGTAGATGATGGGTCTTCACTGGCCATGTTTTACATGTCACGATCGAAAGAGGGATGTATATGGGTGTTGGAAACGGTAGGAAATGATGTTGAGTCGTCAAATTGGACTCCACGCTATACCTTTGGTCCTTTGCTCTCTAATATTGGTCATTGTGTTTCCGACATCAGGTTCGTATACATCAACAATAATGTCGAATTGTTGTTGTCAGGATCGACTAGTGTGTTATCTTACAACCTTGAAACCAATGAAGAAAAAATCGTACTAAAGAAGAGATTATATGAGGGTCAAACATGGCCATTTGTGGAGAGCTTGTTAATGCATTAACTGCATTTGTAATATTTTTTATCCTTAATCTTTGACGTATTTATCTGATTCTCAGTTTGTTAAATGATGTTGCTATGTACTTCTGAAAGTTTTTCTATGACTTGATTAACTTGTTCATATTCTCTTTTGCTGGTTAACTTGGCCTCTATGATGATCACTGCTACATATTTATTCTACTTATATTTTCCCAATTTGATTTCAACATGACCTCTCTAGTGAGAATGGATTTTTGGTAAAGATGCTTGTGCTATGTCTGTGTTTCGAAAATTGCTAGTACAAAGATCATCATAAAGAGGAATAGTATTTAAAATGACTTTGTGATGACCTTCTACAACGTTTAAATGTTTTATACGTTTTATATGGTGATTGTTTATGTAGAGAATTTTATAAAATCTTTATATTTACTTAATTTTTGTATTTTTAATTTATTTTTAAGTTTATTTAGCTACTTGACTTTGATACCAAATGACATGATCAAAAAAATTACAAAATACGACTTAAAGTTACAAAAATGATATAAATACAACTTATTATCAATAAGGTACTTTTAATATAAAATCTAGGAAATTGCATGTAAAAAGAAAAAGAAAAAGAAAATAGATTATTGTACTTGGGGTCCCTGCCTCCTTAATCACCGAGCTGTCATTTCGGGGTCTTAGCTCGTGATCCGGGGAATGAATGTGACATTTAATGAGTAGAAATATAATGGGTTAAATTAATTTTTCATGCATAATTAAATGTGCGCATCCCAGAATGTATTAAAAGAACAGACAAACTCGTGTACGGCTCGTAAAACCCACAGAAAAAGAAGAAGAAAAAAAATCAAGTTTGTACGGCTCGTAAAGTGCACTTATCAATAAAAAGGCCAACTACTACAACTCCTACAAGCCCATAACCTGCGAAATAACACATTCTTGAGCTTGTGATTAGCCTTCCTTCTCAAGTCAGGCCATCCTTAATGTCTTTCGTTCATTCGCCAAAAATTTTCGATAGTGGATTGCGGTGACGAAATAAGATGGTGCTAGAACGCAACGGTATTGTTTCTTTAGATCCCATATTGAGGGAAGAATGCTCTTGAAACCTTACGTTACATGTTCTTTGTATATAATCCGCTTCCCGAGGTAGTTTTCTATGTTTAGTAGGTATTGTAGTTTTTACCTTAAAATCTTGAGACATTGAGAAACAATGGGTACTTACTAATTGAATCAAAAGAAACTGTTTTTCTTCCATAATTGATGGAAAAAGCTTTAGAAATATAGAAGTATAAGCTTTAGCTAAGTCGGAAATGGCAACACCTACACAGGAGAACATATCTTCAATATAAAAGTATAAGCTTTAGATACTTGCAAGACAATCCAAATGCACAGAAACAGCACCAGTAAAGCAGATCGAGCTGCAAGCGGCCATGATCTCTAAACCTAAGCTAAAGGACTGGGATACCTACTTGATGAGCCGGTAGAGTCAGAAGTAAGCGTTCGTTGGTGCCAAACATCTCAATGTGATTTGGTTTTCTGTCACCAACATCAAATCTGTGCAAAGACAACTTGTATGATTAAACTGCCATGGGAACAATCAAGCTTGAGACTCCTGCTGCACACATCATAGCTGCCATTACTGATCATTGACAGCTCGAAGAGGAGATAAAATGATCAAATATGTATAAGAAAGAAAAGAAATGTCAAGACTCAGAATGCTCATATATTGACTATAAATGAGAAATAGCTCCTCTCCATTTCCAAATAGCAATCTCTTTCCAACTAGATTCTAAACACAAAATCTCTTTTTAATCACAACTACTTTGAGGAACAAACTGCTCCAGAAAATACAACACACCCAGGTTTCATCCAAGATAGTCGCCATATATGCAGAACATTATCATCAAATTGGGAAGGCATAAATGGCTCCCAACAAGCAAGCAAAAATATTACCAATGTATTTAATAAATATGCAGCAGTAATCAACCGAATTAGCCAGCAAAAGAGAATGGGAAAATTTTAAATTTTCATAAGTACATAGTAAAATAATTCAACATTGACAATCTGATATAAAAATATTACCAATGTATTTAATGCAGTAGCAAGCTCTCCGTGTATGGAGATGCTTGACAATCATCTAATCTATTCTTTAATACAATCTTTTCTTCCTTGGTTTCAAGGTTGATAGATAGCACACAATTCCACCCTTTCAACAACAACTCAACATTCTTGTTGAGGTATACGAATCCGACGTCGCCAAGACAAAACGAAATATTAGACAGCAAAGGACCAAAAGTGTAGAGTTGAGTCCACCTCGACGACTCAATATCATTTTCCGGATTTTCCAACACCCATATGCTACCCTCTTTATATACTGACATGTAAAACATTGCTAATGAAGACCCATCGTCAACCATTGTGAGCTTATGAAATAAGCTAGTACGATAACCAACTACAGGTAATGCACAAGAATCAAACAGCTCGCTGCTCAAGTCAAATGAAACCAATTTTGTTGTCACAAGGGCATATAGAACGCCCTTAAGGCAAAAGGTTATCTGTCCATAACTCGAAGGTATGAAAGATTCATATATGGGTCCATTCGAGCAGCTCTTGACTTGAAAATCAATTGATTTCCATGAATTGGTTCCAACTGTGTAAATTGCAACGGATTTCACTCCTCTGGGACCGCGACTAGTTCCCAGCAGGAATATGACAATCTTGTAGTCCAGAATCAAGGGATCAAATCCTAATCCAAATTCGAAATAATTAATACCCCAAGGATTAGGAGGATGAGGAACGATTAGGGTTTTCCGAATAGAGGGATTGCACAAAATCAATTTCCTATCCCGTAACGTGTAATCAATTAGCAAGAACAATCCATCAACAGAGCAGATAATATTACTTCCTTTAAAGTGGATGTCGAGTTCGCTAAGCCTACCGGTAGTTCGGAGAGTAGTTGTGGATTTGACAACGCAGGTCGCTTTCCCATTCATAACTTGGACGGCAAAAAGGTGGGACTGACGACGGTTGTTGTTGAAGCGGGTAAGATGCAATCTGTAGCAAGGCTATATAGTATTTCAGACCATAGCTCCTCCGGAACACCATAACTTTCCTCGGTATCTTCATCGAACATAGGACGATGGACGAGGATACGAAATTTCGACCTAAATTTGTTCCGAATTTTTTAATTTTATAATCTGTAGCAAGCCCATAAACTAGATATGAATGTTAGCCCATATAAATAGGCCCATCATCGTTGTACAGAAGATAGGACAAATCACTGCCTATAAATTTACTTATTTAGTGATGTACAGTGGTGAGAGGACATGAAATAAAATCATATTTCTTCACTCATAATATGCTATCATAACAGAAAAAGGGACAAATGTTCAAAAATAAAAAAATGCGTTTGATAGACGTACGGCAAAATTTGTTAATTGTAACCAAAATCACAAATACGACGTGCGTAATTTTGGTTTTTCACTTCGAATTTCAAATAAGTGTTTTGCGTGCATAGTTAGAGCCGAGGTGAAGCCGGAACGAGTCGAAAAACTACGTATTGAAAAACGTAATCATAATTTATTTTTAAAAAAAGAAAGAAAAAGAAACTACTACTGTGCGTAGTAGTTGATTTTAAAAAAACTACCACTACGCTTCTCAAACTTCAACTACGCTTCCCAGAAGCGTAGTTTGTTGTTAAAAGAACTACGCTCCTTTTAGATAAGAGAGAAAAAATGGTTAACACACATAGGTGTAAAAAAAAAGTTATAAGAAAAAGTCAAATCATCATTTTCCGGCACCACATCAACACAATAATCCGGGTACTTTACCGGAATCAGACTTGTGCTATAAAATGCAACCACCCCAAATTTTGTGCTTTATTTCGAGTTTTTAAAAATTCGTGTCACCGTACGCAACCACTCTAAGATTGGTGCTATTTATCACCGACTTTACTATGAAAAAGGTTTAGTACTTTAGTAAAACTTACTTTATAAAAATGTGTGGTCGAGAGGTGTACGCAGTAAGAAATTTAGGAGGACCGAAAAGGTAATTGACATTGAGAAAGCAAGAAAAAGAAGAAGCGAGCGGGCAGATTCTCTTAAAAGTATAGGCGAAACACTTATATATAGCGAGAAATAATTAGGGTTAACGAAACTTGCTACGAAAGTTTAAACTTTTAAATTTGAAAAATTAAGATAATATTCAAGCTAAAAAAATTATTGTTAAAATCAAAATCAATTTCCAACTAGCAAATCAGATGAGATAATTTGGTTAATAGATTTTAAAATCTCGGATTTACTTTTTTAAATCTAAATTAATAAAATATTGACATCATCAGTTAACAAATTTATTTTTCACCAAAATTTCCTGAATATTTGCTTTTTAAATCTCCGATTTTAACGTATAAGATTTAAACAGCATTTCGGATTTATTTCGTGAAAGACAACTAATTTTAATCTCTCTCTTTTTTTACAAATTAAAAATAATTACTAATTTAAATTGAATAAATTAAAATTCTGAATTTTAAAAAAATTTAAGTTGGCGTTAATCCCGGGAACGACATGTGGCAATAAGTACTCCCCGCTTTAATATACATAAGATATTTATAAATCTATAATAAAATAGACAACACTAATGGTAATGTGGCGGTCTTACGATTTTTCTCGGAATTTATTTTTTATTAATTATGTAATTAAGCCATCAAATCTTTTAGCCTAAATCATAATTATATTGTAAACGATTTTATCCATCTTGTAACCTGATATATTGTTGAATCTCAATTTTTGGATATATCACACAAAAATTTTACTAGAACTTTTGCTTTTACTAAAACATAATAAATACTTTTATGATAATTATTTTTAAATATCATTTATTATCCACGGTTTTAAGTGTTATGTTTTTATGAATTTTGCTATCTCATATCGAAAAGATGATAGTTTGAGAACTTGTATAAATAAAAATAGGAGGTCTGAAAATTAATCAAATCATACATTCTTATTTTATTATGCCACATCGGATTAATATTTGGTGCATGTCAACAACTTTTATTCACAAAAACTCATTAGTCTTCTGTTCACATTTCAATTTAATATTTAGTCCGCTACCACATCTACTACCCTTTGTCTTTGATCTTTAGGTCGAACTCTTGAAGAAGTAGGATCCATCTAATCAATCTTGGATTAGCATCGTTTTTAGCCAAGTATTTGATTACCGCATGATCCGTATAAACTATCAATTTGGCCCCAATCAAATAAGATAGGAATTTCTGTAAGTCAAAGACTATAGCATAATTTATTTGTGCCTCATCCAAAATTCTGCTTACATAGTAGATGTCATCATCACACGTAAGTTTAATATTGATTAATTTTAGGTTGATTGTGAGATGTACGAAACGTTGATACTTGTGGGTAATTTGTGTAACATTGGAGTAAGCTTTTTCGAGGCAAGTACTTGTTGGCGTTTATACGAGTATGATTTAAGCTTAATATTTTTTATATATTTGCATTGCTATTTTGAGGATTTTCACATATTGATTTCGTTGTGAACCTTAATTGATGAGGTTTAAAAGCTTGAGTTATTATTTTTAAAACATGAGTTATTCATTATGAAAGTTTTGAGTTTATGTTGGATGACATGGCTAGACAGTATGTTTTATCTATGCTTTTATGTACAGGTTTCTGTCTTTGTCTTGTTTCTAAAGTCTTAGGGAATTATTGTCTAGGTTCCTAGCGTTATAGCGTTTCCTATTTTTGGGCGTTATAATTACAGAAATTGGTATTTGATAATTAATAAAGTAGAAGATATTTCGTCCCTATGTTTTAAAAAATTTGTCCACGTGTTAATTAATTTTACTTTTAAATGTGCAATATCGTTGATTATATTATTTAAAATGGCATCGTGATGACATTCTTTATCGTTTAAATGTTTTAGATGCGGTGGGTTTATGTGCACAATTTTCGGAAACCTCCATATTTACTTAATTTTTTGGATTTATAGTTTATTTTTAAGTTTATTTAGCTACTTGGCTCAGATACCAAATGACACGATCACAAAAATACAAAATACGACTTAATGTTACAAACAAGCATATAAATACAACTTATTATAAATTAGGTACTTTTAATATAAATTCTAGAAAATTACATGTAAAAAGAAAAATAAAAAGAAAAAGGAAATAGAATATTGTACTTGGGGTCCCTACCTCTTTAATCACCGAGTTGTCATTTGGGAGCCTTAGCTCGTGATCCGGGGAATGAATTTGACTTTTAAAGGGTAGATATATAATGGGCTAAATTACTTTTCCATGCATAATTAAATGCGCATCCGAGAGCGTATGAAAAGAGGAGACAAACTCGTGAGTGGCTCGTAAAACGGACGAAGAAAAAAAATCAAGTTTGTACGGTTAGTAAAGCGCACTTATCAAGGTGTATTAGAATAGTCGTTTTGTCTAGGTGTATCAAAGGTTCACTTCTTAGGTCATGTAGTTAGGGTAGATGAAGATCAGCTTAGATCCAATGGAGGTCGAGTCAGTCGTTTTTCGAGAGCATCAAGGTGTATTAGAATAGTGTGTAGTTCCTTGGGATATATGCATTTTATTTTTCATTTAAGATCATTCAAATGGTACCGACGAATATAGAGTTTATATTGATGCGGTCAAGGTAGACTAAGGGTGTATTCTCGAGTAGAGAGGCGAACGTCGAACTCCGTTCGATGGGGTCGTATGAGAAGAATTACACGACATGTGGTATACGAACGAGTACGGTTGTACATGCATTGAAGATTCGGAGACATCACCTTTCATGGAAAATATAAAAATAAAATAAAAATCATTCGATTATGCAGATGACACATATATACTATTATAAAATAAATAAATAAATAAATATATATATATATATATATATATATATATATATATATATATATATATATATATATATATATATATATAAAAGAGATGAACATCATATTTAAAGGATGGTTAACATTAATTAAAAATTAAGGAAAATAAAATAAAATAAAATAATATTCATTATAATTACGTTCAATGCTCTTATTGAGTTTTGTAACATCGGCAAGAAAAATGGAAGGTCGATCTCTGATGATATTAGCCGGAAGAGTCACTGAAAGAAAAAGAGAGAGTCGTTTTATGGCATAACCTCAACAATGAAGGGGACTGTGTCAAGATCTAGATAGAGGTTTGTCTTCAGAGACATAAGTGCTTGTTTTGTACCCTACGGTGTTGTTTGGACTATGTATGAAATCTGAAAACAATGAAAGAGAGATCCAACTTTGTGAAAGTTTAAGTTTAGGATATTTAGAATTTAACCACCGTGGTTAGGTATAGGTATTGATGATGTTAAGTGGAGACAATCTTGGTATGCTACACTTATTCCTTGGTAAAATTGGGTGTTAGACTGTTAGTTTATGGTAGTACTAGTGGTGCGATTAGATAAGACCGATATGAAAAAATATATCACAAGCTGTTAGGCCATTTTCAAACTAGAAGACGAATCATCGGAGCTACGAAATAAAACTACGGGTACTCCCGTATTAATTGGGAGCGGCTTGATGAGATAATGACATTACTATCGAGCTAGTTGAGATTGGAAGATTGTTTTGAATTGAGTGTCGTGGATCGATTGAAGAAAACCACTAAGTTGTCTCATTGATGTATTGTTTGGAAAAAGATTTTCTCGATCAAATCATGTTAGTTTCAACCGCGGCTTAAAAAATAAAAATAAAAATCGTGGAGTCTTACTTCATGCTCTTGAGCAACAGTATCTCACGAAGGTACGTGTGCTAGAATGGGATAGGTTGACCACATCATATATAATTGTTTGATCTAAATTAGAAGTGTACAAAACTCTCTGCGACATATGTTAATAACTCAAATTTGTTTGGAGTTATGTATCGATAGGCAACAAAAAACTTTGAAGTTTAGTGTTGGCGGTAATTGATAGGTGATGGAATCACTATCAATTTAGGTAGTTTTTAGAGTCCTTTTTATGTTTTTGAGTCATATTGTGTTGCTAATACTTTGATCCATATGAAGAAGTCTAAATGAAGCAAAAGAAGGTATGAGCAACACTTGGGAGTTGAAGTAAAGCGACGAAGACAAGTTTCTGGTGCCACACCGCCCCTGCGGTGGCACCCATGCCCAGTGCCGTAGTCAGCTTCTTCGCCTGCGCCAGAAGAAGCTTGTCACCGCCCCTGCGGCCGCCTCTGGCCGCCCCTGCGGTGGCAACCCTAAAGAACCATGCCGAGTGCCGCAGTCAGCGGCTTCGCCTGCGCCCAAGAAGAGACTTGTCACCGCCCCTGCGGCCGCCTCTAGCCGCCCCTGCGGTGACTCAGCCTGAAGAAGCGAAGCCAGCACCCCGGCGCTCCTGCCTGCGCCCTTGCCAGCGGTCCTGTGAAGCCGAAGAACCAGTGTCACCGCCCCTGCGGTGACTCTGGGCCGCGCCTGCGGATCCTCATCAGAAACGCCACGAAGTTGAAGAGTTAGACGTTCAAAGAACATTTAAAGACCCGCCCCTGCGGGAATGTCAAGCCGCCCCTACGGCCACGTTGAAGATGGAATGTTTTGGCCTAAACCGCCCCTGCGCCACCCTTGGCCGCGGCTGCGTTAGCGTCAGAGGACTTTACTCCGGCTGTTTTCGTCGCCTTTATGATCTTTATTGTGGCTGTTTGCACAACCTTTTTACTCTCATTTTAATGGTGGTTGTTTGCACAGCCTCAATACTCCTTTTTAATGCATTTTGTAGTATAAATAGAGCCCTTGGCTATTGCTATTTTCATCTCATTTTTCACATAAAAACCTTTCTTTGTTCACTTGTCTTTGTATGGAGTGCTAAGTCTCCTTGCTACATTAGGTTGATTGAAGCTTCATATAAGTTGGTTTTAAGTTCTTTTCAATAGTAGTATTATTCAATATATATTTGTGTTATATTCCTTGTGTTTAACTTAGTTTGTATGTTTGTTTTTCACTTAGTTTGATCACCTAAGTTGTATAATTGCATGCAAAAGGCTAAGGTTAATTGGTTCCGGGTTCGGGTCATTAATCCAGTAGCAAACTCTTAGGTATGAACGGGTTGTAATTATCTAATTGTAAAAGGAATATAACTACATAATAAGATTAACGGGTTGTTTCTCTTTTATGTATCTCTTTATCTTTGGTAGAATGCTAACTTGTTGTTTGGTCTTGTAGGTTTACGGACTAAGAACTCGTTAAGTTGTGTTAATGATGCTTGGCTTAATGCATAAATATGATCAAGATGAGAACAATTGTTGAATGCTTCTAAAAAGAACCAACCAAGTTATATGCACGGAAATCTAACCTAGTGTAGTGTTTGTCTTATTGTTTTTATCACCATCAATCTTTACTTCAATTATATGTTTGTCTTGTCACATATTACAATCCAAACCCCCCCTTTGGTTACTAATAATTGATAATTGAAACTAATTTTCACTTTAATCATCTCTCACTCTCTTGGGTTCGACCCTTGCTTAATTGCTATACATTGGTTAGTGTTAAGTTCGGATTTAACTTTGATAAGTTTATTATAACGACCTTAGGAAATACACTTGTCAAATTTGGCGCCGTTTCCGGGGAGTTAGAGTGTTTAAAGTTCTTTTATTTTATTTTATCAATTATTGGTTTGGACCATTTTCATGGTTCAAACCCGTGCTACTAACTCAGAATTTGCTCCTTTTGATCCAAAAATCGAGAGGACATACAATCTGTAAAGAAGACAACGTCGGAACGAAGAAGCAATGGCGAACCGCACACTCCGACAACTCACGCAACCGGATTTGACTCAACACCCCCTTGCGATAACCATACCGGCAATTGGAGAAGGGGTCAACTTCGAGCTCAAGCCGGGCTTGATCCATTTGCTACCTTCCTTTCATGGGCTAAGCGGAGAAGATCCCATCAAGCACTTGGGGAAGTTTCATACCGTTTGCATGAGCATGAATCCGGTAAACGTGACTTAAGAGCAAATGAAGATGACAGCCTTCGGTTTCACTCTCAAGGATGCGGCGGATGATTGGTACTACCACCTTCCATCCGGTAGTATCGATACTTGGGAGAATCTCCACAAAGCCTTCTTGGAGAAATACTTTCCAGCCAAGAAGGTCAATAGCTTAAAGAAAGCTATAAGCAATATCGAGCAAGAAGCGGACGAAACTCTTTATGAGTATTTTGAACGATTTGCTAAGTTGAGGTCAAGCTGCCCCTTCCACGGATACTCCACGTAGGACCTTGTGTTGTACTTGTACAACGGGCTTTTGGACAACGAAAGAAGGATTGTGGACGCCGCTTGTGGAGGTAATATTCTTAACTCTACCCTTGAAATTGCTATGGAGAAAATGCAGGAAATGGCGGAAGGTACAAGGAACTTTGGTAGAACTTCTACCAAAAGAGGAGTCCATGCCATCAACCCCAGCCGTCCGGAACTTGTTCAAGAGATTGCTGAACTGAAGGAGATGGTGAAGAGACTCACCTTGATGGGAACTCCACAACAACTGAAGGCTTGTGGAGTATGTGTTGATCCTTTTCACCCCACGGACTTGTGTCCACAAGTTCAAGATGAAGCTGCTGGGGTGAATGCCATGGGGTATGGTCAACAACAGCAGCAACGCCAACGGGACAACCCATATGCTCAGAATTACATGCCGGGTTGACGTGATCAACAAAACTACCGATGGAGGGATCAACAAAACCAACAGCAGTCCCGCCAAGGTATGTCCCAATCCACTGAAGATATGCTACAGGTTTTAACTAAACATTTTGCTTCTCATGTGCAGAGTACGGAATCAAGCATTAAGAATCTCGAGAAGCAAGTGGGGCAAATGGTGGAGGCAATTACGAGGATCGAAGCCCGAACCTCGGGAAATTTGCCTTCCCAAACTGTGGTGAACCCCAAGGAGAGCCTATGTGCCATTACTCTCAGGAGTGGAAGGCTCCTCGAGAAGAATGAAGAAACAGGGATGATTAACCAACCTTCTGTTGGTCAACCGCCCCTGCGCATGGAGGACGCCGCCCCTGCGGCTGAAGTCACACCGCCCCCGCGGCCTTCCCCTTCCGCCCCTGCGGCCAACAACACAGAAAGTGCTCTGGAGGAAGATCCTTACGTTCGTCCTAACTTTCCACCACTCTATGTTGAAAAACCACCAACACCCTTCCCTGAGGCACTCAAGGAGAGAAGAGTGATAGAGGACAAAGAACTCTTTGAGACCTTCTCAAAGTGTGAGGTAAACATTTCTCTCCTTAAACTCGTGAAAAGTGTGCCTAAGTATGCTCGATTCTTGAAGGAACTTTGTACCATCAAGAGGAAGCAAAAGATGAAGGGAAAACAGAAGGAAAGAGAGAAGGAGCACGTGTCCGCCGTTTTCCAAACCCAAATGCCGGAAAAACGTAGCGATCCGGGTATGGTAAGTGTTCCTTGTGTCATAGGCGATACTCGCTTTGACAAAGCTATGCTTGATTTGGGTGCTTCTATAAATGTCCTGCCTTATTCCATTTATCAATCCCTAAGCTTAGGACCTTTGCATGAAACACGGACTATAGTACAACTAGCTGACGGATCTAATATCCACCCCAAGGGCATAATTGAAGATGTTCTTATAAAAATTGATAAGCTAATCTTCCCTGCTGATTTCTTTGTCATTGATATGGAAAACAACATGCACACCATCATGTTACGTAGACCTTTTCTGATAACGGCTAGAACAAAAATTAACTATGTTGATGGAAAACTTACTATGGAGTTTAATGATGAGGTTGTTGAATTCGATTTATTTAAATCTCTTAAGAAACCCATTAATACTCCTTCTTTGTGTTTCATTAATAATGTTATGCCTATGAAAAACCCTTCCTATGATGACAACGCTAATTTTGGTATGGAAAAGCATGTGAAGTTAGCCTTGAAAGTGGATTTGCAAGATGACCACAACAAAACAAACAAACATGATAAATTGGCCATTGGGCCCATTCTACTAAACCCAAGCCAAGAGCTTGTTGTCCCCATCTTGTAGGATACTCAGCACGGAGTGCGAAGTTTTCAAACAGAACCGAGCAAGGAAGATCTAGGAGAAAAAGAGAAAGGAAACACTCATATCATGAACGGAAATGAAGGAACAAGCTCTCCGCATCAAGCAATTGATCCGGGAGAGGTCATAGAGGCATGATCAAGTGTCTTGCGCCGAGCCAACGACGTAAATCAAAGGCGCTGCTCGGGAGGCAACCCGAGAAAATAAGAAGAGGAGGTTCTGACGTTCTGTCAAGAAAACCGCCCCCGCGGCCTTGTGTCACTACGCTTCCAGCCCGCCCCCGGCGCTGGGCCAGCGCAAGCAGAATGCTGGCACCGCCATCGGTGACAAACCCCCGCCCCCGCGGATGTTTCTTTGACGAACGCTTCCAGCGCCGCCCCCGGCGTTGGGCTTGCGTCTCCCCTTCCCTTGTCACCGTCCCCGCAATGACAAGACCCCGCCCCTGCGGGTTTACCCAGAAAAGAAAAAAAAAAGGCCCGGGATTAAAACCTACCCCACCCATCCCTCTCTCTCCTCCTCACATATCTCTCTCACGAACTCCCTCACATCTCTCTCGACCAACTCTCACACACCATCCCCAACACGCCCCAACGCCGTCAAGCAATTCCCTTCACGCCGTTGCCACCACGCCCCTGCGCCACCCTGCCAACGCCCCTGTACCACACCTCTACTCCCTCTTTCCTCCACCCGGATGCACCTTCCCCTAACCCACTTTCTCACAAACCCTAACCCTAATCTATAACCACCACTCACCACCCTCCTAATCCACCGTCAATCACCGTCGGAATCACTAACGGACACCGGAGAAGCGCCACAGGAGCGGCCACCACCGATCTGTCACAAGGTCAGCTTCTAGTCTTCGCCCGCCCCTGCGCCTTCCTCAAGCCGCACCTGCGCCGAACCTCCCACGGGTCCTCAAACCGCGTCTGCGCCTCACCGCCCCTGCGGGTCCTCAAAACCGCCCTTGCGGAAAACACAACAGAAAGGTCGTCTTTCTTCCTTTTCTTCGTGAATTCTAATTCTTTTGCTCAAACTTGCTACTAGAATGGATTCAACAAGGAAATATAAGATGACTGAGAGGGAGAAGGCAAGGTATGAGATTGTGTAAGACCGACAGATCTTTGCAACTCGGTTCTTGCATGTTCCGACCTTGGAAAGGTTGGGCATGCTGGAAAGCATGCAGTCCTTCCTCGACAATGCTGGGCTCGGGGACTTCCTTCATAAGAGTGCCCCAACGTATCCCGAGCTGACCAGACAGTTCGTGGCTACGTTCAGTATGGAATCAGAGGACCACATCTGTGTCGGCCTCACTTTTAAATTCAACAAGAGGAAGTACACGGTAAATTTCTCTCAGCTACAAGAGGCTTTATGGGTTTCTAAGAACCCTTCTGAAAAATGGTGGGAGTCAGCTCCTACTCCGGATTTGGTGGAATTTTGGCGAGCTACTACCGGCTCCGACTTTCAAGCGGGGGGTGAGTATAACAACAAGCTCACTCACCCCTGCTTGAGGCTCCTGTCAAAGATAATCATGTGTGTCTTCTGTGGACACAAGGAGGAGAACAAGGTCGCCCTCAAGGACCTCCCCTTATTATATGCTTGTGTTCCGGCATGTGACAACGTGCCGGATTGGATTACCCTCTTCCTCACCGCTTTGAAGCAGATTAGGAAGAACGAGCCGCGAGATATTGTTGGAGGTGGGATCATCTCCTTGATTGCGGCACAGGTCATGGACTTGACCGAGTTGGAGGATGGGTTGGCAATCCCATTCTACGACGAAGGTCTTCTACGGCGTTGCAAGCTCCTGAGGAGGGATGGTGAGAACCTCTTCTAGTTGTCTTTTGCAAATGGGAGTCACATCACCTACCTACCCCGGCCGTTGCCTTTCGGAGATGAGCTCTCCGAACTTTACATTGCCGCCGACCCCTACGTCCCGAGGCGATCACATGTTGCCCTTATTGAGCGGCACGCGGAGAGCTCCAACAGAGTCCCATATGAGGACCACACGCCGGTTGATGAGGAGATGCCCACCGTGGCAAAGGAGGAGGACCCAGCCACGCCAGCCAACTAGCTCAGATGGCGGCTCTGACCACTCAGCACTAGAAGTGGCAGACCGGATACCAGAAGTCGATGCTTCAGCAACAGGCTTGGCAGTCGGGTTTTGAGGAGAGGATGACCGAGCATTTTGACCGGCGTCAGGATGCTTGGCAGGCATCTCAGCAGCAGAGGATGGAGGCTCAGCAGTTGGCTTGGCAAGCCAACTTTGAGACCTCCTTCGGAGCTAGGATGGATGCGCAGCAGGCCCACCTTGACGACCTATACCAGCGTCAGGAGCAGTTTTTCGGTCACTTCCCCTATCCGCCGGAGCACGGTCCGGATGGTCCATCCGGACCATCCAGATAAACCGAAAACCCGAAAGGGCGGTTTAGGCAAAAAGAAGGTAGTCCGACCAACCTTAGGTTGGTGCAAAATTGGACTTGAGGGATGTGAGATTTTTGGTGAGATTATCATAAAAAGAAGAAAAGTGACAAGGTGAAAACCCGAAAGGGCTCCTTGGCAAAATGAGCGATAACAAGTGTAGGTTCTCCTTCCGGCGTTTGCGACATAAGAAGGGGAGTCATAAGGAGGATGCCCGGGTAGGTCACTCTTTGAGCAATAAGGATGGTAGTTTCTCACATTTTCTTCTCTTTTCTCTATTCTCTCTTTTCTCACTTTCTTTGGTAATTTTTTCTCTTTTGTTCCTCATCTTTTCTACTGCACCATACTTCCTAAGGTTGTTGTGCTGATTTGTTTGATGTGTTGTTTACTCGGGACGAGTAAAGAGTCTTAGTATGGGGGAGTTTGATAGGTGATGGAATCACTATCAATTTAGGTAGTTTTTAGAGTCCTTTTTATGTTTTTGAGTCATATTGTGTTGCTAATACTTTGATCCAGATGAAGAAGTCTAAATGAAGCAAAAGAAGTTATGAGCAACACTTGGGAGTTGAAGTAAAGCGACGAAGACAAGTTTCTGGTGCCACACCGCCCTCGCGGAGTAGTGTCACTGCCCCTGCGGTGGCACCCATGCCCAGTGCCGCAGTCAGCGCCTTCGCCTGCGCCAGAAGAAGCCTGTCACCGCCCCTGCGGCCGCCTCTGGCCGCCCCTGCGGTGGCAACCCTGAAGAACCATGCCGAGTGCCGTAGTCAGCAGCTTCGCTTGCGCCCAAGAAGAGACTTGTCACCGCCCCTGCGGCCGCCTCTAGCCGCCCCTGCGGTGACTCAGCCTGAAGAAGCGAAGCCAGCGCTCCTGCCTGCGCCCTTGCCAGCGGTCTTGTGAAGCCGAAGAACCAGTGTCACCGCCCCTTCGGTGACTCTGGGCCGCGCCTGCGGATCCTCATCAGAAACGCCACGAAGTTGAAGAGTTAGACGTTCAAAGAACATTTAAAGACCCGCCCCTGCGGGAATGTCAAGCCGCCCCTACGGCCACGTTGAAGATGGAACGTTTTGGCCTAAACCGCCCCTGCGCCACCCTTGGTCGCGGCTGCAGTTTAGCGTCAGAGGACTTTACTCCGGCTGTTTTCGTCGCCTTTATGATCTTTATTGTGGCTGTTTGCACACCCTCTTTACTCCCATTTTAATGGTGGCTGTTTGCACAGCCTCATTACTCCTTTTTAATGCATTTTGTAGTATAAATAGAGCCATTGGCTATTGCTATTTTCATCTCATTTTCCACATAAAAACCTCTCTTTGTTCACTTGTCTTTGTATGGAGCGTTAAGTCTCCTTGCTACATTAGGTTGATTGAAGCTTCATATAAGTTGGTTGTAAGTTCTTTTCAATAGAAGTATTATTCAATATATATTTGTGTTATATTCCTTGTGTTTAACTTAGTTTGTATGTTTGTTTTCCACTTAGTTTGATCACCTAAGTTGTATAATTACATGCAAAAGGCTAAGGTTAATTGGTTCCGGTTCGGGTCATTAATTCAGTAGCAAACTCTTAGGTATGAACGGGTTGTAATTATCTAAGTGTAAAAGGAATATAACTACATAATAAGATTAACGGGTTGTTTCTCTTTTATGTATCTCTTTATCTTTGGTAGAATGCTAACTTGTTGTTTGGTCTTGTAGGTTTACGGACTAAGAACTCGTTAAGTTGTGTTAATGCTGGTTGACTTAATGCATAAATATGATCAAGATGAGAACAATTGTTGAATGCTTATAAAAAGAACCAACCAAGTTATATGCAAGCGGAAATCTAACCTAGTGTAGTGTTTGTCTTATTGTTTTTATCACCATCAATCTTTACTTCAATTATATGTTTGTCTTGTCACATATTACAATCAAAACCCCCCTTTGGTTACTAATAATTGATAATTAAAACTAATTTGCGCTTTAATCATCTCTCACCCTCTTGGGTTCGACCCTTGCTTAATCGCTATACATTGGTCAATGTTAAGTTCGGATTTAACTTTGATAAGTTTATTATAACGATCTTAGGAAATACGCTTGTCAGTAATGTTGGATGAATAGTTCACAAACTCGGGTGGTTGACATTTGACATAATGAGAAGTTGACCAAATTTGTTAAATGTTGCTATTTTCACGCGGGTTAGGAAATTGTGTGGTGATTCACACTTCCATCCGCGCTTGAAGGGATTCTTTTGGCCTTCCATGCCTTATAGACAAGACCTTATGTGATCAATTAAGGACTCATCAATCATGCAAAACTACAATTTATTGTGTATAACTTAAGAGTGTGGCATGAAACTGAATATTATGATATAAGTGGATTTAGCTACTTCTAATTCAACTGGTGTAAGTACAAAGTCGACGCGTGAAAACAATAAATAAATTATAGTTTTAGGAATAGTTACCCTAAGCGTTCCAGGTAGTTGGTTTTAAAAATATACATTCTCGAGTTAGTTCTCGATTTTGTCTTGTGCTTATATGTTTATGTGTGAGTTATCCGTGTGATATATGAGTTATAAGGAGGATTGCTCGAATTCTATCAATACAACTTCGGAGGAGAGGTGCTTTCAAGACCAGTTGGTTTGGGTAAGTTAAAATAAGCTAAAGGTCAAAAATAAATTATTTTTTTTTTAAAAAGGCGTTTTTATTATTGACATAGACCGTTTGTTTTAAGTTTCGGGACGTAAATTTTGTTAAAGGGAAGGTAATGTAATATCCATAAATTTCGATAGTTAGTATATATATATTTTTTATCGGAATTTAATTATAAAGTCAATCTAAGTCCGATAGTTTCGGAATTTATTTGATTTTTCCGTATTATTATTCTTTTACTCGATCGAATTGATTTCAACCCTTAGTTTATATTGAATTGAATAGGATCCCTTCCTAGATTGAGTAAATAGAAAGGATGAGATTGGGCCGAGCCAATTCAATGAGAGGTTTATCTCCTTTTCAACTGTATGTAAGCAAATACCCTATCTTTCCTCCGCAACCGATCTCAGCGGGATACTCATTGACTTGTTCCACCCCTTTTCCTCAAAACCGTTCATTCTTCCTCTCAAACCCACATAGTCTTCGTTCTAATTCTATCGAGCCACAGGCGACCACAACCATTCACTTCAAACACCACCGGTCCCCGATGAAGGGAGAACCACTGTCTTAGAGCAAAGACGCCACCTTCGTTTTTTTTTTATTAGGTTGGAGAGAAAGCGCGGACTATGGTGCGCAACCTCTCTTTTCCTTCCTTATGAGCCTTGCCGGAACGAACAATTCCTCGGGAAGGAAATGCAACCAATTCAGAGGAGTCAATTCGAGTTGTAATCGTGAGGGTAAGCCCCAATAACCTTCTCCTTGCCTAAACCTTCTTCGACTAACAGCGGTAATTTGGTGACTTAAAAGATGTTGTATTCAGTATGAATGATTTGGGTTAGGCGGGAGTCGATCGAGTATAGTGTGGCGAGAGGAACATATTATTAAGGCTATATACTTCTTGGAGTTGATTACTGGAGAAGGAATATGTGGAGATATAATTAATCGAGGCTTTGCTTTAGGTAATATAGAGTTAACTTAAGGTTCTGTAACTAGGAGTTGGTAAATAAGATATCATAGTGAAGAACATACAAAACCAGGATGGTACTACTGTGTATTTGTGCATGGCTTTATAGTTATTCATAGAAGAATATAATATGAAGGGTTGAGATGCTAAGGTGGATTAGAATAGTTGATTACATTAACAGATGAGCTTGTTTTGTAAGTGATGGATTTATAAGTATGTAGTTTTGATCGGTGTATAGGAATTTGAGTGTTGATATATGTAACACCCCAAATCCGTAGGACTCGAGGTGTTACTGGGCTAGTATCTCACAATGGATCCTGACCCTAGTCTGACAACAAGTTCACTGAATATTGACCCTAGCCTGATAACAAGTTCACTAAATCTTACAACAAGGCATAGATAGATTAAATACAAAACATCAAACTGATATATATATATATATATATATATATATATATATATATATATATATATATATATATATATATATATCAAAAGGAAATACATAAGTACCGTTGAGTACAAATAAAACATAACTGTACAACAAAAGATCCCATAAACCCCGATAACGACCCAGTGTACGGAGACCCCCAGCGGATCACCCACTTTGGATCACTTTGCAGCTCTCCTAACCTACAAAGGATCTACAACACGGTCTAAAACCGTTAGCTCCTCATACACATATATATAAATGATAAGCATAAGCACAATCACACATCAAGGAATAATAACACATCATCATGCTTTCACACATTTACTCGGTTTATTATCTTTATAAAGTCCAATCACTCAATCGTATATATATATATATATCAATATGAACATATGTGACACGAGGAATATAACCCTCGCCTCTGGGTGCTCATGGCAGCTGGAGTGGCCCCTAGTCACACCCACCCGTGTACCCTGAGGGAATGGGAAGTGGCCAACCGTGTACCAAGTCTGACCCAACCACAGAGAACCGCCCAGACTCCAAAGGGATGAAAGGGACAGCTGTCGTGGCCCTACAATGGGCAATCACTATACCATAGGTCGGTAATCATCATAACGCATGCTATAAAGCAGATAACACACACACCACTCATGCACACATCCAATATAAGGATGGTAGCTAAGTAAGTCCATAGGACTTACCTCAACCTCGTAGTAATCTCAAACCCAATCGACCTTTATCGCAGATTACAAGTGCCATTGTTGTCAACTTGGGCTCTGATACCAACTTTGTAACACCCCAAATCCGTAGGACTCGAGGTGCTACTGGGCTAGGATCTCACAATGGATCCTGAACCTAGCTTGACAACAAGTTCACTGAATCTTACAACAAGGCACAAATAGATTAAATACAAAACATCAACATTATATATATATATATATATATATATATATATATATATATATATATATATATATATATATATATATATATATATATCAAAAGGTAATACATAAGTACCGCTAAGTACAAATAAAACATAACTGTACAACAAAAGATCCCATAAACCCCGATAACGACCCAGGGTACGGAGCCCTCAGCGGATCACCCACTCTGGATCACTCTGCAGCTCTCCTAACCTGAAAAGTATCTACAACACGGTATAAAACCGTTAGCTAACCATACACATATATATAGATGATAAGCATAAGCACAATCACACCTCAAGGAATAATAACACATCATCATGCTTTCACACATTTACCCGGTTTATTATCTTTATAAAGTCCAATCACTCAAGCGTATATATATATATATATATATATATATATATATATATATATATATATATATATATATATATATATATATATATATATATATATGAACATATGTGACACGAGGAATATAACCCTCGCCTCTAGGTGCTCATGGCAGCTGGAGTGGCCCCTAGTCACACCCACCCGTGTACCCTGAGGGAATGGGGAGTGGCCAACCGTGTACCAAGTCTGACCCAACCACAGAGAACCGCCCAGACTCCAAAGGGATGAAAGGGACAGCTGTCATGACCCTACAATGGGCAATCACTATACCATAGGTCGGTAATCATCATAACGCATGCTATAAAGCAGATAACACACACACCACTCATGGACACATCCAATATAAGGATGGTAGCTAAGTAAGTCCTATGGACTTACCTCAACCTCGTAGTAATCTCAAACCCAATCGGCTCCGACTCTGGAGATCAACACTGCCTAATAACAAGGCATAACCATATATCAAACTCATATCCATCAAAGGGTCACACCTAGACCCAAGGGATCCATAAGGATCGTATCCTAACTCATAAACCTCAAAGCCATAACCGGCATAAACGATAACGTACTCAACATCATTCTAACCTCATACCCGTACCTAGCATGCTACTAACCCGCTCATACTAGGAAAGGAAAGGATCTACCCAACTCTAGGTAGACCCGGGACAAGACGCACATGCGTGACAAGAGAGACGCAGGGGCGGAGCAAGGCAACCCGCAGGCGCGGCAAGGCTCAGCCGTAGGCGCGGTGACAGTGGCCGCAGGCAACGCAGGCACGGCGCAGGCGCTGTGACACAGCTTCCGCAGGGGCGGGGGCGGCGACGGTGCAGAAAGTGACCCCGCGGTTCCTCTTTGGCTCTTCACGTGATCAAATCACGTCTTTTCCATTCCAAATTTACCCACATACATATACATACACATTCCAACATCAAACTACATTCAATCATCTAATCCTAAGCTAAGGAAGGTGGAAACAAGGAAGAAAGAAGAGAAGAAGAAGATAACTTACCACACTTGTGGTCCTAGGCTGCAAGGAAGGTCAACCACACACTGTCCACTGGCTCTCAAGCTCAACAATACACATCAAACTCGTCATCAACCACCAAAAGCCACACAAAACTCTTCCAACTCTAAAGAATCCAAGATCAAGCTCAAGAAGGAGGAAAGGAGAAGCAAGGAGGACGTGAGAACTGAAGAAAGAAGACTGAAGAAGAAACCCTTGCTCCCCAAGGTAAGAAGAGAAGGTAAAGCACGAGTCAAACGGTCAACAAAGCCGGTTGCAGCCGCAAGAAACCGCAGGGGTGGAAAACTACACGAGCCGCAGGGCAGCTCCCTGAACCCGCGGGGGCGGCTAAGGCCAAAAGACTAAGGCTCTTACATCTCTCCCCCCTAAAAACAAGTTTCGTCCCGAAACTTGTAAAATCCTCAAACCACTCGGACTCAAAAGCCGAGGTATAACACTCTCTATTGTTGGATTTTAGGTGTCCGATTTTAGACCAAAGGGCCGTAGTCTCACTCTAGTGAGTAGACGGTTCTCCCAATTGCCAATCAAAGTAATATATATATAATTATCTTGAAGTGAAATCAAATTATTTACAAGGGTTCGTAATCTTCACAAAGGAGTAGACAAAACCCAACCAAGAGTTTGTAATCTTCGAAAGGAGTAGACGAAACTCTAATATAAATTAAGTTCAATTGCAAGTCTTATAAACCGATTGTTATATGTTTAAAACATTGACTTGGATTATGTAATGAGTCATTCATAAAAGAATTTTCCTTCTAAGTGTATTTTCCCCTACACCGGGAATATCCAAATACTTTAGTGGGATGAAACGTTACACGTTACAAAGACTAAGTAAGTGACTTACTTGTCTTACTTTGTAAAGAAAGGGTATTCCTAGGTTTCGTCAATACAAAACCAATCTCAGATGGATTCCTATCCTTTGTCAATACAAAGGAACTATACTAGTCTTTCGAGTTTTGCAAACAAGCTATAAGAAGGCCTATCCAATGTCAATACAGTGGAACTAAAAGCTTATTTGTTGCAAAAACGAATGAAGAATCAAGTGCAAATGGCTCTCCCTTATATAGGCATAGGGGCCAACGTTTTTGGGGAGTTATAACCACCAAAAAGCGATTAAAAGCGGTTAGGGAAGTTACATGGAAGTTGCTTGGATGATGGGCCTTGAAACCCTAGAAAGGCCCGAGGCCCAAACAGGGAGCCCAAAACCGTTCCCCGGAGCTAGCTTAGAGCTAGCTTATTTTTCTTGGTCCAAACACTTCCAATGAGCTTTATTCACTTTCACATAGCTAGAGTAAGCTCCAAGATCCGCAAATTACTCAATATCTTAGCTCAAGCTAGTGTAGCTCATAAAGAAACTCACTAGCTGCTTCATTGACATTCACTAAGCATTTGAGCTTGGATTGCTCCCAATTTTTAACCACATGTTCTTTAGCCAATATAAGGCCTAAGAACCAAAGGTGTACCGAGAAACCGTGGCTAAAAAGCCCCCAAGTATCGGCCTTGTAAAATCTGGCACAGGTTAACCTTGTCGTAGATCACCTTGCTTCGATTCGACTCCCCTTACAATACTAGTTGCTCTTAGTGCCGGTCACTTGGCTTGTCTCCCGCAACCCAGACCATAGTGACACACATGTGAACAACTCATTGCACCTTGTCTCGAGACAAGCTCAATGGTTACAATGAAGACTTAGCCCAAATCACCAACATTCCTCCCCCATTTGAGCAAAGTCAAGAAACTTTTTATAGACATACACCCAAACAAAATATTCGCATAATCATACATGTGTTTTGATTGAATTTATTGAATTAGTATAACTACACATTCTGCACTAAAGAATCGTGGTGTCCCAATGGATTGAACCACTTAACTTGTCTAAGTACATGAAGGCAACATACATGAAATTTACATTTCATTTACAAATAAATGACACATTTAAAGGCTATTGTGTCCTAATCCTCTAATGAACATAAAGGCGAGTCGACCATACACTCCCTTGAAGAAGCCTTGACACTTCATGTTCACGTAGCCAACTCTTTTATGATCTTGCACCTATAATTGAAATTTTTCAAAAGAGTTGTTAAGAAATTTCTTATTTCAAACTATACATATTATATAGGCATAGAGCATTACCTTGGATGGACATTCTATGCTCACAACTTCTTGGAATGGGCTTGCCTCATTGAATTCGGATAAGGCATCAATCAAGCCATATGCGAATTGGGTGTCCCACGACAAATCGTTTTTAGTTTAGGTCGTTAACCCCATCCTCTTGGCTGACTTTTGAACTAAGTCCCTAACCAAGCTCTTAGTTAAATGATCGGCTAGATTATTGTGTGTTCTCACAAAATCGACCAATATTATACCGTGAGTTATAAGCTCTCTAACCGAGCTATGTCTCACACCAAGATGTCTTGATTTCCCATTGTACGTTTGACTATAAGCTTTAGCCAACGTAGCTGCACTATCACAATGAATTGAGATAGGAGAAACCGGTTTTGGCCATAGAGGAATTTCTAGAACCAAATTCCTTAGCCATTCAGCTTCCTTCCCGGCAGCGGCAAGTGCCACAAACTCGGACTCCATGGTCGAGGTTGTGATGCACGTTTGCTTCTTTGAAGCCCACGAAATGGCACCACCACCTAGCAAGAAAATCCATCCAGTTGTGGATGAGTGATCCTCTAAATTAGTGATCCATGATGCATTTGAGTAGCCTTCTATCACCGAAAGATACTTAGTATACAAGATGTCAAAACCCATGGTCCCCTTGAGGTACCTAAGCACACGCCTTAGTGCCTTCCAATGTTGTGAGCTAGGACAACTCGTGTACCTACTCAATTTACAAATGGAAAAAGCAATATCCGGCCTAGTGCTGGTCATTGCATACATACAACATCCTATTACTTGTGCATACTCGAGTTGAGAAACGGCCGATCCTTGGTTAGGCATCAATTTCTCACTTGAGTCCATAGGAGTACTTACAATTGTACTCGTATCACATTGGAAGCGTTTGACAACCTTCTCAATGTAGTGTGATTGCGTGAGGCTTAAGCCTTTAGCATCACGTTTGATTCTTATGCCTAGAATCACATCCACCTCACCTAGGTCTTTCATTGAAAACTTAGTAGACAAGAAATCCTTGGTGAGGTCTACTTGTCTTTGGTTTGTTCCAAAGATTAACATGTCATCAACGTATAAGCATATGATCACACATTGACCGGTATGATCAAACTTA
This sequence comes from Fagopyrum tataricum, assembly GCA_002319775.1. Classification (NCBI taxonomy): domain Eukaryota; kingdom Viridiplantae; phylum Streptophyta; class Magnoliopsida; order Caryophyllales; family Polygonaceae; genus Fagopyrum; species Fagopyrum tataricum. The sequence goes on from CM008285.1 coordinate 36,965,035, forward strand.
CTATAGACACACTTGTCAGCTTGATTTATCTTAAATCCATTTGACAATACGACATCATCAAACTTTTGATGCCATTATTTTGGAGCTTAATTTAGTCCATACAAGGATTTGATCAAGCGACACACTTTGTGTTCTTGTCCTTTCAAGACAAACCCTTCGGGTTGTCTCATATACACTTCCTCATCTAGATCACCATTAAGGAATGCTGTCTTGACATCCATTTGGTGAATCACTAGATTGTGTATAGCCTCCATAGCTATTAATAACCTAATGGTTGTAATCCTAGCCACCGGAGCGTATGTTTCAAAGTAATCGACACCTTCCCTTTGTCTAAAGCTTTGGATGGCCAAGCGTGCTTTAAACTTGTCAATGGAACCGTCAACTTTCATCTTCCTCTTGAAGATCCATTTGCACCCCAAAGGTTTGCAACCGGAAGGAAGGTTGACCAACTCCCATGTGTGGTTGCCCACAATGGAGTCCATCTCCTCTTGGATTGCTTCCTTCCAAAAGGCAACATCTTGAGACTTCATGGCCTCCTCAAATGTCTTTGGATCCTCATCTATATGAAAGTAAGAGTGACGATCCATTTCATTATCCCTTGATCCTTCAACCAAGAACACTTGGAAAATTGATTTTTGGGACAAAATAGTGCTCATAAGAGCAATCTCCGCCGAGTCAAGCCCATGTGAGGCTTGCCATGATTCAACTTTAATCCTACGACGTTTGTTTGGGTGTTCCTCATCTAAGGTCATGTTGATCACTTCCCTAGGCCTAGGAGCCGAGGTGAAACGATCTTCATCAAAGATGGCATCCCTAGACTCTATAACGGTATTGACAGAGATGAAGTCATTCGGTTCTATCACATAGAACCTATAAGCTTTGGAGTGTTCGGCATAGCCAATGAACACACACTCAACACCTCTTTCACCTAAAGTATTACGTTTATTGTCATTTAGCCTAACTATGGCTCGACATCCCCACACTCGCAAGTAGTGTAGGTTTGGCTTCCTTTTGAACCATAATTCATAAGGAGTCTTCTTGCTTCTTTTGTTTGGAACACGATTAAGCAAATAGTTTGTCGTGAGCATAACTTCAACCCAAAACGAGTTCTTAAGACCCGAGTAAGAGAGCATCGCATTGACCATCTCTTTAAGCACTCGATTCTTTCGTTCGGCCACACTATTTGATTGTGGTGTGTAAGGTGTCTTGGTCTCATGTATGATCACGACACTCTCAATGTATTCCTTATCCATAAATTCACCACCACGATCCGTGCGTAGTCTTTTTATTAAGGTACCTTGTTGTAACTCAGATTCATTCTTAAATACATAGAATTTGTCTAAGGCATCACTCTTTGCAAAGAGTAGATATACGTAACAATACCTAGAGTAATCATCTATGAATGTTACGTAATACTTCTTCTTTCCTAATGAAGGAGTAGAGTGCAAGTCACCTAGATCCGAGTGGACTAAGCCGAGTATAGATTGTTCTCTTTCAATTCTAGGAAAAGGAAGTCTTGTTATTTTGGTCAACATGCACGTTTTACACTTATCTTTTAGTAAGTCAAGTTTAGGTAAAATACCATCCTTAGTCATGTCATTTATACGTTTAAAGTGAACATGTCCAAGTCGTGCAAGCCATTTAACAAAATCACAATTGGAAGAAGATGACAATGTAAACAAACTATTCTTATTAATATTAATATTAGAAAGTTTATTACATAAAGAGAGAAGAAACATATTGTTGTTCCAATGGCCAAAGCCTACAAAAGTGCCTCTCCTAGATAATACATAGCGGTCGGCTTCTATGACTTGTTTGAAGCCAAGCCTATTAAGTACACCACCGGAAACCACATTCTTTCTAATGGCCGGTGCATGTAGTACATTTGACAAGACTAGTGTCTTGCCACTTGTGAAGCATAGATCAACCCGCCCTCTTCCTAGAACGGGGGTGGTAGACTCGTTTCCCATATGTATGAGTGCTCCATGGTTAGCGACGGCGTACGTCTTGAACCAACGCCGATCTTTGCAAACATGAGTTGTTGCACCCGAGTCCACCCACCATCCAAGGTCATCATCCTGCATGGACAAACATTCAATAGTCAATGACACATAATTCAAATCAGAATTTATATCAAAGTTAGAATCAAGACTCATAAGAGAGTTATCTTGGTTTGGGGGGTTTTGGTCACTTTGACCTCCACCCTTGGATCCATCGACCTTAGCCTTACAATCCCGCTTGAAGTGGTCAGTCTTGCCACACTTCCAACAAGCACCTTTCGGTTTCTTGTCAATATTATCCTTCTTGGACTTCTTTCCCTTGTCCATGTCCTTTCCTATGGACCTCTTCCTTTTGGCCTTGCCATCCATCATGTTGGCCTCGTGGAAAGTAGAAGTTTCATCATCCTTCTTGATTCCACCCTCTTGTGCCCTAAGGCCTTGTTCAATTTGAAGGTGAGACCCAAGTTCCACCAACGTGAGTTCTTCCTTCTTGTGCTTTAGCACATGGCGGAAGTCCTTCCATGAAGGGGGGAGCTTATCCATTATAGACGAAACCGCAATGGCCTCATCCATATGCATGGCATGTTAAGTGAACCTCCCAAGAATCCGGAGCAACTCATTATATTGTTCCATTACCGGCCTTGAGTCCAACATTTTATACGAGTTAAAATCCGAGACTAAGAATTTGCGAGATGATGCATCCTCCGCCATATATTTGGACTCAAGTTGATCCCATAACAATGTTGATGACTCTACACTTTGGTAGACGTCAAACAATGCATCACTCATGCCATTGAGAATATGACCACGACATATGTAGTCATCATTATCCCATTTGCTCCTTTGTCGAACAACCGATATTTCCTCCACCATATCATCAACCGGCTCAGCCGGTCTAGGTGTCGTGAGGACATAAGCAACTTTCAGTGTAGTCAAGAGGAAGTGCATTTTCTTTTGCCACCTCCTAAAGTCCACAGCCTCAAACTTATCCAACTTCCCAAATTGAGAAGTCATTTCCGTCATTAACGTCTTACTCATTATTGACCAATCCAATTCTACAAAACAATAAACAAAACACAATAGATACACTTAGAAGATTGTTGGATTTTAGGTGTCCGGTTTTAGACCAAAGGGTCGTAGTCTCACTTAAGTGAGTAGACGGTTCTCCAAATTGCCAATCAAATTAATATATATATATATATATATATATATATATATATATATATATATATATATATATATATATATATATATATATATATATATAATTATCTTCAAGTGAAATCAAATTATTAACAAGGGTTCGTAATCTCCACAAAGGAGTAGACAAAACTCAACCAAGAGTTTGTAATCTCCGAAAGGAGTAAACGAAACTCTAATATAAATTAAGTTCAATTGCAAGTCTTATAAACCGATTGTTATATGTTTAAAACATTGACTTGGATTATGTAATGAGTCATTCATAAAAAAAATTTTCCTTCTAAGTGTTTTCCCTTACACCGGGAATATCCAAATACCTTAGTAGGATAAAACGTTACACGTTACAAAGACTAAGTAAGTGACTTACTTGTCTTACTTTGTAAAGAAAGGGTATTCCTAGGTTTCGTCAATACAAAACCAATCTAAGATGGATGCCTATCCTTTGTATTGACAAAGGAACTATACTGATCTTTCGAGTTTTGCAAACAAGCTATAAGAAGGCCTATGCAATGTCAATAAAATGGAACTAAAAGCTTATTTGTTGCAAAAACGCATGAAGAATCAAGTGCAAATGGCTCTCCCTTATATAGGAACAGGGGCCAACGTTTTTGGGGAGTTATAACCACCAAAAAGTGGTTAAAAGCAGTTAGGGAAGTTACATGGAAGTTGCTTGGATGATGGGTCTTGAAGCCCTAGAAAGGCCCGAGGCCCGAGGCCCAAACAGGGAGCCCAAAACCGCTTCCCGGAGCTAGCTTATTTTTCTTAGTCCAAACACTACCAATGAGATTTATTCACTTTCACATAGCTAGAGTAAGCTCCAAGATCCGCAAATACTCAATATCTTAGCTCAAGCTAGTGTAGCTCATAAAGAAGCTCACTAGCTGCTTCATTGACATTCACTAATCATTTGAGCTTGGATTGCTCCCAATTTTTAACCACATGTTATTTAGCTAATATAAGGCCTAAGAACCAAAGGTGTGCCGAGAAACCGTGGCTAAAAGTCCCCAAGTATCGGCCTTGTAAAATCTGGCAGAGGTTAACCTTGTCGTAGATCACCTTGCTTCGATTCGACTCCCTTTACAATACTAGTTGCTCTTAGTGTCGGTCACTTGGCTTGCCTCCCGCAACTCAAACCATAGTGACACACATGTGAACAACTCATTGCCTTCTCTCGAGACAAGCTCAATGGTTACAATGAAGACTTAGCACAAATCTCCAACATCTATATCCTCAAACATGAGCATGGAGGAAATCATCAACTCCAGCAACAAAGCTATACTATCCAATACTATAATCTCATCATTAGGGCATAAAGGAAATCCATCTATAGCAAAAATTGTAATCATATCACAGGGGCATAGAGGAAAAACATCTCTAGCCATAACATACTCATAACAGAAGGGCATGGAGGAAAAACATCTCCAGCAATACTATGTTCATCAAAATATCATGGAGGAATGACCATCTCCAGCTAAACCCTAATCGTATCACAATAGCATGGAGAAAAGAGCCATCTCCAGCTATAAACAATAATCATACTAGCACAACAAGATCTAATAAGATCATATATCTTATCAAAGCTAGTATGAAAATAAACACATCATAGCATGTAAGCATATAAGCACATAATACTCACCAAGATAGTACTAAGATCTACTCGGTGATCCTACTGGTGCCATCTAACTCGGGCATAGAACTCTAGATAGTTCCTCTGGATACTATCCTCAATCTCTCATGTAGCTTCATCAGGTCCTCGTCTCAACCACTGTATCCCTCAATATAGGAATGTCCTTCGAACGCAGGCGTCTCACACCTCGTTCTAGGACTGCAATTGGGTGCTCAACAAAAGTGTGGTCCGGCTCAACCACCAATCATCATAACTCACAATATGTCTCGGATCTGGTATATAATCCCTCAGCTGAGACACGTGAAACACATGGTGAACACCCTCTAATCTCGGAGGCAAGGCCAATCTGTATGCTGTGCTCTCAACCGGATCCGGAATCTCGAACGATCCGACATATCGGGGGCTCANCGCCCTAGGCGTATCCCCATGGGGAGCACCTGTCCTCTTCGTACGGAAGAAGGACGGATCGTTGAGATTGTGTATTGATTACAAAGAGCTGAACAAGGTGACCATCAAGAACAAGTATCCATTGCCTCGTATTGATGACTTGTTAGATCAGCTTCAGGGAGCGACTGTATTCTCCAGGATTGACCTGCGTTCAGGGTATCACCAGCTGAGGGTGAGAGAACAGGATGTGCACAAGACATCGTTCCGGACCAGATATGGACACTACGAGTTTGTAGTGATGCCATTTGGGCTTACGAATGCCCCAGTCATCTTCATGGAGTTGATGAACAACATATTCATCGACTTTCTGGATCAGTTTGTGGTGGTCTTCATAGATGACATTCTGGTGTACTCTCGTAGCAGAGAGGAGCATGCAGGGCAGTTGAGGACTGTATTGCAGGTTTTACAAGATAGAGAACTTTATGTTAAGTTCTCTAAGTGCGAGTTCTGGATGCCATAGGTAGCATTCCTGGGTCATGTTGAATCAGCTGAAGGGATCAAGGTGGATCCGGCAAAGATCGAGGCAGTAGCAGCTTGGACGACACCGACGAACGTCAAGGAAGTACGTAGCTTTCTTGGCCTAGCCGGTTATTACCGACGCTTTGTGGAGGGATTTTCTGTGATTGCCCGTCCACTAACGAGTCTATTGAGGAAGACTACCAGATTTGTATGGTCTGAGCAGTGTATGCAGAGTTTTGAGGAGCTGAAGAGATGTCTAACTTCTGCTCCTATCTTAGCACAACTAGAGGGTACAACTGATTTTGTGGTTTATAGTGATGCATCCAAGCTAGGCTTGGGATGTGTATTGATGCAGCGGGGCAGAGTGATTGCATATGTGTCTAGACAACTGAAGACGTATGAGGAGAACTACCCGACTCATGATCTGGAGTTGGCAGCGGTAGTTCATGCACTGAAGATCTGGAGACATTACATGTATGGTGCTACATGTCAGATCTTCACAAACCATAAGATTCTGAAGTATATTTTCACGCAGCGGGAATTGAATAACCGCCAGCGTATATAGCTTGAGCTGATCAAATATTTTGATCTGGAGATTTTGTACCATCCGGGGAAGGTGAACGTTGTCGCCGACGCCCTGAGCAGGAAGACGCCTCGAGAGCAGGCGATTGCGAGGTTGACAGCTCAACATCAGTAGCAGAGAGACCTGATTTGGCTGGAGTTGGACGTCCAGTTTCCTGATGAGGACGCCCAGTTGAGTACTTTAGAGGTTCTTTCTGATCTGTTGGGTGAGATCCAACAGAAGTAGGGGACCTGCCCGACACTGATGAGGATCCGAGAGAGGATGTCTCGGGATGAGGCATCACAGTTCCTTCTAGGAGCAGATGGAGTGTTGAGACGCCGCGGTCGCGTCTGTGTACCCGCTGATGCGGATCTACGCCAGAGGATATTACAAGAGGCTCACTGTACGCCTTATTCAGTGCAACCAAGTACGAGTAAGATGTACCAGGACTTGAGACGTTCATATTGGTAGGGAGGGCTGAAGCCTGATGTGGCCAGATTTGTGGCACAATGTGCGACCTGTCAGCAGGTCGATCAAGATCGAGCATTGCAGATCTGGAGGTGAGCTTCATCCACTACCTATACCACAGAGGAAGTGGGAGGATGTCACCATGGATTTTGTGACTGGGCTGAGACCGAGCAGGAGTTTTGATGCCATCTGGGTTATAGTGGACAAACTGACGAAGACGGCACGTTTTATCCCTATTCGGGAGACGTGGCCAGTGAGCATATTGGCTGAGGAGCACACTAGACAGATAGTGAGACTTCATGGGGTATCGAGGACGATCGTCTCAGACCGAGATGAACGATTTACCTCGAGATTTTGGCAGCAGATTCAGACTGCCCTGGGGACGAGTTTGTACTTCACTATTGCGTTCCATCCTCAGACAGATGGTCAGTCAGAGAGGACCATTCAAACACTGGAGGATATGCTGCGAGCTTGTGTGTTGGATTGGGGACAAGTGTGGACGGATCACCTCCCACTAGTTGAGTTCTCATACAACAACAGCTGGCATGCATCTATTGGGATGGCCCCATATGAGGCACTGTATGGACAGAGATGTCATACTCCGTTATGTTGGGATGAGCAGAGTAGTGATAGTGGTTTGACACCTGATCAGATTCAGGACGATGTGGCTCGTGTAGCACTGATTAGAGAGCGGATGCTGACTGCACAAAGCCATCAGAAGTCTTATGCAGATAAGAGGCGTAGACCCCTAGAGTTCAGAGTGGGAGCCCATGTGTGGCTGAGGGTGTCTCCGACACGAGGTGTTAGACGTTTTGGCATTAAGGGGAAGTTGAGCCCCCGATATGTCGGACCGTTCGAGATTCTAGATCGGGTTGGGAGCGCAGCATACAGATTAGCTTTGCCTCCGAGATTAGAGGGTGTCACCCTGTGTTTCACGTGTCTCAGCTAAGGGAGTACATACCAGGTCCGAGACATATTGTGAGTTATGATGATTTGGTGGTCGAGCCGGACCACACTTTTGTTGAGCATCCGATTGCAGTCCTAGAACGAGGTATGAGACGCCTGCGTTCGAAGTACATTCCTATGCTGAAGATACAGTGGTCGAGACGAGGACCTGATAAGGCTACATGGGAGACTGAGGATAGTATTCAGAGGAACAATCCAGAGTTTTATGCCGAGATAGATGCACTTGTAGGATCGATGAGTAGATCTTAGTACTATCTTGGTGAGTGTTATGCTTATGTGCTTATATGCTATGATGTGTTTATTTTCGTACTAGCTATGATGTGATATGTGATCTTATTAGATCTTGATGTGCTAGTACGATTGTTGTTTATAGCTAGAGATGGTTCTTTCCTCCATGCTATTGAGTTATGATTAGGGTCTAGTTGGAGATGGTTATTCCTCCATGCTATTTTGATGGACATAGTATTGTTGGAGATGTTTTCCTCCATGCCTTGCTTTTATGAGTATGATATGGCTAGAGATGGTTTTTCCTCTATGCCTTGTGATGTGATGATGGTTTGGATAGATATGGATTTCCTCTATGCCTTGGATAGTATAGTTTTTGTTGTTGGAGATTATGTTTTCCTCCATGCTCGTGTACATTTGAGGATATAGAGAGACTTGTACCTCGACTTCTGAGTCCGAGTGGTTTAAGGACTTCACAAGTTTCGGGACGAAACTTGTTTTTAGGGGGGGGGGGAGGGAGTGAGGTGTAAAAGCCTTAGTCTTTGGAGCTTGTTTTGGTCTTAGCCGCCTCCGCGGGTTAGTGGAGCCGCCCTGCGGCGTGTGTAGTGTTACGTCCATGCGGCCAAGGAATCCGCCCCTGCGGTTTCCTGCGGCTGCAGCCAACTTTGTTGACCGTGCTTTACTCTTTCCTTCCTTCTTAGCCTTCCCCTTGGCTTGCTGAGCAAGGGTTTCATCTCTTTCCCAACCATTCTCACATCCTTCTTCCTCTCTTCTCTTTTTTCTTGATCTTGTGCTTGAGTTCTCTTTGGGTTGGAAGAGAAAGCTTGTGTAGACTTTGTATGGTGATGATGTATGTTGTGTTGAGCTGTGAAGAGCTAGCTGAGAGGTATTAGTGTTGTTCTCTTTGCTGCCTAGGACCACAATAGTGGTAAGTTACTCTTCTTCTCTTCTTTCTTTCTTCCTTATTCCTCTTCCTTAGCTTAGGATTAGATGCGTTTGGGTGTGTGTTGATGTTAGAATGTGTATGTATATGTATGTGTTTGGCTATTGAATGGAGAAGACGTGATTTGATCACGTGAAGAGTGGAAGAGAAATCGGGAGTCTACGTTCTGCAGCGTCGCCGCCCTTGCGCCTCAGCGTAGCCGCCCTCGCGGGACCCTTGTCACCGCACCAGCGCCTCAGTGCCGCCGCCCCCGCGGCTACGGTCACAGCGCCCGCACCAGCGTGCCTTCGCGCCTGCTGCCTTTTCGCCCCTGCGTCTTTCTGTTCCACAGGTGCGTCTTGTGCAGGATCTACTAGAGTAGTATGGACCCTTTCTTTTCCTAGTATGAGCGGATTAATAGCATGCTAGGTACGTATATGAGGATAGAATGAGGATGATCATGATATCGATAGGTGCCGGTTATGGCCTTGAGGTTTATAAGTTGGATATGATCCTTATGGATCCCTTGGGTCTAGGTGTGACCCCTTTGATTGATAGGAGATTTGATATCTCGTTATACCTTGTTACTAGGTAGTGCTGTCCTCCAGAGTTGGAGTTGATCGTGGTTGAGATTACTTCGAGGTTGAGGTAAGTCCATAGGACTTACTTAGCTATCATCCTTATATTGGATGTATGCTTGATAACATACATCCAATATAAGGATGGTTTAGTGACTACCCATTGTAGGGCTGTGACAACTTTACCCTTACATCCCGCTGGGAGTTTGGGAGGTTCTCTGCGGACAGGCCAGATCTGGAAGTGGGACGGGCACCTACCACTCCCTTAGGGTACACGGGAAAGTGTTATCAGATTACCACTACAGCTGGCAACATCCCCGAGAGGCGAGGATTATATTCCTCTTGTCACATAAATTCATATACATCTATTTATACGATTGGAGTGTTGGACTTTATAAAGATAATTAACCGGATAAATGTGTTATAGCATGATGATGTGTTTATCATTACTTGATGTGTGTTTGTACTTATGCATCTTCTATATATATGTGTATGGTTAGCTAACGGTTTTATACCGTGTTGTAGATCATTTGCAGGTTAGGAGAGCTACAGAGTGATCCAGATGGGGTGATCCGCTGAGGGCTCCGTACATTGGGTTGCGAGGGTTATGGGGTTTTTGTATGTACATATACATGTTTATGTTGTACTCAGCGGTTATTCTGTAAACCTTTTGATTTATATATATACAGTTTGATGTTTGGTTTTAATCTATATGTGCCTTGTTGTAAGATCCAGTGAACTTGTTGTCAGGCTAGGGTCAGGATCCATTGTGAGATCCTAGCCCAGTAGCGCCTCGAGTCCTACGAATTCGGGGTGTTACAGAAAATCTGGCGGAAATATCTGTCCACACCTCCTTCACTGTTGGACGAATAGGTATAGAGGAGCGAAGGGTTGAATCCACCGAATTGAGCAGCCAACTTACCAACATGGAATTGACACTTTTCTAATATTTAAACTCATTAGAAGTTTTTATAGGGATGAAAATTGATCCATCCAAAAAACCTTCCTTACGTTTGGCTGAGAAAGCTGTGATAATAGCAATTTTCCATTCCGAATAATTACCATTCTTTAGAGATAATTGACAGATATTGGGACCAGGATTGTCAGATGGATGAAGGTAGAAATGAGAAGATGGATTGAGAGGTGAATCAGCCATGGTAGATAGTTGATAGTAGATAGATAGAAGATAGAGGATAGAAGATAGAATAGTTTAAAAGGATAGGATCGATTTTTCAGATATCATGTAGAATAGTAGAGGGAATGAAATTTTTATTTATTTGTAAAGTAAACAAATAAAAATAAAATATATAAAAAATAAAAAAAGTATCTTTCAAAAAATGAATAAAAGTATCTTTCAAACTTTTAAATTACAAAAATAAGATAAAATAAAATGAAAATTATACTCCAATAGGACCAATAATATTCACAATAGGTATCAATTAAGTACCAAAAAACGGTTTGAACTAAATATCAAGATTCGAAAATAAAGATTTAGAGGATGGTAACTCTTTGGTTTATAAAGAAAGGAGAAGGGCCGACAAATATAAAATAAATAATTGTAAACATAATAGAGAAAAATGAGCTAGAAAACAATTAACTTGTCACCAAAATCAAAGGAACAATTGAACTAAGGTATCCATGGTGTGAACTAACTCGGAAGATGCCAAGTCTAAAGCACCAAAAATTACTCATTTATGAAGATATTACGAGTTTGATCGGAAAAAAAAAATTAAAAAAAATCGATATCGCTTTGAAGATTTAGTGATTTAGAGAAAATGACGTAAAATCAATTTACAGCAAGCATTGATTTAAAAAAAAAAAAAAACAGATTTGGAGATCGGAATCATTGATTTTCCAGATGTGTAAACGAAATTGATGTAAATCATATTTTACAACAAACATTGAATTGGAAAAATATCAGATTTATAGGAATCTATTGATTTTCAAATGCGTAAACAAAAATGATTTAATCGAATTGTATATAGAAATTGATTTCAAATGTGTAAACGAAAATGATATAATCGAATTGTAGCAAGTCGAAGAGCGAAAGTAAAAATGGAAGATCAAAAGTAAAAACAGAAGACCGTATTGAACAAAACAAATATTTGTAGATTAAAGAATTGGAAGATTACCAAAACATAAGTTGAATTAAAGCATAATACAAAAGTTGATGAAGGGTTGATCGATAATTATTGTTCCATATATATAAAAGGAAGGTAAAAATTAGGCTTGTTGAAGAAGATTCTAATTAGACTTGTTGAAAAAGATTTATTAAAATCGGATTAGATGATAATCTTATAGGAGAAGATTGATCTTATTATTTTAATTCACGTTCAATATATATTAACAAAATCAAAAGAAATCCGTGAAGATTTGCTCAAAAAGTGATGACTTTTTATTTTTTCAAAACTACATCTTTGTAAGCGAAAAAAAAAACGTGAGGTTAGTTTAAACTTTTAATGAAAAAATAATTATAATTATTTTAGGTAATAGTACGTGAGAAGATTTCGAGATTTGTAGAGTGGATCTGATCAAAAATCTTTTATTTTATAATTTATAATTTTTGTTTAGTAAATGAGATTTATTGGCTTAATTATATATTTTGAAAAAAGATTTATCACATGAAAATTAAGAGGCCGCCACGTCAGCTTAGATAGATTATTATATAATTACTCGTATAAGGCACGAACAATTTTTTTGTGGGAAGGAGTGTAGGCGCTTATTATATATGAAAAAAGGAGGGCTAAGTAGTACTCAAGCGGGGAATAGCTCAATCCCTTACATCATGGTTAATCAAGTTTATAACACCCTCAGGAGGGTCAAGCAATACATGAAAACCAATCGTATAAGTAAAAGCATAAGAAATAAGGAAATCCACGACATTATTCGCCTCGCGGTAGACATGACGAAACTGAATATTCCAGTCTCTTTTATTAAAGTCTTGACATCTAAGCACAAGACTAACAATCAGATGACTCTGGTTGAATATTAACTCTAGTCTTGCACGAACATTAATCCAGTCTTGCACGAAAATTAAACCAGTCTTGCACGAACATTAAATCAGTGATAACCTATAAATTTGAGCAACAACATAAATAAAAACTCTAGTGTAAAATATATAATATATAATTTTAGACGGAACATCCATCTTCTTGTGCGGTTGAATTCTTGCCACTTTTCATGGGAAGCGGTGGTCGGGTATAGATGAAATTATCATCCATTTTCCAGTCCAAAAAAAACAAGCTTGGCCGAAAAACCTAGCCATTCACCGGCTCGTGTGAACCCTTGATTAGCACCTCATGAATGGGATCCCATCTTTTAAAACCTCTTGAGCTAACAAGTTCACGAACAGCAACCAACTCAACCCTTACAAAATCCCGTTGATCACGAGCCGAAAGCTTCTTCCATGTAGCTTTCTCCATCACCCACTCGTTGACTTCACGCCCTTTCTCATCCGGTCTTGTTACTAGCAACACTGACAATTTGTCAGTACTAGGTTTAACACTAAGCCATGGTGGATTCCTCCAAGATCCTAAATCATTGATTTCTTCAGGAAAATATAATATTTTGAACTCGTCGGATTCACAATCGAACACTAACATCGACATACCTTATTAAAACCTCTTTCTATGACCCAATGGATCTTGTTGTCACTAAAACAACTATGTAAGGTATGTGTTATAACAAGTTGAAAAAGAGCCAATATGGTCTGTATTGATGCTCCTCCAGTTACCTTGTCGTGTTGAGAACACCTCGAAGACGTTCTTCGTCTCTATGATGACCTTGAACTCATTCATGCGAGAATTGAAACCAAACCCTAGAACATGGCGCCATTGTTGGTGTTGAGTCGAGGGATGGATTTCAACGTACTTACAAATACTAGGGTTCCAAAGAATTGCACAGTACGGTCCGTGCGGATAATCAAAACGCATTCTCGTACCAAGCAAACAACGCCATGGGTGACACCAATGGTTCTGTAATGGACAGAAGCTTGTGGGCGGTACCGAAAAGGAACTTTGAAAAACTTGGGTTTTTCAGGGAGATTACAAAAAGCATAGAACATGTGGTGACGAAGTAACCTTTCGGAGAGATCGAAGAAGTTGAAGTAACCGGTGGTGACGAAGTAGGTTTTAATATTATCTTGTATGTTTCAAATCATATTAATTTTCAATTTCAAACCATATCAATTTTATGTTAAATAATTTTACTATTATTTTTTATGTTCGATTTTCAAATTTTAATTTTAATTTCGTTCCGTTTAATTTAAAAGTTAAATTTTTTTTTTTTTTTTTTACGAATTTATTTGTTTAATAAAACTGAAATTAAATATTGAAAAAACAAATTTTAATTGAGAAGATAACAAATAATAAAATAAGTTATGATATAAAATTCGAAATTAAAAATTAATTTCAATAATTAACTTAAAAAAATTAAAAATATGGAGAGGAAAATTAAATAAAATTTAAAATAAACTATATTATTTTTAAAAAAAAAATAATAAAAACATAATTTCAAAAATATGAAGAAGATTTAAAAATATAATTTGTTAAAATTTTGAAAATCTATCTTATGTTTTTTTTTAAACATTTGATAGATAATATTGCGACAAATATGTACATAAGTCAAAAAAATTATTATGTGGCGTGTTTATAATTGTTTATTATTTTATAAAAGAAAAATGACAAATCTTTATATATATTGTAACATATTAATAAATATATTTAAAAAAGTCTGAGGTGGCATATCTTAGTGGTTGACATATACCTTTAGTGTGTTATGTTTTAGCATGTTATAATAGGAGTATAAATTTATATGTTCACAATTCAATATTTTATATATTAATTCAATAGCTAAATAATACAATGTAATTTAAATTCTTAACTAACACACTTCGTTGATACCATTAACGAAATATATCGATTTTGAAAACATATACGAAGACCAAAAAATAAAACAATACAAATTTAAAACAAAAAACCATACGAAGGGAAGAAAAAAAAAGCTACATGGTTTTACATCGGTTGATTTTGTATCCCATATCATTTCTCGTGTAAAACTAAAACTTTGAAAAATTATATAAATAGATAAGTTAAATGCTACACGAGTCATATTTTTCTTGGGGTTTTTTCTTATGTCAATTGCAATATCTTTTCTTATCAATTTAATGTGTATTAGTAATTCAAATATATTATTGCATACACATTCACAAGTAACAAAAAAGAAAGAAATACATAAACAAGCCAAGAAATAACCAAGTTCATACAAGTATTTTATTGTAGATCTCTTGGAAAACTAGTAATATGGTAACAAAAAATAATGATAGGAGTAATGGCATTGGAGAAAAAAGTCAAAGAAATGACAAAAATATTCCATACAAATTCTCATACTCAACCGGAAAGTGATTCGATCACCTTCACTTCACACCGACGTCTGATTTTCCAGAATTCAGGCTTCAATGCAAGTTCATCGTCTTGGAGTAACTTGTCATTGAAGCTGACACCGTCATCGCATGCAACGAACTCACAGTATATGGGTCAATCGCAGTATGGATAAGTACCCTAAGGTCGATCTCAGAGACTAAGTGAATGATTTGCAATTATGATCTAAAATAGAGTAAATCTAGAAATAAGAATAAGGTTGGAAAAAAAGGGAAGAAAGAGCAAATGTTTTCGGAGATTTTTATAAAGTTCGCAATCAAATATCAAATTTGATTGAAAACCAAACAAAGCAATTGAACAAAGATTAATCAATAAAAGAGAACGGATTTCAAGGATTCAAGGTCATTATTTATATGCATGGACTCAAGACAACTCTCAAGGGATCTATGGTTGACAAGCCACAGGGAAGAACGTATCTAGGCTGACAGTCTATTACCGGGTAAGTCTCAAGACCATCTAGTTCCAAACCCAACCACCTATTACCGGGTAAGTCTCAAGGTAGAGATGTAGGAAATTCTAAACAAACCAAACTACAAACTAAGGATCAGGTAAACCTTTACCAGGTAAGTCTCATGTATTACTCTACTCATGAAGGAATCTAAGCACACTCATCCCAATAGAGGTTTTCACCTCTATTACCTATAATCAGTTCTCTAAGGTATCTAAGAAGGGGTATCACCGGGTAAGTCTCAACTCCAACTTAGGTTACTAGGTAGAAGAATTCTAACTAGGTTCAAGTCCAAACTAACCACTCGGATTCAAAGTTGTTCAAACCAAGCATAAACACAATATTCCATCATAGTCCAGGTATAAACAAATCCCTATTCATCTTGGAACCACAAAGGTGTGAGAGCCTATTCTTTCGGACCGAGTTTTGGTCCTTAGCCGAGTTTGGCTTTGGCCGAGATTGGCCTTTCCGCACCCGCGGGTATGACTTCCACCCCTGCGGGTTTCTGCCCCTACGGCTCAGGGAACCGCCCCTGCGGTTTTTGGCGGCTGCAGCCGGTTTTGTTGACTCCTTTGACCCGTGCTTTACCCTTTCCCTTACTTCTTACCTTGCTGAGCAAGGGTTTCACTTCACTTCTTATTCCACTCCAGCTTTTCCTACGTCCTTCTTGCTTCTTCATCCCTTCCCTTGATCTTGCTTGAGAATCTCTTGGAGTTTGCTAGAGTTTGGTGTGGCTTGATGTTGTTGGTTGTTGTGTGTATGTTTGCTGAGCTTCAAAGACCAGCTGAGAGTTTGTTTTGTACTTCCTTGGGTGATTACAGCAGTGGAGGTAAGCTCCTTGCTTCTCCTTCCTTCCTTTCTTTCTTGTTCTTCCTTCCTTAGCTTAGGATTAGATGTATTGATCATAGATTAATGTTGGAATGTGTATGTATATGTATGTGTGTGAATTTGGATGAGAGAAGACGTGATTTGATCACGTGAAGAGCCGAAGAGAAGCCGCGGGATCCCGTTCTGCACTGTCGCCGCCCCCGCGCCCGGAAGACGCCGCCCCTGCGGAAGCCGTGCCGCAGTGCCCGCGCCTTGCCTGTGTTGCCTGCGCCCCTTGTCACCGCGCCTGCGGCTGCTCCCTGCGGCCCTGCGGGTTACCTGTTCCGCTCCTGCGTCCCTTGATCACGCAGGTGCGTCTTGTCCTGGGACTACCTATAGTGGGGTAGTTCCTTTCCTTTGCTAGTATGAGGGAACTAGTACCATGCTAGGTATCGGTTTATGATGAGTATGATATAGATATGCCGGTTACGGCTTTGAGGTTTACGAGTTGGATATGATCCTTATGGATCCCTTGGGTCTAGGTGTGACCCCTTTGTGTGATAGGAGTTTGATATATATATGTATGCCTTGTATAGGCCGTGTTGTCCTCCAGTTTGGAGTGGACCTGAGTGAGAGCTGATCGTAGTGATACGACTTCTGAGAATGAGGTAAGTCCATAAGACTTACTTAGCTGTCATCCTTATATTGGATGTGTGCATGAGTGGTGTTTGTTATATGCTTTATAACATGTGTTATGATGGTCACCGACCTATGTTATATTGACCGCCCATTGTAGTGGTTGTGACAACTTACCTTTCATCCCGTAGTGGAGTCCGGGAAGTTCTATGTAAGCTAGTTAGTTCTGGTATACGGGAAGGACACCTACCACTCCATATGGTATACGGGAAAGTGCGCTGATACCACTCCAGCTAGCTATTGCACGCAGAGGCGAGGATTATATCCATTCCTCGTGTCACGTATCTTCATATACCGATTTATATACTTTTGAGTGATTAGCGTTATAAAGATAATAAACCGGGTAAATGTGTGATATCATGATGAGGTGTTAATATTACTGATATGTGTTTGTGCTCTAGCATCTTCTTATATATGTGTATGGTTAGCTAACGGTTTTATACCGTTTTGTAGATCCTTTGCAGGTTAGGAGAGCTGCAGAGTAATCCAAAGGGGTGATCTGCTGAGGGTTCCGTACACTAGGCGATATCGTGGGCTTTTGGGTTATTATATTGTATGGATTTCTGTTTGACTTTGTACTCAGCAGTACTCTGTATCACCTTTTGATATGTATATATATATCAGTTTTATGTTTTGTTTTAATCTATTGGTGCCTTGTTGTAAGATTCAGTGAACTTGTTGTCAGGTTAGGGTCAAGATCCATTGTGAGATCCTAGCCCAGTAGCACTCCGAGTCCTACAGATTTGGGGTGTTACAAAAGGTTCTAGCCAACAATTAACATAATGAAAGCAATAATCAATTCAATTGAGGAATGCATAAAATATGAAATAATAAAGGGAATAGAGAAAGTACTCAACTTTATTAATCCGAAATTAACAAAACAAAGGAATCCCAATATCGTGAAGCGTATCTGAACTGAAAGAAATGAAAAAGGTTGAATCTTTCCTAAAACTCACTAAGGTCTAACAATGGTGAAAATGGTAAAGAGGAAGGTAGCCATCAGGGGGTCTCTCTATGTAACCCTTAAAGAAATAGAATGCGGAACCCTGGAAATAATTTGGAGCTTCCTTTTATACCCAACAACCTTCCAAAGAACGGGCTGGGCCAAAATGGATCCAAGAAATAAAATAAAATCGGTGCTTAGGGAATCTTAGTCACTCATCTCGGCCGAGATGCTTCACATGTCGGGGCCAATATTTGTCTTCGGGATTCAGCATCCAAGGCATCCCAATCGGGTCGACTGAGATCACACCCAAGATCAAGTCCGAGATTCTTCAACAGTAGCTTCCAACCTTGATCGGGATACAGGGATCTCGGCCGGGATAATATGGATCTCATGCCGAGATGATATGGGTCTCGGCCGAGATGACTCTAAATCTCGTGTGCTTCATCTCGTGTTCTCTAAGCTCGTCTTCTCCTCCTTTCCTGTGCCTGCATGATCACTCCAAAGCGTCCATTCCGATCGAGGCTTGATCCTCAAATGCATCGTTTTAGCTCCAAAACACGCCAAAGTACCTACAAAGACACCAAAAGCTTGTGTAGACATCTATACTCACAAAGCAACACTAACCAAGTACAAAGGACACAAACTAAGGCTAAAACATGCATGCGGAAAAACAAAAACTACCTATATGTTCTACTAAACTATGTCGATAATTCATGTTATCAATCGCCTCTACCCGGGGATGAGCATTTGGTCCCATACTCTCCCACATTTGTGTTGTCAAAACCTTGTAGGAACTCGGCGTCGGAGCCAACGCCGATCTACCAGGGACAAGAGCATTTGATCCCACACTCTCCACATTTCTGTTGTCAAAGACTCCGTCACAGGGGCGGAGTAGTACTAGCCCGGTCCATATACTGTCATACCCTCCTAAACCGGAATCGGGGTATTCGCGTCCATTTTCTCCCCCAAAGCTACCTCCTCCATGCATGACCTCCACCCGGAGAATGCTATATATAATGCCAAGCACACTTTAAATTAAAGTTAGATATGATACTATCCATTTGTAAGACATGAGAGTTCTTTTTCCTCATTCAAACACCGGGAATAAAGTTTTTGTTGACGTGATTATCAAACTAATTCCTGATTAATAACTCAATTCTTTATATGTTAATCATATATCTCTATTGAAATGATACGTGATAATAATTTTTTGACGTGTTATCATCGTGCACTATCTATTGTTTTTTTTATTGATATTTAATTGTAGGAAAGTACACAAAACCTACGGTATAATGGAGGAGTTGTACCAGGCTGGTTCTCTACCATCACATCCTCCTCTTTCGGAACCCGGTTATTCACGTCCTCTTCCTCTATCTCCTCTAGAGTTATCTCCGCCAAAATCTCCGCCTAGGGACCGTCCCTACCTCTACTGATGTAGCTACCTTCTCTCTTTTTTGGTTAAAGGGGGAGGATCGGTGCCTCCGTGTATCTAAACGCGCTTTTATTAAAGAAAAAAGGATAAGTAGTAATCACTCGGGGGATAGCCCGACCCCTTACATCAAAACGTAAAAGATCAACTATACCCTCGGGAGGGTCAAGCAATACACTTAGTCCAACAGGAAAATTAAAAGCGAAACTAGTAAGAAAATCCGCTACATTATTCGCCTCGTGGAAGGCATGACGGAGCTGGACATTCCTGTCCCTTTTGATAAAGTCTTGGCACTTACGGACCAGACTAGCAAGGGGGTGACACCGAGGAATCATTTTACTTAGGATTGTGATTGCCACATGAGAATCAAATTCCAAAATCACATTGTGGTAACCACATTCCCAAGCCAACTTTAACCCTTGGTAGGTGCCCCATAATTCCGCCATAGGGACGGTGCAAATACCAATGTTAAGAACGAAACCGCGCTGCCACCCCCCACGTTATTCCCAATTACACCAGCAGCCGTAGCATGTCCGTCGCTTCTCACCGATCCATCGGTGTTGATCTTCACTATGTTCGTTGATGGTGGCTCCCATTTCACTTGAGTAACACTCCTGGAGTTCCGAGATAATTGGGTTCTATTGGAGTTCCAAACACGAGTATACTCCATGGTATTTTCCAAAATGAACTCGTGGCCATCCTTCCGCATAGGCACATTGTTGAAGATTTTCTCGTTTCTCCATTTTCAGATCCACCAGAGCCCTACAACAAAAACATTTCTCCACTCGCAGTTATTATTAAAATAAATTGAAGAGAAAATATTACCTCTTAACCACACCGCAAATGGGGTATCGAAGAAGCCATCAATCCGATGGTGTGCTACAAATTGAACCCATATGTGCCGACTATGCGCACAATCTCTGAAAATGTGGCAAAAGGACTCAACTTCGATTGAGCAAAATGGGCATTGGTCAACAATAGCAAGGTGGCGTCTTCTCCTCTCCTCATTGGTCAAGACACCTCCCCGCAACAACTTCCAACAGAAAGTTCGAACACGTTCTTGAACTTTGAGATGCCAAATTTGACTGTAAACAACCGAATCAACATCATCGATTTTGTCTTCATTCCTGAGCATGATGTATGCCGAGGAGGTCGAGAAGTTCCCGTCTGTGCTGAGCTTCCAGCTAAGAACATCCCGGTGATCCTGGTCCATCTGTCCTCTCTGTTCATGATTATCAATAGTACCCAGGGCAACCACCACTAGCTTCAGTAGGATCTCGGCCGGAAATAAATAGCTCAAAACGAACCAGTTTCAGCCTTCTTCGCTACTCCATAAATCACGCACTCTCCGGTTCCTAAGTTGCATGTCGACAGGCATAGTAGTGAGTTCTAGCAGAGGGTTTTTAACAAGTCAAGAGTCCTCCCAAAAAGCAATCATGTTACCATCACTTAGGTTCCATTTATGACTTGGGTAGACGACGTCCCTAATACGTCCCTAATACCTCTTCTAATGCTATTCCACACATGAGAGGGTGTAGAATGTGGGATGCCATTGTTTTTGATATACTTGCTCTAAATAGATATAGCCCGTAGCTACCTTCTCTAAATCCGCTTTTGTGCGACTTGAGGTTTTTCAATAAGGAGAAGTTGCTAGAAAAAGCGAGATGTTCATGTCTTGATAGTCTACTAGCAAGTAATATATGCTCTAGTCTCAATATTTAAAATAACGATGAATTTTGTTGTGCCCTCGACTAAGTACTTACTGATTTTGCTTTACTGATATTTATGTTTGACCTTTCGATTGACAATGGATCTTACACATCCCTCACTAACAATATTTTCATCCTTAAACTTACTCTTTTTATACCCAATTGAAATAATACAAACCAGAGCCGATCCAACTAAGAAATTGAAAAAAAGAAGAAAATAAAAGGTAGAAAAATCACCAACATTTTGCTTCTTTCTTTCGATACCATCCAGATAATTTTAAATTGAAAATTCTCAAAATGATAAAGATATCAATGGTTTTGAGTTAGATTTCCTTATATCCGGAAATTAGTTTATTCTATAGCTAAATAAATGTGCAATGGTATTCTATGAGTAGTGAGAAATCCTGTTTTAAGATATCTAAAAGGGAGATGGAAGAACAAGAGATTTAAGAGGTTGAAGAAGGAGAAGAGGTGTGCAGTGAATGGATATTTAGGATCATTAGGTTTTGAAGAAGGAGAAGAGATGTCTTGTGTCACTTGTGTGTGGTGAGTTGAATGTTAGGATTTATCAATGTTACTGTTTGGGAAATTTACAAAGCATCTACTATTCTCGTTTGTATAAATATGATTTATAACTCGTGGTAGGATGTAAAAATCTTATTCACGGATTAGCTCTACTATTCTCGTTTGTATAAATATAATTTATCAATGTCAATTTTTATTTATTGATATTTAGTTGAGCAAACTACACAAATCCACTCTTAATATTAACAATCACGTACTCTTTTACGATAAACAACTTGCATAAATTTATTAGCTTAAAATCATCCTTAATATACATTTGTATCCACTCTTAATATTAAGAGTCACTCTTTTATGATAAACAACTTGTATCAATTTTATTAGATTAAAATCATCCTTAATATTCATTTGTACACAATAAGCATAAAATCACCATTTATTTTAAACATTTACAAATTAACACCCTGTACTGTTAAAAATTACATCAAATGATAACAATAATATGAATGAAAACATAAATGTATAATTTATGACAATAACCCATATTAAACAAAAAAAAAAAGTTCCTAACAATTTATAATGTTTTTCATATATGAAGGAAACATTTACTTCTAACAACCCACCATTTTCCATGCTGTGTAGCGGTAGGGTAGATAGGGTCTCGGTCGGCTGTAGACGATATTGCCCTCAGTTTTCCAGTCCATCAAAAACAAGCTTGGCCGGAAAAGGTGGGAATTCACCGGCCGGCAATCCGTGATGAACATATCAAGAACCGGACTCCATACTTTAAAACTATTATGGACACGAAGTTCGTGAACATTATTCAAGTGAAGATCCTGTAGATCACAGGCAGAAAGTTTCTTCCATGTAGCTTTCTCCATCACCCACTCGTCCACTTCGCACCCTTTCTCCTCCGGTCTTGTTACTTGCAACAAAGATAACTTGCCGGTACTAGTTTTATAATTAAGCCACTGCCGATTCTTCCAAGATTCTAAATCATTGATTTCCTTAGGAAAATCTAATACTTTGAACTCGTCGGATTCACAATCGAACACTAACATCAACTTCTCGTGGTTAAAACGTCTTTCTATGATCCAATAGATATTGTTGTCAATACAACAACTGTAGAAGGCATCCCGTATATGAAATGTGAAAGAGCCAATATGGTCGGTATTGATGCTTCTCCAATTACCTTGTCGTGTTGAGAAAACCTCATTGGCGTTATTGGTCTGTACTATGACTTTGAACTCATTCATGCGAGAATTGAAACCAAACCCTAGAACACGGCGCCATGTTTGGTGATGAGTCGAAGGATGGATTACAACGTACTTACATATACTAGGGTTCCAAAGAATTGCGCAGTACGCATATTCAAGGCTTTCTCCTGCTAAGCAAACGACGCCATTGATGACACCAATGGTTCTGTAAAAGAAAGAACCTTGTAGGGGGGCTCGAAAAGGAACGTTGGAAAACTTGGGTTCGGATTCTTTTTGGAGATTACAGAAAGCATAGTACATGGCACGTTCGAGGGTATCTTCTACGAAATTGAAGTAACCGATGGTGACGAGGTAGGCTTTATCGGAGTTATACGAGAAAGAAGAAGTAAACGAGTGTTGAATTCTGATGAAAGAAGAGGATGAGATTGTAGAGTTCCATGATTTGCAAACGCATCGGATTTTCGCTAGGATTCTGATGGGTAGTCTCTTGAGGATCTCGACCCACAAATCTTCGATCCACAATTCATCATTCATGTTGCTGTGGAAAAGGTCGGATACTGCGGAAATGAGATCGGATCCTTAGTTGACGAAGAAGGAAATGAGGGTTTTGAAATTAATATAGGGAGAGGGAGCTGGGGCGGACGTGGTGAACGAGGAAGAGGGTAGGTTTAATTTGAGGGAAAATAACATAATTAGTTTTACAAATGTAGGAATTTTAATATTATCTTTTATAGTTAAAACAATATAGAAATGCATCCTAATATGATATTTATATCTAAATATCGGTATTGAGATAAGTATGAAGATTGAATATAAGATTGATATCGAACAGAAAAATATTTTTAAAGATAAATAGTAGAAGAAAATGATCTGATATCACTAATTTTTATATATTAAATTGATATTCATATAATAGTATATCAAACATTATGTTAGGTATGAGTTTTGTACGCCGATACTTATATCTGATATGAGAATGTTGATATCAAACCCCCTAATATATATTTTGAAATATTTTAAGCTAGGACATTGTTCAAAAATTTAAAATCTATATCTATATACACTACTAAAGTAAAGAACGTTGAAAGCTGACGTGGCGCGTTGTGGATCCAATATTTTGAAATGGAGCTCCCACAATTTTTCGTCACAATATTTTTTTTTATATCCGTTATAATTTTTACGATTTTTTTTCCTCCCGATTTTTAAGATCTTATCAGCAAAAATAATAATATTTAACAATCTTATATTTTATTTATTTTATCCGATTTTTAACCCAATCATTTTTTTTTCCTCCCGATTTTTAAGATCTTACCAGCAAAATAATAATATTTAACAATATTTATTTATTTTATCCGATTTTTAACCCAATCAATTTACGATCTTATCAGTTATTTATCAAGCAGGCGTTTAACAATCTTACTCTAGAAGTTTCGTACATTTATTTCGTAAGCTTATCCAGGAAGTTTCATTAAAAAAAATTTATCATCTATATATACTTATTCCCAAAGAGTTCAGACAAATAACTAAATCGTTCTTTTTTGCTTTTGAGTGTAGAAATTCTATTCCGCTGGCACCACTGGATTGATCTCTCATCCCTTCTAAAACCATTTTTCGATCGGTTAGTTTTACACGTTCGATTTACATTCTGATTTTGCTTTTTGCTTTATTAATATCGATTCACAATTTCATGGTATATATACTGTTTATTCGTTCTTTTTGTGATTTTTAGTTACCTTTTCATTTTGGTGTTAAACTATTGTATATTTATGTGTTACTAGACTATTAACAATTTGGATTTAACTTGTTATAGTTTAATAGTTGATCATCAATCGTCATAGTTTGTGTTTGATTGCAAATGTAAAATCAAGCAGCGTACAAGAGTTTAATTTCATGATTTCCAGTATATTTAAATTCAATTTTTTCGTCCCGATTTTCTTGCGATTTCGTTTTCCGAATTTCATAACCATTTTGTTTTCGAAATTACATTTTGCTTTGGTTAAATTTTTACGTTACGATTGTTTTCCAGCTTCTTTTTTTTACCATTATTTTTAGGCTACGGTTTTGCTTCGATATTTTGCTTCTTTTTTTTGTTATGATTTTTTTCCTATTTTTTACGATTTTGTTCAGTTAAGGATTTGGTTTGGTTTTTTTATTTTCAATTTCCGATTATACGTTATGAATTTTTTATGAATTAGTTTCAAATTTAGATTTTGCACGATCTGATTTTTTTCACTATTTTTTCCGATTTAGCTTTTATTAATTACTTTTTAACGATTTTTTTTGTTATGAACCAAATTTTGCACGATCTGATTTTTTGTACGATTTAGTTTTTTACTAATTATTTTTCTAAAGATCTAAAATTGTGTTGGAGTCGTTTGATTATATATTTTAAATAATTCTTATAAAAATTGATTTTGAGTATTGATCTTATTTTGCTTTGATATTTTTACTTTTTGTTATGTTATGATTGTTTCCTATTTCTTTTACGATTTTATTTTTTGATTTTTTTTATGATTTGGTTTCCGTATTTTGTTCGGCTAAGGATTTGGTTTGGTGTTTTTAAATTCCAATTTTTTCATTAAGAATTTGTTATGAATTAGTTTTCCAGTTTGAAATTTAGATTTTACACGATCTGATTTTTTTTTTCCAGGATTTTTCCTTTATGAATTTTTTTCACCTTTTTTTTACGATTTAGTTTTTTACTAATTATGATTCCAAATATTTTAAAATTTTCCGGATTCGTTTAAAATTTTTTTATAGATTTTAAATGATTCTTATAAAAATTGATTTATGAGTATTGATCTTATTTATTCCTAAATTTTATTGCATTTTTTTTCTTAAACGTAGATTTATTTTGTTAGATTTTGATCAAGATTGTGCAAGATTCGGTTTTTTTGTTTATAAGATTTTAAATAGTTAAAAAAAACATGATTTCTATTGCTGATCTTATTTGTCTCAAACTTTTCAAAATTCGTTCCTGTTATGTTATATAAATATTTTTAAACTGGTTTTGAAAAAAAAATTGTGAAATAACTATTGATCTAATTTATTTATTAAATTTATCTATTTTTATTATATATTTTTTTATAAAATTTCCGATATCTATGATATATTTTTCCACACTATTTTCATTTTATCCATTAAGCTTTAAATGTTTTCAAAACTAAAATTTTTTTTATGCTATGGTTTTTATGTCCAGTTCGATTCCTATCCAATAGCTTTATGAGCAGGCGACGACTAAAGATAGTTGTGTTTTATGCTAAAAATTTTTAGTTGGTTTTATTATTTTCAATATTGGTTGTTTTGTTTTAAAAATAGTTGTGTTTTGTATATACTAGACATACGTTTTTTTTTTGGTATTTTTTATCTTTAAAATATTACAAAAAAAAGCCTTAACTCTAAGATCACTATAACGAATAACTACGATTAAAGATAGACATGTAAATCTTAATGGAAAACACAAATTTGCTACATTAAATGTATTAGTTTTAAAAGCAAAACAATATAATTTCAAATAAATTTATGTTTTATAATAATTTATAAAGGAAAGGACACTTTAATATATACATAAATAACAATAAACCGTATTGTTTTTCAGCTAAATAACTATAGATGATATTGATTTTTCTTAATATATATATATATATATATATATATATATATATATATATATATATATATTCAAGAAAATAAAACACAAATTTTGTCAAAAAATTCAATATATTTTTACGATATATTTTGTTTTTAATAAAATAACTATAGGTAAAAACGATGATAAAATTTATGCACTATTTATAACGTATAGTTGATTTTAGGTTGGTCTTTTACGGGCCCAAAAAAAGTTCAAACAAAATACAATGCCTTACCTTTTTGGCGTGTCAATCCCTTACGATTTCAACTTTAATCACTCATGATTTAACTATTTCTTTTAGAATTATCTAATTATTTTAAAAAATGCATCCATAATTTAAGGTAATAATATATAAAAAAATTACCGTATTAATTTATAGTGATTTTAAAATAAAATGTGCAAACGATTCAACTAAATAATTTTTATATATTTTTAATTTTAAAAATATTATCCTAGATATATGGGTATTTCAACGGTGTTAAAATATTTTCAATATTATCCTAAGTCTCAATTTTTTTAAAAATAAAATAACATTTTGAGTTTGTTACGAAATAAATGTGGAATACTAAATGTATTAAATGTATATTCAGATGAATACTTAGAAATTAAACAATAATAAAATAAAAAAAAAATAATTTTATTTTAGGCAAAACCCGCACAAGGTGCGGGCACTAAACTAGTTTATCAACATGACTAGTTCATTGCCGTAATTTGCACGGGTTTTTATAAAACAATTATATATATCAAGAGAGTTTTATATGTGAATTAATAGTTATATGACTATATTATTAGTTAAAATTTGTTGAAGGTAAATTTATATTTATATTAAAAGTTTGCGAGTTTAATAGAAAAAATAACATTATAATTGTTGATTCAATTCGTCACGTACTTATGAATACATCTATAAGTACTTTAAAGTATGTTGCGATCAAGTTCATTAAATACTAAACTATTTGTAGTATATTGTAATATTAGTCCGATATGAATAAAATAATAATAATTGTTAGCCTTAAATGATAACCGAGGTGATATTATGAAAACTTTATTGAAAAAAAAACCGGAAAAAGAAAGAGAAAAATGGAGTAGGGCTTTTTGGGTTATCTAGATAACAAGTAGGCCCTTCCCATTTTTCGGAATAAAAAACCTTCAAATGGCCCGCTGCCATTGTGTTATTTCCTTCTTTTAACAAGGGCAATATCGGTATTTGATCAAAAATTTTAAAACGAATTAATTATTTCCATTTCGTTGCAGCCGAACTATCTTCTGCGAAAAGTGACGGGCCATAGGCGGCAAAAGTAAACACTCAAATCACTTATAGAAATCACTTCATCTCCCTCCCAAGTTCATCGACGGTTCATTTCCCTCCCAAGTTCATCGACGATTCATCTCTTCTCGCTCAATTTGTACCAATCTCTTGACGATTCTCCTATCTTCTGCATTCTCCTCTTCTTCGACCTTTATTTTCTCAAATTTCAACAGGTTCGTAACTTAATTTTCATTAGGTTTTCTTAATTCTTATTTTACTTGTTTTCCCTCTTTCTGTGTTCAGATTAGGGTTTAGGAGATAGATTGCGTACATCCAACTCTTTTTTTAGGTTTTTTTTTCATACAAACCTAATGTTTCTGAATTTTCATGTATTTGTCTCTTGTTTTTCAGATTTCGTTTTACAACGCTTTTCTATAGTTCGTTTGTGTTTAGTTTTTCCATACATACACATATTAGATTCTTGTTTTTGTTTATTCGAAGTTTAATATATATATATATATATATATATATATATATATATATATATATATATATATATATATATATGAGGTTGTGGTTATGTTGGTTGCATGTATTGTTAACCATCTTTTTTGGTATCTGATTAAGCAAAATTTATCTATATACTGCTTGTTTGACATTGTGTTTCTTATGTAGTGTTAAAAAATGTCTCGTATGAAAATTCCTGGTAATAAGAACTCAGGCAAAACTCCGAAATTCAAAAAAGTTGGCCCCCCACAAGAGGTACATATATATGTTTTAATGTATCTTTTATTATTATGTATGTTTTTTTATGTAGTTATTATTTGTTCATTGTGTGTACATAACTACATACGGCTTTGTATTTTTTTCTATATTTATCATTTTCTTATTGTGTGTACACAACTACATAGCAGACATATGTTTTCATGTAACAATTGGGTTCGACTTCCTTACTACCTTCCTATATGCTTGCTTTTTATTTCTCAGTTTCAATACAAGTGGGATGAAACAGAGAAAAATGTTTCCGCACGCATAAACTGTTACAGTCGGATGCTTCTCATCCCTCACATTTTAGCTCAATTTTCTTCTGCTGACAAAGAAACTTTTAAGTCTGGTGTTTTTAAGGAAATTATTGAAATGGGCACAAAGTTGAAATTGTCCAACCAATTAATTCACTTCATGTTATTGAGGGAAGTAGTTACCAATCGGAACCACTCAATGAGGTTTGGTGTTAATAACACCTTAATCCGTTTCGGATTAATGGAATTTAAAAATATTACTGGGCTGCATTGTGGTGATGAAGGTCTCAGTGAAGCAGAACAGATTGAAGATGTAGATATGGTTGATGTCGTTGGTCATGATCGTTGTACAAATGGTCAGCTGGAAGCTTTATTTGATAAGGAGCCAGAGGACTCACCATTTAAGTTGAAAATGGCGTTAATTATTTTTGTTGAAGGCTTTATTTGTAAGAGTTGTAGTCTTTCGGACCGAGATCGGACCATAGCCGAGTTTGGCTTTGGGCCGAGATTGGCCTAGCCGCCCCGCGGGAACCAGGTGCCGCCCCTGCGGATGGCCGCCCCTACGGCTCGGGGGACCACCCCTGCGGTTTCCGGCGGCTGCAACCGGTATTGTTGACCCCTTTGACCCGTGCTTTACCTTTCCTCCTTCTTATGTTTTTCCTTGGCCGATCTAGGGATTCCTTCTTCACTTCACCTCCAGTTCTTCACGTTCTCCTTGCCTCCTTGCTTCCCTTGCCTTCCCTTGATCTTGTTCTTGAGTTTTTGGAAGAGTTTTGGCTTGAGAGTTGGGTGTGGTAGCTGTGGTTGTTGATGGTTGTGTGTAGGCTGAGCCTGGAGGCCAGCTTTTGAAGTGTGTTGATCTCCCCTGCAGCCTAGGACCACAAGAGTGGTAAGTAACCTTGTCTTTCCTTCTTTCTTCCCTTGATTCATCTTTCTAGCTTAGGGTTAGATGTATGCTAAGGGTAGTGATGCTAGTATGTGTATGTACATGTTTGTATGTGGCTTTGGAATAGAAGAGACGTGATTTGATCACGTGAAGAGCCGAGGAGAAACTGCGAAATCGCTCTCTGCAGTGTCGCCGCCCCCGCGGCCAGAAGTCACCGCCCCCGCGGCACCTGTGTCGCAGCGCCCGCGCCGTGCCAGCGGCCCGTGTCACCGCCCCCGCGGCTGAGTGTCGCCGCGCCTGCGGTCGCCTGTGTTCCGCCCCTACGTCTCTCTTTCACGCAGGTGCGTCTTGTCCCGGTTCTACCTAGAGTTAGGTAGATCCTTTCCTTTCCTAGTATGAGCGATAGTAACATGCTAGGTACGAGTATGAGGATAGAATGAGGTTGAGTACGGTATCGTTTATGCCTGTTACGGCTTTGAGGTTTACGAGTTGGAATATGATCCTTATGGATCCCTTGGGTCTAGGTGTGACCCCTGTTATGGATATGAGTGTGATATATGTGTTATATCTTGTTTAGGTTGTGTTGATCTTCAGAGCGGAGCCGTTTGAGTTTGAGTCTGAGACTCCCGAGGTTGAGGTAAGTCCATAGGACTTACTTAGCTGTCATCCTTATATTGGATGTGTGCATCAGTGGTGATTGTTATATGTTTTATAGCATGCGTTATGGTTATTACCGACCTATGATGTATTGATTGCCCATTGTAGGGTTGTGACAACTTTTCCATTCATCCCGCTGGGAGTTGGGGGTTCTCTGTGGTCAGGCCAGACTTGGTAAACGGTTCGGGCACTCTCCATTCCCTTAGGGTACACGGGGAGGTGTTCCAGGCACCACTCCGGCTGGTTATAGTACCTAGAGGCGAGGGTTATATTCCTCGTGTCACCTATTTTCATATGGAGATATTTGTTTATACGATGCGTGTGCTGGACTATTAATATAAAGATAATAAACCGGGTAAATGTGTGATAACATGATGAATATTTATATTTTCATGAGGTGTGTTTGTGCTCTGCATGATCTCGTATATGTGTATGGTTAGCTAACGGTTTTATACCGTGTTGTAGATCTTTTGCAGGTAAGGAGAACTGCAGAGTGATCCAGAGTGGGCGATCTGCTGAGGGCTCCGTACAGTGGGGTCGTATTCGTGGGCCACGGGATATTTTGATCATGTATATACGTTATGTTTTGTTTTTACTCAGCAGCGTTGTATAAACCTTTTGATACTTTTATAACAGTTTGATGTTTTGTATTTAATCTATCGGTGCCTTGTTGTAAGATTCAGTGAACTTGTTGTCAGGCTAGGGTCAGGATCCATTGTGAGATCCTAGCCCAGTAGCACCCCGAGTCCTACGGATTTGGGGTGTTACATTATTGCCTCGAAGGACAAGAAGACTATGGTCAACCAGCATACCATCAATCTTGTTAGTAATTTGGATGTTTTCAATGCTTACCCTTGGAGTCGGCATTCATTCATTCAAACCAAGCGGTTTTTGCAAAGTTGTGAAGCTGGTAAGGAGAGGCCAAGCGGTGGCTACAATATTGGAGGGTTTCCACTTGCTTTACAGGTTAAATCAGTTTATTCAGTTTACCATTTCTTCAAATTTTATTCAATCTATTAACCATTTTATGTATTGCTTCTTCTTTTTTTTCCCCAGCTGCTTGCTTTTCATTCTATGCCAAAGGTTGGCATGAAATTTGCAACTATTATTGATGAAAATGTTGCACAAATCTGTAGACGGTGGGAATCAAAATTTCAAAAGGGAAAGCCATTTCCCGGCTATTCTGATATCAAAGACATTGTTGATACCCTCACTAAAAAAGATATCAAAACTGTGGAAGGAAGTTTTGAGAATGATGATGATGATTGGTGGGAAGAAGAGGTTGTTGATGAAAGAATTGATGTTCTATTTGAACAGGGTTTCGAACCTTCTATCATTCATATTCATCGTCCAGTTTCTGAGAAGTTAGAAATTGTTATTAGGTAAGTTCAAATTATGCTTGTGTATTGATTTTCTTACACTTTTTATGTCTTGTCCTTGTGTAACTGTTTCTTCATAGCATACATATTATTACACCTATGCATTGTTTCTTTTTTGATGTTTCATTATTATGCTATTATGCAGTGAGAACGCTCAGACGAAAGTTTCCAAAAAATCTGTTCCAGAAGCTTCAGAAAGTGATGACTTTGCTACACCCCCAAGGACAAGGGGAAAGTCAATTCTGATTAAAGAACCTGTTCAAAAACAAGTCCCCAAGCATGTCAAGAGGAAGACTTCCAAAACACTTCCTGTTCCGCCAACTTCACCGTATGTCATGGTCAAAACTGAATTACACATTTTCAATTCATTGCTTACTGTAATTTTTAATATTTTTTCATTTTTTTTAGTTCTTCAAGGAAGAAGGCTAAAGGAAAGGAACCATTTATCCCTCCTACTGGTGATAAACCTTCTGAAGAAGAGATTCCAGAAGAGACTGAGGGGGAAATTCCTGAAATGACACAGTGAGTGTTTATATCTATTCTTTATGTATCACTACTTTGTAATAATTCACGTTATGTACTTGTATAAGGTAAAATCTTGTGTATACATTATAACTTGGTTTCCCTACTTCTCCATTGACTTTCAGTTCTCATTCTGAATGTTAATTGTCTTTTCATTAAGAAATGATTATTCATGATACCAAATATGTATTTTTTATGTACTGCTTTATTATGTCATTATGTTGCGATTTTATTTTACTTTTTTTACTCATTGACTACTGAGTGTACCTTTAAGGCACAACCTTGTGTATGCATTTATAAATGATTTTCCCTTCTTCTGCAATTTTTTAATTTCTATTTTATGGCTACTACTTGTGTATTCATTACTAATTGATTATTCATGATAACAAATATGCCTTATTTATGTACTGAATTTGCATTTTGATTATGTACTTATATTTGTATGTAATGTGTTTGCCATCTATTGACTATTGTTACTGTTTTAGTGTTCCCGAAGTCCAAACTATTTCATTATCAGATATAATGAACAAACGTTTGGAAATTCAACATGAACAAACTAAGCTTACTCAGAAAGTTGATCATCAACAAGGGATTATAGAAAGAGCATGTCTTATACTCCAAAGACTTGGGGACTTTGTTTGAGAGACTTGATTCTACACTTTTTCTAGCTTGCAAGCGCATTGAAACTAATATTACAAAGCTGATCAAAGACCTTATTTTCCCTGGAGATGCTCAAGCCAATGCCCCTTCAACTGACAAAGATGTAGAGAACTTGGTTCTTGAACCATCTGATCACTCAAGTGAGGTATGAAAATTCACTTTTTGATAATTACACCTTCAATATTATGCTAAGGAGTTATAATAATACATAAAGTTAATCCAGTTATTAATGTTTGATATATTTACCCGTTTTGTCTGGAGGAAGCTACTGATGAAGAGCTAACCCGTCGAATGTGTTTGAGGCTCAGAAAATAAAGTCAGTGGAAGAGAACTCCTTACCGTCAAGACAGTCAAGTTACCAAAAAGCTCCTTTTGGTAGCACGATAGAAGTCTTGTGATCGACAAAAGTTCTACAACTTTCACAAGGGCAAGGAGAGCAAAGGCACAATTACGGGGTACACCACTAACTTCACGAAGGCTTCTATAATGTCAATTCTCCATAAAAGTGGATGGATTAAGAATGAGGTAAGTTTTATACATTCTTTATGTACTGACATTATTTGAGTTTCTTTCTACTTATTGTTATTACCTGACTTATGTACTGAAGGTTACGTTTACAGTACAAACTTGTTATCATTCTAAATTGTTTTTCTGATGTTTTCTTTTGATATCCAGTACAAACTTATTATTATGTTATTACTATATATTGACACTGGTATACGTTTAATGCATAACCTGTTATCATTATATTTTTATGTTATTTTTTATTCTATATTGACTACTGGCATAACTTAATGCCAATTCTTGTATATTTAAATTTATTGTGTGTATGATCTTCATTTTTATTACATGGCTTATATGCTTTTGGTTTAATTATTGTGTATCTTCATTTTATTACAGGTTATTGATGAAGTATAGCTCTTATGAGGAAATCTATTATGGAGTTCAAAGATTTATTTGCACGCACAGTTGTTTTGGATTGCAGCTTTGGAAGAACATTCAACAAGACAAAACTTGCCACTTTTCTTGAGGTTGGAGCAGACTCTTATGACTTTGATGAATTTGTGTATGCTGTTGTCAAAGGAGATGCACCGTCCCTTTTCAGAAAAGATTTGTATGAAGTGGATTACATTTATGCCCCATTTAACCTTCTTGAATCTCATTGGGTGGCTGTTGAGATCAACCTACTTGAGTGGTACATTTATGTTTATAATCCTCAAGTTGTGCTTGTGAAAAAAGATAAGTTGCAGAAAGAATTAGAGCCTCTTGCTACTTTGTTCCCCCATTTGTTGAAACTTCATGGTCGTCACACAAGACTCGGGGATAATCTCAATATGCCATTCAAGATTGTCAGGAAGACAGGATTGAACAGCAACGTTGATGGGTATGTTTATGTTTACATAAGTCATTTCTTTTGTCCTATATTTTACAATTTCATATATATGTTTACATATACCATTGTTTATACTTTACTTATTTCAGAGGTAGCTGTGGCATTTACACTATCAAGTATATGCAATTCCTAGCTTCCGGAAGACATGATCTATCCGAAATCAATGATGTATCTCTCCCAGCTTATAGAGAACAAATATCATTTGTTGTATTTGACAGAGATTGGCCTATGTGGTTCCAAGACAATTGAAAGTGTGATGTAACAGTTGTGTGTACTGGATTGTTCTAAAACATTTCCACTATCACTTTTGGACATCTTTTGTGTGTTGTAACAGTTGTGTGTACTGACTTTATGTTTGAATGTCTTTGACTTTATGTTTAAATGCCTTTGATTCTTTTTTAAACATTTAACAGTTGTGTGTACTGGATTGTTACCTATCTTTAATTCTTCTTCAGACATACCTTGTGTAGTGATCCAACTAACCTTGTGTACTGGTTTTTATTGTATTCCTACATAACCATTTCCTGTTTTCAAAAACCATGTGTCATTATTTTCTTTATCTCTATTATATAACCAAAAAATATATGCTTGTCCCACAATGTATGTGTATGTACCTGAATATAGTATTACAATATCCCCTAGTTTGTTATTATAAATGCATAATAATATGCAACAGTTCAATATAGAGTCAAAGCAAATCAAACTTCCTATTTTGGTTGATTGAGACATGTCTTCTTGTTGTGTCCACCCATTCCACAACAGCTGCATTTCCGTTTAATCTTCAATTCCCATGCAGCACGTTTCCTAGCTTTTGGCAAACGACCAGACCTCTTACGCTTCTTTGGAGGCTCACATGAGATTTGTGATACTGACGGAGGCACATTCCACTCTGACTTGTTAGGAACTGGATAAATTGTCTCCACATAACCTTTCCTCCAACTCTCACATGTATAATACTTACCAATTAGATCAGATGCATTCATACCCATGTGTTTTGCTGCAGCCATTGCATGTACACAAGGTATCTCTTCAATATCAAACTCCTTGCAGTCACAACTCTTCATTAGCAAAGACACAGTCACTTGTTCATCTCCCTTTTTTACTTCAAACTCTAGCTTTTCTGCATCTAGTACATACACAAAGTAGCTATTACTCTCTGCGTACATTTTCTGTATTATTGCTTCTATTTTCGGCGGACACTTCTCTACACAAGATGTAGACTTGGTTCAACGCTCTGCAAACCACCTAGTCATGAATTGTCTTATTTCCTCAAGCATTGCTAGAACCGGATACTCTCTACCTTCTTTCATGATACCATTTACACACTTTGCGTTGTTGCTTGTAAGTATGTTGTACCTTTTCAATGGACAAAATGAACGTGCCCATGTTGGAATTCCAGTATCCTTAAGCATTTCCCCTACATTTGGCTTCTCCTGTTTGTCAAAATACACACAACTTATTATTAATTGTTTTCAAAAAAGCACACAGCTCTTCAATTTACATAAATGTGTCTAATAAGATGATTTACTGTACATACCTCTGATATTTGTTCTATAATTTTCATGCATTCTGTCCTCTTATATTTCCGGGCACATTCCATGAACAATTCAAGTATTCTGGCCGATCTCGTTCTTTTTCTCAAATTTCCTTTAAGATGTCAATTGCAATATCCATGGAATGCCATCTCATAGTTTGATGTTATTCCCTTTTTAATGGAGTTATGCCGATCTGATATGAACAAAAGTTCATTGTTGTTTGGTACAAACCGCTTTAGGTTCTTGAAGAACCAATCCCAAGATGCATCATTTTCACTGTCAACAACTGCAAATGCTATTGGGTAAATCTGTTGATTTGCATCTTGTGCAGTAGCTACAAACAAGACTCCCCCGTATTTTCCCTTCAAATGAGTTTCATCTACTGTGATTACCTACACATACATAATGATTTAAACACACACACGTTAAGCATATAAAGCATTATCAGAGGATTCACTACATAAGTTCTATTAGTTACCCAATTATACACACAAATCAAGTACATAAAGCGTGAACAGAGTAGTTGGTACACAAGTTATATCAGATACACAAGGATATGTACAAGTACATAAGGCTTCGACAGAGGAGTCAATACACAAGTTATATATGATACACAAGTTCATGAAGTACATAAGCGTGAACAGAGTAGGCAGTACACAAGTTATTACCTTTCTCATTACTTTAAATCCTCTTATTGATTGCCCGTATGCAACAAATACATATTTGAAACGTCTATCTTCATCAAGCTTTAGAGTAACAATAGTCCCTTCATTGACCTGTCCCAACACATACAAATATGAAGGTATCAACATAAAATTATCCTCCGGTGTACCTCTTATCATGTCCTTTACTTCTTCTAGGGCCTTCCAACACTTCCAGTAACTGGCTTCAATGTTATGTAAAGTCTTCATTACTGTTCTGATTTGGTCAACTGTAGGTAACTTCTTTGAGTTATAATACCTACACAATCAGAACATACATTTATGTAAGTTATTGCAAGTTATGTAATGAACACTTCTACATCTATCTAGTAAAATAAAATACTCACATTGCTTTAACCTTCTCAGCTATTACGTGATAAGAAGCTTCCCTTTTAACCAATCTCCTCAATTGAAAAGAACATGTGTGTGTAGAGTTATATTTTGTAGTTGTAAAGTAACTTGACTGTCCAAGCATAGAGAAGCGCACTCTCCATTCACATCCTTTGTCAACACAAACTGCTGCTACTGCTCTCATTTTTTACTTGACAATTTTGTATTGGAAACATTCTGAGATGGCATGTAGACACAATGTTGTCTGCACTTTGGTTTTCGTACAGTATGTTTTCCCAATTTTAAGATTTAAATCTTTTTCTATCGGTACACAACCTGTTAGTTGGGGAATAATGGCCATAGTGCATTTTGATGTATCTTCAAATTTCTCTGTCTGTACAGCAGTTGATGAACTCTCCCCATGTTCTATTTGTATCTTTTTCCCATCCTTGTGTACTGCATTTGCGTTTTCATCTTTTTCTTTGTTGATCAACACATCTCTGTCTTCTCTATCAACATCTATCATCTCTTCTTCCTCATCCTTATGTAACTGTTTTTTTGTTACACATAAGAGAATACTCCAATTGTATTTGTCCATTTCATTTAACTGATCGAATATATGTTTCAAAATCTTCCCTTGTGTTGACATCAAATGGCATCAATGCTGGATTAAAAATATTCTGGTACGATAACTCTATTCCAAATTCCGATACACAAATTATGAATGTTGAAGCAACCATTTCTTTCAACTCATCAAATGTGCATGATACATCAACCAACAGAGGTTTACAAGAGACATTTCCACTATATTTCCAAATTCCTTCTTCCACTACCCAATGTCCTTCACAGTATGTCGTTATACAAAGCAATGTCATGATAGCTACATAAGTACAATTCAACATTAGTTTCGAATTTCATATCCCAGCTACATAAGCAATGATTCAGTTACGAATTTCATTTTTAGTAGTGGTGAAATTGTTCTATTAAATTAGAAACAAAAAGAATAATTAAGAGAAACAGACCATTGAAATTATAATTTCAACACGTAAATTGTATAACATACCTGGATTTTCGAATTTTTTCTGGATTACTGTTTCATTGAGAGAAACTGTTCAGGAATTGAAACTGTGCTCACTCGACGACCTTAATCAAGCCTCTGAATCGAAGTTTTTGAATCGAAATTGTATCTTAATGTCGAATCGTATTGAAACTTGGAAGGAGGTTTTCGGTCGAATGAAGGTCGGCTGAAATCTATCCCTATTTTTCGACGCCAACGGTTGGAAGAAGGCTTCATCCCTTTTTTCAGGGATATAATCGTCAGCCCTAACTACTTTCTTTCTTTTTCTTTATTTTTTAGCATTTATTTGGGCCTATTAAGTCCGTCCATAATGATATGGGCCTAATTGATGCTCATTATGTAGGGAAGGGCCTACACCCCCATTTCAGCCTTATATGTTCCTA
Source organism: Fagopyrum tataricum (assembly GCA_002319775.1). Taxonomy (NCBI): domain Eukaryota; kingdom Viridiplantae; phylum Streptophyta; class Magnoliopsida; order Caryophyllales; family Polygonaceae; genus Fagopyrum; species Fagopyrum tataricum. The sequence goes on from CM008285.1 coordinate 37,003,121, forward strand.
TACAAAAAAATTATCATATATTATGTATATATATAAACACATCAAGTAATTAGCCTACAAAAATAATGTAGACAAATGTATTATAAATATATAAATATATCGATTAATGGGTCTACGAAAACATATGGAACACAAATACCACATAAGCAAAATGTACCACAACTCACAAGCATTGAGACATAGTATGTCAAAGTATAGTGAAAATATCAAGGCATTAATAGAGTTTCAATTTTCAACAACCAATTGGTGTGAGATGTTTCTTCATCGGATGGATGGCTCGTAGGAAACTTCAGCGATGACAAATGTATTATAAATATACATAAAATATCGATTAATGGGCCTACGGAAACATATGAGACACAAATACCACATAAGCAAAATGTACCACAACTCACAAGCATTGAGACATAGTATGTCAAAGTATAGTGAAAATATAATTTTCAACAACCAATTGGTGCGAGATGTTTCTTCATCGGATGGATGGCTCGTAGGAAACTTTAGTGATGCGCCCATTTCTCTAATGAATGACATAGAATACTGAGTTGGTGTCATATACAAAAGGACATCAAAATCATGTGCATGGGTCTTTGATTTTTTTTGATCTTATGTGTTGTTGAACATTCATTTTATATAAATATATGAATGTCATATACCTTCAAGAAGTGTTAAAACTATTTTATTTGTTGATCTTCTTTGATTTTTTTTTTGACTTTTCATATAATTTGTACATTTAAATTTGATGGATAATAACTTATGACTAAAATATTTTTTTTATCAAGGTGATATACTTTTTTACTATATTATTTGTTGATCATTATAACTATTTCAATTAAGTTATTTATTAAATTATCTCCTAAAAATGTTACCATAATCCAATTTAAAATTTTCACTAAAATTCATATTAATTAGATTAAAATTAATTAGATTAAATAACTTTAATTTATTTTAAAAATAAATTTATCTTGACTTAATTAATTAAAAGTAATTTATACTTACCCTTAATTCTATATCTCAACATTCTTGGATGGAAAGTAAAAGATTGGTGATGGAAATTAATTAAACCAAACCTTATGGGTACCACAAAGAATTTTGTAAAATATAGGTTACCAAAACAATATTGCAATACCTCATGGGCACCATGAGGAATTTCCCAAAAATATATCAAATACACAACAAGTAAGCACAGGAATTTAAAAAAAATTAAATTGACAATCTATATATTACTAAAATAGCTCATATTTTGCCCACGTGTCAGTTTTTAAGGTTATTTACGTCAGTATTTTTTCGATATGAATCATTTAATTTTCAAAATATGAAAAGTTATTTGTATTTGAAAATTAAAAAAAAATATAGAATTTTAATTTTAATGTAAGTTGATTGAATGCCTCAAAACTGAAAATATAGAATAGTAAGATTTCAATATAAATTAATTAATGTCTCGATTAAGTGAATAACTTCCCAATTTCTTTGCGTATAACCTTCCTAATGGAGTAAGTACTTGGAGAAGTTATGCTCCAGATAAACAAACCTCTTAGACTTGTGATCGTGAAACTTGTCCTTGAGTTTAGACCAATCAAATAAATTATTATTCGTGGGATCATATACTGTGTGAATCTTCGGTGGTGCTTTACGTGCAACCCATGAATCCTGAGATGAAGAGAGACACAACCAAGGTTGGCAGTATCTCTGGTGTAGAAAAAAGGATATCCTGCTCCAATCTACTAAAACAAATAAACAAACAAAGATGATTGCATATTACGTACATACCTGGAATTGTAAAGCATTTCTTGCAGCCTTTATTCGCATTCAATTGTCTTTCCTCTTTACATTGCAGCTTCACTTTCTTGGAGTTGAATAGCCGTTCTAGGAGCATCTACACAATATACAACCATTGATATATAAAATAAAAAAAAGCTAACGTTGAAATTTTCGGGTGTAAGAATAGAATGAGTATAAAGAAGGTTTTGCACAATTCAAAAAAAATAAGAAAGAATTTTTTTTATTATAATTTCCCGGAATTTATAATAAAAATACTAATGTTTTTTCTTTCTTGCTTTCCATGTATTTTAAATTTTGCTAAAAAGAAATAAGAGCATAAAATACTGATTTTTTAAATTTTCTTGTATTTTAAATTTTCCCAAAAAAATCAAATTTTAAATAATTAAAACAAATTTGACTTAACTAAGGTTTTTAAAATATTAATAATATTAATTTAAATCTTTTTAAAGATAAAACTGATATCACACCCTTATTCCTTTTTCTTATGACATGTAAAAAGTGTAAAAAAATGGTTATCACTCATCGCAGGAACCATTTTTGCAGGAAAAACAAGCTCTATTAATTTTAGTAAATACACGCATAATTATTATTGTTGCCATTAATTTTTAAAATTGATATTTTAAGTTTAATATTGGTACATGATATTATTTTAGATCATTTTTCCTAACAATATAAAAAAAAAAACTAAATTATACATATTGGTCCAATGACCACATATCAAATATTTTAGGTTAAGTTCAATATTTAAACTATTCAATAGTTTTACAAAGTTAAAAAATAAAAACGGTCTATACGATCAGACCCATGAACCGAGTTGTAAACTTGTAACTGTCCGGTCCATGAACCATATTGGTCCATAGTTCGCACAGTGCCGTGATGAGCAGCAATTGCATTTCATCAAGGTACGTTCAGAGCAGGAGATGATTAGTAACTAATAATTTTCTACCAAATGACTGTTAATTACTAAACCATGATATATAACATCGAGGATATCCGGTTGTCTCTTAAAAGATGTATTATCGAATAACGAAATATGTGGTAGAAAATATACAGTTTATATGTGACATCTAAAGCCAAGTCTAAAATCCTCACGTAATGCAGTTTTGCAGGATTGCAGCCCTTATTTGAGGCATGAAAATAAAAGAGTCCTGGAAAAAAGATAGAGGAAAAAGAAAAAGGGAGAACTCAGATGATTGGAATAGTCCAATAAAGCATTTCTTTGACCCCATTGCTATTCTTAATTTGCTTTTACACTGCCGGCCACTAAGAGTGCCGCTGCGTTTGGTAAGGGTTGGAAAATTATGTACACAACAACTGCTAGTCAAATATACTCATGTAATAAATAGTTGATTTTTAGTAGGTGTCATATTTACACAACCATTAAATTGCCCATTGAACACAATGAATCCACCTAGGGCTTGTTTGGTATCGCTAGGAATCATTCCCGGTAACGGAACGATTCCGAATCAATCAAAAACTATGTTTGTTTAAAGGTCTTTTTACATATGAAATTAACCTAATCAATTCCACTTCCATTCCTTCCCCTTAACCAATTTCATTCCGTTTCATTCCACCACTCAAACCAAATGGACACTTATTGTGTATAGCTTGAAATACAAGTTCGGTTTTGGCAGGATATGATTTTCCACCAGTTTAATGCAAGGGACACGCTTTGACCTAGAAGGAGATATACTAAGTGGAACACTTTTGACATCCTTGTATTTTAAGCAATCAAAAGCAGAAAGAGAACCAATAAAAGAGAGATAGAGCCAACATACCAGATCTCAAGTGGGGAAAATGGCATCACATAGAATCAAAGAAGATGCCAATTTGTGTCTTCAAACTTGCTTGCGAAACCCTTTTCTCTCCCAACAAGAAGCTCAAAACCCAGCTTCAAATCTCACCAGTTTTGTTGCTGAAAGTCGTCGGTTTTTCGCAACCACTGCTGCTGCCTGTTTCTTCCCAGGTACACAGTTTACTAGCCCTGAATCTCTGCCTTCGTTACAAGATGCATTTGTTCAGTTCATTGAATCGTATCCAGATTACCCAAATTCTGATAAAATTGATGAGATTAGAGCCCGAGACTACTATCATCTCTCACTAACTAACCATGTTTGCCTTGATTACATCGGCATTGGGCTTTTCGCTTTCTCACAGTTCCATAACCAGCTTTGCTTGACATACTCAACCCCTTCAAGTTCCTCTCAACCAACCAAAGTTCCATCTAAAATACCCGACTGTCCTCTCTTCAGCTTATCCTATAGGTCAGTGAACTTGAAATCGGAGCTGCTTAACAGCACCAATGAATCACAATTGGAGTCTGCTATCAAGGAAAGGATAACGGACTTTCTTAACATCAGTGCAGATGATTATTCTGTTGTTTTCACAGCCAACAGAACAACAGCATTCAAACTGCTAGCGGAATCATATTCATTTCAGTCACATAAAAAGCTGCTAACAGTTTATGATCATCAGAGTGAGGCGGTAGAGACAATGATCAGCAGCTCAGCTAAGAGAGGAGCGAAATCCATGGCAGCTGAGTTCACCTGGCCTAGGCTAAGAATCCAGTCAACAAAATTAAAAAGCATGCTTACCAGCAAGAGTAAGAAGAGGAAGCAGGGGCTGTTTGTCTTCCAGCTTCAGTCAAGAATAACAGGCGGAAGGTATTCGTATCAGTGGATGCAAATAGCTCAAGAGAATGGATGGCACGTACTGCTTGACGCCTGCGCGTTAGGACCGAAGGATATGGGAAGCTTTGGACTATCTCTACTTCAACCTGATTTCATTATCTGCTCCTTCTACAAGGTATTTGGAGAAAATCCGACTGGATTCGGGTGTCTCTTTGTCAAGAAATCTGCAATTTCATTATTAGAAGATTCGACAATCGTAGGCGTTGCATCTATCGTACCTGTTCATAGATTCCTTCCTGAGCCTGATACCCAAGGAGATCCTACAAAATCGCCTGAGAGCATTTCAACAAACACTTGGTGTGCACCAGAGAGTGAAAATCCAGGCAATGAGATTGTTGAATCAGAGGCATCAAACAGCACATCTGAGCAACAAAATCAAGCGAAGATCGAGTTCAAATGCTTGGATCATGTTGATTCACTAGGCCTTACTCTAATCAACAACAGAGGAAGGTACCTGACCAACTGGCTGATCAGCGCTCTGACGAAACTCTACCATCCAAACTCAGAAACCGAGAATCCGGTCATTAGAATCTACGGTCCGAAGATCAAATTCGACAGGGGGCCAGCAGTGGCATTCAATATATTCGACTGGAAGGGGGAAAAGGTTGATCCAATACTAGTGCAGAAACTGGGGGATAGAAAGGGAATCTCCCTTAGCCATGGGTTGTTGCAGAACATATGGTTTGCAGACAAGTATAGTGAGAGAAAGAGAAGAGAATGTGAATCGGGTGAGAAGGGAGTGAGGGTGGTGACAGCAGCGCTTGGATACTTGGCGGATTTCAAAGATGTGTATAGGCTATGGAGTTTCATAGCTCGCTTCTTGGATGCTGACTTTGTGGAGAAAGAGAGGTGGAGATACACTGCTCTTAATCACAATACTGTTGCCATCTGAGGATCAAATCGCAGAATCAAATCATAGGAAAACATTCTAATAAGAATGGAATGTGACGTGATCAGATTCGACGACGAGGGTAGAAGAAAATACATGTGGGTTTCGTATAATTTAGCATAATTCTAACTCCGAATTTAGAATACTTACATAGGATCGGATATGCGATCCGAATTAAAGTATCGGATATGCAGATAATCTCAAATCGGATTAGATATCCGGAAGTGTTCACCTCTACGGTTAACCTCTTGTTTTGTTTATTTTTTTCCACTTTATTAATATGTAAAACTATTTTATCCATATCTTTATCTAATTTTATTTTGACTTCATTTAAAGGTTTGGTTTATAGCTCTTTTAACTTATTTGATCTCAATTGTTGATATATTTATCACTCATCGGTGTAATAACCAAATTTGTCACTGTTGAACGAACTCTTCTCCTTCTAAGACGTATGAATCATTTTCTTGATTTTCTTACTCTTTCTTTTGATTCTTCCGGCTAACTAATTAATATTAATACCGTAATTTTGTTTTGAGAATTTTAGTTTTTAATGTTTACTTTTAAAGAAAACCAATAGGATCGTGGTTGGAAAGACTTTGACTAATTGTTGTTCAAAGATATCGAATTTCATTAGCGAGTTCAAGAACAAGGTTTTGATTTTCTTCTTTTTCAGCTTCTATAATAATATATAATTTCATGCGCTATATTATTTTAAGCATAGTTTCAGTTTAGCAAGTTATAGTTTTCAAATCATACTAAAAGAAAATAATCTTGAATGAAAATTGGATGCAAAAACTAATATAGATCGCAGTCGACAATTTAACACGTACAAAAGGTTGGTGGTGGAATTCTAAAATGAAATTTGGATGCAAACCCTAATGAACAATATGCCTTATTTATAGGGTTGAGGGTAATCTTACTATTTATCCCTATCTTAAAAGGAAATAAATCTAATAAGTCAAAACCATACCTTCCAACTAACATATATTATCTCTAAAGAAGATAAGAAAGAGAGAAAATATAAAACTTCCAAAGCGGACGCGAACAATGTAGTAGTCAGAATCAATGTCATGCTTTGATTTAGTGCAAAACGTAATGTTTGGAAGATAAGACCACATGCTTGTAAAAAGAGTCAATCGACTATATCGGGTAGTGGTTTTGACTCGATTGAAGGAAAAGCATCGAGCACTTCTTCATTTTTTCAACTTTTGGCCCTCAATAAATTTAGTATTTACTTGGACTTCCTTGACCATAAGGATAATCTTCGCTTGTTGTAGACATTTCTCTAATGAAAGCTCCATTTTAGCTCTAGAAGGACTATAATGTTTGCAATATCATGTTACTATTTTAAGCTTGCAAACAAATTTGCAATATCTCTCTTAGTTCGAAAAAACAAATTCGAACCCTAAATATGTTTCAAAGTTGTCCTTAAGTATCACCCACAAAAGCCTAAGAGCTGGATTTAAAAGCCCAACCCGAAAATAGAAGAAAAAAGCCTTTTAGGATCGACTGGTGTGAAAATATGATTTGTGGGGGTAAATACGGTTTAAGTGTAAAAGACAAATATGACCGTATTTCCTTTACACACAAACCGTATATGGGCATTTGTACATAAACCGTATTTAAGCACCAATGACAACTTCTTCTCTTGTTTCTTCTTTTCTTCTTTCTCCTCCAAGGATCTACCTCATAACTTCGATTTTCAATTAATATAGATGTCTTCTATGATATCCTCGACCTCAATGAGGATTAAAACTCGTACTCCGACATTTTCCATTATAGACACCATAAATTTAATATGAATTCTTTATACTCTAAATGTATGCACAACTACACTATATGAAGATGGATCCGCATGAATCTAGGTACAAAGATGATGCAGGAATAAATGACATCATTTAGCAAGCCTAATTCCCAAATCTACAACATCGTCGATTATAATATTTAAAACTACTTTGTGAAAACCTTGTCTTGAAAACACTTGTTTTATTGGGCTCACCAACTATTTGATAAAATGTTGAGATAAACTGTTTTGATTTTATTGATTTTATCTAATTAGTGTGGATTTGTTGGATGATTATTAGGAGCTTGTTTGATGATTAGTTTCGTAATTTCCAATTTGTTGTCTCATTTTTAAGAGATTTTAGAACATGAAATCACAACCAAGATGTCTCCCAAGGTGACTTATAACGTGCAGGTTCGGTTATGTGCAACTAATTCTGTTGTACGGCCCCAAGTCTGATGGGTCTCAACCCACTAGCCAAATGCCCATATTTATACATCTTATATCTTCTTATATTAAAAGAGTCGGTTCTCTTAGGAATAGTGGTATTTTAGCCCTTTCTATTGTCCAAAATTACAAAATACCCACTACTCTTCATGGCTTAATTGTTTACCGCTCGGCTATGCGGTCTTCTCCCTTCAACAAGTACGGATGATGTACCATTTCGTTCCACGTAAGCCTTGACAGAGTTATGCCGCAACATTAGTCGTTGAATTGAACTCGCTGCCAACGATCAATTTCGGTTGCCTTCCTCCTTTGGCCAAGGAATTCGGCGGCCTGACCTCGATGCCCATGAGCAATTTATAATGCCCTCCTCCGTCAAGGGTATTGCCATCCTTTCCATTCTAAATTTATCATCAAGTCCTACGGTTTTACAACTTACTTGCTTTTATCCTTTGTCTTTGCTTTGTAGTGTCAATCTCATTCAATTTAAGATATGATTGTTTATATATGTGTTTGGATATGATCTTAAGTTTGGTGGATAGAACACCATTCAAATTTCAAGTATAAGCTTGTATTTTAAGATGCACACTAAGTGTTTGACAAAATGACTGATAGATAAGCAAGAGGAGAACAAGCTTTTCATCTATCATTCGCCGCATAAATATCTAATTTGATACTGATGATATTTCCTCAACTCTTCTGCTTATGTTAGTTTAGTCTTAAGAGTTTCATATACCACTTAACTAAGTATTGTTCAAAAATTTATACAAGAGCCAACAATTTGTTTCTCCAAACAGTACTTATTGATTAAGTAACTTCATTTCCATGATTGTGTGTGTTTGATGATTGAAAAAATTGATATGATTTTTAGGTTTAAGTGCAAACATGCTGACCAAATACCTTTGAATCAGGTGATAAGGCACATTTAAACAACTGCAATGTGTATACACAATCCTTTTGAGTTAGAGGAGGCTACAACGACATCTAATTTAGGGTTGCTTTTAAACAGAGGTTCACTGGACGACTACTGTAGATATTGAAATTTCATCAACTTTTAGCCAAATAAACTATAATAAATAACTTTTGTTAAGCTAATGAAGGAGAAGCACATGACATTGGTCATTACAAACCCATTAAGAGAGCAATTGAAATCTTTTGTATCATCTTATACAAGTGATACATGTATCCCTATGTTGTGATTGGTTGAAGCTAAATAATTAAGGATTAAAGTTTTACTATTTTACGAGAAAAATAATAAACAATATAAATTATACCAATCACGCGAAAGGATACAAGGATACATATGAAGAGGGATAAAGAAAATCTTGACCGTTAAGAGAGAGCTTGTTTGTCAAGTCACTGAAGTGAGGATAATAAGCCATTAACTATACAAATTTATAATTTTCTGTAAGTTTAAAGTTACCATTCTAACTTACGAGCCTTTTAATTTCAAGCAATTCATTTACAACCCTAAATTTTGAATATTTACAAGACTACCCAATTGTTTGATAAACCTATCAATATTGATTTATCGTTGCATACGCACACGTCTATACAACTAGTATATATTAAAAAAAAAAAAAAAAAGAGAGAGAGAACAAGTAATCAAAATTTACGTTAGTTTGTTAGCTCTATAAGACTATAATAGTAGCTTCCTGACCTTTCTTGGAACTCTACTTTATTTCTCTACACCTTTATCATTTTAAAAAAATGGTTTCTATTGTTTAATTTTTTAATCATTTAAATACAAGTTACTACAATTTCATACACATTTGAACAACCTACACGTGGAAAACCAACTATTATTATTTTTCTTCAAGACTTTTTTTTTACTCTTTCTTCATCTAATTTCTTAGCTAGAAAATTATGCCAATATCATTGCCAACTTTTTTTTATTAGTAGGGCCTTTTATGTAAATTGTATTGGACCATCAATATAATTGAGTCGGCGATCATTGGACCTATTAGTTGGATGGATTGGTATTATGACTACCGTGAAAATGGAGGATCCTGAGTCAATCACTACGTTTCAATGCTTTTCACGATAACCCAATTTTTGTTCTTTATAATGTTCAAAATGCTACGAACAAATTGTGTTTTATTTATAAATTCATGAAATTACATGATCCACCAAAGAGACCAAAATGAGATGATCAAAAGGGAATGCACGAGAACTTTCAATTGCGGCAAAGTGGGAAAGTATGTCCTGAAGGAAAAGTCTCAATGAGAAGAACAATTAACTTAACAAGATATGCTAAAAGTTAGTTATATTACAAGGTTTCGAAGAAAACCACGAAGACATTTTAGAAGGGATTTTACAAGAAATCCCCATAAAATAATTAATTTCATTTTTGAATGTCATTTGCTAAAAGAGAATTTCAATAAAAAGAAATGTTGGTCCTTTTTTAATTCAAAATTAAAGGCATTCAAATATGAAATTAAGTAAAATATGAGGTTAAAAACTTATTATGCTAGTCGGTCCTTTTTTTATATAATTCGTTAATTGTTGTCCAGATTTTTTACAAGCAATTACAGACCCATTGCTTCTTTTTTTTTAATGAGGGGAGAAATTGAATAATAAAAAAAAGGATCGATACACTCCCAGCCATATAAGTTTAGATTTGGTATAATTAGGAATGAAATTTCTAACAATTCTAAGTGATCATAACTCATTACTTATTTGTTAAAACCATATGCTAATTAGATTACACAACATGCATGGCTTTATTAATGTTTTCTTACATTTTATGTCAGCTAAAAGTAGGGACTTAAATCATAATGAAGTAAGAGAACCAAATTATTGAGTGGAATAAAGTAATTATTAAAATTAAAAATAATAAAAAAAAGAAAAAGAATAATAAAAGAAAATCTAAAAATATCAGGGAAAAAAACCATACAGTGGGTTTATTGAATTGAATTTTGATGAATCCAAAAAAGTAAATGGAGAATCTATTTATGGATTTATTCTCCGAGATCATAATGCTAAGAAGATTTTCCTTGACTTTGGGCGATGTGGTAATATATCGGCCCTGCATGTTGAAGCATGTGCGCTAAGAGAAGGTCTTGTTGTAGCTTACGATCTAGGAATTAGAAATATTGAGGTTGAAGGTGATTGTCTTATGTTAATTAACTCAGTCAATCGGACGTGGAAATCGCCTTGAGATCTGGATCTTATCCTGTAAGATATTTTATTCTATTTTGTCTGGTTTCTGTCAGGTTAGGGTGAGACATGCGTTCAGAGAGATCAACCGGGTTACGGATATGCTGGCTGAGTTAGGTTTTGGTGACCAAATGGTGTCTAGTTCGTCAATAGGCCCAGATGATGAACTCATCCGTAAGGATGCTATAGGGTGGAAAGTCTCGAGAAGATGATTCATTCTAAGTGCTTACCTTATAGTTTAAAATAAATATAAAAAAAAAATAATGCAGTTAGAGAAGAAATTGAATTTTAAAAAAAGAAAAGAAAAAGGACCAATACACACCCTCCATACAAGTTTAGGAATGAAATATTTTAGTGATCATAGCTCATAACTTATTTGTTAAAAATACTAATTAGATTCATTAAAGAACAAAGGGCAGTATACATCTTGGGCACCTAGGGTTTCAAATCCTTATAAGGTTAGCTTGTCACGACTTTAGATTATCTTAGAGTTCCTTTGATATTGATTTCAAGTCTGATATGTTGAAGTTATTTGTTAGGTATTTATATTTCTCCTCTTACTTTTAGGTTTTTTTTTAATTAAATATGACATGGAATACTCAAATGGAGTATAATATAAGAGAACTATACAATTATGCTTATATGTTTGTACGAACGAATTGCGAGTTGTGACCCACTTAAGCGTATTAACGATAAAACTCTTCTTAGTCATGTTTCTACCTTATAAATGAAGTTACCTGAAGTATACAAGAATAATTTAATGCTTTTATGATGTGTATTTATTTTTCCATTTTCCTTAGTCATGTTCATGTTAAATATTTTAATTTTTAAGTGAGGATTTAAACTTTAAAATAATAATGGGAGATATTTATCTCCGTGTAGGTTTTGATCTCATGGGTTGATATAACTTCAACATGTACATGTACATGTCCATGTGCAATAATACTCATGTTAAATACTTTTAAGTGGGAATTTAAACTTTAAAATAATAATGAGCAAATATTTATCCCCGTGTAGGCGTAACGCTTTTGATCTCATGGGTTGATATAACTTCAAAATACAACATATACACATACATGCAATAATTATGCACAAAATTTACTTATTAGCATGTCTTACATATGGATATTTAAATTAATTTATATTAAATTAAATAACATTGATACAATTTTCTTTCCTCCATATAAGTATATTAGTTATACTCGACTAAAATTCAGAACTCGATTGTTCGACATATGGTTTCACACTCGTTACGTGCAGTTAATATATATATCTCAAGGGAGTAGTTAATGTCAACTTGATACTTAGACGATTATAGTAAGATCAATCTCCAGATAAGTCTGCCACAAGCTCTAATTGTCACCCAAACTTATCCTTTATGAAGACACATTTCCTTACTTTTTTTGTTACTCCTTGTTTATAGTTATCTTAGTTATCTGAACATTCATTATCTTCCTGGTTCACCTAGTTGCATTGACCAATACCATTAATATAAAACAATATTTATGACTAATGTTAAGTACTTAGAAAATGTGCTTCACCATTACAATTCATCTCACTCTGTTAGATGGTCTTTTAAAGGAGGTTATTAACACAATAGAGGTCGTGCGGGAGTCGACTCAAATAGCTTCGAGCCTCATCCCCTAGTGAAAGCGATCTACGCTCTCCCCTATACCTAGAGCTGATTTCTGGCTTTCTTCATATATTTTTAGTATTTCTACCTTATAAATAAAGTTGCCTTGACTATACAAGAATTATGTCAATGCGTTTCCGATGTGCATTTATTTTGCCGTTTTTCTATAGTAGTGTTCATGTTAAATATGTTGAAATTTAATCTTTAAAATAATTATGAGAGAAATATATCCTCGTATAGGGCGTAACACTTTTGATCTCATGGGTTAATATAACTTCAACATACATGTACACGTCCATGTGCAATAATTATGCACAAAGTTTTCTTCTTCTTTTTTGATACTATAAGATAAGCATCTAGGGTACATCATCTCCTCGAGACTTTCCACCCTAGGGCATCCTTACGGATGAGATCGTCAACCAAAGAAGTTGACGTACAACTCTGCTAGCAGGTCAGCCACACCATTAACCTCCCTGAACACATGACGGGATCCTCACCTGACAAAAACTAACCAAAATATTAGAAATATCTGACAGAATAAGCCATCTCTCAAGGAGGTTTCCAAATCTGTTTAACCGAGTTAATGACATAAAGGCAATCTCCTTCAATTTCAATACCTTTGATCCCCAAATCAAATGCCATCACCGAACCTTCTCTTAGCGCACATGCTTCGGCATGTTGGGCCGATATGTTACCACATCTCCCATACCCAAGAGAAATTGTCATAGCATTATGATTTCGGAGGACGAACCCATAAGCAGGACTCCCAGATTCTGAGTCGATTTTTTCTTTTTAGCTGATTCCAATCATTAATTTGGTTTCGAACTATTAAATCAATATTCTGGGGGAGGGGGGGTTATTGCTAAAATTCTTTGATTTCTAGCGTACCATAGATTCCACCAAATAAGAATTAAGTAGATGAGGTCCGATTCAGATAGATTTTCCTTTAACCACGTGATCTCATCAGCAATCTTATTTTTAACTAAATTAACCGAACTGACAGCCACCATAGTCTTATCTATCAAGATACTATCCAAAGTAAACTCGCATTTGAAAAACAAATGATAAGCAAATTCATAAGGACGATTACAAAGGCAACGGTTCATAGGAACCGGGACCTTTTGTTTTTCCAAAATTTTCTTTTGTTGGTAATCCATTGATAGATAACTTCCGAAGGCAGTTCTTCACCTTAGGCATTATATTTATATTCCAAATTCGTTCATTCGAAAAGAGTTAGAGCCCCTTTCTCAAATAAAAGGAGTAGATTGCGGATTTAGTTGAATATTCACCATTTTCAGCTAGGGCTCAGTAGAGACGATCTTGGATAAAAGATTTAGGAAGTTGATAGGATTTAATCGCTGTAATAATATCTCGTGGTAGAATATGTCCAATTTCCGACTCGATCTTATTCAGGTCCCATTTATTCTCTTTAATAAAGTATTTAACAGTAGCTTCTTTATTAATTGCTTTAGTGTTATTACAAACATTAATCAGAGGTTCGTCTTTAATCCAACAATCTTTCCAAAATTTAACTGTATTACCATCTCCAACATTCCATTTGAACCCTTATTCAAATTCAGTTCTCAATTTCATAAGTTTCTTCCACTGCCAAGACAAGTTTCCTTTAGGTATATACTTTCAAAGTACAGTTCCTTTAATATATTTTTTTTTTATTGATGATTCTCACCCAAATATTATCAGGTTCATTCATAATTTTCTATAATAATTTCATTTGGAGTACTTTATTCATGTCCTCAGACTTCCTGACACCAGTCCCTCCAAATTTTCTAGGTCTACAGATTTTATCCCAACTAACAAGAGGATGAAATTTAGGATCTTTATTCTAGAAGAAATCTCTATTAATTTTATCTAGATCATTATGAATACTAGTCGGAAGCATAAAACTTAAGTTTACTTATTAACATGTCTCGTGTTATGGATATTAAAATGTATTCATATTAGAATTAAATGATGTTGGTGTAATTTTCTTTCCCCAATAAAAATATACTCGCTACACTCGACTAAACCTCAAACTCAATTGCTCGAAATATGACGCCCTACTCGTTGCGTGTGGTATCCACCTAGAGATCACAAATGCTATAAAATATAATTTTAGAATATAAGAATTATATATATGTTCTATGTATCTTTATATCTCTGCACGAATAAAATAAGACATTTTATATATATATATATATATATATATATATATATATATTCAATATTTTAATTAAGTTTAAACTTGAATCCTCTTCCTACAACCAAAATTATCATAATGCTATAAACATATAAAATATGTTACAAAAGCATTATAAAATATTATAAAATATCCGGTGCATAGCACAAATAAAACTTATAATATACAATAGAAGAAATTATCATTACGTCTGGTTAAAAACGAAAATAAATCAAAATAAAAATGAATATATTCCATGTATTTACTTATATTCATTGAATCTCAATATCTTACAATATTTTTATTACTTACCTCTTCTTTATAATTATTATCTTATAATTTTTTATTTCCTAAAAAACATTTCATAGATCTATAATCTATTACTTTAGAAAAAAAACAAAAATTCGCTCCCAAAAAATGTATTCTAGGCGCCAGCACATTATGGCCTCATTTCGGAACCAGGTCAATTGACTACCAGCTTGACCAAATAAGGGCCCCCACCCACCCTGGCCCATATCCGTGTGAAGAAGATCCTTTTAATCCCATCCGTCCATTTACTTTTTTTTCCTTAAAAGATTTTTTTTATTTTTATAAAACCTTTTTTCTTTTAGGGGTTAATAGTTAATACAGAAGTTGGATTCTGATTGAATTGAAAGCTGATGATCTCTACAAAGTTGAAGCGCACGAGCGATACAGATGCAATACTACCAGAGGGTCCCAATTATCCCAAACTAAGCCAGTGAGACAAGTAGGTTTCTTTTCTTTTTTTTAAGTATTTTTGTTGGTCTACCCATTGTTCTTATGCTTCTGTTACTCCTAATCTCTGATATCGTCGAAAGTGATCGTTTACTTCATAGATTTCAGTAATTGTTTCTGGATTGTGGGATAATCGATGTTTTCGAATCTTGATCATGTCCAGTTTAATCGTCATGGATTCAATTGCTAGCTACTGTGAAGGAGAACAAGAAGAAACCCTAACCCTAAATCACAGTATCGATGAGAGAGAAGTTCGGGTCAACGGAGATAGGGTAGAGGAAGATGGTGATGAGGGTTTTCCGGTGGATCCTTTACCGCCTGTGGAGTTTAAGGATGAACCGCTGGAGATTGAACAGGTCCCGGCTGACAGAGAGCTCGCCGTTGTCCGGGCGGCGCCAAGAAGGCCTTCTAAGGACCGACATACGAAGGTGGAGGGTCGTGGGCGGCGCATCCGCTTACCGGCCACTTGCGCCGCAAGGGTGTTCCAGTTAACCCGGGAGCTCGGTCACAAGTCCGATGGCGAAACCATCAAGTGGCTTCTCGAAAAAGCGGAGCCGGCGATTATTCAGGCGACTGGAACCGGCACGATTCCTGCCATTGCTGTCTCTGTCAACGGAACCCTAAAAGTCCCTACGACGTCATCGTCGACGGGAGACGAAGGCGAACCCTCCGGCACAAAGAGGAGACGGAGAGCCGCGGAGCCGGCCAGCGTATCTGCACCTTTGTCGCAAAGTGCGGAGCTTTTTCCGATGTGGACGGGGAACAATGCTCCAGGAACGCTCTTTATGCTCCCATCAAGCTCGGAAACCCCCTCTGGCGGCGGAGACGGGCAACTGCAGCAATATTGGGCGGTTCCAGCGATGACAGTTAGGCCCGTTACGAGCTTTCTATCTGCAATGGAGGCAGCTGCTTTCGGCGGCGGAGGTCTTCAGATGGCGGTTGGGGATGTTAAGGAGGCATCTCCGGTGACGTCTACCAGCGTAGGGGCGGTGAGTTCCGCAAATGGTACGCGGATGCTTAGAGATTTCTCATTGGAGATCTATGATAAGAGAGAGCTGCAATTGATGAGTGGTGTGTGTTTTGAGCAGCAGCAGCAAAGTCGAACTTCCAATGCCGCCACATCGACGCCAGAACCACCAAGTTCCCCGGCGGCTTGATGGTTTTAAAATCTGTTTATACTGAATACCTCATTTTGGTTGTCTTGTTCGAGTTCTATATTTGCTAACACATGGTTTGTCGGGCAATTAGTAGGCGATTTTAGGCACATTAGGAAGATGAGCAGTGAAGTGATTGATATTGTGAAACTAGGATTATGACTTTTTGTTCTTATGCTACTTAGTATGATTCCAACTTTTTAGAGTATCAAAATCATTTCCTATGCATAGTAATATGTTGGAATTGCAATATCAATTGGCCAATATCATTTATTTGTTTATTCGCAATTGCTAACCCTGAAGCAGTAGAACAAAACAAGATATAGGCCTCAACTCTCAAGGATGAGCCTTTACTGCAATGGCAGGGAAGATTGTGGGTAATTTTTATGACCCAATTCATCAGAAAATTCCATAAGAACACCAATGCCAGCTCTCAAATAACAAGTGTACAAAGGATCAGGTTTGTCATGAACCCCATGAATTACCCACAATCTCATCATTCAAAGATTGTTTCTTTACTGCAGTCCTTTGGGGAGTATAAAAGATTTTAGGAAAAATTATCTCGGTGTACTCGAAGGCCTCAATGTTTTGCCATTTCTGGTGGGTGAGCACCAAGTTTTATCTTTTCGGTTGATTCTTGCCCATTCTCATATAAATATGTTAGTTCTTTAATTAAAAGAAAGGAAACAAGGGAAATTTGGAGGATATTGCAGAAATTTTGGGCTGAGAACTTCGGCATTGTTGTTCCTCAATTCAGCGTCGGCTTTGAAGATCTTTGCTGCCACCCTTCGAAAATCAGTTTCGAACATGAATGTGTGGTTCTGTTCTTCGAACATGAATTTGTACTTTTGCTCTTCGATTTTGTGAATGTTTTCAACTTGCAATTCTTTGGACTGGTCAAATAGAATATGGAACTAATTTTTCTCAACCGAAGACAAGTTTCAGCTTTGTTGTGATCACCTGAAAACTTGAAAATGCAATCAATTTTTCTGATGTGCAAAATGAAAGTAATAAGAAAACACCTTTGTAACATAGAACGACTGTGAGCGTGAAAAGAAGGGGGATCGGGCTAAACCCTACTCCTCTCCAGAAGTGTAAAAAGTAAAAACCCAAAGTCGGTTTTAATAATATCGGTCCAAACCATCGTTTCGGCGGTTCAGTTCACCAACCGAACCGAAAATATATAACATATGAAAGTTTTGGTACGGTTCACTCGAACCGACCAAGTTTTGCTCACCCGTAACTAGTAGAGCTGTTGGAGCCTGGAAGTAGAGTAATAGACCTACAGCAAACATATCTACAATATTCTCCAGATTTCATGTTATTTCCCTTTTTTTTTTATAATAAAGAATATGACTGAATTTGAAGAAACTAAGATACTCATTAAGAATAGTCACGAAATGGAATAATTTTTAAACCCCAAGGGCACCCACCGGAAAAATGAAACTCTGTGGTCACTAACCGGATATGGCAAAACTCGATGCTTGTCAAAACCTAGAGACTGCTTGTCAAATCCCAGACTGCGATTTTATTGCACAAATTCTTACGGTGATCAAAAACCAGTAAACATTGATAAACAAGGAATCATCCAACAACAGCAGATTAAGCTCCATATCATTTCATTTATTTTCTTTCATCACAACTGTATCAAAATCAGTAAGCTGATAGCAATACCCATTAGGAACAAGCTCCTAATCAGGAGTAAGTTTTTCAGGCAAAAACTACGTCAGAACGAAATACATACTTGACGCCCTGGGTGACAGTCCGGGATTCATGGAGCATACACTTATCCCCATGGATATGGAAAAGTGCCATTCCTTGAACAGGAGCCACCTACATTCGATTTCATTTTAGCAGGAATAAGACCAGCATTTACAAGGATAACACAATAGAAATAAAAAAGTGTACCAACAAATATATATACCTCAGCCACAATACTGTTTCTATCATTATAGAAGACGGTCTCCCCTCCAACTAGAGTATGTGTTTCACACGGGTTATTGCTGTCAGGAACTTTTTTTTGCTTAGGCTTGGGATCACCAGTTAGGTATATCAACAATGTATAATAAGTACGCTTTCCATCTCCAAGATCAACGCTTTCATCAATATGTCGCCCAAATCGCTGACCAGCTGTGTACCTGTAATATTTTGAGACTTAGGTTCAAAAGTAACGTAGGGAGATTTTCAAACTTTAATTATCAGAAAATGAAGATGAAACTAGCTTAAGATCAATAAGCATCTTTCTGTACAACAGATTTCCCTTATTAACTCATAGATGACCAATGTAACATAAACAGGAAAACCAAACAAACCTATAGAATCTGATGTTTGGATTGAGTCCAACAGCACGTCTCCCTTTTATTTGAATGTCTTCGAAATAAGTGCTAAGACCAGATTCCCACATTCTCTGGGCAAGTGCAGGATCATTTACGGAAAGTCGTTCATTATCCCTATAAGCTTCTCCATGGGCAGGGCCAAGACTACCTTGGTGAGTGAAACCACGCGATACTGCGGCTTTGATGAACATCCTTGATTCTCCATATGTAAGAAAATCATGTACCTGAGTATCATAAATGAATTTAGACGGTTGCTATTGAATGATCTAACATCTAAAAATTCTGAATACAAGCTACCTACTCGTCAGATGACACAGATACAATCGCCAGTGAAACATTAATCGGGAGTTTGCTGAGTTTATTTGCAACAATTGCAATGGTATTTACTTATCATTAGTATGATTGTCGTACAATCACACTTCATTTGTTAGCTATAAAATGGAGCTCTTCAAAGATATTTGGCTCAACAGTAGAAAATAAAATTGCAAACCTCACATTGCCCAAAATAGTGGAATGGTTTGCAACTGAACCTCTGAACTTGAACGAGGCTCTAAGCCAAAATAGACTTGCATAAAAATCTTTACTATACAAATAAACCTCAATAAAACAACCATCTAGACCGAATTTGACTTCATGCTATGCTACAAGGCTGGGTCATATAAGCAACTCAAAAAATAGTAGTTTCTGTGGCATATTTAGGATCGTCTTCTCAAACAAGTTCTGTTACTTCCCTAGGCTGTAGCAATTATATAGATCGAATAGAATTTAGGCGAATTATATCCTCAAACATGCTGAGTTAGCGAGCTGGGAGCTCAACGGCTTTGACTAGTGATTAATCATCTGCGAATTTAGGGGAATTCGTCTGAAAGCACAAATTGGCAATAGAAATTGGAGACTAAACAAACGTAGAAAGAGACAGAGATGTTACGATGAAGAGATCGTAGCCTTTGAAACGATTGATTCGGAGATTAGACTTGGGTTCGACCGCAGGCCAAGCTATTTCCGTCTTCACCTTACTGGCTTCCTTCCCTCTCCTCCTCGTTTCCATCATCTTTCTCCTCTGTTTCTTCTGCTTGCTCGGTCGCCCTTTTCACCGAGCTCCTTCCTCATCGGGTTCATGGTCTGGCCCATTGAATATTATAATTGGCCCTGCAGGACCCGGCCCAGTGAAAAAATAGGATTAGTTCTGTCTTGATGTTGTTTCGATTTCACTCTTATGGAAATTTGGAATGGTGTCATGTTTTTTCTTTTCTTTTCTTTTTTTAAACGTTTTTTGGATTATATTTACGGATTTTTTAGTTTTTGAATGATTTTCATTAATTTTAGACTTTTCGGATTATACGCTCTATTATTCATAAATTAATATTTAATAATTTTTTAGGCCTTATAAAATATAAGTTATTCATTCAAAAATTATATATATGTCTTTAAATGATGATTAACAACAACTAACAAATAATAGTTATCTTTTTTATCTCTTGAAATGTTAACTCATGGATAATATAAGGGTATAATTCAAAACAGTCTAAAACTCATAACAACGTCCAAAAATTGGAAAACTCTTGAACATACAACTAAAAAATATAATGGTATCATTCGAAATTTCACTTTATTTTATTGTTTGGATTTACAAAAATGTTGTCGTAGGATGTATTGTTCAGGAAAAAAAAAAAGCTTTGGCAATGATATAAAAAAATTTGTTCTTAAATGATATAAAAATAAAAATAAAAAAATTGACTAGGCGAGTAGACGTGTATGTGGGTTTTATTTTTAAAAAATAAATTAATATAATTTTTTATGTTAAAATAAAAACCTAAATTTTTTAAAAAAAATCTCTGAATTGTTTTTGGATTTTTTTTTCTTTTTCAAATTTTTTCACACTTTTTTTGAATGAAATTTTTTTATAAATCGATTTGTTAATAAGATATTAGAAACTTGGGTAGATGGTATGGGGGTCCCCGAAATTCACATCATTGGGATGGTGATGGGATTTTAAACAAAGATGGAGAAAATTTTGATTCCCCACTTGTGGAT
Source organism: Fagopyrum tataricum (assembly GCA_002319775.1). Taxonomy (NCBI): domain Eukaryota; kingdom Viridiplantae; phylum Streptophyta; class Magnoliopsida; order Caryophyllales; family Polygonaceae; genus Fagopyrum; species Fagopyrum tataricum. The sequence goes on from CM008285.1 coordinate 37,023,954, forward strand.
GAGGACAGAGATGAAAATAGGGGTATCCGCCCCACTTCCCAATCCGAACTCGAATTCGGGCGGGGAACCCGAATATGAGGATATTTTTAAAAAATATGACACTAAAGTCTAAAGGAATGCTAACCTACTCACACAAAATATATTTTGAAAAATTCGAGCGGGGACCCGAACTCAGAAGGTAAGTAAACTATATACACTTTTGTACTTTGAGACTAGTATCATACTCGTTCCTACTTATACAAAATATATTTTGAAAAATATAAGGATAATATTTCAATAAAAATGTATATTACATGCATAAATTATATATGCACATGATAATGCTAACCTATATTAATTTGGTTTTTCGTCTACCAAATTCTAGCCAAATTATAACCTTGCACATCAACAAAAGAGTAGATGAAGCTCTAGCTTGATTTAAATTCGGAGTTCGTCCTTCAACGCATCAATAGGTATGATGAAAGAAGCTGAGATTTCTTTGCAAGTTCTTCGTGGACTTGATATTGCCATCAAGTAAACGAAAAAAGGTAACTGTCCATGTAGTTTTTTTGGCTAGGGTATCTTTCTTTGACCTAAATTATGACACTAAAGTCTAAAGAAATCACTATATCCTAACTTGACCTCCATCTTTGCAAGTAAGTAACTTGATGAATGTTGGTCATGACATGTTTGATGCAAAGGTCTATCGAATCAACAACGAGAAAAACTTGCCTAGTAAGGTTTGTAGAGCTCAAATTGAGAATATATTAGCTTCCATTAATGATAATTCCTATATTTTTGAAGCATTTATTCTTTTATGTTGTTGCTAAAGAAAACAGTAACAACATTCATATATCCAATGTTTTGGATATAGGAAATGGATTATTGGTGCTGTAATAACTTAGTTGCAAGAACTGGTTAAGATCTATTAATTTGGGCTTTTTGGAGTCTTTATTATGTTTTTGTTGTACTAAGTATAAGTATAGTGAAATATTATTGTGGTTAAGGAAAAGTTTCATATTAGACGCTTGCTATTAAATAAAAATGTGTATGTATTACTATTTAAATGTTAAGTACACAATATAAATCATGACGAATTATTTTATACATAAAGTTTTTTTTTTTATTAAAAACAATCTCTATGTATAAAGTAGCAGATAATTGACCAATTACACTTTGGATCCTTGAGGAGCTTCTTTACTATATCAATACTGCAAAAGGGTCTATTTTTTGCTTGCTTTTGTTCATTTTTGTTTGCTTTCCATCAATTTTTTTGACTTTTATCCATATATGTTTGTTGGCAAGGAGAGAGAGCTAACAAATTATTGGCAGCTAGCCATATGAGTATATGACAGAGTGGAAATTGGCAAAGGATGAACTCAAATAGATGCTTAATTACAAGAATTATCAATGTATATGCCATAATTGACCTTTTTCGTAGAATACAATATCCAAACGGTTTGGGATGAAATTATGGAAAATTATAGAATTTTCTTCAATCTTACGTATAGATAAATTATGGAAATTACGGAGAGAAATAAGTGGTTTATATAATTTTATCCGATCTCACTGATGAGGTCTAAGTTTATGCTCGGAGAATGAAATTGTTTGCATCGATAATAAAAGGAAACAAGTCTAGTATGTGAGGTTGATAGGTTACTTTTCAAATTGGTTTTAGTATGGAATGTCTTTGAACTTATGTGATCTTTTCATAATTCTCACTAAGACTGTTTATCGAATCATCTATTCGGGAGCAAACCAAATATTCAGGTCAGAGCGGCTGGATTAAAAAAAACTATACTTATATTTTGTCCAAAGTTGGACCATTTAAAATTTGTCTAACGGGTCTGAACCTGAGTTGGTTCAGGTCCAGGTCCGATTACAATAAATTTTCGATCCATGTCTAAATCGGTTCAAAATTCTAGATTGAAAATTTGTTGTTTGACCAAATCTAAACTGAATATTAATTGACCGGTTAGACCAAACTTTTCATATTATCTTTTGGCCCAAAATTAGACCCTTCAAAATTTTGTTTAATAGGCCCGAACTTGAATATTTGTTTTAGTTTTAAATCCGATTCGATAATAGATTTTTGATTGAGGCCTGAACCGGAATTTGAACGTACCTAATTCTCACCGCGTTTCTGATTTGCATGAATGTCCTTGTATTATCAATTGCCTTTTTCTTAATCATACGTGAATTTAGAATAATATTTTTGTAGATGACTTAAATAGTTATTTTATGTTAATTGTCAGGACATACAGTTGCATAATTGGTCGCAAGTCGGAATGAATAAAGAGTTGTTTTATCCAGAATTTATGTAGCATGGTTTGCATATAAAATTGCAGACAGCATAATCTTTCTATTTTGAGGTTATTATCAAATTCTGCCTATTTGAAGCCCTATTTTTATTAATATTATTTTCTTTTTATCATTCATCTACTACTTTTTTGCATTAAAAAAACTCCTGGTACAAAATGTCAGGTATATTAAATAATGTATTTATACATTACTTTTTTTTTTAATTAAATATACTTTTTGCGTTAAATTATACACCAATACCCTTAAGTTTATTAGGTTTATATACAGTGGATTGATAGTGAAAGTAAGAGTTGATTTTCCATCCTTTTCATAAAGTGAAAAGATGGTCAAAAAACATACATTTGGTCGTCATATGACCATTGATTTCATAAGCAACAGCATAACAAGAAGGGAATAATTGTGTGATAAAGAAGAAAAGCAAATGCCCCTCAAGTCCTAAACCCAACAGCATAAAGCTGTGTAGGATCAGACCCCCTCTCATTCAGGGTTAAAAACAATCATTCTTTATAGCAAAATCATTGCCCTCATTAAGTGATTAATTACGCCAAATATCCCAATATATTTTCTACATTTACAGATGTTGCGGATTGCGGGATTATTATGTTAATCTAAAAATAATTAGCGGTGGAGGTACAAATCCAAGTCCCGTCCTAAATCCGGCGGAGTTTCATCTAGAAATAGCAATTTCGTCAAAAATATCCGAAACAAAATATGGATAAACTTCTAAATCCTGTAACATGATTCCTATAAGGCACGTCCCAGCCTATATATATATATATATATGTCGGGACATGATTCCGGATTTCTAAGCCGGAATATTGTGTAGATAACTATGCCACAACTTTCTTAGAAAACGCGTATTTCTAAGCCGTCTTTTTTAGCTGGTAATTAAGAAACAAGATAGCGATTTCTTTGGCCGTTTTGCCTTTTCGTATTATTTCACGTCTAGGATTTAAAAATAGTGAGATGATCATCATTAATTAGGATTAAAAAAGTCTTAGCTTTTACAATGTGATTCATTAAAAAACACAAGATCCATGTTAATTCCGTCCCAGTATAATAGCCATGCCGGAACGTGAGATGATCCCAATCCTGTGTCCGCCCCTTCAGAAAATAATAGTGATGTGCCAAGTTGAAAACTAATATTTTCGACATGATGAATGCGAAATGTCATTTTAGGGACCCTTAAACAATCATAGACCTTCCAATTATTCCCTTTTGGACACCATTTAATTATTTGTTGAAGGGTATAACTATTTGTTCATGAACCTTGATTGAATTTGTTCATTCTCGACCTAATTTCCCACTCCTATCCAAATTCAATGACCAAAGACAACAAACAACCGCAATTATCCATCAAATTTCCAACCCCATACTTCAAAAAAACTCATGTCTATGTTCGACTCTATATCCAAATTCGAACCAAACGCTGCCTTAACAAAACCAAAGCAACTAGCTCTATAGAGAGTAATAAGGATCATGCATACATTAATCACAACGAAATTGATTGACAGTAGATGCACAAACAAAGCTCGTTATGCAAATAAGTTATAATCATCATGAACAAGAAGATGGATGAAAACCTTACTTCATTGTAGCATTGGCTACAAGATTGATTTGCAGACATAATGTTACAACAATTCACTTATCAATTCCATAGATATTTCTAATGGAAGAAGCTCCCTAGTATGAGCCCTTGATTTAAGGAGATAGCTTCTCCTTGTAAAAGCTCAATATCTACTGACAAATGCTTGTGACCAAAGCCCAAGCAACTAAAAAGGGAAAATCAGTACAATTAATCATATATATATATTATAAACTCCCTAGATACCTTGGAAGGATATCAACAGAGTTCTGTGATTTACCCTTCTCCCTTGATTGATCAGACAGGATGAATGTTGTACTCGATGTTGAAATTGAGGTAATTACTCCTTGTTCTCTGAACTGAAAGCTTATGTCCGAGATGTCCCACTTCCGAGAGTAAGTTCAAGATCATCCATCCCAACATCATGAATCCGTTCGCCCTCCCATGGAGTCACCTTAAGATTCATGGGCTCTGAAGCCCTTACATCCATCGGGTCATTGAGTGACATCTGTTGAACCATTGGTTTCACTAGACAGAAACTAGGTGAAGTAGCAATTGGAGGTCTTGCAAATCTCTTAAAACTGATCCACTGACCCGAATCAATCGTAGAACAGTCAGATTCATCACATTCAAATATGGTAGGAGGTGTGGTGTTTCGAGTAGGGCTTGGAGGAGCAGACTCAGCAAAAAGAGGATACTTGAAAGCAGCTATGGATTCCTTGGCAATGGATTCAAAATTGATACTTTGCTTTGGCGCCTTAGGAGACAAGAGAAGCGGGCTAACAGGAGCACTGCTTGATATACGAAGAGGAGGCAGATTCGATGGAATCGAGTTACAAAGGAATGAAAATGGATGTGATCCAGTATTCATGTCATTTCGAGTCGGACTCTGACGAGCTGAGGAAGAGGGGCTTGGCTGGTAGGAAGGAATAGGGCTGTGGAATGCTGAAGATAGAGGACTTGGTATCTGAGAAGAACAAGCACTTAAGCAAATGTTGTTTAAGCTGCTCACCATATCAGTTGGAGGTGGCTTGCATCCCTGAGCAACAGAAAGATCACAGCATCACAATGATTTCATTTATAACATAAGAAAAAGAATCTGATCTCCAGCACAACATTTTGAATCAAATTACAAGCGATATCAACGCAGTGACCAAGACTAATCAATTTAACAGACCATGATAAGAAAAATTTAGAAACAAATTAGGTATTATATGAAAGCACCAACACATTGTATCAAATTTTGCTCCAATAGTACAATCATCTGAATCATGAACGGATTCGAATCTCCAAAGTAACGAAGCATCTTCAACATTTGTTAAAATTAGGAGTTGAACTAGACGAACTGCTCTATATTCAGACAAAATCAAGTACAATCAGACCGAATCCCTCAAAATTGAGGCGAAATTCAGCTTGTAAAACCTCGTCATCAACTAAAATTGGACCGACAAAGCCAATTTCATCTCCAAGCTACTGACCAAGATCTAAAAAAACACAGAGATGAGTATTTCACCTTGCGGTAAGTGGTGCCATCAGGCTCGACGATCCATCCAGCTTCAGCGCAGAGAGCTTTCAATACCTCATTGTTGTCGCAGTGCTTAGGTAGATTGTAGTTGCCTTGTGCTCTCAAACCTGTGAATATCTTAGCAGCGATCGCTCTTCTCCTCCGCTCTCGTCTCCGGTTGTTCTCTCTCTCCCTCCACGACGGTTTCCTCCTTGTCGGCCCCGTAGTCGGCACCTCTTCGCCTCCGTCTTCCGCCTCCATTTCTCCTTTGGTATGAACACTATGAAGAGTAAAGATACAGACACAGAGGAAACACAAGATTGATATAAAGATGATAGAGAGAGAGGAAGAGGAGCTTGGGGTTTGATAAGTGGAAGAATCTCTCAGGTTTTTACCTCTGCTCAAATCTCTTTTTCAGATTTCTTTTCCTAACCTTTCCAAATGATTGCCTGTAGGCGAGTGTAGGGTATGAGACCGGATCGGCCCAACTCGGCAACTCGTACTCAAAAGTTGACTCGGCCTAACGCCTTAAACCTAAATGGGGTTGGACCGAAATTTTCGAAAATATGAACCCCGCATGGATCGGGACCGTAATTTCGGTCTGATCAGGGTCCGCCTAAGCTCTTTCTCTTTTTTAAAAAAAATAAATAATTTTTTGTTACAATCCGGAACACTGGTTTTGCGAAATTGTAATCTACCTTATAATTGGACCTTGAATAGGAATGGATTTGGGTATGAATCGGACCGGATTTGAGTATGGTCTGGGCACCGTAAAAATGGTCGGTTTCAGAAGTGCACGCCCCTAAACCTAAGTTAAGATCATAATCATTTACTTATTCATTCTATAAGTAATACTATAATAGGGATCCCTTTGAAAAGCTTATCGAAGATGAAGTTTATTGATCGGTGAAAATTATTATAGCTAAAATAAGTAGATAAATTAAACATTCTTTTATAAGTTTGATGAGTGTTTAAGATAACCAAATTTATTGATATTGATATACTAGCAAAATTATTTAAATAGGATTTTTTTAGGATATGTAATCTATCATTCATTAAGCTACCATGTAACTTATGAAATAAGAAAATTTTCGTATTACATAAGCTACATAAACTTTCATAAGTTATGTCTTCAAACGTAATACCACACGGTTTTCTTTTTTCTAAATAATTTTTTTCATAATCTTAATGTACCAACGTAACTTAGATAAGTTTGTCACCAAATAGACCCTGTTTCGTCTTAGATCATCCACATCTCGGTATATTATAACCGGTCTCAACTTCTTTTTTATTACTTTTAAATTCTCTCTTTATTACATTAATATAACGATACAAATTAGTTTTTAGTCAAAAGGGTCGAGCATTGACATGGTCAAGTTCGTGTTTATAAACGATTCGAGTCTGAGTCAAGCCTATAATTATATGAGCTTTTTATATTTGACTCGTTTATAAAATGGACGAGCTCGAACCGAATTTTTTACAGACCGAATGTGAGACAAATTATAATAACTTGTCTCGTATTAGGCCCCTAGAAATGAGAGGCTTGAAAGTTGATGCCACATGATCAAAGATTAACCGAATCCAAATTGAATCATCGAATTTATTCAATATTATTATCTTAATCTATTAAGCCACGGGTTGTATAAAATAAAACATATAAAATGAAAAAACTTGTACATATATTTTAATTATATTTTAGAATTATTTACGTGATTAATGATGCAAATTGTATATTGAGAACAAACAAAAAAAATCATTATAAAAGTAAATAGATTACTAACTAAATAATATGAAAATAAATTATATTTATTCTAATTCCCGTAATTACAATCAAATGGCCATAAATAAAAATAAAAACCCGTTAAAATGTACTACCACTCAATATACGTAAAATATAAAAGAGTAGATTGAATATGATTAAAACACCTAACAAATTCGATTTAAATATATAAAAAAAAACTAATTCTAAGACATGGACACAAAATTATAAAGTGTACAATTCATCGCATTTCGTTGGTGTTCAGTTTGAAGAGAAATCAAATTTATTCTTTTTATGGATGCATTTTGGTACATTCTATTTATTTTTTTAAGATTTTTTAATCTAAATTTAATTTTAACTTTAGCGTTGGCACTTAGCGTTGAAAATACCGAATGCCGTCGGAATGCGTTATACAATGTTCTTCGTAATTTTCATTTGTATCCTTAAAAAATCCGGAGCGATAAAATTGAACCAAACCACGTCTATTGTGAATAAAAGCGGTCTCAATTACCTGATGGTGATTCGTGATTCATGAAAGGCGGTTGTTCTGTTTGACCGATCATGTGATGGACCGGAAAAGTGATGATCTTTGATCATCCGCCCTACATTGTATGACCGTGATTCGTTATCACATGAAATAAAAGGGACTCGTAGTTGTTTCACTCACTTAGAGCATACACAAAAGTCGTACTCTTAGTTACTTAAGGTTTCATAAAAAAAATAAAAAATAAAGTTGGCTAAGTTTAGATTTTTAAGAGAGTTGGTTTCCTATCGTCATCTATTAGAGTATTCACAATAGAAAACTTTGTACGGTTTTTTATTAAAAATATAAGCAAAGTAAATGTAAATAGAAAAGGTATAATATTTTGGGAACAAAGTTTCCTATTTACATAGAAATATTTATACATCAAGAAACAAAACCTATAAAATGAGAAATTTTGTAATGAAAATGCTATAATAGAAAATTGGAATTTTGACATGATAATTTCGAATAATGAAAATTTTGTAATGAAAATGCTATAATAGAAAAATGGAAATTTGACCTGATAATTTCGAATAATGAAAATGCTATATTATAAATCGATTGTTCAATTTTTTTTATCAGTAAAAATTTAATTTTTGGTCTTTTTTTGTTTTGTATTTTAACAATATAGAAACTCATAGTTTGCATATTCAGGAGGTTGGGTTCATTAGAGTGTGGAGGAGATAAGCTATAGTGTAAACCGAGTGAAAATCTGAATAATGAAAATGTTATAAATTGTTCAAGGAAAAATCCGAATAATGAGAATGCTATAGTGTAATCCGTTCGAGTGGGTAATATTTTTTTTATCGTAATAATAGTAAAGAGTAAGTATATATCTTTTATCATATCAAAAAAAGTATGTAAATTGTTCATGTGAAAATCCGAAAAATGAGAATGCTATAGTGTATATTGTTTGAGTGAATAAATTTCTTTTATCGGTAAAAATTTCCACTATTCTAGTCAATAAATAATAAATATTTATTCTCATCATTCACAAGTACAAATAAAAATATATTAAATATTACTAAACTACACAAAACTATCCTTAATAATCCCTCTTTTGCAATGAACCACTCTTTATAAAAAAAAGTTAGCATAAAATCACCCATAATACTCATCTATTAGCAATAAATCACCCTTTACAAATTTATTTGCATAAAACCACCCTTAAGTTATAAATATTTGCAATTAACCACCCTATACAAGTTAAAATTATATCAATTAATTTAAAATTCAAACATAAACAAGGTAAATTTCTATTATTTATATTAATATCATATTAGTTTTAATAGTTTGGTTAAATATTACACTTTATAATAAAAAAAATAATATAAAATAATATAAAAATTACGCATATATACCAAAAATAAATTCAAATTTTAAAAATTACTAACTCGTATAGAAATTTTAGCCTACAAAACCAATTCTTATACGGTCTTGACTCTCAACTCCGACGAAATTGATGATATGGTTTTTGGATTAAACTCTTAACTTAAATAACTTGTAAATTGTATTAATCGACCAACAATCACATTATTATGACCATTTTTTATTTTGAAAAATCCTAAAAAAAACAAAAAGTTATAGAAAAAGTTATAGGTTAAAAAAAACCCAAAGTGGTTATCGAAAATTGCAATAAAAAGTATAAATTTTTGAAAAAAACTACCACAAAGCAATCCGAATAAAAAATATATATGTAGGTTTAAGTTATTTTTTTGTAGTTTTTTTTTGTTAGTTTACCAAGCGATAGTTTATGTACGAGTTAGTAATTTTAAATTTTGGATTATTTTTTTGTACATGGAAAATAATTATATTTTTTTTGATTAATTTTTCATTATAAATTCTAAGACTTAGTTAAACTATTGAAACTACTTATGATATAATATTGATAATGGAAATTTACCTTATTTATTATTCAATTTTAAATTATTTGGTGTATTTTTTATTATTATGGGTGGTTAATTGCAAACGTGTAAAAATTAAGGGCGGTTTTGTGCAAAAAAAATTATAAGAGGCGGTTTATCGTAAATAGATGAATATTAAGGGTGGTTTTATGCTAAAAATTTTATAAAGGGTGGTTTATTGCTAATGAGTGATTATTAAGGGTGGTTTTGTGTAGTTTACTCTAAATATTATAAAATATATATTCTATGATATATCATATATGTTCAATACAAATAAGATTGTTATTTTTTGTGATGTGCGTATATACTAAGAATTTAAGATTCTTCAGTGACGTGATACGAACTGTTTAATCAGAATAACTAAACTATTAAATACGCAGTATGTATATTACAAATAAAAGATGCACCATCTAACTTATTATATATCATAAATTCATTAATTCTTGATAGGTATATAAATATTCGGGGTGTTTTTCCGTTGATTAGATACTGACTTGTCAATAAATATTAAATATTTTTCAGTACAAATAAAAATATATTTAATATTATATAATAAATATTCAACGATATATGTCCAATACAAATAAGATTGTTATATTTTGTGATGTGCGTACATACACAACCTACAGTAAGAATTTAAGATTCTTCAATGACGTGATACGAACCGTTTAATCAGAATAACTAACCTAATGTATATACAAATAAAAGATGCACATGTCTAACTTATTGTATATCATAAATTCATTAATTTTTGATAGGTATATAAATGTTCGGCGTGTTTTTCCGTTGATTTGATATTGACTTGCCAATAAATATTAAATATTTCTTCGTTTTCATCATTCACAAGTACAAATAAAAATATATTTAATATTATACAATAAATATTCTATGAAATATGTCCAATACATATAAGATTGTTATATTTTGTGATGTGTGTACATACACAACCTACAGTAAGAATTTAAGATTCTTCAATGACGTGATATGAACCGTTTAATCAGAATATCTAACCTATTAAATGCGAGTATGTATATTAACAAATAAAAGATGCACCCATCTAACTTATTGTATATCATAAATTCATTAATTCTTGATAGGTATATAAATGTTCGGCGTGTTTTCCCGTTGATTTGCTGTAACACCCCGAATCCGTAGGACTCGAGGCGCTACTAGGCTAGGATCTCACAATGGATCATGACCCTAGCCTGACAACAAGTTCACTGAATCTTACAACAAGGCACAGATAGATTAAAACAAAACATCAAACTGATATATATATATATATATATATATATATATATATATACATATCAAAAGGTACTACAGAAGAACCGCTGAGTACAAACCAAAACATAAGACCGTACATCATAAAATATCCCGTATCCCACATATAATCCCAGTGTACGGAGCCCTCAGCGGATCACCCCTCTGGATCACTCTACAACTCTCCTAACCTGCAAATGATCTACAACACGGTATAAAACCGTTAGCTAACCATACACATATATAAGAAGATGTAGAAGCACAAACACACATCAGAGAAATATAAACACCTCATCATGCTATCACACATTTACCCGGTTATTATCTTTATAATGTCCAACACTCAAATCGTATATATATATCGGAATATGAATATATATATATATATATATATATATATATATATATATATATATATATATATATATATGTGAAACGAGGAATATAATCCTCGCCTTTGAGTGCTATAGCCAGCTGGAGTGGTATAAGCGCACGATCCCGTATACCATAAGGAGTGGTGAGTGCCCTTCCCGTATACCAGATCTGACCTAACTACAGAGAACCTCCCAGACTCCACTACGGGGTGAAAGGCAGGTTGTCACAACCACTACAATGGGCGGTCACTAAACAATAGGTCGGTAATAATCACTATCGCATGCTATAAAGCATATAACAATCACCACTCATGCATACATCCAATATAAGGATGGTATCTAAGTAAGTCCTACGGACTTACCTCAGAAGTAGTCTCAACCACGATCAACTCTTAAACACGGTCCACTCCAATCTGGAGGACAACACTGCCTAATAACAAGGCATAACAAGATATCAACTCCTATCCATCAAAGGGGCCACACCTAGACCCAAGGGATCCATAAGGATCATATCTTAACTCATAAACCATAAAGCCATAACCGGCATAAACGATATCATGCTCATCTTCATTCTAACTTCAAACACATACCTAGCATGCTACTAACCCGCTCATACTAGGAAAGGAAAGGATCTACCTTACTCTAGGTAGAACCGGGACAAGACGCACCCGCGTGATAAGAGAGACGCAGGGGCGGAGCAAGGCAAACCGCAGGCGCGGCGACACTCGGCCGCAGGCAAGCGCAGGCACGGGCGCAGGCGCCGTGACACGGCTCCCGCAGGGGCGGCGGCTTCTAGGCACGGGGGCGGCGACAATGCAGAAAATGATCCCGCGGTTCCTCTTCGGCTCTTCACGTGATCAATTCACGTCTTCTCCATTCAAAAGCCACATACAACCATATACATACACATTCCAACATCAATCTACATCCACATACATCTAGTCCTAAGCTAAGCAAAGGAATCAAGGAAGAAGAAAGGAAGAAGAGAAGAATGGAGCTTACCACTGCTGTTGTCTAGGCAAGGAAATGAACACAACACCTCTTCAGCTGGCTCCCAAGCTCAGCAACAACAACATACAACATCAACCTCAACAAGCCACACAACCAACTCTCTTGCAAACTCTAAGGAAACCAAGCTCAAGATCAAGAAGGAGAAGAAGGAAGAAGCAAGAACGTGAGAAGGCTGGAAAAGGAATGAAGACTGAAGAAGAAACCTTGCTCCCAAGGTAAGAAGAGAGGGTAAAGCACGAGTCAACCGGTTAACAAAGCCGGCTGCAGCCGCAAGAAACCGCAGGGGCGGTTCCTTGAGCCGCAGGGGCGGAAAACTACTCGAGCCGCAGAGGCAGCTCCCTAAACCCGCGAGGGCGGCTAAGGCCAAAACTAGCTTCAAAGACTAAGGCTCTTACATTTACTACTAACTTATCAATAAATATTAAATATTTCTTCTCATCATTCACTAGTACAAATACAAATATTTATCATACAAAAAAAATATTCTATGATATATGTCCAATACAAATAAGCTTGTTATTTTTGTGTTGTGCGTACATACACAACTTATATTAAGAATTTAAGATTCTTTAATAACGTGATACAAACGGTTTAATCAAAATAACTAACATATTAAATACGCATTATGTATATTGCAAATAAAAGATGCACCCGTCTAACTTATTATATATCATAAGGTATATAAATGTTCGGCGTGTTTTCCCATTGATTTGCTACTCACTTTTCAATAAATATTAAATATTTATTCTTATCATATTCACAAGTACAAATAAAAATATATTAAATATTACACGATAAATATTATGTGATATATGTCCAATACAAATAAGATTGTTATTTTTTGTGATGTGCGTACATACACAACCTATATTAAGAATTTAAGATTATTCAATAACGTGATACAAACCGTTTAATCATAATAACTAACCTATTAAATACGCAGTATATATATATATTACAAATAAAAAATGCACCCGTCTAACTTACGATATATCATAAATTCATTAATTCTTGGTCGGTATATAAATGTTCGGTGAGTTTTCCTGTTGATTTACTACTAACTTGTCAAATTGTGTGTACACTCACTCCTCGCTGAAGAGTGACGACCAATTCCATGGAAACAACAACTACTACATGAGGTAATTAACTTCGGGTGGCCCTTATGTTCATCATTCGTTGTTGTAAAATGCCATTTTTCATCGTAAACACATCACTGACTCGCTGGTTGCTCTCCCTCTAACAATGGAGCGGAATCCATACGGCATGCACTCTTCCAATGTCCGGACTCATTGTCATCCCAATTTTTGGTTTGGTGGTGGAAACAAATTCAATCTCACTCATTTCCAAGCTTTAGATCGGTTGTGTGAACAAGCATATCTCGACATTTGACGGTAGAATTAGATTCAATCTCACTCATTTCCAAGCTTCATACGAATTGTGTGAAGAAGCTTATCTTGACATTTTTGTTGATAATGTTATGTATTTTATTGCACATCTATTTCGGTTTTATTTAGTCATACTAAGCGCTTGACTAATATGTTGCTCATTTAACTTTTCCTCCCTCTATTCCTCCTCACATGCTTTCTTGTATTTGATTTTGGATTTCCAGAATATAATATACATTATTTTGTTTAGAAAAGAGAGAAATATTGGGAGAGGAAGGGATAAGGGTGAATTTGGTAAGTGTGTAGGTTTTTTATCAAGGAAACAAAATGTGTAGGCAAAATTTTATAGAAACACTAGCTATGCACTTTCTATTTGGGAAAGAACCCTTCCTTTAAATAGTAATACCCAATTTTTAATATCCAACCTTCATCATGTATCCAACTTAGGTTATCAAAAATTTGTTACCCAATTTTAATACCCAACGTTCTACATCCAAATTCACTTATGTTATCCAACTTCGTTGTTGTCCGATTTTAATACCCAACGTTCTACATCCAAATTCACTTATGTTATCCAACTTCGTTGTTGCCCGATTTTAATACCCAACGTTATACATCCAAATTCACTTATGTTACCCAACTTCGTTGTTACCCGATTTTAATACCCAACGTTCTACATCCAAATTCACTTATGTTACCCAACTTCGTTGTTACCCGATTTTAATACCCAACGTTCTACATCCAAATTCACTTATGTTATCCAACTTCTTTGTTGCCCGATTTTAATACCCAACGTTCTACGTCCAAATTCACTTATGTTATCCAACTTCGTTGTTGCCCGATTTTAATACCCAACGTTCTACATCCAAATTCACTTATGTTACCCAACTTCGTTGTTACCGATTTTAATACCCAACGTTCTACATCCAAATTCACTTATGTTACCCAACTTCGTTGTTACCCGATTTTAATACCCAACGTTCTACATCCAGATTCACCTATGTTACCCAACTTCGTTGTTACCCGATTTTAATACCCAACATTCGACATCCAAAATCACTTATGTTACCCAACTTCTTTGTTACCCGATTTTCATACCCAACGTTCTACATCCAAATTCACTTATGTTACCCAACTTCGTTGTTACTCGATTTTAATACCCAACGTTCTACATTCAAATTCAACGGAGTTTTCATGTTTGTACTTTTGCCTTAGTCTGCTTCGTTTCTCTACCTCATTTTGCTTCGCTTAAAATTTATTTTTAGTCTTAGTATACAACGTTCTACACCCAGTTTAAATTTTATTTTTAGTCTTAGTATACAAGGTTAAATTTCAATATAAATCCTATTTGGTCTTATTGCCTCAGTCTGCTTCGTTTCTCTACCTCGACCTCCAATGAGATCTTCGTTCACAGAGTTTTCATGTTTGTACTTTTGGTTGTTTTGACATCCCGGCGGGTGTGGGTGACCTAGTAATGGATATCTTTTAGAAAATTAATCACATTCCAAAATTGGAGAATCCTTCAATTTACCAGCTGGTTGTGAGATACTTGTCCAGCCCTAAGATCCTATCACTGTGAATCTATGATTGAAAATAGTTCTAGTGGCTTCCCTGACAATCATCGATAATACTTGAAAACATGAGGAAAGGTACAACACAATAAAAAATAGGTGAATTGGCTAACTAGCTTGATCAGTGATGTTCAGAAAAGGGGATAAATACTTAACAATGGTCGATAAAAGATCACCTGTGTACCTCATCCAATTTTCTCTTAAAAAATTAACTGTGTACCTCAGCAGGGAAGAAAAGTTGGCAAGCTTGATCAGTGATGTCCAGCAAGGATGCTTCCTATCACCATAGAGATTGAAACATCAGCATGAGTTTATATTTGAACTACAAATTACAAAACAAAGCAAAGTTTCTTTAACAATGGTCGATAAAAGATCACCTGTTTACATAGGAACCAGATAGAGGAAATATGTTGTCTGGTGAAATTGAGATCATATCCCCTAGACAAAGAATCAGTAATTTCATTGAAGATAGAATCCTTGAGTTTCTCAACAACAGGTTCCTGACTTTTCCTGAGTTCCTGCAATCATGTTGCAACACACTTGACTAGATGTACAAAGAAGCAAAAACACGTGCATAAGACAGCATACTTCACTGGTAGATCATACAAGAGAAAAATATATATATTCCCATTAAAAATAACACACATGAACTAGAGAACAATATCAAAACAGTACGATAAACTATTGTATTGAAAAAAGATCTTAGAAGCAATCCAGTAGCTGTTTGAAAGTGGAAGTGAATCCATATTCTTTAAAACTGAATTTATATTTCCATGTACAAGACAGAGCAGGATGAATTAGCTTACATCACAAACTCAAAAAAGATGAAACAAACATCTTAATGTATTAGGTTACAATTCTAATTCAAGCAAAAGCATTTGCCTTATAGCTTTGACAAGTATCATGAAACCTCAGCATTATATCACTTGCCCGAGTCTCGGTACTGATAGCAAAAGCACGGTTTCTCCATTGTCCAAGAGCACCTTTACCACTAAACAGGCCCATTTCAAATGTAATAACCGGAAATTTTTAATAATTTTTCCGGGTTGTTTTAAATCTTATTTAATTTAATTTAACTTTCTTGAACCGAGAACCCGAATCAAAACGAAGAAATAAATCAAATGGATCCAAACCGAGAGTAAAGGAAACTAATTTAAGGCAATTAGGGTGAACCGGCCGGACCCTTTGTGTTAAGTTCCCGAACCGGACCGGCCAGAGGAACCACTGCTTTCCCTGAACCGGTTACCTATTCCTGGACTGGCCTTGGGCCGTGAGTACTCTCCACCTGCCTCAAAATTCTTAGCCCAAATTAACGCATCTTCTTGCGGCCCATCTCTTCGTTCAAGCTGGCATGCTGAAACGCTGCCTCCACGTCACCTCTTCTCGTTTTCCCTCCTTCCGTCTATTATAAGAGCCTTCAATGGCGGCATTGATGTCATTCAACCGAGGTAACGGCTGGCGACATTCCATCGCCAACAAACCCCTACTCCTCCCGGTTCTTCCTACCTGACTCTCTCTCGACCTCACTCTCTCAATCTCCCGCTCGGGCTCTTCCTCGGCACTCTGAAGTGATCTCTCCTCTGTCGTCGTCCCTTCTCCCCCTCAACACCCCGCCCTGATCACCACGAACAACCTACCGCCTGGGTTGCAACCGAGAAATTAACGAGCCTTCCCCGGTCCTATTTGCGAGAGTTTGGCCCGCCATCCCTCACACCGGCCCTCGGTCTTGTACCCGCAGTGCTCGACCTTCCCTGCTACAACCTCGACCCGCTCTCTGCCACCACCCGGGACGTCAATGTTCGGTAGACCTACCTCTCTACCTCTTCTGATCTGATACATAAAATCATGAATGAACAAAACATAAAAGAGGACTGGTAAAGTACTGCAGATCTCGAGCCCTCGAAGTCGGAGGAGAAAGTCACCAAGCAACCACCACAGCTGTAGTCGTCGAGGACGGGTATCGAACTAAGGCCTCCTACTCACGCCAAAGAAGACAAGAACCGAACCGAGATTCCGGCCTAAGCTCCTGGATTTATTGCCGCCTGTAAGACTCGACCTCTTGGCAATTGCAGAGAGGTGCGGCCGGGCCACATACTTTGTCCCTGCGGAGAATCGAACCCCAATGTGCAGGTTACTTTTATTTAAACGATGCGTTGTGTTTTGGCAGTCCGTATGTTTCGAACCTGTGAATTGGTGAATTGATGGTGAATGTGTTAACATGTCCAGGGTGGCAGACCGACTCGAACCTGTGACCTCCATTCTTCCAGCACCCTGAATCCGGTTATCCAATTGGAACCAAATCCACTTCCGGTTAGACTCGAGACAATTTTATTCCGTTAATTTAAAATTCCGTTAATATTGAATCATGAGTATAATTATTTAATTAATTAGTTTTTGAGAGAACTTAGTTATTTTAATTAGTGGAATATCATTTGAGGAAGTATTAGAGAACGCATGGAAAATAGAAGTTGGAACAAATTGGGGAAAATGCTATGTTAGTATGGAATCGGTTTTGGAATTGAAATTTAGAATGGAACTATGAATAGTTAAGACGACCAATCACAACAATCAGAATTCGAGAATTCCGAGATAGTAATTTAACGGAACCGAAATGAGAATGTGAACCGCTAAGTGGATTGATGACGTTAGAATATGTATGCACTTTCGAGACAGCGGAATTTTAGGGAAAATAATGTTTTGATAGACGAGAACCTGGAATGGACGTCTAGGTCCACGAACCTAAGTTGTTACGGAAAGTCAGGGTATCGATGCTAGATATCATACCCTGATTAGTTAGAATGATAAGTTGAGCAAAATTAAGAGTGAACGAGTTATAATGTTGGTAAATGTTGATCAGGATATTCGGATCTCTGACCGGCGAGATTGCGAGACATGGAGACCAGTACTGATAAGGTGAGTTCGTATGACTCACTTAGTTACCGTTTAATACTGAGTGTGCATTTGAGTGGTGTGTGCTTTATTCATGTGAAATAAAAAGAACGGATTAGATCACGGTGCTTTGTTTATTAAGTAAGGCACAAGTGTATGATAACGTGCCGTAACCGTCGGTCCGGGCCGATGGTGCCGGAGGATTGCCCCGCGACCAGTCCAGTAGGTATACGGGAAGAGGTACATACACCAACCCTACTAGTTTACGGGGACGGGGGCAAGAGTCGGGAGACTCTTGTGTTACAAGATAAGATGGAAAATAGACTAGATCAAGTCACGTAATGAAAAGATAATAAACCGGGATCTGTGTGTGCATGCTGAGTGATTTATTGTTTATGCCCTTGTGTGTGTTTGTGCTCTAGTGACACTTTATTATTAGAATTGTAGCTAACGGTTTATACCGTGTTGTTAGATGATGCAGGTTAGATCGATCTTTACCGAGAGATCGAGAGTGAAGTGGCCAGCCAGAGTTTCCGTACTAGGATCGGGTGTTCGGTTATTTATTTCCTTAGTTGACTTTTACTGTTAGACTTACTCGTCCTAGAGATTTGATGTGTTATGTTGGTCACGTCTTTATAAGTTGAGTACTTTATTTAAGGATTTACTGTTTTAATATTTGTGCCTTGTTGCAAGGTCCGTTGTAAAATTGTTGTCAAACTAAGGTCGGGACCCACTGTGAGGCCCTAGCCAGTAACGCTCCGAATTTCCAGAATTCGGGGTGTTTACACCAAATGCCACAACACTTGCTGATGCCCGTAGAACCTTAGTGAAGAAAACAACAAATGCCATTAAAACAAGCAAGGAAAATAATATTCAGCAGAGATGAAAATGCATGAGAGATAACACAGAATGAATGAAGCTGAACACCTGGGTTGCTTTTATGGGGTATACATCTGGGTGGTAATCATCACTAAACAAGTCTGCATATCTTTCTTTGATTTCTCTTCACATAGTAGTTCACCACTTCCTTTTCTTTACATCCCTCTGTCATATGATACTCACCAATGGCTTATACCATCACTTTCTACAACCATCGCTCAAATAGCGTTGACATCTCTCTCATTGTCTCCGAGTCTCGCTCGTTTTGGAAAGTGACGTTAACTTTAGATATCTTGCACTCTTTCTTTGGGGGTCAAAGGCTCAAAGTTACAGGTTTTGCTGAAATACCATAGGTTCCCCTTTTGCGTTTTCCGTATCATGTTAATTAGTATCAAAATTCAGATCACATGATTTTGTTTTGATGATGCAAGTTTCATTGGAAAAAAATGATATATATATATATACATATGATAACAAATCTATGAGTTTATACTTCTTGGCAACATCTTTACTGGTAAAAAACCTCCTGCTACCGGGGTTGATTTTTATGTGACTGACAACAGTTCATCATCAATCACCGTTGTTGTTATGGTGGTAGCTAGTGGTAGGGTTTTCTGAAGCTGTACTTTTTATCTATTGATATGATTGAATTTTGTGCAGGCTCAATGGCACAGACAGCACCAAATGATCATGGTGGATCATCCAGAAAGGTTTGAGTTATTTAAAAATCTTATGGCTTTCATAATTCTGTATCTCATCTTTTTTCTCTTGTTGCCTATGGTGTCTGCTGGGTGCATGCATGGAGGGTACTACTTTTTTTCTTCTAATATTTATAAGTAGACATAACTCATGAAAAATATTCAGTTTTGTACACTTTGTTTCCGTATTCAATTTAGCAGGAAAATAAACACTCTATCCTACATAGAATATTTATTATCTAGAAATTTAAATTTAAATTAAATTTGGGTACTGGGAAAAGGTGTAAGAATTGGAATATTGGATAAGATACATACTAAGAACTGAAAAGCAGAAATACGTTTTATCAGGCAATTGTACATTTGGGAGTGAAGGATCCATGTAATATCGAGTATTTGTGAAGCAACGTAGCTGGTATGCCCATTTATCCTGAATCAAGTGATATTGGGAGTTTCCTAGGATGGAGTTTTACGTTTAAAAAGTAAGGAAATGCTAGCTTATGAGTCCAAGTGAAAGCACACAATACACACACACATGTTTTATAAAACAAATTGGCACCCTCAGATCTAATATAGTGTTGTTGCAGCTGGCGCTTCTCTCAAATTCTGTGATCTTTAGATGAATTGTTGCTGAGGTATGCTATTGTGTGTAGGTGACAGGATTTGTGTAAATAAAGTTTGTATGAATATTCGTTTAATACCCAACGTTCGCATTGCAAACTGAATTATGAAAGATGATTGTCGGACCATGGCACAATCATAATATCTTTTGAGATCAGTAGTTTGTGTAATCACCATATCTGTAAGCTTCCAGTCCCATCCCTATGCTACCATACTTGAATGTGCACAATATAGCTAACCCTGCTAGATTCCTATAGAAAAATAAAAAAAAATAAAAATCTGAATCCATGAAGTTAAAAGTGATTACTAAAGTTTAATCAGTTAATGGATATTACTATGCTTGCCTACCAATCGACCAGTGCTAAAATAGGCAAACTGGGAAAGGCCTTGCTGATTCTGTGAAGAAGAAACCTGTCCTTGTAAAATCAGTAAATATATTTGAATAGCATATGATGTGTGAATGGACTGAAAACTGAGTACAGGGCTTACCGTGTAGCTATATCTGGAAATCCTTTTGCAGTAATAAGAATGCTTGGGATTTGATTGAAAACGCGGTCTTCAACCAAGCGTTGGAAATCCTTTTGTAGTAATAATGATGCCAATCGGAACTGCAGGCACCTTGCCACAAGTGTTGGTGAAAGACCACGATATAATCCCTTAAAACCCTCCTTCTTCACAATGTCTTGTAGACTAGTAATGATAATACTACCTGTTTTAAGCCAACAAGTTCAGACAAATCAAGCACAAAGGTAATTAAACAAGACAACTCCGAGAAGATCATCACATAAACTTAACAAACCTATCTATTTTTTGCACTCAAAAAGTTTGAATAACTAATTTTTAAAAAAAAATTTGCACTCAAACAAGACAACTCCATACTTCTTTCAATTTCCCTTGAAATCCAGAATTTATATATCAGAAAGGAACTCTTAAATGTTGCATTGATAGTCTAAGGTTTCTTTGAGGCGGTAATCTAAGGCATTCTACTTATCAAAGGTCCTTAAGATCTTAACTAGACACCTGCAGCGATACATATAAACCTTGACATACAATATATCACCAATATCAGTCAAAAGAACCATCTATGAGCTCCTCATTCTCAAGATGTCCATTAACACCTAGCAAGAAGGCGTGCACCAGCATGCAACACAAATGAATTCCATAAAAATTTTGAACTAAAAACAAACAAAGGCACGACTAAAGAATGGAGAGGAATAGACAGATCACATAATGGAGAGATTAACATTCATTGATAGCCTCCAATTTTGTTGAGTATACAACTTGCACAAGAACTTCATCGAACATGTGGAGTGCAAAATTTGAACACTGATTATCCTTAATTTTCTTTACCTTGTTAACTTTCCCATGCTTTCACATTTTCAGGTACAGAGTTCAAGTGATTAAAAGAAAAAGTTTGATTGACCCAAACTAGATACAAGCTACAGTTTCTAAAACAATTGGTGGGAACTAGGAAGAAGATTCATACCCGGAAGAAGAAACTAATTGCCCACTCTCCACTAAAAGCAGCTACATTTTCTTCTTTCTCTAGTTGAAGATGACATACAATTGAAGTATTATTCTATTTAGAGAAGAGAGGGATTGAGGAAGAGCCAGGGGGTATAAATGAAATTGGGTTGAAGATATCCCATTTCATTCGATTCAACCTGCATACGCCATTAACAAGGAACCTCGAAGAGCTCGGTCAACATTTGAGATAACAGCTTCAAATTCAGGTAATGCGTGACTAACTGAGTTTAGTTGGAATCAGAGCGTAAATTCAAGCTACAATGGCAGCCGGGAAGTTGAAATGAAGATAGAAAGGAGAATGCGGCTAAGTGGAGTGCAATCCAATGTGAAAAAGTAAAGAGAGAGGAATGGAGAAAGAGATGAGTGAAGAAGGAAGACAATCGGGGATTTTAATGGCGAGGTACGGAGAACAAATAAAGTGCATACACTAAAACCAGAAATCACGACAGAAGAGAAAACCTAACGCTGAATCCCCAAATTGAAGATGAATCGAATAGAAAACCTAATGGAGGTAGAAGACAGAGACTGGATTGCTTAATGAGAACGAAGAAGAAGCAATCTAAAAAGA
The DNA here is from genome assembly GCA_002319775.1 of Fagopyrum tataricum. NCBI lineage: Eukaryota > Viridiplantae > Streptophyta > Magnoliopsida > Caryophyllales > Polygonaceae > Fagopyrum > Fagopyrum tataricum. Next base: position 37,046,313 of record CM008285.1, read on the forward strand.
AGCAATAGAAGAAGAAAGGATATAAGCGAACGAGAGGAGCGAAGAGAATCGCCGAGGGAGGAGTGAGAGTGGAAAAAATTTAAAAAAAAATAGTTGCATAGTTAATACCGATATTAATTCAGTCTGAATACTTAGTGCACGTAATAAAAAAACTTATTATTATTAGTTTATTTATCTCAGGGGTAATAACTAAAAAACAAAAAGAAACAGTTATTGTAAAACTTGAACCGTTTATACAATTTTTTTAAACTCAGCTCGTAGTGGATGATGGGACTCTTTTTATTTTTCGTCCTGAGCGGAAAAAAAAAGACAAATTCTATTACATTTTGTTGACTTAGATATACCGATAGCTTATGTATACATATAACATATTATATTATCATATACGTATTGTTTATGTTTTTGTTGGGTCTAACGTCACATATCTTGATCATTTTGAATTCTTGATTTTTCTATGGTCTTACTAAGTTATTTACTAACGAATACAACTAGTGCATATTGTCATTTATTCATCCTTTTTTGAATACAAATAGATACATGGTGTGCAACCTGTCCGCCTCGGATCGGGTTATCCAAATTCGGCCCTATCGTTTTTTTTAGAAATTCGGATCGCATCGAACTAAAACCGTATACTTCGGGTATGGAGAATTGGATTTTTTTAGAAAGTCATATCGGACTAGAATTTTGACATGACTAACCTCTTTTTATTATTTATAAATTAAATTTCAGCACAACCTGAATTACTAATTTTGGGCTGGAACCAAAAATCACAATACACCCAAACGGGAGACCAATCCGGATCCGGTCAAAATATGGATCGAATAGTAAAAAACTGCTCCGGCCTGAGTAAACATTGCACAACCATACACGGATCATGGTCATCATGCTAATAATCATGTAAATGAGTACATTAATTTATGAAAGTTTAAGATTCAACGGTAAGCTAGGCCTTTGCATATCGAAGTTCTGAATCATATATATAAAACTAGAGCTGCTCCTTTCACATCTTTCGGAATATAAAAGAGTTGCTACTTCGTCAGTCGTCACCTAAGGTATTTCCTAATCTCAACTTTACCGTTTACAGTCTTTATTTAGGTATTTCGTTATTGTTTTTACGGTTCATAAATATTTGAAGCCTACTATGATGCTAATGGAACGAAATTCCCTTTATTTTGACTGCAATTGCATACAAGGTGTTCGACACAATGTCTGAATGAAACTAAGAGTCCAATAATATGTAATTATGGTCTAATTAAGGCGTATTAAGTCATGTTAATTTGACAACAAATATGATATATGTTTCTTTTCTAAAATGCATACCGGATCATTTTCTATTATTTATTCAAGTGTGATTTCGGTCCTTCCAAATTGGGGGATCATAATTGGATTTTAGCTAATACAATTTGTATTCATAACTTGCAGGCATGTGGTATTCTTGTTTATCCTCTATAACTGGGTTTTATCAACTAAAACACGATGCCAAAATGAAAAGGAGCAAAAGTATCACGTAAAGTTATTAAGAAAATATCAAGTATTCATCTATAGTAAAGTTAACGATGCAAATGAAAGTTCTTTGTTTTCATTTTAAAATTCTAATTATATAAGTTTAGAGTTTAGATCGTTTATATTCTTTCGGGAAAACCTTTAAATATTTTTTTTTAATAAATAATTTTTAAAATTTAATAAATAAAACCACCTTATTAAACTCATTTCATTGAATTTGGTCATCCATATTGTTTTTAATTATTTTTTTTTTCTATTTTACCATATTGAGCAAAATTATTATGTATTATATTTTATTATTTAATAAATAATTTAAAATGATTATTTGCTAAGGTTACTCTACCCATTAATAAACCTGTCATATATTTTAGTTATTTATGTGAAATGAAAAAAATATTCGAATAACAAATTAATAAAATATTTTATCTTGATAAAAAATCACAAAAATTAATATAATAATGTATTTTCAAAATTTATTTTTATATTTTTAAATTAAAATTTTTTTTTTCTTTTACTAAAAATCTAATTTATTTTTACATTATTATTTTTTAATTTAATAAAAGCCGCTTTATGTCCGAACTGCAAACACTTAACAAGTCTAGTATCGACCAACCGAATATTGGTCGTTCGTATCATCAGTAGTAGCGTGAATAAGCCGAACTGCAAACACTTAACAAGTCTAGCATCGACCAACCGAGTATTGGTCGTTCGTATCATCAGTAGTAGCGTGAAGGATTTGAAGACAAAAATAGGAATTATTTACGTATATGTTCCTTGGCATTTCTATAGACCGTCACTTAACCAATCATGACCGACCACGTCTGCGGGTAGCCAAGTACGTTTCACGTTTGACTCATTCATGTCAAGAATAACCTTTCATTAACAATGCTAATAAGAGTGAACTGTGTGCGGGGTTCAATTAATAACCATGGTTAGTAGTAAATGATGGACTTTTCTGTTAAACCGCCCAAATTTTTATAATATGTCAAACTTCTCCTACTTTGACTTGTTTCAAATTTAAATTAAATCGCAAATTTAGTTTTCCCAATATAATTAATGTCATCCACAATTTAATTAAAATCAGCCTTTCAATGAATTTTTGCTTTCTAGTGACGACACTTGTAAAATTTTACAAAACATCAAATTATCATAATTTTACTTTGTACCTATAAAATTTAAAATATATTCTAATAAATATTTTTGGATGAAAATTTCAACTTTCGATCCATTGACTCTTCGATATGACGTACTCATACATGATTAAACTTTAAAATGTTGAGGTAAATATCAGAAATGTCCAACTCTTATGGAGATTTTCATAGAATGTTTGTAAAATTAATGAGGGTGAGATTACTCCTCGATTTCCAAATTTATTCGGTAAATGAATAGAGTGTCAAAAGGCTTCAAAAATTATTTAAAAAAGAGAAAGGATAAGATTGCAAAATTTCATAAACTCTGGTGATTTAGATAAATAAACACATAAACCGGGGACAGCTTTGTGAAATTAACCTGCTATAAATTTGACGAAAAAAGGATTCCTTCAATTTTGAGTAACGAAGAAGTAAACGAAGCCCACTCTGAGGGTGAGAGCTGTGGGGTTTGGAAATTGTAAATGGTGTAATATAGACTCACAAAAACCAAGATTTGATACTGATGCGTTGATCTTTGAAGGTATTCTCATATATCCCTTTTAAATACCGATTAATTAGTTCGTTTAGTTTATCTTGATTTAGTTGGCTTTGTTTGTGGGTTTTGGATGATTGATGGCAATGAATTGTGGAATTCAAGTTCCATCCATGGATTTGACTGTTTTAAAGTTCTTGTATGCTTTATTCTTGGTTCCGCAATGATGTGAATGTTCTTGATTGTTGATTATTGTCTCAATTTGGTGCTTGAGATGGTTTGAACACGTGCTTGTGAAAAAAATGATGTCATCTGAATGAAAGATCCCTAATTGCAGATTACGTTTTATGAATCTAAAACTTCAGCTGAAGGTGTGTTTCTGAAACCGTTTTTATAGATTAATGTCAAACAAACCCTAATAATTTGTTCTTAGTTGAGGATATTTCTTAAGCCCTCTTAATGAAGCGAAAAGGGGGAAATTGATATATGTCCTTGTTTTCATATTTCTGTTCTGCTCATTAAAATATGTGGACTGAGGGTGTATTAGTTGATTAATGTAGATGAAGTTTTACTCAAATTCAGTCACTTTGTTTGCTTTATAGAGACAACTATTAATAAGCCCAAACTTTGTTATGTGTTGAGATGATATTGTCCAAATATCCTTGTTGTTTTTTACATATGTTTTGCTTTGTGAAATTTGAAGTCAGATGTCAGCGTGACTCGTAATAATCTTGTGATTGTCTTTAGTGAAGTAGGAAACTCCATAACATGTATGCTTTTTGTATCTCAATCAGCTGAAGCATTACCTGTTGAGGCAGTTATAGAAGAAGAAACATTACTATTTACTAAGACGCATTGGTCAAAGTTGGTTAAAAACTTAAAATGTGTTGTCCGCCTCAACCCTGTCGTGGGAATGACATTGGTGCTTTCTGTTCAAATGAAGATCTCATTATTGCTCTCAAAAGCATTCAAAACCGATCTTCTGGGACTATTCTTCCGAGCAATGTAATTGATGATATCAATCCCTATCTCCTTGAACCTTCAAACTTGTCTGGTAAGTTGTTTCAGTTTTTTAGCCAAAATATCGGTCCTAGGATTTTATAACATTTATGCAACAATTTTGTTGGGAATTCCATTATGATCTTCTGCACAGTTAGGATACTTAATTTTTCAAATTTTCTTTCAAAATGGTCTCGTTCTTAAACTTTTCTTAGATAAAATGTCACAAATCTTGTTTGGCATCTCCAGAGGACATCTGGTACATAGTCCATTTGGAGATTCCAAAGCAAACAGAAGTTGGATTCTGGAAAGTCAAGGGAGATCCATGTCAAATATACTCTGACTCTTTAGTCATTGGCTGGAGAACTACCCTAGAATTTTACATAGGCCAATCTCCTAATGACTATCAAACTGATTGGATGATGCAAGAGTACTCAATAAGTCATAAAGATTCAAGCAAAGTCAAGGTATCTTCAAACCCATCTATTCTCAGCTAATGCTATCTTGCTAAGAATTTCAAACTTAATCTCCATCCGACACACAAAATTCTGAGTTAGTATATAATTATACAGCATAAGTGCTCACTTTGTCGAGCATTCCTTTCTAATAGAGGAGGTGAAAAACCGAAAACAGTTGAGCATCAGGATAATGATGAAACTAAAGGTCAAAACACCCAATTACATGATGAAGACAACGTGTTTGGAAAACCTTCTGTGAGCAAAAACCAGGTAGATATCAACAGATTGTGTTGATTGTTAAATTACTAAATGCATGGTGTTATGTGCATTGTTATGGACGTTTGAAAGGTTTTAATTTGAGTCGATTTGTTTCAATAGGTGGACACGGAGAGATACAATGAGATGCCATTTCAACAAGGAGAAGACTTGCTTCAAGCTAAGTGCTTTGCAGATGGTGACTATTTGGAACTTCTAGATCTTCTAGATCCTCTAGATCCCCAGTTGCCGTCAGAAAATTCCAGCTTTGTGTTCAAGGTATCAGACTTGTACTTAGACCCTGTTGCATTGCTCCAAGAATTGGAATGTGAAGCTGAATCTGGTAGGACAATGCCATCAAATTGAGAAGTTGGTTTCTCAAAATCAAATGAGATGGTTGTCTTTGTCCTTTATCAAGGTACTTGGCACTTTTGCAGATATTATGCTATTCTATAAGAAGCTTGTTGGAAAGAAAAAAAAATCATTTTGATGTTAACTTATGATCATAATGCTATCCATTCAGGTCCCCTATTGGTGGCAACACGAGAAAGGTGGAAGGTTCTGTGCCAGTTTTAACGCTTAAGAGAATAGTCCACGAGGATCACACCCCAGAAAACACAAACAGTTGCAAGATGTTGAACAAGTTCTTCTGCTTCATAGTCTTTTAAGTTTATAAGACAGTAAGATACCTAAACCTTGCTTAAATTAGGCATTACATGTATAGATTAGTACATATGCACGAAAATGAACCCATGATAGTCAGTGTTTATAAGACAGTAAGATACCTAAACCTTGCTTAAATTGGTTGAACCGTGACCTCAACGATTGTTTGTATTCGGCCACAATGATTGCCCTTAGTAGCCTCAACGGCAGCTCATACATGATCTTTATAATTATCCAACTAATATGTTATCAACGACAACTAGAGTTGTGTCGTAAACCTAAACCTAAACCGGCTATTCCATATACTTCCGGAGTTGACTTTGCTTGTTTACTTCTGTGGCCAATATCTCTACATTTATTATGGTAGACTTCATTATCTTTTTTTTGTCCAACTCCTACAGTTCGTATATCTATTAATTAACAATTGATATTTGAAAAACATATGATTTATTTTTAGCATTATAGTACCAAAAAGAGGGGTTTTATCCTAAGAAGTCCCTAAAACGTAATGAGTTGTATATACATAATGTAACTTAATGCATTTTTATGGAGAATCGAAGGGGCCATAGACTCACTAGAAGAAAGACCCTCAGAGAAAGGGTCTTTGGTTGACTTGATTTGTTTTTCAATCTTAACAAAGTGTCAATGAACACACCACCAGCCATGAATGAAGAAAGCCAACTAGACATTTTTGGCCTTTCCATCTACTAAAGATCACAAACCACAGAGATACACACGCCCATATTGTTCACAAATTCTTAACGATTTTCACTCATACTTGTATGGCCCTCTTCACACTGTTTGGAGGAATCACAAACCCAAGCCTTCTTTCTTCAAACGAGTACTCAATCTCTTCTTCATTTTCCCTAGTTGAATTCTCCATAAACGAGGATGGCGGATATGCCGGTGTCATAGCTGTCTGCATCGGAGCTGAAACTGTTGCAGGAGTGCAAGGATAGGAAGGTAATTTCATTGCCTGTGGAGTCCTGTTCTCTTCGTCTGCAGCTGCTGTTGTCGTTGTCTTTACTGGAGTGGACAGTAGAGGATTCTTGGTCATTCTATTGAGGTCCTCAAAGACGTTTGGTGTGTTCACTCTTGAAGATGTTGTGGATGATATCGGTGAGAAAGGCCTTCGGATTGTTTGAGACTCCATATTATCACGGCCATTGAAGGACATGTTCTTCACTGGAAGATTGCCAATCTCCAAACCTCTCCTCACTGTAACAAAAATTGAAATTATGTTTTGGCTGTTGTTACTTGCTTCTTATTTGAGAAAAGTTGAGAAATTATACCATTTGCATTTGTGAGTCCCATGTCATCTTCTGCACGTTGCTCGGCCTTCTTTCGTGTGTGTGGTGTGGCTCTGTTGGAGTGAACTGAATCAGGTCTAGGAGTTTGATGCATTGCTCCTCCTAGTGATAATCTCCTGTTACTTGCACCACATCCTGCTGAGTTTCTTGATGGCTTTTTAGCACTTTGAAGTTTCATTGGACTTGGTTTTGAACCAAAAAGTGCCTCCTGCTCTGCAATGAGCTGTCCTTGAAGCTTCTTCTGCTCCTGTTATGATTTTTAGATTTAATTATTATCATGTTTTAAATTTTATACACTTCAAGTGTTTTTAGAGGACATACTCTTTGTCTCCTCTTTTCTTCTTCCTTCTCTTGCCTAAGGAAGTTGTACTCTTCAAGCATTGAAAGAAGGCGAACCTAGATAGAATAAAAAGAAATCAGAAACATTAAGAAGAAATTCCAAATTTTGAAATGTAAGCACTATGGGGTTATATACTTACACCATCATATGTGAATTCTATGCCTCTTTCCTGTTCCCAAGCTCTAGCCTTAGTAGCCAATGTATCAACCATTCCTGTTTAAGTGAAAAACTTCTGAGTAGATGCAAATACAAGTAAATCTATCCAAGACCCTTTTGCAAGTAAGTTACCAGGAAGCTTATTTACTAAGGTTCGGGCTTTCTCAGCACGCTTGAGTGTTAGATGAGCACCTCGGCCAGCATTATAGCGATTATCATCCTGAGAGTAACAAGTAATCAGATCAGAGAGGTTATTTAATCATAAGGTGCAGTCAACTTACAGAAATGAACATAAAATGAAGTACCATATTATAATCCTCAAGCCATGATTCCTCCTCACATGCAGACAACCATTTCTCAACTCTATCTAGTATTTCCTTTCGGCTAAAAGCCTCTTCTTTGACTTTCCCAACCTCAAGCTCAATTTGTTCAAGGACAACAGCCGGATCCAGTGCTCCTAAGGAAAGAGTACACACTTAAGGAATGCACAAAGCAATGTGAATGTTAAAATATGATACAAAGTGCAAGTTGAAGGTACCAGATTCTATGGCCTCAATAACAGATTCTGTATCAACATTGGTTTCTGGTACCAAGTGTGTCTTTCTACAAATATCTTCTAGCTCTGATCTCTTTTTCATCACAAGTTCTTTCATCTTGCTTGATTTCAGTTCTTCCAACCGAGAAACTTCTGCCTCAACCTACAATTTGCTCGTGTGTAAGATTATTTCTGCCTAAGATACTTCAAGCTGGCATAAACAGGCAGTTACTCACATAATTTATGAAGTCTGATGAAAGCATGTTGGGGTCAGTTATCTCATCTTCTGAAGCAGCTATGTTACATGTAACATTTTGAAATGCTTGTTGCTCCTCAATAGGAGTATCCATTAAGTTCCATAGTTCCAACATTGTTGTTCCAAGATCTTGGAGCTGCATTCAACACCAACAGCAAGGTAATACAAAAGAATTAAACAATACTGCTTAATTAGAAACAGATTTATTCCCATTTTCTCACCCTTTGCATCCTTTGAACTTTTAGTTCTCGCAATCTCATTATTGTAGACTCAAGAGCCTGAATTGTATCATTGCTTAAGCTAAACGTTTCTTGAGATCCAGATAAACTGGGATGCACCTCATTCAATGTTTGCTTGAAGTCCAAGCCAAGAACGGAGCAAAGCACATTCAAACAATTAAGGTGAAGCATAACTTGGTTAAGGCGATCACTCTGCATGGCACAAGGAGATTTACAAACCAGAGAAAATCAGGATGATTGGAATACAATCGTTCAAAGGTGATATATTTAATGGAAATGTGTAAAATCTTAAAAAAATTTACTTTCTCCTTCTGGAGTGTCTGCAGTTGTGTTTGTAATTCTCCTAGCCTTCGAATTGTTAGGTCAGTCTCATCTACATCTGCTGTAGTGAGGTTTCCAGTGATTCCATAAATTTCTTTTGAAACCTTCTGAATCTGCACTATGATTTCAATGAATTGATTTTTTCTCTCCAGTTTCTTTTTACGCATCTCTTCCACTTGTGGATGAATCGTAGAGAGTTCCTCCTTCAAGCTTCCAGCCTTTTGCTCTGACTAAATCACATAGAACCAAATATTACTTACAAACCATGTATATGTCAAGTTATATCACTAGGTTCTCAAGGTATATCAAATTGCTGACAATTAATCATCTGGGTGATAATAGAAAACAATATTTTCATTTACCTTAAGAATCTGTTTGATATTTTAACTGGTAATCATCAGTAGGTTATTCACAATTACATTACTGCACTTCATGCTACATATAAATGTGATCTCAAATTCAAAACAGTTCAATTCGTCTGATGTACAACAAATCTTGTATTTAATCAAATTTCAGGAAACAACTGGAAAATGTGATGATGCCAAGTCAAAGTATTATCATATACTTCCTACCTGTCTAATATGTACTGGACGCTCTCCCATTGCAGAACAGATGGATGCAAGTTCTGCTTCAGCCTCAGCAATCGCCTGTCGTAGTTGTGCTCTACTACGATTTGCCTGATCAACCTTTCTTCTATATACTTCCATGCACTCTCGCTCAAGTTCTAATAATATCTTGTCTCTATCAGTTTCGGTTTCTCCCACTTCATCCCATATAACCTAATTGGGAAACAAAATTGACATCCCAATCATACACTTGCAACCAATAGTAGTTAAAGAAGACATTCATATATCAAAATATAAAGTAAGCCGTCCCGTGATATACCTGAAGTTCAAACAAGAGGGTTCCACATGTTGTTTCCACTTGTTGGAGTGGGTCACTTTGAGCAGTAGCCATCTATATTGCAAGAAGTTTAGCCACAACAACTGTTTAGCTGGAACAAGAAGCAGGTTTAATGTTAATCCAAATATATAATGTAATGCTAAATCTGGGTCAACCAATAAAACCAATCAATCATTTCTTAGTGAATGCTCTCTGTGATCCAATTTGAACAAATTAAGTCACGTGATAACTGGAAAGGCATTCATTCTACATTAGCCAACATTCACATACATGGGTATGAACTCATCCCAAAAACAATCAAATACTAGCGCAACGCATCAATTCAAATGCTCATAACCGCAATTTAAACAAAAAGGCCTAAATTCGAGCTTCGAGAAAGACACGTTATTTGTAATGGTAAATTTCGCAAATGCACACTATCGGGTGAGACAATCTTATTTCACAAATGGGTGTAGAGGCAGGACAGGAACAGGTGAAATGTTTCCACAATTACCTAAATTCAACCAAACTTGAGGAATTTGGAAATAAAAACAAGGTTTTCTTGAATCATAGACATCAAAATAGAGGTTTGGGAGAGAATTAGGGTTTCAACAATGTTAAGCTGAAGCTCAATTGAATTGCATCTCAATCAGGAAGGTACATACGTTGAATGAGGAAAGCGAAGGAAACGACTATCTAAAATTAGAAACAAACGTAAACACATGATTAGATTAGATTACCTACCTGGAAAAAGACAATCTGCAAATCTTGAAGCGAACCCTAGAGAGAGATTTTTGGGGAGAGAAGAAGCGCAAAATGGAAGGGTATGGAGGAAGGACCACGGGAGAAGAATAGAGAGACGTTTGAGAAAATAAGACCGTTGGGAAAGGAATAGTTTTAATAAAAAGGCGTCGGTGTAACGTTGTGATTTTTGAAATAGCTCCGATTTGAATTTCAAATCAAGCAGAGGCAAGTTGGGATCTTGTGGAGGAATGAAAAGACGCGAATACCCCCATCCTTTAAAACGGACGACAGCAAGCATACCAATATCATTTTTATTTGTTACGAGAACAACTAATCTAGTAGTGACACTTAAGACCCAAAACTGTACCGAATCGAAAACCGCAACAAAATATTTCGGTTTAAGTTCGGTTTTGAATCAAAAAATTCAGTTCGGTTTAGGTTGAAAACCTATATTAAATCGATTAAAGAATAACCGAAACATTCGGTTCGGTTTACATGAGTCGATATTTCGGTTTACAAGGACCGAAAAATCAGTTTACAGAAAACCGACTAAGAAGTTCTAAAATCATGTATTCCCGTGTGTTGTGTACCAAACGAATTAATTGTTTAAGGTTAAAAACAAACAATTTTAAAAAGGGTGTTGCTATATCCACACCAATTAATTACTTCATGTACGCTATAATCATGCGCCTCTTGAGCCGTATATCAAAAAAGTATATTCTTCTCTTCCCAATTTCATTGCTTTTTGTCTATCAGTTGAGTTGGAGTTGATAAAATCAATTTATCGTTTTTCAGCGAACTCGATCATTGAAATCTTCCGATAGACCAATTCCAGATGAAGCCAAGACGTCTACTCTTTCGCCTGCCGCCTCTTGTTCCACCTAGAGCGCCTTAGTCGCAATACCATCCACGTCGGCGCTTCCGACTACCCTTACTTAAGAGCTTATATATATTCTAGGATGGAATGTTTTCCGTCCTTGGTGTTGAGTTTGCTTGTTTGTTGAGTTGATAACTCGAGTGGTGCCATTGGTGCTAGGTATAATTCTGACGCAACAATTGTTCGTGGTCTCGTAGGAGAGGCTTTGGGTTTGCTTGTTCGGGACATTTGCAACACCTGTGTTGTTTAGTGATTGCTCTCACAAGAATCCAACTAATTTCCATCTTGCACTCATTATACTACTTGTTGGACATAGCGCTTTGTCCAAATGAAGTTCATGGAACATTTTAGAGAAGATACTGCAAGTCAAGTTGCAAATGATGTAGTTGGCTGGTTGTTTTATTTTGTGCTAAAGATAAATCGATCAAATTATACGAGAGAAATGTGAAGGATCCATGAAGGCCAGCAATCGGCTTGGATTTGATGTCTCCAATGCTTCGATACATTTGGTATATACACTTAACTTTTCCACATAAATGCATTGGTTTATTCTAAAAGTTGCAGTTTTTATGAATCTATGATGCTTGATTTTTTTATATAGATTTTCCTTGCTTTGACCATGGTTGGTATTTGGATTTCTCAATCAAGCTCCTTGAGTCTTGATTCTAGCAAAGCCAAAGACATCGTTGCTTCTATATATGCAAATCTTGAACGAAAATCTACGATAAACTCAAGTAATGAATTATATATGAAGTCTTTTAGTTGAGAACTTGAGATCAAGGGAGATATTGAACTAAGGCATGTTAGCTTCAAAGATCCCACACAACCTTACAATCAAATCTTTAGTGACATCAACTTGTCTGTTCATGCTGGAAAGATAATTCATGGTATACTTGTTTAGACAATCACTCAAGTAGGAGTGGAAAATCAAATGTCATATCCTTGTTGTAAATGTTTTATGATCCAAATTTCGGTATCATCGCTCTTGGTGGCACTGACATTCAAAACTTCCAGCTAAAACTGTTAAGGCATCAAATGGGTCTTCTAAGCCAAGAGCATGTTTTTAACGATACAATACATACGAACATTGCTTTCAAAAAGGCAGGAAATGCAACTGAAGTAGTCATAGATGTAGAGTTGGCAAGCACTCAAAAGTTCATCAATGCACTACAACAGGCAATACTACTTACTATTTTGAATCCACTCGAAGCTTGATTAATACATGTGAAGACTTATTTTGATGGAAGGGATACGATACCACGGTAGGTCAGCACGGAGCCTAGTTATCAAGAGGACATGAGGAGTTGCAATTGCTCATGCCATAGTAAAGAGCTCCCAAAAGGCTACTCTACACGAGGCTACAAGTGCACTTGATGTCCCAGGCTATTATTTTGAATCTACTCAAAGCTTTTCCACTGTATATGCATGTCACACACCACCACCACTTCCTTCGGGACGTACCGTCTTATGTCGAACCGTTTTCCGTTGCCTTGTCGTTAAAGGGAATTATTGTTGGATTGTTGTGAATGAACAAAGGAATGAAGAAGAATGACCGAGCTCGAGAATGAAAGCTTGGCAAGGTCTATGTGTAGTTGTATAGTTAAGATTTGGTTAAGGAAGAAGGTAAAAAGGAGGAAATGTGGGTTTTACTTCATGCGCATCAAGAAGCGCATGTAGCTTGCTTTCGAATCCCTCAGCTTTTTGTGCGCCTTATATGCCGCGTAGATATTGACGTGGATTTAGAAATATTTTGGCGTATATACAACAATCGGCTTCTAAAAAACAAAAAAACTTAAACTACTTAACAAAATACACAAACATCCAAAATACAAATGAAATGCAAATTATACAATACACTTCTCAAGTTCAAACTTATTCATGATTCATCCATAGGAGTATATTAAATCCATTGTTCACCAATGACCAATTCACCATGATTCATCAGGTTCACCTACCAATAAGAAAATTCATAACAATATCATACCTGTTACCCTGAATTTTAATAGTTAATAAATTGATAATATTATATAGACATACCTCTTGACTTGACTCTATGTCAAACATATAAAGGTTCCTTTTCGACGACAATTATGAGTTCAGTGGGAGAGCAATTCTTCCAACTCATATACACATAAAAACATTGATTTTCAATGAAATCAAGTAAACAATTAGTGTCCATTCTTAACATTTTATACAATATTACGATTAAGTGAAATTTTAAGCATTACCTCTTTGTATTTTCATCATCTAAAGTTTCGTCACCAATAGTGACATCGTTCAAGTTACACTTAGTTTTTATGCAAGTAGTCAATCTTGTACACAGAGAATACCTTTTTATTATAGAAATATATACATTTATCAAATATCCAATTCTACCAAGTCTTGCAACACAATAGAAAAGTATAAGATATGCAATGAATCAGTCCACGAAGTCGGTGTAAGACGTGTAATATAATGAGCTAGTGTATTACCCGAACGACGAAAATGCATACACTTATAAAAATCAAACAAAGAGGGTAGAACAATATAATTTGCAAGAAAAGTGGCTTCATAAGTTTGAAAAAACCATAGATGACCATCCTGTGTGTAATTGGAGAATGCTCTGCAATTCTAATTTGCGAGAAAAGTAGCTACAATTCTAATACTAAGGTCACTAAGGCACAAACACACTCAAGAGAAATACTATATATCAAGAAGCATGCAACAAACAATGTCTCAGTTATTATCTTTTCTTTTGGTGAAATTAGTCATCTTTTTCCAAATTTTTATGGTAACGCAAGAGTCTCCCAACCCCGCCCCCACCCCCGTTAACTAGTAGGACTAGTTTTGATGCATTTTTCCCGTATACGCTATTGGATTGATCGCAGAAAAATCTTCTGACACCCTCGGCCTGGACAGAAAGCTACGAAACGTTATAATACACTTGTGCCTCTTTGTAGAAATTTAAAGACAGTGATCTAGTTCATTCATTTTATTTTGCAATCATAACACACACACTACCCTAGTGCACACTCAGTATTATAAAGGTAACTAAATGAGTCATATGAACTCACCTTATCCCTACTGGTCTCAACGTTTCTCGCGATCTTGCCAGTCAGAGATCTGAATTTCCTGATCAACCCTTAGAACTATATCAACCTTTATCACTGCTCGACTTATCATTCTAATTAATCAGGTATGATATATAGCATCGATACCCCGACGTTTCCTACACCCTAGGCTTACGGACCTAGATGTCCATTCTAAGTTCTCATCCATCAACACATTTGTTTCCTTAAAATCTCGCTATCTTTGAAGTCCGTATTTCGTCTATCGTTATCGATTCGCTTAACTACTCATAGTTCTCATTCCGATTCCACTAACATAACATTTCTCAAATTCTTTTAATTCCAACATTCCGGTCCTTCCAAACTAGTTTCGCAACTATCATTCATCTCAACATTTCACTATTTAAGCGTAATACCATTCACTAAATCAATCCCCTACATTATCACAATTAATTAAAAAATAAATTTAAAATTATATAATTATCTATTATCGGAAAATAAATTAACCGGAAATAAAAACGGGTCTCGGGTCTAACCGGAATTGGATGTAGTGCAAAGTTTAATGGCGTCGGATGGCGAAGCAGATGGTCATGGGTTCGAACCCGGGCGTTGGCAACAAAGGTATAATAGTAGTGTCAAGATGTCTCGGCTTCGAGCTCTGCCGGCAACAGTACACAACAATTTCCGTTAAAAACGATGTCGATGGTCTTGGGTGAAGAAACTGTCGTGGTGGTGGTTAATATGACTTCAAGACGACATTTAATGTTTTGGCCGTAACTCCTGCCTTCAAGTGGAGCAATCGATGGCGTTGTTACTTGCTGGAAGAGGAAAGAGAAATGGTATCGGTGTGGTTTGGTTTAAAAATAAAAGCTTGACTCGGAAAAATCTCGGTTCGGTTATCTTTTCGATATTCGAAAGGTTATCGGAATCAAAATTAAATAAATTAATTAAAGTAAATAAAATAACGAAAATTTTTCTAAATTTTCCGGTTATTACATTATATATTTATATTAGATAAACCCATATATAATACGAAAATTAAACTTTAAATAATACTTAATGTTATATGTTTTACACCAGTGGATTATGTTGATACATTCTCTCGGCCCGATACCAAATTGGCCCACATGGGAACAATGGTGACATGGGCCTCAAAATGAAGTTGGGCGTCTGGGTTGTAATACTCATCAAGGTTACCATTGATATTTGCTCATCCAAGACTCTAATGAAACATATGCTTAGGTTGCTTACCACAATTTTCTAAGGTCGCCTTTGAATGTTCATTCTCTGAGGGAGATATCATACCTAACAGCCACCACAATTGACGGTCATACACTACATACTCCTTCAAACACGCTAAAAATTAAAAGGGAAGAAAGTTGATCTCTAATACAAATTATCTGTCATAACCAAACAAATCAAACTAGCCAACTAGGTACTTTCAATTCCAACCATGAAAATGAATTCACAAGAACTCATCATACTACTCCTTACCCTGTTTATTTCTGCATCTCTGAAGCCCATCCATGGTACTGAGATCGCTGTTTACTGGGGCCAAGACACGAACGAAGGAACGTTGCGAGCAACTTGCAACACTGGAAACTACCAATACGTTATAATAGCTTTCCTAAACACATTCGGCAATGGGCAGACCCCAGTGCTGAATCTAGCCGGGCATTGTGACCCGAGTGAGTTCATGCACCGGGTTAAGCAACGACAGTCTTGTGCCAAAGCCGAGGGATCAAAGTATTCCTCTCAATCGGAGGTGGAACCGGGTCCTACTCCCTCTCCTCAGCTAATGATGCTAACAAAGTAGCCAATTACCTTTGGAACAACTACTTAGGAGGAGTCAACTCTAAGTCGCGTCCTCTAGGGAGCGCGATTTTAGACGGGATTGACTTTGATATTGTATCCGGAACAGGCCAGTACTGGGATAAACTCGCCGAGGATCTGGTAAAGCTCGGGCAAGACCGAAAAGTCTACTTGTCGGCTTCCCCGCAATGTCCATACCCAGACTCTAACCTCAATGCTGCAATATCTACCGGTCTATTTGACTATGTATGGGTGCAGTTTTTCAATAACCCGCAATGTGATTACGAGATTGGAGATGATACTAAGTTCTTGAACGCGTGGAGCAAGTGGACCTCCTCCCTAGCCAAAACGGTATTCCTTGGCTTACCGGCTTCAGCTGCTGCAGCGGGCAGTGGATATATTCAGGCTGATGTTTTAGTTTCTCGGGTTCTTCCTAGTATCAGTGGCTCTAGCAAGTATGGAGGCGTCATGCTCTGGTCTATTGACAATGGATACAGCTCTTCAATCAAGGAACATAATAGCAACGCTGGAATTTTTATGTGTTACTAGCTAAGTATCCTAATCACAATTTGTGTTTTTATATCTGCTGATTTATATATTGGACTGTATGGACATTAAAATGCAAGATTTCGTCAAATTATGTGTATCTTCTGCAAAATAGAGATTTTGGTTGCTGAAAATCGAAGACATCTCTAGGAGAGATATGTCAATGTACGTTGTGCATAAATAATTTGAAACATGCTTAGGTTGTTTACCACAAATTTTCTTCAACAACTACGAGAATCTTTAACGACAAGATCGATCATGTAAACAGATGGGCTTGGAAACATTAACTGGCCATATTAAAATGAGATGTGGTTAAATGGGACCATGCATGCATGCATTAAACTTTCTCTAACTTGGTAATAAGTACAAATAAAAATCCTCATAGATCTTGCACTTGTTCCCTCTCCCGGACCCATCTAGAGAAGGCCTCGAGTGTTTTCATGTCAGCTCTATAGTGCTTCTGGGTGAACTCAAGAAATGTAGGCCATGTAAAGTCCGGGTAAGCCCTAGGGTTCTCCTCGTCCACCAGCTCCCTCGGCGCTCTAACCACCCTATCCGCCTTCGGACATAGGAAGAACGCCAGCGACTTCCTCGCCGTCGCCCTATTCACCACTGCCCTGTGCAAGCAACTCTTGTACCTCCCGTTCGACAACGCCTGCATTACATTGCATGCACCCCAATTCAAAACTTACTATTTATATATATATATATTGTCTCCATCATATCTTATCATATTTTATTAGTGCTTATATTGTACTCTCTAACATTTTTTTAATGTAGCTAATAGTTTATTTTGTCGGCCAGCCTTTTCATAAAGTAATTAATAAGCTTTACCCAATATATTCTATGCCTAGTACCAAATTACATAAAATTAATTGACAATAAAAAAAGCGTTTCGTATTGATTGATTACCATGAAGGTGTCGCCGATATTGACGACAAAGGTGTCAAAGCGAGGAGTAATGGAGCACCACTCGCCATCGACAAGCACTTGAAGGCCGTTGACATGATCTTGGTGGAGGATGGTAAGGGAGGTGGGATCGCAGTGAGGTCCGGTGCCAAGGGCGAGTTCGGGTTTTTGGCATGGAGGGTAATAGTTGAGCCTCATGACTGAGTCGTTGCATTGGAAGAAGTCACGGAAGTATTGTCGTCCAACTCCGAGGCTAATGCCTAGAAGCTCCATGATTCTTAGGGAGAGTATGTTCATAGCTTCACAATACTCTTGGTACAACTTTCTAAATAGATACATAAGATCATCATATGTATTAGTCTTGTGACACTTTAAGTCAAACTCATAGAAAAATGGTATTTACTTTTCGATAGAAATAATGTTATTATAGCATCTCTAACTTACATGAACATTATATTATTTCAATTATAAAGTTGATGTGACTTTGCCTGATCAACATATTATTCATTTCACCTATCGAGTTTTTCTTTTGACTTTTCAAAAATTTAACATGTAATACAAGGTTTCACTATGTGTGTTTGTTTTTCTATGGTCTAGGTTGTTTTCTAATCTATTTATAGTTCGAAGACCAATTCCTACTTCGAGGCATGATTATTATTGACACAAGAAAAATTGAATTTTTAAATGAATTTTAGTGGATATGTCTGTGAAGTTCAACTGACTCTAAATTAAGAATAAAAAAGTTTGAATGCGAAAAGTTTTTTTGCTCACCCCATATGTGCAAAATCATCATGTAGTTTGGTCTTGAAGTATTCTTCAACAACCTTGGAGTTGGTCTCTCCCTCAGAAGAGTATGGGAATGAAAGAGTCTCTTTCCAAGGGAGCTTGCATGAGAACCTATTAGTAAAGCTACTAGCATAGCCACAATGCTCTCCAAGCTTCCTTTGAGCTCTTTGCTTCTCGGTCAAGGGAAGTTCAAAGAATTCATCCATAAACTTGTGTGCATGCTTAATCAATTCGGGCTCTACACCATGGTTCTTGACGAGGAAGAACCCGTGTTTCATGCAAGCCTCTTGAACAAATCTTGAAGCATTGTTGGTGGCTTCAAATTCTCCTTTAATGAAGCCGTCTAACTCGATGACAGGTACTTCGAGTTCACGAGCTTTACATGAAGGCTTTTCGTCGTCTGACCAGACAAACTGATCTGGTATATCATCTTCGTTTCTAAGTATTTTGGAGTCGAAAACTAGAGAGTGGGGTTCTCTTTCATGATTATTGTTCATAGTTTGAGGAGTTGAGAGATTGGTGATTCTCATGCACTCTATGGCCATTTTGCATGAAGTTTTTTTTTTGTTATTGTGGGAATTTGGCTATGCAAAGGAATCCACAAAGGTAGGAACTTTATAGGTAATTTTCTTTGCAAAAAAAGGGCTTGAAGAATTTGAAATTTGCATACAAGGGTCTTGAGGAAACAACAAAATAGGGAAGGATCAAGCTCTTTCTTGTCCTTTTTGTTATGCTTCTCCCGATGGATTTTGTGTCCTTGTACGAAATAAAAAATTGTAAGATAATATGCATATATTGATTTATTTTGAAATTGAAAAAAAACAGGTGTTATCGTTTGTTGCTTAGTCACTTACTAGATTTACTGCCATTGGCTATCTTAGGATGACGAACATATTGATTACGCCAAAGATAATCTCTTTCCTACAAAACAGACCTGACAAATTTTAATTTATGTGATATTTCAGATAGACTCGGGATTAAAAGACAAATTTATTTGTAATCGGTGAGTTTAAACGCACATAGAAATTGGTAAATTAATTTATTTTAGATAGACTCGGGAGTCGGGATAGACGATAGGCTTAAACTCAATACATAAGCTCAACAAAGTTATACCCTAAAATCAATTAGTGATAAAAAGAGTAAACAACTGACCTTATATTTCAGGTTCGAATTGTCTATCCTCACTTTAGATGTAGAAACTTCGATATAGACGGACCGTAAAGCGGGTTGTGTGCATACGAACACACGTGTACATTAGGGTTCAGCTCAAAATATAAGCCCTACAAATTTCAACTTAAAACCAATCGTCAATAGTAGGAGTAACCTACCGGTTTTATATACTTGGTTCGGAATGTCTATACTCTATATTTTAGTTGGGATTTATTGTGAAATAAAACAGGTGTTATCATTTGTTGCTTAGTCACTTACTGGATTTACTGCCATTGGCTATTTTAAGATGGCGAACCAAATATAGATTTCGCCAAAAGATAATCTTTTTCCTACAAAATAGACCTGATAAATTTTGATTTATGTGATATGTGAGATAGACTCAGGATTAAAAGAAAATTATTTGTAATCGGTGAGTTTAAAGCACACAAAAATTGGTAAATTAATTTGTCGGTTTGTTTGTAAAGTAGGATATAGACCGACAATACGGTGGGCCGGTGTGTATAACAGCGTCTTAGGTTTAAACTAAATACATAGTTATACCCTAAAATCAATTAGTAATGGAAGGAGCGGTCTATCGACCTTATATTTCAGGTTCAGATTGTCAATTTTCACTTTAGATGTAGGAACTTTGATACAGACGGACCGTAGAGTAGGGTTGTATGCATAGGAGCACACATGCACATTAGGATCCAACTCAACACATAAGTCCTACAAGTTTTTATCCTAAAACCAATTGTCAATAGTAGGATTAGCCTACTGGTCTTATATACTAGGATCGGAATGTCCATACTTTAGTTGGGAGAACTTATTATATCCAATAGTGTTGTTAATATATATATATATATATTTTAGGGTCAAAAATGGGAAGAACTCTCAGCCCTGGGATCAAAATGGTGAACAACCGTGATTTTATCCTCTTATGGACAATGAGCACTTAGGTTAACGGTTGTTAACAACGTCTTTTGTTCACACTTTTTTCTTCTTCCTCCTTTCTCCTTCAATTTCTTTATTCCATATTTTCTGATTAGATTTCTCCAATTTCAATTTATCTATTTCTTTCATTCGATATCCGTTAACAATGTTGTTCATTCACGCTCCTTTCTTCTTCTTCCTCCTTTGATTTCTTCTTTGCATATTCTCAAATTTCTTCAATTTCAATTATCTGATTCGATTTCTTTCATTATATTTATGTTATAATTATCTTCTTCTTCTTTAAACTTTCGATCGATGTATCACAAGGGATTGAAGCAACGAGTCGAAAATTTTGCGATTTCAATCGAAGTTCGGTAGTTAAACTAAAAACAAATTACATATAAACTGTTAGTATAAACAATTTGAACTAAATTGAACAAAAATATGAACTAAGAGAAAAGGTGAAAAAATTTGCATATACAATTGAACAAATTACGTAAATACTTTAACAAATTGCATATATAATTAAAACAAATTACATAAAAAAAAAAAAAGAAGTTACAAATTGAATATATAGTTGAACAAATTACATAAATACTTTAAGAAATTACATAAATACTTTAACAAAGTGTATATTTATAGTTGAACAAATAACATAAATAGTTGAACAAATTACATATACAATTGGAACAAATTACATATAAATTGTTAGTATAAACAGTCTGAACTAAATTAAACAAAAATATGAACTATTATAACAAAAAAAATATGAACGAAGAACGCTCTTTCAACAAAAGTCTTTCTTCTTTCAACGCAACATTCATATGAATTGTTAGTCCAAATAATTTGAACTAAATTGAACAAAAATGTGAACTATTAGAACAAACAATATTAACTACTTTAACAAATTGCATATACAGCCATAACAAGTTACATAAGAACTGCTAGTATAAACAATTTGAACTAAATTGAAGAAAAATATGAACCAAGAGAAAAAGGTGAAAACAAATTACTTAAGAATTGTTTATAAAAATAGTTTAAATTAAATTAAACAAAAAAATGAACTTCATCATAAGAAAAAAACTTCGCTAAATGGAAAATAAACTATGTATTGAAAAAATGAACTTCTATCATAAGAAGAAAAAAATGAACTACTTGAAAATGCTACTTAATCGGCAAGAACAATTGGTATGTCAAGAAGATGACCGGAATTCGTAAAGAGTCGTCAGTCTGTGAGCATTTTAAAACATTCTTGACATCAACCTTGAAGCTACTAGCTTTTTGTAAATTGGAGTGAGTTAAGGTTCATCCCTTTATCGAATAAGAGAATATGGAAAGAAGAAATCGAAGGAGGAAGAAGAAATGAACGTCAAAAGCTTTCGAACCGTTTTGAACAAACATAAGATTGAATATGGTATCGTTGTTGTCGATTTTCATTCCAATTTTATTTTTGTTTGGTAAATTCATCAATTTACTCTAGTTTACTTGAAAATCTCCAGCGATTTCAGATATCGAAAACTGCTTTTGTTTTCATTTTTTATCCGATGAGGAAAGGGAAAGAAGAAGAAGAAAAAGACGACAAAGAGTTTTTAGAAGCTAACGGCTTTAACGTTTTAATTTTCTGTTCCAATTAAAAAAGGAGATATTACAATAATAAAAGAGATATTAGTGCTCAAAAAAGTTTAATTAAAACAAAATAGAAATGTTTAAGGAAATAAAAATTATTATGTTATTTTTGTGTGTTAAAAACCTTTGTATTTATTTTAGTCTTTAAATAAATATAATTTTTAATAGTTTAGTAATAATTCGTTTTTTAGAATGATTTAATTAGTATCTAAACATACCCTAGTTAATAATATGCATGTTACATAAACCTTTTTCCTTTACAACCTTATTATAAATTAAGTAACAATAAGATAAGATATGAAAAATGAATTAAAATTGATATATATATATATATATATATCAATTTTCAAACCATAGTTATTATCAAAGGTCACACGATGAGAGAAGAGCACCGCAGCCGCCCATGCAAAAGTCATTTGCCACCAACGGAGAATTTGCATCATAATATAATATACATAATTCTTATTTATTTATTTTTTTAAAACACCCATTTTTCTGGTATCGAGGAGTTAGTATTAACGCGTATTAATGGTTGTCGTTATGTGTCTTTTGATATTAGTTTGTATTAAGAATCGATGTTATGAGTCTCTTTGTTTGCATATAGTTAATGTAAACGTGCCACTTAGTTTATTTTGTATTCAGTATATAAACGTTGGTGATAACTAATGAAGTTGTGTAGGGAAATTGTTTTCATCTTTCTCTTCTCTTTCGAACATTCACATGGTTTCAAGAGTATAATTTCTCTTCTTTTTTCTCGGTAACCTCTTGTCTTTTCACCGGTCCCACCACCATGACAAACAACAACAACACCGGTTTCATGTTTACCTCCTCCTCTATTTTAAACAGATTTGTGATGCTGATCACAAATTTTATATTGTCACCATGCTTAAAATTCTTAACAAAAAGCTTCCTTATTGTCACACCTCTCTAGACTAGTACATTAGTGTCACGGTTTCATGCCAAATGTTAGTCTATCCAAATATTATCGTTGATCGATATAAGAGCTTAGACTATCCCGTTTGATAACTACTTTTAACCCTTTTGTATATACATCTATAACAAATGCGACGAGATACACCAAAATCTATCGACATCGATCCTAGCTTTCCCACCAACAAATATACGATATAGTAACAGTAAGTACATAATAATTTAAGTTAAAAAGATGTGTTCCACCTCAAAAGAACAGTGTGTCCATTTGAGAGAGGGAGGGCCTGAGGCCCTGAGGGTCCGTCCTTTAATGCTTTGTATGTTTGTGGGCAATGGAGAGTCATGAAGAGCCAGCTGTGATACCACCATAACATGTTCATCCTATTCTTCTACAAGGTAAGGGCATTTTCGTAACTTCACTCTATGTTCTTGGCCCTCGACTTGACTTGTAGCCATCTCTAGATCTCAACCACCTTCAAAACCAAGATAATGATTTTCTTTCTTTAAACAAGATATTTTTTTGAATAGCATGGATTTATTGTGATTATAATTCATCCATTTGTATATGATTTTGTCAATTACTGTTTAACCTTTGTTGTGGGTCTCCACTCTACCTTGCTTGCTTTCTATTAATGGGTAACATGGCCAGACAATTCATGCTAAATATGGATTTAAAATTAAGACTTTTATTTTATAGGTATCGATTGGACCACTCATGGACTCACCTCCAACCAAAAAACTACCCTAAAAAGTATTACAATAGCCAAACCATGGACTCATGTCCATGCAAAAACTACCCCAAATAGTATATGTTTTCTTATAACTACTTCTTACATATTCATTGTAGTTTCGTATTCCTACGTATTCAGTTGGTCTAGTGGGATGTAGTGCTATACTTAGGGTTGTTCATCGGTCCGGACCTGGACTGAACCGGACCGGAACAAAGTTGACCAAATGGACCGGATTTTTTAAAAAAAAAAATTATTTTTTTATAAAAAAAAATCCGCACCAAGCCTATTCCGAACCAAGAGTTAATTAATTTAATATTTTTTTCACTAAAATTTTAATTAATTTAATTTTTTTTCATAAACTTATTTTTTTAAAAAAAAATATCGGTCCGGACCGGACCGGTTGTGGACCGAAACTCTTGGACCGAGGACCGGACCGAACCGAAAAATAAACAGTCCTAGCTATACTCCTTAAGTGATTAGCTTGGAGATTCAAACTCGAATCTTCTTGACAGCATGTATAAAAAAAGTACTTGACCTTCTTAAAAAAAAAAGAAGATTTATATATAATATAGTAATATACATTAGTATACTATGTAGATAGATTTATATTTATTGGTTAATATATTATTTTCTATTTTTATATTGAAGTATGATTACATTCACGTGTATGTAAAAGATTCACATTAATGAAATAAAATACATTTTAAGCCTCATATGCTCTAAATTATTTGTTTTTAAAAACAAGTTTAAATTATTATATTTAAGGAACAACAATCAATATTATTATATAAAAAAAAAATTACTACGACTACGCACGCCAAGTGCGTAGTTCAATTTTTTCAATTTTTTTTTTTTTTTCTCCGACTCCAACTACGCATCCCATATGTGTAGTTGGAAACCGGTCAACAACGTACACGAAATGCGTAGTTACGGTGACAAATAGTGATTTTCGTCGGTACGTCTAATAATCCCCTTAAAAGATTGCCAAGGTAAACTGATCTTTATCTATATGTGAAATAAAATGTTTACGTAACATCTTTTCATTATTATCATAATTATTTATTTAATTAAAATTTATTATTGACAAAAAAATGTGGTAATATATTGATAAATTGTCATCTTTATATCATTTTTATATTTTTATAAGAAAAAAAAATAGTATGGTAAAATTAAGCAATTTAAATTTTGGTTTAAAAGTCAACAAGCTATTCGTAACTAATTATTTTATATTAACATGAAATTTAATGGGTTAAATTGGGAAGTATGCCCTTTTTTGTATAAATGAGTACTAAGTAGGCTCCTTTTCATATCAATAGACAAATTAGGCCCCATTTACTTATCTTTAAAGATTAAATGAAATGGCAAATTAGGAATATGAAATTACTTAACCAATGCCCAATTGGTTTAATGAAAGCCCAAACCCAATTGTTTTAATAAAGGCCCAAATGTTTTAATAAAAGACAAGCCCAATTGGTTTAATAAAAGCCCAAACCCAAGTGTTTTATTAAAAGCTCAAGTCCAATTGGTTTAATGAAGGTCCAAATGTTTTAATAAAGGTTACGTCCAATACACAAGCTTAGGACAAGGCCCGATACACAAGCTTCGGACAGGGCCCGATACACAAGCATCAGACAGGGCCTGGTACACAAGCATCGGACAGGGGCCCGCCCAATACACAAGCATCGGACAGGGGCCCGCCCAATACACAAGCTTCGGACAAGGCCCAATACACAAGCATCGGACAGGGGCCCGCCCAATACACAAGCTTCGGACAAGGCCCAGTACACAAGCATCGGACAGGGCCCAGTACACAAGCATCGGACAGGGCCCAGTACACAAGCTTCGGACAGGGCCCGATACACAAGCTTCGGACAGGGCCCGATACACAAGCTTCGGACAGGGCCCGATACACAAGCTTCGGACATGGCCCGATACACAAGCGTCGGACATGGCCCGATACACAAGCCTCGGACATGGCCCGATACACAAGCCTCGGACATGGCCCGATACACAAGCCTAGGATATGGCCCAATACACAAGCCTAGGACCGGGCCCAATACACAAGCCTACGTCCGGGCCCAATACAAAGTATTAATAAATTTTATAGTTATGGTGTTTCGAACTCTGGATGATAGACCCTCCCTCCAACCCTTATACCAATTGGACTAGTTGAACTAGTTGAACTTGTGTATTCCATTTTTGTTTTTTGTAATGTTATACTTAAAACCGAAAGTTAATACACAATATTGATACACAATTTCAAATACACACTTCCGTTATTTACAAAAGTATGTCGTCTACACAAGGTCAGGTTACACAAGTCTAAGCTTCAAATACACACTTCCGTCGTTTACAAAAGCCCGTCGTTTACACAAGGTCAAATTACACAAGTCTAAGCTCAATCGAGTTACACAAGTCCATTCGAGTTACACAAGTTAAAGCACAATTGAAATACACAAGTTCAATCACAATCGAGTTACACAAGTTCAAGCACAATCGAGTTACATAAGCTCAAGCCCAATCGAGTTATACAACCCAAACTCAATCGAGTTACACAAGCCCAAGTTCCGTCGAGTTACACAAGCCCAAGGATGTTGTTATCAACATAGTTTCTATGAGCAAAGAGTGCACGTACAACAGTAAATGCCTTTGACCTTGGTTTATCCCACATTGCATAGGACCTACTCAAAGAGTGATTACAACCATTCGAATCCTGAATCATCACCTTGTGCACTCCTATAAACATATAATATACATAATAGTCTATAAAGTACGTATGAGTGAAAAAATGGTGATGAATGGAACAAAATAGGACAATTAAATAACCTGAATTCCAAAACTAATACTCCTTTAGCAAGGCGGAACAAATCTCTTGACCAATTCCAAAATCTCTTTTATTTGAATGCACAAACCCGCGTCGATTTTGCTACCTGGTAACTCTAGAACAAGACCTGGAGTAGGTACCCTTGATCCAACTTCTTTGCCGTATGCTTCCATCGATGATTTTCCAAATATTGCCGAAGATGCGACTGCGCTCTTGGACGTATGCTACTTAACTTGTTTTCTACACCTGCAAAAGATTTGTCTTGTTTCTATTCCATATGGATGACGGTTACCCGGACTAATATATATTTTATTTTAAATCAGTCTTCTAAATCATGATATGCTTGGGAGTAAAAATTTACTTGCTGTAAATTTGATTTTAATATTTCTAAATCAAGATTTAAATTGCCCTATCATGAAGCGGCATCCTTTATTTCCTCTTTTAATCATGATACCTCTTTGTTATTTTTGGTATAGTTTGCTTTGAACCACTTCACTATAAAATTGTTCAGACTGTTGAATCTTAGAAACATGTTTGGAGAAGTTAATCTGAAAGTAAGGTTTCAACCCAGAGAAAAAACACTGATTCCTGTTTTCTATATTATTCAGCCTGGATGGGGATCTGTATCCAAAAATTTCATGCATGATACTCCATTTGCAAGTGGTGCTTCTTCATATGTTACTAGCAGATTTCTACCTCATGTAAATCAACATTTGCAAGTGGCAGACTTCTTATATAAAAGGTATTTAATGCCATGTAGTTTATATTCCAGCAAGCTTAAAATCGACGCAGTTTTGTGCATTCAAATAAACGAGACTATGACTAGAAAGTTGCAATAGGGGATAGAATATTATTAAATCATTTAATCAAATGCTAAATCATTTCATCAGAGGAGATCTTAAATCATAAAAAGTTTGGTACAATTTAAAGGCTACCTTCGGTTGGTGTAATACTTTCTAGCACCATTAAGTATAAAGACATAGCTCTCCACAATTGAGATAAGTTTTGGCAGTAAGTAGCTTATTTTACTAGCTAGCAAACCCCTGCAAGATAAACCGGTGAACTTTATTGCAATTCTTTTTAGCATTGCACAACTTAAAATGCGTAAATGGATTCCACAGTTTGTTGTCTCCACATACAATATCCATTTGCAACTTAGTTTACCAATTGGTTTTGGATCATTAACACAGGACAAAATATGCATCCACAGGTCTAGATCAGCAACCTTTAGCAAACTAATTATAATAGTTGTGATGCTGAATAAAGCAATATTTTGTCAAAATTTATGGGACTTTAAGAATCCAAGCAAATACCTTGAACAATAATGCACGATGACGAGCCAATCCAATCGTCAACGAACCAAGAATAGAAAACCCTAGAAAAACAAATTGTCAAAAATCTAGAGTTTAGGAAACTAAAACGATGAATGAAAGGAGAGAGGAGGTTGAAAAGCTTACCCTAGAGGCCGGAGTTGGTGAAGAAGGAGTCGATCCATTCCGACGAAGGAGGCGAGGGCTTGGGAAGTAGGAATCCGGCGCTGCAGGGGAATGATTGAACAAGTTGTGACCTAGAAGGCAAACCGGAGAAGAAG
Organism: Fagopyrum tataricum; assembly: GCA_002319775.1. Classification (NCBI taxonomy): domain Eukaryota; kingdom Viridiplantae; phylum Streptophyta; class Magnoliopsida; order Caryophyllales; family Polygonaceae; genus Fagopyrum; species Fagopyrum tataricum. The sequence goes on from CM008285.1 coordinate 37,074,358, forward strand.
ATGCGCCAGACATATTTGGGCAGTGAATTCCGGCTCAGCAGTGGCTCGTTGTTTCCCGGCTGCCATCCTAGACGAACAGTGCTTCGTTGCTGCTAATGGGTGAAGATGAAGAAAATTGAAGCGGCTAATTGGATTGGGAAGAAAGGGTTAGTAATGTCAATTTACTGTTATACCCTTCTCATTCAGTAATTTTATAGTTAAAAATTTATAAAAAGAATTGAGGGGCCTGTTTTATATCAGCGATATAAAAAAAGGCCTTTGTAGCTCATTTTTCTCAAAATTAATAATATAGCTTACAAAAATGAAAGCAATAGTCATAATATTTACGTGCACCGGACTTCATGCACAAGTATAACGAAACTATGCTCAAAACACTACTCCTACGACCGTGCAGAGTGCACCCCCGACCCCTCCCTAAAATCCTATACACCAAAAAAAAAAAAAAGTAATTTTGATTCAATAGTCAACTTGGTAGTGTCCGCACTTGTGCGGATTTGTCTAAAAAATATTATATTTTTATTTTTATTTAATAAATTGAAGTAATTTTTATTATTTTTATAATTTAACTTTTGGTACGATTAATAATGAAATTGATTTCATTTTTAAAAATAGTTAAAACTCTACACAAATTAGATCTAAAATTAAGTAGATAGTTAGAAAATGGAATTTTAGGTTTTATCAAATATTAATAAAAATATTTGATGATTAAATAATATGATTTCAACAAATTAAAATAAAAATAGATATTGTGAGATCTTTTTGGTTGGATGTAGCAATATGTTAGATATGACAATTTTGTAATTAGTGAGTGACAATGTTGTAAATAAAAAAATACTTTTAGGTGAATAGCCTTAAAAATTGACGTGTAGACAAAATATAAGCAACTTTAATAATATATATACTAGTATAATACTCGCACCTTGTGCGAGTTTTTGAATAATAATATTTTATATGTATATATATTAGTTTTGATAAAAATTGAAAAAATATTATATGATATTTATAAAGTTATTTTACAAATATCAAAACATTTATTGAAAATAAATACCTTATTTTAAAGAGTAATTTTCTTCATTTTTTATAATATATATCTTTACTTATTTGTGGAAGAAACTTCATTTATGATATCGCAGGTGCTTATATTATTTTAATAATTTTAAGGATAGATTGTTTGTTGATTGAGAGATTAAGTAATAACATTAAAAAAAATTGTTATGAATTTGTATTATAGTTTGATAACGATTTTTTTCTCAAAATTATATATTTTTTAAATAATTTGTAACATTTAAGATAACTGAATTGTAAAAGAATTAAATGATTAAAATAAAAAAAATAACAATGTTTAATATGAACCCAATAATATATCTTTATTAATTAGAAATTAATTTAAATTATTAAAAACAAATTTCTAATTTTTTAAAAAAATATTCTAATTATTAATTAACTTTGTTAAATGTTCTAATTATTAATTAACTTACTTAAAAGATTAAATAAATAACAAAGTTAATCTTAATTCATAAGATTAACTTTATTAAATGTTATAATTATTAATTAACTTAATTAACTTTTAATTATTTTTCTGTTAAAAAGATTTTGTGAAGCTTCGGGAAGTGTGGTGCTGACACATGACAAAAAGTCCTCTGCTTTAATAGTACTAGTGTAATACCCGCACCTTGTGCGGGAGTGAATTTTAAAAACTGTTATTTTAGCATATTTCGAAATTATGGATTGGTCAAAACTGGTGTAATATCCACACCTTATGAGAAGTTTTACGATAAGTTAGTTCAGATTCACATGAGTTGCAAAATGCACGTTTATCTAATTAACTTAATACTAATTATTAATTTATTTTCTAATTACAGTTAGTTGTTGAGATTTATGATTCATTTAACCACGAATAAATTACCGAAATCTAAAGTAGTTATGTCATTTAAACAATACTCATATGTTTATGTGATCTTTTTTTATTTTTAGATATTCAACAATTCTCATTTTTTTAAAATAAATAGATAAAAAGTAGTTTTTCCATTTAAATAAAAATATTTTGTTACTTGCCTGATTTTTTAATTTATAGAATTTCACAATTTCAATTCCATGTAAAAATTAAATTAAAATTATTTAATGAACTACCGAAGACTAAAGGAATTTTTTTAAAAAAAAAACTATATAAAGTTAAATAATCGTAAGATAAAATTATGTAAAACTCAACCAAATCATGCAATTGACCAAAATGTAGAAATGTGCAAATTTGATGATTGCAATATGAGAAAATAATTTTTATTTAAAATTTTTTTAAATTATATAATTACTATTTAAATACTAAATTAAAAGTGCTGGATTTAAAAAGAATAGAGAAACAAATCCTTCTTAAAAAAAAGCCGAATGCAATTTGAAAAAATAATTGTTATTTAAACACTAAATTAAAAATGTTGGCTTTTAAATTGAATGAAGTCAAATTCAATTAATAAATTTGAGAAAATCAAAATAACATGAATTTAAAACATACTAACAAATCTAATATATTTCATAACTGTTTTTTTTATTAACATGGAAATAAATTCCTCTCATTACTTTAAAAATTAATTACATCGAGTTAGAGGGGAGACGGGCAACAAACTGCGCCGCCAACCCTTTCTGAATTGCAAAATCGATTCTCCCAAAAACAACATTTGATGACATGGAAATCAAAAATGGTTTTAAAAACCTGGTATTAAAAACTAATTAATTATTTGTAAAAAAATTATTTAAATTACTGAAATATTGTTAGATTTAAAATTCTTTAAACTGACGTTAATTCATGGAAGGACACATGACAAAAAATGCTTCTCCCTTGCTTTAATATAATAGCCTCTTCATACATTTTATATATTAGGTAAATGAAGGGGTGAAATTATGATCCCCCTCAAACTCCACTACAAAGTATGCGAAATATGGGGAATTAATTATAGGAAATTCATCTTCAACCCCTTAACTAAACAGACCCTTCAGCTATTTGATTCATAGTCGGTATTGATAAATTGTCATATTGATTATAAAATAATGCAAAACCTAATATATAAAATGTATGAAGATGCTATTCCTATATCAATTGGTCTTAAAATAAATTTTTTAAAAAAACATACAAAAAAACTAAATATACGGTCTTCGTTATATTAACGTTGAAAAAACTCACGTTCCAACGGCACCCTTTTTCATAAATATATTCAAGAAGGCAAAAAAATTTTAACATGCTCTGAAGCCATTTGATAAATATATTCCTTGTGAAGCACAGGCGAGCATGTTAGAAGAGACCTCCAATTGCAAAAGCGAGAGTTTCGGCATTCCAAAATCTTTAGTAGACACAAGAATTATGACCCCAATGTTGCTAAGTTGCAGAAACTATATTTCAAAATACACGGCCTAACCTAACCGAATTTAGACCTGACATATTATCCATGCCCAGAAACTGACTCGGACTAGTGAGCCCAAGTTGACTCGGTGCTAGAAATGACCAGAAACTTCACTCGAATCCGACTGCAGCTTCTGTGGGTAACACAAAACTATATTTTACTGTACTAGCATACATTTATGTCCAGGCTGAAGAAATGGAAGCCTTCTACGTCATCCATTTAGAGAAACCATAAATCCCTGCAAATAACGGAGCACCTTGCAGCCATGAAACTGCACAAGCTCCCACCTAGAAACTATTCAACTCTCCACAGAGCTTCACTATGCAATAAGGGAACAAGGAGGGCCTAATGCCATACCGACTTGGACATTTGATGCTACAAGATTGTCTACTTCAACGAAAGAATACAAAAGCAAGTGACTTTGGCTTAAATAGTAAGTAGGCCAATGCAATATAATCCCAACACATAATCCAGTGCAAGATCCTGCTTTTTAGACATGTACCAACTTAAAATGACTTCTGTAGAGACTTACCACTCACTGAATAGAAGACATGAGATAACACCAGATCATAAACAATTGTAGTAAATAATAGACTGATGAAGATACAGCAAGTCATCCTCCTGTCTTTTGAGCTTTGTTTCTGGGTCCAGCTTGTACTTGTAAAATCATTATTCTGGACTACAACAAAATCTTACATTTCACACTTAGATGTAGTTTTGCAATCTCATTCAATTTACATGTATGTGCAAATGTGTTTTACCCCTATCCATGTTTATGAATGGCCAACACAATAATCTGCTCGTGAGACAATAATGGAAACAGAAGCCTATATTTATTTCACATATAATGATGTATCTTGACAAATTACTCTCAAATTTCCCATACTGTATTGTTCTTTGCTGTCCTACCAACTTGACAATAAACACCTTATCCTAGATAGAGACATATATAATTCGCACAAACGGACCCTTGACCTGTATGTTTTCCTTTGGCAGTGACTGGATACTGCAAAACAAGGGGATAAAAGGGTACAAAACATCATCATCCAATCTTAACGTATAAATCCCCTTCGAATAGTCACTACAAAACAAAGTAGAAAAGTAAGAAGCAAAAGAGACCATCAAGAAAAAGCCCGACACTGTCAGGTGGGCAACTAACATGGTGCTACTGTCAGAATGTAAGTGAAATAGAAATGCTTGAAAAGGTGGGGCACAAGGGATACGAGTTTTATTTGCCAACTCTCTCCCCTGCAAGAAAAGAAAGAGCATATCGCTTTGACACTGATAGAAGCTACACGGTTGGTTAGCTACAAAATTTATAAGCAAACCCAAAAAAGAAACTATTTAAAACTCTTTCCTTATCAACCAAAAGCTGGCTAACTTTTTCTTTGCTACTCGTTTTACCTTGTCTGCACCATTATTTCCTTTGTGGGTCTTAACTTAGGCCACTTGGAACCCTTACTGAGTGTGAGGAGCAAGATGATCACAACTAATATTAGTTTTGGATGCTTTATGGGGTGAAAAAAGTTGGGTTATTCACCATCAGTAGATTTGCAATAGATCTTCTCCACCTTCCCTTTCATGTGAGTGGATCTAAGCGGGAAAAAAAAGACAACACATTTTTCTCCACGTCTCCTGTTTCCCTATTCCTGTATACACAGCATAGAATCCCTAAGGTGTTTGGGAAAACTACAAGTCTTGTGTACTTCGTTATTTTACCGAATGAATTTATTTCTTTCGAAAAGTCTATTCAATGTTTGATACATTCTACCAACAAGGTCAAAAATGGTGAAACAACCCAACTACAACAGCAAATCAGATGGCCTAGCATTGTATAATAATAATAATGACATACTAGTATAATGGCATGCTTTGGTTTATTAAGTTTGCCAAAAAATATCAGCCTAAGATAGACATTCAAACACATTACAGAATAGACAATTTTCATTGCGGATGCTACTTATCTATTATTTTCGGGAGAGATTGAGATCAAGGAAAAGTTAAAAGCTAAGATAAGTATATAATTACTTCTTACAGGTTACTAAATAAAATGTCCAGAGACTAATTTCATATAAATGAAAAGATCAAGCTGGTACAAATCAGTCCAAAGCTAGCATCACACTTAAACAATAATGGTACCCAAGAAGGATCAATAAATCAGATTCTTAGATCAAAATTTGACAGGAAAGTGAGTGGAGTTTTAAGTAAAGGGGAATTGGCATACAAAAAACAGATTAACTAGGGACTGTCACAACAAAATGTTTACAATGCACAAATCACAGGAAGACAACTACAGCAAGAAGATTGACTAGGGATTGTCACAACAAAAAAACGGATTACCAGGCGTTAAAAAAAGGATTGGATCTTCTTTTAACGAGATAATTTTCCAAATGGAAATACATTTGATGGTGGATTGCATTGCCCACTAGATTCCCATTTAAGCCAAGGACAAACCCATTTGAAGATTATGATATGACTGCAAAATAAATGAAACATGACGTGCGAAAGTAACTTTCAGAAAGTGGTCTCAAAGATGTACTTTTGCCTACTAAGGTCATCAGAGTGGTACAGTGTGCTAGTACAGATGGCTTATTCAGGTTGAAAGCTAGCGTAGACATGGAAAAACACTTAAGCGTTAAGGAGTAATGTCACCTAGTCCAGACAAACTGCATGATGTGATGAAGTGCCATTAGGGTGTGCCGGTGTGTTTGGTAAATCTGCTAATGATTAATACAGTGTTCTAAAGCCTAACAAGGTGATAATCTGCTAAATACATTAGTGTAAACTGTATGTTGCCAAACAAACCCTAACTTCTTTGGAGAAATCTTCTCCGTCTTACTACAAGTTTTATGCAGTACTCACAGTTTTTTCTCCCCAATAATTCTATATTTGAAACTTTGAGTGAGAATATGCATGAGAACATATCAAGACAAGCTGTAGAAAACAAAAGAAAGTACAATGAAAGTAGCAAGTGGACAATCAATTATAATAAAATATAATCAATTTATATTTTATAGAAGAGGGTGCACAATAGAAAAATAATCTTGGCTTGATTGTATCATAGTTTGATTCTTATTAAGCATATGGATAGATTGTCTCCTTTTTCTATTAGCTTTTGAATAGTTGAAATGTTCAAAGTTGCATCTTTTGTATGTGCTTCAATGCCTTCTCTCAGAGCTTGAAGCAAAGAAAATCAGATCGTGAATCTCCTAGACTCCTAGAATATATAAATATATATATATATATATATATATAGACACACACACATATACACACATATATACATATATACATACATACCTAGCTAATACAACTGTAATCATGACTACGCAAAAAAGATGGCCAAGCTAAAATAAATTACAGCCAAAATCCACGAAAAACTTACCTGAATATTTTCTAGTTTAACTCCTTAGTTGCTCAAATTTCCAAACTAAGGAACTACTAAGTAGACAGAGAACACAGGGCAGAAAACCTGAGTTCTGAAACTGTATAGTTGTGAGCGCAAAGTCTTTTATCTTCTGACGTATTCAACAGAAAAATTACAGGGAACCAACAGCTTAGCTAGTAGAAATTACCAAAAGAAATAACAACACAGAAAACTAGAAACTCTAATGTGGTTATGCATTATAAAAGATAAGGGAAAACCATAGGATGTCATATTTCAGAGAAAAAATCATTAAAAATATAATAGAAAACCAACTCTACGTCCACAATGAGTACACAGCTGTAATAAAAAGTAAACTGCAAAAGCACCTAATACAACAAGAAAGGATATGGTTTACAGAGGAACTGGTAGTCTGGTAGTAATAGTGCAGCTAGCTTTAAGCAATTAATCACAAAACGATATATAGAACTATTAGGATGAACTTATTAATCTCCTCTTCTAAGTGGTTAAGTGTCAGCTCAATTTGATAAATCCTGTCATCATCAAGTTAGAGTGAATTGTGTATATATGACTGTGAAACCCAATTACTGTCCGCCCTCTTTCTTTTCAGTTTTCACTCATCCTTGTAAGAATGACCCTTTTGGTGAGGGTAAAACAAACAATTTTGATTTCAGCCTTAAGTGCCTACTGAGACTTCAGGTATATTTGAGAAGCTTCTGTAGAAATTACAGAGCCACAACTGACAAAGTGACAAGACATTAGCCAACAAGATCACTCTTATTGGCAAGTCCATATCATATCTAGAAAACTCTAATCACAGAGAATGCCACTATATGTTTTGACTAGTGGGATAAAAAAAAAACGCAAAAAGCAAACAAGTCAAGGTAAGCCAACACTACAAAGCTTTTGCACACTGTGAATAGGTCAAACTGAGGAAAGCTTTCAAGAAATGGAAGCCTCATCCTCTCCATATCCAATCAAAAGTATAATCTCTTTTGAAAGAATTAAATGCAATGAGAACCCTAATTCTAAGCAACCCAGACCACAAAGTATTGCCCCTCACAAGTCATAAACAGAGTTTTAACAACAAGTGCAAGGGATCCACCAATCCACCGTGATATCTTAGCTGAAACATTAAGTAGGTGACAATAAACTGTAGTATATATTGTGTATAGCATCACCATCCAAAACCAATAGCCCGCCTTTAGTAATCCTATGGCGATAGAGAACAGTGCCTACCACGAATCAAACAGCTTTAGTCGTAAGGGCAACAATTCGTCAAGAACGTCCAATTTGGAAGATTCAATCCTATTGTATGGATACTTCAAGCTGGTAAAAACTATTTGAAAAACACAAGCAGTCAAACAAGAATATCAGAATCCAAACTTACAGCTCCAATTTCAAAACAGCAGTATCACGCAGTCAAAACCCAAAAACCCTAGTACAGAAAGAAAATTAGCGACTGACCTTACTCGTTCCAGTCTTCTGCACCTCGAATGGGTTAGTAGCAGCCGAATTGATCCCCAGTTCCCTACAAAAATTGTCATAGGTGGGGCATCTTCCCGACGTACTTAGCGAACCGCCTCCATCCTTCGTCCTTCATCCTTCATCCTGTAATCTTTTGCATCATATTATTATATTTGAGATTTTGAGCATCAAATCAGTATTATGCTTAACAAATAAAATTTTAATATCTGTGCAAGTTAATAAAATTCAGACAGTGTGTGTATCTATGTGTTTTTAAGAGGGTGCCAAGGATTTTCTACATTTTAAATGTTACTGATGAAAAAATCGAGATTCATAACACACTCTATAGGCAAATGAAAATATGATAACTATATATTTTATAACATCATGGTATTTGTTATAATTATCAAAACTAATTTAGAATTTAAAATAAATTTTATTTAATTAGTGAAAATTTTGATAAACTCACCTAAAAGTATTTAAAACTTTGATGAAGCTTCAAAATTTTAACCGGTTTTAAGATCTGAAAATTTATAATTAATATTCAACAAATTAAAAGTTAAGTAACCAATTAACTTTATAAATTAAATAAGAAAAAATAAAATAAATTTCATGATTTGGATTTGAATAAATCTTATTTTTATATTAATTTTAATAGTTGACCTATTCTTATCCAATTATACGAAGTTACTAAACTCATTGCAAAGTAAAATCGTGAAAAAATTATTACGCCCGACTAGGTACTTAATAGTTCAGGTCAATGAACCACATATCAACAGCCTCGATGAACCGAGATTGTGGAGAGTTGTACGATGTAGGGTCGTTGGTTGTGTTGTTTGGTTTTTTGATCCCGAGATCAAAGGTTCTTACACACATTTTCTCTACGGTTCTATCTTCGCTATCATTCACTTAATATCATGTCATCCTTCTACTTATCTTTCATCTTCTCCATTGTAACTTGGTTTCATTTCATTTGCGTTAAGTATCACCATAGCTGGTTTCATTTCTTTTGCGTTGAGTATTTCAACAATCCAAGTGTTAAAGATATTTCATTGTTTAGATCGAGGAAATACAAATTATCTCCGTATCAATTGATATCAGATCTAGACGACAATGGACCTCTTCCATCTTCAACCCCATAATTTAAGTTTTTCATTTCTTGAGTTTGTCGAGTCTTTGAGTATTTTAACAATCCAAGTGTCAAAGAGGTTTCATTGTCTAGATCGAGAAAATACAATTATCTTCGTATCAATTGGTATCAGATCTAGACGACAATGAAGTTGAACTAATAAAAGTGAGATGCTTAATGAAAGATAAGAATTGGATTGTGTGTGATTTATGATGTGTGTGTGTGCTACATAGATATTCTGATATAGTGATTGTTAGCTAACGGTGAAAACCGATGTTATAGACCTTGGAGGTTAGCCGCCATTAAGAGAGCCGGAGAGTGTGGTCAGCCGGGGTTTCTATATTTTGTTATTTCATTATTATGAGTTTCATTTGTGTTTTGTTGAGGATAGCTCCTTTCTCTTTCCGTGGGATATTTGTCCCTTTTGACGGCTGATGTCATTCTCCTTTCTGAGTAATGCATTAATAAAATACCTTTTTAGTTTTATCGGTTTCTTATTATGTGTCTTGTTGTAAGATTCTAGTTAAGTTGTTGTTCAGCTAAGGTCCTGACTCATTGTGAAGTCCTAACCAGTAGCATTCCGGGTTTTCAGAATTCGGAGTATTACAACGAAATCAATGCATAAACCTCTCCAACTCCTACATACGACAGACTTGTCATGACCCTTCATTACATGCGGGCCTTAATGTTGTAGGGCTTATAAACACATCATAGTCAAATAATTAACAATTTTGTTGCAGCTGCTTACTTCTCCAAATGGGTTGAGGCTTTACCATTGAAAGTAGGGGCCAAAAAAAGTTGTGAACTATATAAAATTAATGATTTCTTCTAACCTAACTTGATTCCAATCACACTTGATTTTTTTATTTTTTTAAACTACTCTAACAAGTCCAGATCTAACTTTGCCTATTATCATTTTATATAAGGGCTTTTATATCACACGTTTATCACGTAAAGCTAGCAAGTTTGAGGGTTATGGAAATAAAATGGCTAAAGGGCAAATCATAACTTTCGAGGTTTTTTTTGTTAAAATCAAGTGTAATATTTATTTTATCAGTTTAATATCATACTAGACACTTCTTCAAAGTTTTTCCATCTTCCAATAGGTCCTAAAGTTTCTACGTTATTCTAGAATAGCCTTCTTCTTGACGAATCAAAGTAGGGGAGCACAAAGCTTCAAACGACGAGATTTTGAAACATCAAACACCCAATCAAAGTGAAACGCAGGATGAAACGTCAAACAACCAAAGAAAGAGAAAATATAGACCATGTCAGTCAGAAGTGTACAATAAAGCTCTCAAAGACCACTAGTTAAAACTCATATTTGGACTCTCTTGAACCTTCAAAATGATCACTTGTCCACGACTCATCAATACAGTGTCAATTCATCTTCCAAGACGAAGATCCATATGCCAAGACATGCATCCACTCATGCGATCATTTAGTTAGTGAAATAAGATCTCAAGTGATGCAAGAATTTAATAACCGATTCATGTTAATAGAACACTTTGTTTTTTGGTTAGAGAATGTTATTTTGATGGTTGTTGGATTACATGATTATTGAAAGGTTTAAAAGATTGTCATTTAGTTAGTGAATTGATTTTAGATCTAAAAAATTGGGCGTGTGTTCTAGGCACAATCATTTGCGACTCGACTAAAACAAAGCCAAAAAAGCTTCCTTTTCTGTGTATGTACTTGGCTTTATCTTTATATGGTCATCTTTGAGGGCTCTAGAGTATGTAAAGATGGCTTTGGCTTTCCATGTACTTGAAGATCGGATTCGAAAATCTTGAAGAATCAATAAGGATTGAAGGATTTGAAGGTAATCTTTTCCTGATTCTGATATTTTAGTTTGTTAGAGGATTAGGAATTGGTTATCCAAGATCCTGATAGTGGAAAACAATCATATAAACGTTAGCTGATGTTATGATGCGATTAGTCAGAGAGACCGACGTTCATAGAACTCCAATAATTCTCTCATTACCAGACATCAGAAAACTTGTCCATAAGACCACTAATATATGGCACAACAGGTGAACGCAAAAGCAAAATTGGAAACATAAAAAACACGCAACAAAAGTTAATCAAGGCGACCCTCTTTGCAACCAAAAAATGTTTATAATTCAAAACTATAATTTTTTTGAACTTTTAAAGCTCATACTCAAAAGAGTAGCAAAAAATCTCAAACCAGTGGTTACTCTCTATGCAACCAGAACCTCGGCAATGGGTTCTGGGATCACATTAACAGCCACAGGCAAGGCTGGTGCTGCGTATGTCGTTGTCTCCTCCTCCTTTGGAGGGTGAATAATAACTACATCGGGCAATGGTGTAGTAGGACCGGCCTTGCCCTTTGGATCCCAGTCAAGCATGATCTTGACCTTGATTCCGAGCACCCCCTATATTTCAACAAAGACTCGCATACTGAGTTTCACAACATAGTAATGCGGAAACCCTACAAAGTTTGTAAAGAAACCAACCTGTCTAAGGAGTACGTGTCTCACGGCCGCGTCAATGTAGTCTTTGCATGGTTGACCAGAAGAGATCATGTATCCGTCCTTGAACTTCATTGACTTTGCACGCTGGGCTCGCAGCTTTCCACTTACGATAACCTCACAACCCTTGGCTCCGCTGTCCATTACAAATCTCAACACACCATAGCATGCCCTGCACAATAATGTTGAACCACAAAATCAGTACTTCCCACACAGCTACATATTTACAAACGAAATTAAGAGAATGTAGCAAACATTTCTCCAAAAGGTTTATTACTCCAAATTAAGGATATAAATAATATGGTGTGTGATCCTAAGAAGACTATTGTTGGCAGGCGTCTATTCCACCAACTAGCTAACATTAAAACTAGAATATAACAAGTAAAATAAATAAATCAGAGATTCTAACAATCAAACATGACACAACTAGGTTTAAGTAAACAAAAGTAGGAATAAAGAATTCTTTTTCAACAACTATAAATAAAAAAACATAGTGTTCTCAACTGTATTCTCTACATAAAAGATAAGCAGACATTCAATGTGGATCTATTAACATAGTTTACCAGTCAAATTTAACATCATACAAGTAAAAAAGGTTTGGTTCCTTGATTTTTCAAAATATTGATGGCTGATACATATAGTCATCCTCCAACACAAGAGATGTATCTAGAACGACCAACTTGCTATAAATATGACCAAATGATAACATCAAAACAAGTTTAAAATATTTCACTCCATCGAGATTGGTTTCCTATGGACTTTCAAAACATTTATGGCCAACGAAAATGTAGTCATCCTCCGACACAAGAGAGGTATCAAGATTGACCAACTCGCAATAAAGATGACCAAATGACAACACTGAAACAAGATATTTACCAATAAAATATTTCACTCCACGAAAATTGTTTTTCCTTGGACTTCTAAATAATTAAAGGCTAAAGAAAATGTAGTCATCTCCGACACAAGAGAGGTATATAACAATTCGACCAACTTGCTATAATGATGACAAAATGACAACATCAAAACAATAAGTTTACCAATAAAATATCTCACTCCATGGAAATTGGTTTCCTTTGGAATTTCAAAATATTTAATGGCTGAAGAAAATGTAGTCATCTCCGACACAAGAGAGGTATATAACAATTTGACCAACTTGCTATAATGATGACAAAATGACAACATCAAAACAAGAAGTTTACCAATAATATATTTCACTCCATGGAAATTGGTTTCCTTTGGAATTTCAAAATATTTAATGGCTGAAGAAAATGTAGTCATCTCCGACACAAGAGAGGTATATAACAATTCGACCAACTTGCTATAATGATGACAAAAGGACAACATCAAAACAAGAAGTTTACCAATAAAATATTTCATTCCACGAAAATTGTTTTTCCTTGGACTTCTAAATAATTAAAGGCTAAAGAAAATGTAGTCGTCTCCGACACAAGAGAGGTATATAACAATTCGACCAACTTGCTATAATGATGACAAAATGACAACATCAAAACAAGAAGTTTACCAATAAAATATTTCACTCCATGGAAATTGGTTTCCTTTGGACTTTCAAAATATTTAATGGCTGAAGAAAATGTAGTCATCTCCGACACAAGAGAGGTATATAACAATTCGACCAACTTGCTATAATGATGACAAAATTTAAACAGTCACTCAAGTAGGACAAAATGAAAGTGAAATCATAAGTTCATAACCAAATCAGAAACTAAACATCAGTGATTCAAGATAAATGAAACAAGCAATTTTCCATTATGATTCGATCACTGAAACTGATTTCAAAAGGTTCTTGATCTTTCAAGATGATTGTGAATAAAATAAATAAATTCAGACAGCCTCCAAAACGAGAGACATATACAATTAAATAATACCAAATCTCCGTAAAGATGACTAAGTAATAACAATCAAACAAGACAATATCATCAACTATAGAAAACAGCATAGAAGTCTACAAAAAAAAAACCCATACAATTTAACACTAGTGGGTCAAAGTTATTTGATTCCGTTGGAAACCAATATCGACAAAATTCAATCAATGCAAAACATTCAAACCAGATAAACTATCAACAAAATTTTTTCCCTAGAAGTCGATGAGAACACCTCAAACATTCACAACAATTCATTTTAACTAACAACATAACAATGCTTATCAAACAAATCAAACTACTTCCAACAGCAAAACAATAATTGAGAAGGGAAATCCACAGAAATACAGATAAACCTCTTCACAGCAAACTCTTAGTAATATTTAGCAGTCAGATCAATGAAACCAATGGATATTATTATGATCCTTGGACTATAAAGATGATTAATGGCATAGCAAATATAGTCATCCCCCGACACGAGAGGTATATAATAGTTTGACCAACCCGCTATAGAGACGACAAATGATTGCATTGGAACAACATAAATATTAAAAAAAAGGGCATAGAAGTTAATGAAAACCCGCCCTCTACACTTAGATATTAAATTAATTTCAGCTAGAGAAATAAACAATGTCCAAGAAAAAAAAAAGAAATCATCATTATTTAAACATCAACATAGCCACAGAGAAGTAAAATTACAAGGAAATCGAATGAAATACAAATATACCTCCTAACAGCAAGCCCCCCAAGAAGCTTGTAACGCAAAGACTCAGCCTGAGCAATGGCACAAAGACCCCTGTTATTAACTTTCTCGGCATAAAGCTCAACACTATTCTCAGGAAATTTGAACCTCTTTTGCACAACAGAGGTCAGCTCCCTAATCCTCCGGCCTTTCTCGCCTGAATAAGTACAATAATTAAGAATGAGCAAGTGGTGGTACTAAGTCGTGAATATCAATCAGATCGTTTCGCATGTACAGACAGTTAAAAATCAAATGGAAAATTGGCTTAATCACATCATCAATAAATGTATTCATTGGACAGAAAATTTAACGAATAAGTACCTAGAACATTTTGTGTACGAGTAGCACGGATGATAATTTCAGTGCGCATTGGGGTCACACGCACTTCAACACCAGAATAACCATCTTCAGCAAGCTCCCTAGTCAAAACTTCATTAAGTTCAGCAAAGAAGACTCCGTCAGCCACAAACTGTATTTTAAAAAAAAAAAACATCATCAGAAAAGCAATTGAAAGAAATTTAGCTGACTACAATTAACATTTGCTACACCGAGTTAGAAATAAACCAATACATACATAAAAATGCAATCATATGTTAACCTAATGAAGTCATATACGGTCATTAATACATTTAAAAAAACCATGCTTATCTTGTTACTTGGAAGATGATAAACATTGAACAGAGGAGGAACTGACCTTTCTCTTCTTGCTCATCTGAGTTGCCATTTTTGAGCGATGAAGAGAAGTACGAATGCAATGGCGAAAGGCACAGAGAAGAGATGTGGAAACGACGAGCTTGCCGTCTTGAGACTAAAAAAGGAAGAGCCGAAGCTTGAAACCCTAGAAAGCTATGCTGTTCTCTCGTTAAGGGGAAATTTATAAGAAGATAAACTTCAGCCTACATAACAAGTCCAATGGGCCCCGTCATCGGCCCAAATTCTCCTTCCGGTTATACCTTCGGGTTTTTCTGTTTTCCGCTCACTTCCTTTTGGTTTGATTGTTTATTTTTTATGGACCGGTAGTCGGATGGGATGTATACGATTTTATTTTATAAAGTATTTTTGTTTATGTAAATTATGTTTTTAATTTATCTTCTTTTTTTGGTAAGAAGGAGTTTGAGTGGGTTTTGGCCACGTCTAGTCACGATTGTTACATATAAAACTAGTTAAGTAGTGCTCAATCAGGATAGTGTGACCCTTTACATCGTGCAATAATAAATCAATAACATCACGGAAGGATCAATCAATACATTGCAACCAAGTTCAAAATAAATTTTTTATATTAGTTAAATAATCAACCACAAAATTCACCTCCCGAAAAACATGTAAATCTTTGGATATTCCAGTTTCTTTTGATATAGTTTTGGCAACTACTTAAATTTTTTTATTTTTTTTGATACAAAGGTAAGAGAACAAGAAATATCAACATCTAGAAGTTGACCGTCCTAGAGCATCCTTTCGGATGAGGTCTTCAACATCCCGCGGGAGTGTCCCGTAGCCCGTATATAAGCAATGGTCAAGCGATGCGAGTTTATCTACGACGACATTGATTTCCCTAAAATATTTTTGTCCGTATCTAAGCAACATCCCGCGGGACTCTAACTTGAGTACACATTGAAATCAAAATAGAGATGTCAGAAATGATCATGTCCGCCTCCCATGGAGGTTTCCAGATCTGATTGATTGAGTTGATGAGTTCAAGATTATCTCCTTTCAATGGTATTAAGTCCTAATCTTAGAGCCTTTTGGAGGCCCTCTCTCAAAGCATAGGCTTCTACTTGAAGAATAGTTTCTGGTCCACATTGAAATCGAAGGCCCTCTCTTAACTTTTTATTTTTTGAGGATACAACCTCTAACTTTTTATTTTTTTGATTTTTATCTTCTTAACTTAAACAATTATAATATATATATCTTTTCCAATTTTATTTTTTAAAATATTTTTGTCATAATTATATTTGTTGACAGTACATTGGTTGACGTTAAAGTTTTTTTATAACGGAAAGCGTCTAGCTTGACTTATCTCTTGGTGGTAGTAATGCGACCTAAAGCATCCTTGGCTCCTTGCGGATGAAAAACATGAAGTTTTGTCATACAAATTGATGTTGTGGGTCGCGATTAGGGTGTAATAGGAGTCAAACGAGTCAAGCATTGACATGTTCAAGCTTAGTTCGTTTATATACGAGGCGTGCCAAAATTTATATGGAGCTTTAAAATATGTTTATATTCGGTAATTTATATGGAGCTTTAAAATATATTTATATTCGGTTAGTTTAGAAAGTGAATGTAGCATGCAATTTGATTTTATCTAATTTTATATGGACTTTGCGTAAACAGACTCTTTTTTTCTTTTGTTCCTCACATGTATATGGCCTATCTTGTTTTGGGCTTTGAATATGTTTATATCCAGTACGTATGCTTTTCATTTTTTCATTATATGTATAAATCCAAATGTGAATTTGACTTGGTGCTATAAAGTTTCCTACCAGTACGTATGCTTTTCATTTTTTTTGCTTGGAGGAATTATGGGTCCGATCATGTTGAGTTCAAAAGCAGTAGGAATTAGCGAGCTTATGTTGGAGATATTTTCATGGATACCAGCCGTGTATCGGAACGGAGAGTGGGACGATAAGCCGTGTGAGATGGAGCGCGACTTAAAACCCGGACAACTCCGTCTAGATACTCCGGCGGGTCTAACGAGGACACAACAGAGGTCTTGTGGGCTAAAACATGCAAAACATTCAAAGTGCCAAAAGTACAAATTTGTTTACGTCCAACTTTAAACCGATTCTCATATCATGGATCTAAATTTTGAAGAATATGCAAAACAAATGAACAAAAAGTGCCAAAATTGCCGGACAACTAAGATACTTTGATCTTTGAAGTCACTATATGAAACACGGTCCAGAATGTAATATGTAGAGATCCTGCCCGGGATAAGTCCATCAAAGAACATTAACCAACTCGACATCAAAAACCAACCAAGCGTTGGGAGGTATAGGTCCAGCACCCTTGGTTCCGTACCTGCAGATCATACAGATTTACGAATTCTTAGATAAAATCAAATCGTACATAACCCCTAAAACGAATCAAGGGTAAGTGACTTACCCCATCGACGGTGGAATTGTCAGTTTTCGCTTATCCCCAACCCTCATACCTACAATGTTCATTGTATTTGTCACATGTAATAAAATACAAACCATGACACCAAAGCAATGAAAATCATACAAGAATCATAATTTTTTACCTTCGACTCCTACATCCCATCCCTTAATAACCTGCCCAATACCTGCAAACATAAAAAAGAAAACCAATATATTAATTTCTAAATCAAGTCAAAAATCTTAAAATAAGTGAAAATTTTATTCACCTAGGATGAACTTGAAAGGTGCTTTGCCTATATTAGAGTCAAATATCTTGCCGTTCTTCTGTAGCTTTCCAATATAACGAACAGTCACCTGACATACATACAACATTACAATCCAAACTTTCTGTTGAAAACAAAGACAAAAAGGAACCACTTGAAAGGTGCTTACTTTTTTCCCAGCAGACGCTCTTTTTCCATCTGGTTTTCCCATTTCAACTTCCTCAACAACTAATCCATTCGCAAAGGTTCTTACATTGCCAGGCTTCGATTTAGATTTCTTCGTCTCACTTTTTGTTGCGGAAACACCCTCAACTGCTTTAGTAGTAGCCTGTTCTCCCTGTTGAGCCTCGGATCCCTCCTCCTTCCCCTTCTTTTTCTTCTTCTTATTCTTCTTTTCCTCAGATGCATCTCCACCACCAACAGCTTGCTCACTGGAAAACATTTTACATACTTTACTTAACCAGCCATATAAGACAAAAACAAATATATAAAAACATATGTTGTGTCAAGACAGCATTTTCATGGCCCTCACAAGTCACAACTCGCAAGTGTGAAACTCGGACATTTCAGCTAATATTCTTTAATGAATATAGACAGGCAAAGATATTTCGACAATGCACACGGGTACTGTCAAACCAAAGTTGAGAAAAATGTTGCAGAATGTTGCAAGTCAGTGCAATTATGGCCATACGAAGATCCATATATGCCATAAAATACCTAAACTTGCAAGGATGAAATTATACAAACTCACCCATCTTGGGTTCCATTTGCTTCCTTGGCAGTTTCAGTGTTGCTTTCATCTCCTTTGTTGTTTTTCTTCTTTTTCTTCTTCTTTAGGCTTTCTTCTGGAGCATCACTGGGATTTACAGGTTCATCCTTTTGGATACCACTATAGGAACAAAAACATACATAAAAAAAAATCAGCAACAAAAGGAAGCATGCCAATAAAATTCAATACCTGAAAGTTGAAACCCCACAACTGAGTTATTTGCAAATATCATGCATGATTAATATTCAGCAAAAAATTATCTAGTAGCTCTTACCTCTTCCTTTGAGGCTCTTCATCAGCTGTAGCTTCATCAATCTTCCTTTTCAAGCTTTTCACTTGAGCATCATCATCTTTAGTTTCATTCTTTTTTTTCTTGTTCTTGTTTTTGCCTCCCTCAGAAGAAGTCTTGGATGCATTTCCTTCTGTGTTCTCCTCAAGTTTCTGAACATTGGATTCTTCCTTTTCACGAGAAGACGAAATTGGAAAACCATCTTCATCTTCACTCTCCAGTACCGTAACACCAGTGGTTCCCTTTACTACAATTTCTTGTCCACTAACATCAGACTTAGATGCTTGAGTTTTCTTCACTGGCTTCTTTGTTTTCCCGTTTCCAGTTGCAAGCTTTTCATCATCCACAATCTCCTCAATAACAACTGACAAAGGTAAATACAACATAAATTTGCTGAAATTTGCACAAGTTGGAGGGGGAAAAATATATAATTGTCAGCAGAAAAAAATATTGACAAAGGAAGTAGACACTCTATAGTTACAACTAAAAGTTTGAGAGGGAACAAAGAAAAGAATCAAATTAGCTAGTGATGTTGATTAAGAAATATACAAGTAGTTTTCACAATGTACTCATCATCATGACATGCATTACATACTACCTATATATAAAAGCTACCAATCAAACTAATAAAGTTTTTACATCACTGTAGATGGCTTCTTACAGCTGTCCAATAAAGAAGAATAGATAACAGCATCATCCCTAACACACATTACTTCAATTGGTAGATTTATTACCGATGGTGCTAAACAGTGAAAGACAAAGTTCATTAAGGGTAAAGTTCTTCATATGTGGGGTAAAATCAGGAACAGATGTTATTTGTGAAGAGTCAAACCTCCACTATTACGAACAGGTGACGGAGGATACATATCTATATCTCCGTCATTGATGAAATCAAAATCTTCTTCCGATTCATCATCGCTGTAGTCACTGGACTCATCTGATTCAGTCTCAGCAATATCTTCCCCATACAACTCACTACAACTATAATTAAGGAAGAAACCAGAAACCAATAAAATCGAAAATCAATCCAGAAAATAACAATTGCCTTCACTAATCAACATTTAGATACCAGTCATATGCAAAGATATCACAAGAAAAATACCAATATTATTGAAAAGGATACCATTCTTGATCATTGTCACAGTCCATACAGCCACCCTGTATGAATCCAGAGAGGTGAATACTTGTCGGGCCAATGACAGAGAACTTGACTTCCTCTTCCTCCTCGAATTCAAGATTCAATGGACATGACTCTGTTTTGTCGGGCAACAAAGTACACAAGTATACAGGACTCTTCTCTCCAACTTCACATTGCAAGATACTCTTCTTTGAAGCTGAGCCCTCTCCTAAAGTAGCCTGATCAAGTTCAACACGGTATTAAATACTAACTATCATCAATGTAGTATACAATTCTAAAATGACAACACATGTAAATGCTTAAATCTTATAATATAAGCTCAACCTTCAATGGGTAAGTGGTAAGTTAAACAACGAAACAACCATTTGGGGTTTCTTGGCTTTGTGAAATCAAAAAATTATAATATACAGAAACACAAACTACAAAACATCGAAAAAAACAGCCATTTGGGGTTTCTTGGCTTTGTGAAATTAACGAATTATGATATACAGAAATACAAATTACAAACCCCCGAAAGCAAGCTTACGATTATGTTTTGGGAGCAAAGAAACAGTAATATCTGAGTATACCTGGGTTAAAACTAGCTTTCCGTGCACATCGACATATTTCAGCGTTTGGGGTTTCTTGGGCTTCACCTCGATTCCTGACACCAAAACAAACATGAAGACGAGAAGAAACTAAATGCGGGCAAACAATGAAGAACAAAAATGAGTGCGTGGTGATTAGTGGAAGACTGTAGGAAAAGTCTAACCCCAGAAGGCCATTCTTGGATCTCTCGACTGTTCAAGGATGGTGAAGAGAAGGAGAGGCAGAAATATTGAAAATGAGAAAGTGAGAAACGACGTTAAAACCCAGCTAGCAACGCGACTGCCTTCTTGCTTGTGCTCTAAAACCCTAAATATATTGAGCAAAGAAGGCAGTAGGAGCATTTCCGAATTTCTAGGCGTTTGATTCGGGTAATTGATTTGCGAATTTCTGCCGGTTTCATCTGGTTGTTCCTCTTTGTCTTTGTTTGGGCCTTACACATTACACTCCTGGCTTGCAGTGAAGTTATATATCACTATTGATTGAAAATAGAAAGTTAAATCAAACAAAATGAATTTTAAGGGTTCAATAATCAAGATCATTATTTATACATATGAATTCAGGAAGATTCATAAAGATATAGGGTAGAATAGCCACAAGGATGAACGTTTTTAGGCTGACAGTCTATTACCGGGTAAGTCTCAAGACTATCTAGTTCCAAACCAACTACCTATTACTGGTAGGAAATTCTGAACAAACCAGACTACAAACTAAGGGAAAGTTAAACCAATACCATGTAAGTCTCAGGTATTACCCCCTACTTAGGAAGAAATCTAAGCACATTCAACCAATAAAGGATAAACCTTTATTACCTATGATCAAACACTCATGTATCTAAGAATGAATATCACCGGGTAAGTCTCAATTTCAACTTAGGTTACTAGCTAGAAGGATTCTAACTAGTTCAAGTCCAAGCCAACCATTAGGATTTCAAGCAATTCAAAGCCAAAACAAAGCGCAATCTAATCCATCATAATGAAAGGCATAAACAAATCTCTGTCAACCTTGAAACCACAAGGTTCTAGCCAATAACAATCATATAAAAGAAAGACAAATAAATAAATAACAAAGGGAGATAAAGAACTACTCAACTTCAATGTCTGAAAACCTTCAATTGTATTAAATTTTGATTCAACAATGTCTTCCAAACAAACTGAATGTGAAAGTCTGAATCTTTAAACTAAACTAAAGAAGAACAATGGAGAAGAAGAAGGGAAAGGAAGGAGACGGCTCAACCCTCTAGGGCTAGCTTTGGGCGACTCCCAACACAAAAGACGGACCTTGAGAAATAACCTAGAGCTTCCTTTTATAGCCAATAACCTTCCAAATGACGGGTTGGGCCAAAACTGATCCAAAAATAAAATAAAATCGCCGAACAGGAAATCTCGGGCAAAAATCTCGGCCGAGATCAGGCCTGGTCGGGACCGAGATTTGGCAACAGTTGCTTCAGCGTCGCAGGAACTTCGGAATCTCAGCCGAGATCAAGAAATCTCGGCCGAGATCGGACCATCTCGGCCGAGATCGAGCCATCTCGGTCCGAGATCATGGAATCTCGGCCGAGATCAGGCCATCTCGGTCCGGGATTCCGTCTTCTTCGTTCCTTCGTGCCTTTAGCTCGATTCCTGGTCCTTTCCCGCGCACGTATGCTCGCTCCAATGCGTCCACTTCGAGGCTTGATCCTCAAATACGTCGTTTTAGCTCCAAAATGTGTCAAATCACCTACAAAGCCACAAATAGTGTGTGTAGACATCTATTCTTGCAAAGTAGAACTAAACAAGCATAAATGGCACAAACTAAGGCCAAAACATGAATGTGGAAAGGGGAAATCTAACTAAATGCATGAATGCAACAAGTCGATAAATCATGTTATCATGCTTCACTAAACATAATTGATTGCACCATTCAATATTGATACACGCATTATACTTGAGCAAGATAAACAAATTTTATGGGACAGCATGTTTATTATCCAACTCATATCAACCATAGTGGTATTGTCATTGAACTTCTTGGGTTAGTATTTGTACACTTGTCACCTTTCATACGAGCACATTTTGAATAGTTTTATAAGGACCGTGCCACATACATTTTTGTACAACTTCGTGCAGATAGAGTTTACAGTTGGATCAGGAAGCTCGGTAGAAATAATATGATCAATATCATCTGTTATGAACATGAAGTAGACCTCGCGTATAGAACTCAATAGTGTGTAAGACTATAAAAATTTGAATACCTATATGCTATTATAAGTTTTTAAAGATGGACGATTGACAATATCCAATATTTCATGCCATTTTGGAATTACAAGTGAATGTGACAAATAAGTTTGGATATTCAAGTGAATTGTAGATTGCGCAACATCTTGATAAGTATGCATCATATAGCGCGAACCACTTGTAATGAAGAAAGTAAAACCATGGTTTTACCTGTAGAAGATGCCTCCGTTGTACCACTCTTTGCTACGGAGGCTAAATTACTACATAAATTCAATTTCAATTTCTTTTGATGATATCTTAAATTATTTAATATTTGAGATTCAATCATACATAGCATATGAATAAACTACAAAATGTTAAAAATAACTTTTTTAATAATAACAAAAATTTTCCTTATCCGTCTTTGCCCAAAATACAAAATGATACGAATTCACCGCATGGTCATACCCTATAAGAAGAAGAAAAAAAACTTATTTTATTCACTTTTTGAGGGCACTGGGAAAGGACAATGATTCAGCGCACTAAAAGTGGATTTGGTTCACTATTAATTCAAAGCCATGCCAACACACTTATATAAAGTATTATTATTGATTTACTCTTACAGTCTCCGGTAAAATAATGTCTATGCTATATACTTCTTCACCGGACGGAGACAACATTGTATACTGGAGTTAAGAAATGGAAGATGTATCTAAGTGATACACCGTAACCGACCTACGTGTTTTTTCCAAGGATCATGTTCATTCTCCTCCTAACGTAGGTGTCCATACAGATGGTCATATGTGTAACACCCCAAATCCGTAGGACTCGAGGTGCTACTGGGCTAGGATCTCACAATGGATCCTGACCCTAGCCTGACAATAAGTTCACTGAATCATACAACAAGGCACCAATAGATTAAATACAAAACATCAAACTTTTATAAAAGTATCGAAAGGTTTATACAAGTACTACTGAGTACAACAAAACATAATCATATACATGATCAAAAGATCCCATCCCACGAGGACGACCCAGTGTACGGAGCCCTCAGCAAATCACCCCTCTGGATCACTCTGCAGCTCTCCTAACCTGCAAAGGATCTACAACACGGTATAAAACCGTTAGCTAACCATACGTATATATAAGAAGATGCATAAGCACAATCACACACCAATGAATCATAAACACATCACCATGCTATCACACATTTACCCAGTTTATTATCTTTATAACGTCCAGTCATTCAAGCGTATATATATATATATATATATATATATATATATATATATATATATATATATATATATATCAATATGAACGTATGTGACACGAGGAATATAACCCTCGCCTCTCGGGAATGGTACCAACTAGAGTGGAGATCCGGTCCCACCTCCCGTGTACCCTATGGGAGTGGTGCAGGTGGCCGGCCCACTGAGCTAGACTGGCCTGCCCGAAGAGAACCTCCAGACTCCCAGCGGGATGAAAGGACAAGTTGTCACGGCCCTACAATGGGCAGTCACTAAACCATAGGTAGGTAATCAATATAACTCGGGCTATCAATCATATAGCACACACCACTCATGCACATATCCAATATATGGATAGCAGCTAAGTAAGTCCTATGGACTTACCTTAATCTCTGAAGTCTCAACTCAACTCAAACGGCTCCAACTCTAGAGATCAACACTGCCTAAACAAGGCATAACAACATATATCAGACTCATATCCATCACAGGGGTCACACCTAGACCCAAGGGATCCATAAGGATCATAACCTAACTCGTAAACCTCAAAGTCATAACTGGCATAAACGATAACTTACTCAACATCATTCTAACCTCATACACAAACCTAGCAAGCTACTAACCCGCTCATACTAGGAAAGGAAAGTATCTACCTAACTCTAGGTAGATCCGGGACAAGACGCACCTGCGTGACAAGGAGACGTAGGGGCGGAGCAAGCAATGCCGCAGGGGCGGCAAGGCTCAGCAGCAGGGGCGGTGACAGCGGTTGCAGGCAACGCAGGCACGGCGCAGGCGCTGACGCAAGCGCTGGGAAAATGGCCGCGGGGAGGTGGCTTCTGGCCGCGGGGCGGCGACAGTGCAGAAGATGATCCCACAGTTCTTCTTTCACTCTTCACGTGATCAATTCACGTCTTCTTTCATCCAAAGCTACACATATACATATACATACATAAACCAACATTAATCTATATCCAATCATCTAAACCTAAGCTAAGAGGATGGAATCAAGGAAAGAAAGAAGGAGAAGCAAGAATACTTACCACTACTGAAGGTCTAGGCAAAGCAAGAGCACAAGCACAAACTCAGCTGGCTTCACAAGCTCAGCAGCTAAGCACATCATCAACCAACATCAACCACACACACCAAAACTCTTTCAAACTCAAGAGAGAACAAGAACAAGATCAAGAAGGGTGAAGGAGAAGCAAGGAGGACGTAGGGCTGGAAAGGAGAAGTGAAGAAGGTAGCCCTTGCTCAGCAAGGAAAGGAAAGAAGTAAGGGAAAGGTAAAACACGGGTCAAGGGAGTCAACAAAACCGGCTGCAGCTGCCGGAAACCGCAGGGGCGGCAGTCGTGCCCGCGGGTGCGGAAAGACCAATCTCGGCCAAAGCCAATCTCGGATAAGGTCCAATCTCGGTCCGAAAGACTAAGGCTCTTACAATATGTGTCGAGATTGATCGGATTGGTTTTACTCAAATCTTGGACATATTTACCCTTGATGCCTTCAATCTCCTATAAATGATCTTCTTTTCTCTTTTATCTTGAGTGAGTTTTAACATTAACTTCTTCTCCTCCTTGTAAAAATGAGCATCACTCTCCCTCTTCCAAAATTATGGTCTTTAGTTTTGCTAGGTCCAGAGATACTGCATATAAGCTTCCAAGTAAGATCAATGTATATAGGCACCAAAAACAAAAACTTTACTTTGTGTATGTTTTTTTGCACGTCAGATTGAGATCAAAAACAAAATATTTACAAGAACATATAAGTACATACTAAAAGAAAAACAAAGAATGCTCAAATAAGACTTGAGAAACTAGTATGAATGGAAGATAGGGTATATACTCGACAATCACACCAAAAGACTATAGAACACAGAAAATTCAAGACTTTGTTCAAGAATGGAGAAAGAAGATCCATTAAGGGGTAAAATAGAAGAAAATATGATTAAGAAAGAAGACAATGAATCAAAAAGCCTTTAAAAAAGACCTTCACTTTTGTGTCAATGGACATAAGGGTTGGGGTGTGACGTCGGATATAAGATAGGTAGAGAAGGTATATCACTACCAAAAAACACGGTCATAACCACTATAAGATAGCCGTATAAAATATCGAGGGTAAATATGTGGCTATTACCCTAAAATTTACCCTAGAACTTGCTCTTATATCTATTTTTTAGGAAAAAAACATTATTTTAATGAAAATATAATGAAACAAGACCATACATATATGAATATAATATTGTTGTTAATCAGTTAAGAAATGTCACTATACATGTCAAGATTTTAGCTTCTAAAATTTCCAAGATCACCAAATGTCAAATGAAAACAAGTTAAAAAAAACTGGTGGAGATCGTTTTTTCAACATTGAAAATCACCACATCACATTGGCAACCGGTTAAAAATGAATGAGTGAATTTGGTCTTACTACTAATACACGTACGAATGTATTTCAACATCACCTAACCGAAAGTTGTTTTCAAACAACCCATATTGCACATCTACTCAAATTATGGAAATACAAAGCCAACTATGTTAGGTTATAACTAAAAGAGAGGTGCAAATCTTCTACGATTTTAGTTGGAAATCAAACTCACAACCTAACCATTCTCTCATAAAGGAGATGTATACTTTCGCAGTTATATAATAGAAAAAATGACCAAATATAATAACAACTATGAGGTATAAACAAAAAAATAATACAAGCTTTAAAAGCTATTATTTGGTATACAAACTATTTCACATTAAACAAGTTTTGATAGGGGTAAAATTGTGGCCAAAATTTATTACATAAACCGCCCATACATTTTTAAATCACTCAAAATGACCCTATATTTTATTTTCTTTCAAAAATCACCCATGATATTTTTGTATACTTAACAAAATACATAGTAAAGGTTAGTCATCACTTTATTCTTAAATATTTAAGGTAGTTTATTCATTAAAAAAATTAAGAAGTTTTTTAAATAAAATTTTGATTAATAAACTCATGTTTGGTGTCATTATTGTTTTATACTTTTATGTGTAGTTTGAGGGAAAAATCTATGTTTGTGGGTAACTTTAATGAAAGAATATATCACTTATTGAAATTTATGTGTAATTTGAAATTTAAACTAATAAATTTAACGTTAATTTATGGAAAAAGA
This sequence comes from Fagopyrum tataricum, assembly GCA_002319775.1. Classification (NCBI taxonomy): domain Eukaryota; kingdom Viridiplantae; phylum Streptophyta; class Magnoliopsida; order Caryophyllales; family Polygonaceae; genus Fagopyrum; species Fagopyrum tataricum. The sequence goes on from CM008285.1 coordinate 37,101,565, forward strand.
TCTTCATTTCATTTTTAAGTTTTAAAATTTTAAAATCAATATTATATTATACCAAAATTTGTGGAAATGTCACCAAGTATGGGTCTTTTAACCAAAATTTTATTTTTTACAATTTAAAACTTCTCAATCATTCTTATAGTTATATTTTTAAATAATTGACCTAAAATATTAAAGAATAAATTTAAAACTAACCTTTATTAGATAATTCGTTAGGTATACAAAAGTAATATGTGTCGTTTTTAAAATAATATAAAATATAGGGGGTGATCTTGTGTGATTTTAAAAGTTATGAGCGCTTTTTGTAATAAAATTGGCCATAATTTCACCAGTATTAAAATTGGTTTAATGTGAAATAGTTTGTATACCAACTAGTAATTTTTAAAGTTTGTATTATTTTTAGTTCATACCTTATAGTTGGTATTATTCTTGGTCATTTTTCCATATAATAAGGTTTAAAAGAGTTTATTCTTAGCAAGTGCATGTTCTCTAAGGGACCAAAATAAGTTTTGATGTGGGCATTGGTGGTAAAAACAATTATAAATACATATGAGTTCCTTTTTAAGACGGAAGGAGCCATAATCTAGAGAAAAAAAAATGTCCGGAACAAAGCAAGACCATTGTTTAAGTGTTTAAACACACAGAGGATGAGGATAAGTAGATGGGGATCGATCCTAAAATACAAAGGTATGAAAACTAGACCTAATCATATTCGGCCAGTCCGTCCGTCCGGAAAAATGGACGGGTATGAACATAGGAGGAAGTCCGAATCCGCCAAGCAAAATCATTCTTTAATATTTCAAAGTATTAAGCATATTCATAGAATATTTAGAATAATTATTATAAACTTAATGTATATTACAGATAGTACCTTCAAAATATTTTATTTTTAAATAAATTTATATTAAAAACAACTTTTTAATTATTTTTAAAAAATTAAAAATAAAAAAATAACATGGATATCCAGACGGGTACGACGGCCATCGTAGGCCCACCAACTGGACCCGGATAAACGGACCAAAATTTCATAAAACCCGGCCTGAGTCCAGCTATGAACAAGTCTGATTAAAACGTATCATCTGCCATTCCAACAAATCAATGGTATCAAATATTGAAAAAATGTCATGTATGTACATTTACATCTTTAAATTTGGATAAGATATATATACTTTATGGGTCAAACATACTAGAATTATTGAGAGTATCATGATTACAAGGAATGACTTTCGTATATAAGGCACGGGTGGATAGTGAGATGCCAAAGGAAAATCTAAGCCTAAAAGAGAAATTTTCACTCGTACATCCTCGTATTATTGTGAAGTATAGATTTTGATGATCAAATTACCAAAGGAATCCTAATAGCATGTTGCTTGTGTAATCCAAAAGTCCATCAAAACTACATTCTCACTAGAGAGATCATATCGAGGGATAACTGAATCAAATTTGAAAACATGAACGACTTTCAAGTAGAATAAATATGTAGTAGTGTTCAACATAGAGGCCAACTAAGGGAATATGATTTTCAGAAATACATCATTCGGCAAACTAACCCAAAAATTAATCATCATAAATTTCATTAATCATACTAAAAATGTTAATAATGTAGTTAACGCATTAGCAAGTTATGCACATATAGGCATGTTTGACTCCCATATAATATCTTCTTTAGTGCAATCTTTTCTTCTTTGGTTTCAAAGATTGATAGCTATCATACTAGTCGATCCTGACGACAATAACTCGACATTTTTGTTGACGTATACAGAATGATGTCAGAAACACAAATTCCAATATCGTGAAGTCCAATTCGATGACTCAATATCATTTTCAAAGTTTTCCAACACCACCCATATGTTGTCCGTATTCGATGACTCGATATCATCCTTTCCTTATTCTCTTTTAAAAATTTATTTTCCTCACGAGGTAAGATCATTCTCTCCTTCTTTCGTCGTAATTATTGTAACTCCCCAAAACCCTTTCTCCAAACCTTAGCCGTTTACTTTAAGTGAAACCCTTACGCCACATCATGTGCAATTAACCAGAACGAACGAATGGGTGAATTTGGTCTCTTTCATGCTTTTTGTAAGATCTATCTCTTTTAGCAGCGGTAGATTTTCATCAAACGATCAGGGCGTTCCTCAATCAATTTCTTTTTGTCAATTAGTTTGAAGAACTGTAACACAAACGTGTTCACCCCGACCTCCCTAATCCCAACTTCATTCTTCGGTTTCCATATAAGTCGGGCGGTATTCCTAAACGCCGAGTTGCTTACTTGCTTTTCTGTCTCCAACTTCCCAATCACACATTATCATAACTTATTATTTCTGAAAACACATAATTAAATTAGAGATAGACCCTTTGGATCTAAAATTATGGAAGTATATCTATAGTTTAAAAATATATATAGGATTTCGGATTTGATTACTATTTGAGTTTTTTTTAAAAATTCATATTATAAAATTATAAATTTCGGAACAATTTTAGGTTTGTTATACGATTTGATCATTCGAAAATCAGAATTTCGTTGTTCTCCTACATCGTTCGTGTTCGACGAAGACAGAGAAGAGTTATGAAGAGGTGATCAAAACACAATGTTCTGGAGGACCTATGGCCTGAAATACAATGTAACCTTCGTGTCAAATCCCTTTTCTCCGATTCCGCAGCATTTGCAAGTCATGGTAGAGTTGATCCCAATTTCACCCGATTGTATCTCAACCGCTGTCAATCCCACCTTTTTCAAGAGTTAAATGCACCAACTATTAAATATGGTAGGAGGTAAATTGAGACGTGAACAAAGGTCTAATGAGTTTTTTTTTAAATAAAAGTTGTTGAAATGCACTAACTATTAATCCGATGTGACATAACAAAATAAGAATTTATGATTTGTTTAATTTTTAGACCTTCCATTTTTATTTATACAAGTTCTCAAACTATCATCTGTACTTATATCTGATGTGGGATAGCAAAATTAATGAAAACATAACCCTCAAACTGTGGATAATAAATGATATTTAAAAATAATAATCATTAATATATTAATATATATAATGTTTTAATAAAAATAAAAATTCTAGTAAATTTTTTGTGTGCTGTTCCAAAACTTGAGATTCAACAATATATCACGTTAGAAGAAGGATAACATATTTTACAAAATAATTATGATTTAGTCTAAAAAAAATTGGGTGAAATTAGTAACTAGGTAGATTTTTTTTTAGGAAAACTAAGTGGTAGACTAAATTATAGGAAACTCTAACTATGCACTTTCTATTTTTTAAGGAATCATTAATTTAAATAGTAATACCTAGACTTGAAAAAATCCGGACCGGCCCGCCCGCCTACCAAAAAACACGGGTATGGGCTAGCATATTGGTCCGTTCGGGCCGGGCCTGGCCCGGCCCGCTTGTTCACGGGACGGGCCTGGGTGTTGGATTTAGCCCGCGGGCTGGCCCGTGTATATATACCTATATATATTTATATATTTATATATCTATATATACTTCTTTATATATATATATATATATTTATATATATCTATATTTATATATATATCTATATATCTATATTTATATATTTATATGTTTATATATATTTATTTATATATTTATATATGTATTTATATATATACTATTAAAATAAACATAAAAGTGAATAAGTGTAAACACGGGCGGGCACGGGCCTTGTTGGAGGCCCGTTCAAGGCGGGCAAGATTTTGGATTTGGCCCGGCCCGAGTCCGGATTTGTTCAGGTTTACTAATACCCAATTTTTAATACTCAACCTTCATCCAAATTCACTTATGTTACCTAACTTCGTTATCACCCGATTTTAATACCCATCCAATCATGCACAAGATGTTTGACAGTGCCTCAAATGTCTCTGGCTTGTATAGTGCTCATGTATAATCCGTGTCCAATCCAACAACCGCAATATTTTCATACTTAGAGACCTATTGCAAAATATTTGTTTTACACTGTAAGAGAACTCTCGTCCGCAGAAGATGATCAAACACAAAGATCATTGCCGATTAGCTCTGTACTCATTCACTGAATAACCATCGTTTGGGTGATTAACACCTTAGAATGCATAATGACAGAATAATAAACAACTACTAAATGAAATAGGCACTAACAATGTTAAAAAAAAATACAATAAAAAGGATGGCTAGTAGTCATCACTATAATCTTCCATTGTCAATCTTGAATAACTTGAGGACTAGCAAAAACTCGTTCATCTGTCAATCTCAAATAAAAAAAATGCTTCATATATGAAAAAAAGAAGAAAAAGACTAATTCTCATTAGTCCATTCCAAAAGTAATTTGTAGAATTAGCATATATGATGATAAGCATCAATCTAACCAGAAGTGTATTAAAATCTAACTATAAAAACTCCTACCTAATGTTTAGTATACAAGCATATGAATGTCAATCTAACCAGAAAAAAGTGTATGAATATCAATCTCATATCTTAATATACTTGTAAGACACTTTTTTCCCGCTCTTATTCCTCCCTTGTACTAATATAGCTCTACACTATATACAAGGACCTAATACAAGCAGCAAGTCATGAATTGAGACTCTGTTATCTTTATCCCAGCAATGGTCTACATTCTTGACATCTTGAAAAGACAACTTTGACCAAACACCAATGACCTGCAAATTCAATTTTATATTTGGCCAAACAGCAGCAGCTCATTCTAGAAGGATTAGATATCATATCACAACAAATAAGAGTGACAAATGCATGCTAGTTAAGTTCATGAAGTAAGGATAAGAAGGTTAAATGATAAAATTTCCAAACTGATTACAGTGCAAGTTTTTTTATGATGATAGTTCTTGAAACCCAACTCCTATATCCACTGTAATTGACGAAACCGATTAAAAAAAAATAGATTGTGTATTTGTGCTGAAACACATGTACTACCACATACCTTTAAGTATATAAACCCTGGTTATGGCATTGGAAATGGGAAACCTGTGGCCAAGACAATGGAACTCTGTCAATGAAGCAGCTTGTAGAGATTTGAAAGAGTCCCATAGATGGACCCTCCATTTCACCGATTTGTAGTAGTTTTGAAGCTTGTAGGTTTGACTTGCTAATTTTGTGCAAGCCATATCTAACTCTTCAACACGCTCACAGCATAAAACCTGATTTTCTAGGTCTCCATATTTCCCAAGTTCCTCATAAACAACTGTAACATACAAAAGCAGCCATAATTATCATTATGAAACCACTATACCACACAAATGCTTATACTTTGCATCTACATGTCCTTTCATGGACTTATTCTTATTTATGTATGAAAATGTTCTACTAGTAGAAATAAAAAGTCAATTTGCTGAGGTACCTTGCGCTCTTGAAATTCACTAATTTTTGTTTCTGATTCAGTATATGTGTCTTTCAAGTCTTCAACTATCTTCTTCCAACTCAACTAATTTGCACACAGGAATACAACTATAATTTAACACCACAAACTGGTAAATACAAAGTTGTTTACCAGTTGTAAATTTAAGACCCTTTGTGAAATTTAACACCACAAATATAAATGCAGCTATAATTGGAATAGATTTTGACAACCTTGTTCTTTACATATCCATTTTCCTTTCATATTCAAAATACATACCTACAGATTAATGATAGATATAGTTTTAGAGAAAATCTTGATGTGTAAAATTGAGCAGCTCATTCTAAAAATCAAGTAGAATACTATCTATGGTCTTCCCATACGCAATCCCAGTATCAACATAACACAACTGAGGGGATATAAACATGCGTATCAGAAACATAAAGAGTAGGAACAGAATATGCACAATATTTAGTTGTTGCAATTTGCATTCAACGATCTTTCAAGTTCAATTGTTCTCTGTAACACAATAACACAAAACTCATTAGCTGCTTCTTGAGGGACTCATTAATTGGTTTAAAATTATGATCATAAAACTTCTATAAAACAGTTTCTGTGATACAAAATTACAAATTGGGTAGGAACATCAAGGCTTTATAAACATTAAACAGTGGTTCATCACTTGCAAACATCTATACTAGAGCATAAAACAGTGTAAAAAAAACAATAGCAGTTATCCTCCAAACCAAATTGTCACAAAACTTCACTCTATAGTGAAAAATGAAGAAAACTAGCAGCAAAACTAGTAACTTAGACATATTGTACCATGGATTACCTGAAGTGTATACCGGCCTCGTTGAAAATAGAGAGCAAATGTATGAATTCATTTTTTGTAAGCTTTGAGGATCTCTTGTCCTCATTAATCAAACAAGTGGGATTGATCGGGGTAGCAAACGTACAAATATATAGCGTTAGAAAGTTAAAAACTGCAGGATTTTTGCAACTAATTTCTGTAAAAGATTACGGGAGAAGCTCTCAAAATATCCGTAAAATCTTTAACTACTTTCTAATTATTTTTTTAACTAATTTTGTAAAAGATTACAGAGAAGTAGTTAAAATATCTATCAAATCTTTATTTTTAATTTTTTTTAATTAATATTAATTTTTTTTAAAATTTAAATTGCTGAAGAGATATTGTTGGACTAAAATATCTATCATATCTTTATATTTTTTTTAAATGAATTGCTGATTCAACAAAATTTTGGAGTAACGTTAATGGGTAACTAAGAGATTTGGCTTATCAAAATTGTTAGTTTTAAAATTTTTATTTCTAACTAATAATTAAGTTTGTATTTCTAATTAACGTAATTAATCTATTGAATATTTTTTAAACAACATCAGAAATACTTTTAATTTTGTATTTCTAATTAATCGGTAACTAAGAGATTTGTTTATAAACAAAAATATGCTAGGCAACAAAATCGAGGATAAAAGGTTACGATTTTTTTTATCAATTGAATTCTAAAGGAATTGTTGAATTAATAATATTTGGGTGGACGGAAAATTTTGGCGGCGACATGTGGTAAAAAATGCGTCCGCTTTAATATATATACTAGTGTAATACCCGCACCTTGTGCGGGTTTTGAATAATATTGGGTGAGCTATATTACTAAGTTATTTTATATTTTTATATTTGCTTTGGTTTAAACACATATATAAACATATTGATAGGTAATTATCTATTATTAATTATTTTTGGTTAAAATTGTTTTGTTATTAAGTAATAAAATTCTTATTTATTGATCAACATTAGAATTTAATTGTTGAACAAAAAATAGGACTGACGTTTAATTCTTGGATAATCAAATTTTAAAATCATTTTAAAAATAAAAGCCTAAGATTAAAATTATTTTTTATTACTGGTAGTCGATCAAGGAAAATCTTTTTTTTTAATCACCATATATTTATTAGTTAAACTTTTTTTTGTTAACTTAAATATGGAATAAAAAGAAAATATGATAAAATCTATGAATCGATTACATAAAATGTTTTTTTTATTAAAAAAAAAATCTGATTATAGAATTTTTTTTAAAATTAATTAATTAGTTAAGAAAAAGTTTAGGGTGAGTTTAATATGTGATGAATTGGCCTAATTAGGTGATTAATTTTTGCTATTTTTTTAAAATCCGATTTACCCAATAATTTGTGATAAATTATTTGATCACTCATTAGTTAAATCTAGTTAAATTGACACGTGGCAACGGAGGTATGATTAATTGTGTTGCTTTATATATATATATATATATATATATATATATATAATATTAATAATAATATGATGTTAAATAAATATGAAAATTTTTAGAGTTAACAGATAATCCATCGGTTGAAAAATTAATAATAAATTGAGGGCTTGTTTGGTTACTGAAAAAAGAGGGTTGTAATGGTTTCATTCCGGCCCAAATCGTTAAGGGGTGTTTGTTTGGACTTCTGAAAGAAATGAATCCGTTATGGGCCTTAAATGATTACCGGACTTTATTACCTGCATAAAAAAAGCCCATTTCCGTTAGATTTCCCTTGTGAGCTCAAGTATCTCTCTCCCCGACCATCGATTCTCTGTGTAAACGTGAGTTTCTCTCTCCCGACCACCGCCGTTTCTCTTTCTCGACCATTCGAAATCCTCACATCTCCACTCTTCTTCTCCACTTCCGTTTTCTGTTGCTCAACATTCCACATCCACGGCACCGACGAATCATAATTGCTCAATGAATCACATATAACTCGCTGATAAAGGTAATTAGGGTTTCAAATTTGAATTTTATGTTGTTAGAAATTCTCAATTTTCTATTCTTCTCTTGTTCTTATAATTAATTTCGTATGCAGGTGTGATTTGTGTGCTTAATTTGTTGACATTAGTGCGAAATTTGAGATCTGGTGAGTCCACTCATATACAAGAAACGGGTATGACTTCTTTTGGATTCTAATATTTGAGGCTTGATATAAGTTTATTGGACATGAAAGTCAATTTTTCTCTGATGATTTTTGAATAATGAACTTCATCATTCATGGTATCTTGCAAAGTCAATGTTATATGCCCAGACTAGTTTGGACTTCTGACCACAAGATATAATCACGTTTTAACTTAACTTACAAACTTCATTTTGTTTTGGATGTACAAGTCATCAACCTATAGGGCTATTGTGCTCCACTCATCACTCATTACCCACACTTGCATCTGGATCGTATGTTGTAACCTCCAAGTTTCAAGTTCTTTGTATCACGTGCATAGTATTTCTGATATCATAGTATAGTATTGAAGTTTCCAGAGTTCTTGTTGTTATGAACTTAATTAGGAATTTGAACCAATCAAATTGTATTTCATGATAGCATGAAGGTTAAAAAAAAGTATAGTTCAGTCCATAAATTTGTTAGCTTTCTTTTAAAGGGGAGGTATGATCAAGCATCAGTATCTGGATTCTCAAGTTTAGATCAAGCATTAGTATCTCTGTTAGTAGAACAAATTTTCATATAGTTCAACCATTGTGAGCCCTTCCCTACAAGTGATGAGTCAATTCAATAAGTGATATATAACAAGTTGAATGTCTGTTTTATGGACAATTGTGCTTTTGATATCCAGTATTTTTGATTATGTTAGTTTTTGGTTGTTAATACTTTTTGTTGCTGCTTGTTTTTATCTATTGTACTTGTCAAAAGATTATGCACCAATTTGCATCTCTAGTTGAAAGACTTTACTCCTGTTTGTTTTTGTCTATGTTGAAAGACTTTACTCTTGTTTCATAAATACAGATATACAATCATATAATATAAGCACAAATCTTGATTTGAAAACAATGTGCAGGTTTCATTTATGGAAATTTATCGATGATTAATTGTCCCTTTAGAGTGGTAGCTACTTCTAACTTACTGGAAAGTTATTAATATTTGGGTTCACTACTAACAGATTGAATTGTACTCCATCATCATGTAAAATTGTACATACCATATTATTCATCAGTTCATATCTTAGCAAAAAAAAGATTGAAGTTTTTTTTGAATACCTTGCATTTTAGAAATATATTTTCTGACTTTGCCTTCACTCTTCAGTGCAATGATACCCTTAGAACCACCACTTGAAATTCCAGGAATTCATAATTAAGCTACATAATTAACAATTTTAAGAACAAAAAAAGGAAAATAGCAGTGAGTTTTATATACCTGGTGACCAGCGGAGGAGGATTTAGGAGGAATTAGTGGTTTTGTAGAAGAATTTGAATCATCGTGAGTAGGTGATGATATTTTAGGGGGTTCTAAATCAGCTGAGAGTGTATTTCCTTTGGAGTCCATGTTCATTAACTGAAAAAATAATGATATTAAGGGCCCATTAGAATAATGATATTAAGAGCCTAAAAATGTCCATTAACTAAGAAAACAAAATTTACATCTCCTGCTGAGAGTGTATTTCCTTTGAAGTACATGTCCATTAACTAAAAAAATAGAGCACAGGGGTCAAAGAATCAAAAGATTATAAAGTTAGGTAGCAGAAAAGTGTTCTTCATCATGACACATTAGAATAATGATATTAAGGATATAAAGATTATAAAATTACTAACCCTAACCGTTATTTTATTAATAATGATATAAAGATAGGAAAAGTACACCAGTGTTCTTTGTCATAGCCAAATTTATGGCCTCTTTTTTTTTTATAAGTGTTAACAATATGAAGTTAATGTGCTTAAGTATTAGTGGATTATATTAGTGTTGATGGATTATACTAGTGTTTTTAGTGACTATTTGTCTCTTATAGAAGTGTTTCCGTTTTCTTATATTCAACTTATTAGCATTCAACTATTGTTTTCTCAAACTTCCATAGCTTTTTTTTACTTCGTTTGTCAGAAATGGATCACCCAAGGATGAGAAGGTTAAGACAACTCCAGGTGATTTTTGTGATTGTTAGGGTGTCGATGATCTTGTATTTGATGTGGTACATGATGAGTATATCGGTTAGGAGAAGTATTCAACTACAAGGAGGGAAAAGGCCTAGGAAAAAACTAAGACTTCAAATATTGAGTAGATTGATAAAAGAAAGTGATGTATATTGTCATAATGAACTTCGTATGAACAGAAATGTATTCAGAGCATTGTGTGAGATGCTTAGAGATCTTGGGGGATTGAGTGAGACAAAAAACATGTCAATTGAGGAGATAGTAGCTATTTTTCTTTACACTTTGACTCATCACAAGAAAAATAGGTCAGTTGCACATTTTTTTATTCGAAGTGGAGAAAGTGTAAGTAGACATTTTAATCATTGTTTGATGGCTGTCTTGAAACTCCACGAGCATTTGTTGAAAAAGCCGACACCTATTTTTGATGAATGTGAGGATGACAGGTGAAAATGCTTCAAGGTATAAACCTATCTCATTGCATTCTAAGACCAAGTCTAACATATATCTTGTTAACTAATTAGATTACATTCGTTGTGTAGAATTGCTTAGGAGCATTAGATGGGACATATATTAGTATGACGGTACCTTTTGGAGAAAAGACAAAGTACCGAACAAGGAAAGGCACAATTTCCATGAATGTTTTAGGAGTTTGCACTCCTAACATGGAATTTACTTATGTATTGGCGGGATGGGAAGGCTCAGCACATGATGGTCGAGTTCTTCGAAATGCACTAACTAGGCCAGATGGGTTAAGGGTTCCTAGAGGTAAGTTCAACTAGATCAACTACCTTTATCCTCAACTTATTGTTAGCCTAGAAATAACCTTTTTCATTGTTGAAGGTTGCTATTACTTAGTGGACGGGGGATACGCAAATTCTGAAGGGTTTCTTGCACCATATAGGGGACAACGATATCACCTAAGGGAATGGGGTAACCGACAACCTTCTAGTGCAGAGGAATTTTACAACATGAAGCATGCTAGAGCTAGAAATGTGATTGAGAGACTATTTGGGGTCCTTAAAGGGAGATGGGGAATACTCAGAAGCCCTTCATATTTTCCAATCAAAACCCAAGGTCGTATTGTCTTAGCTTGTTGTTTGCTGCACAATCTAATCAGAAAACTCATGCCTAATGAACTTGTGGATGAGGTAGAGGAATTCAATTCTAGTTCTGATTCTGATCTTGAATCTGATTCCGATGATGATGATGATGATGATGATGATGATGATGTACAAGGAGGAAGACAACGTGTAGAATACATCACACATACTGAGCCTTCAGATGGTTGGACCAGTTATAGAAATACATTAGCACAAGAAATGTTTAACGCTTGGAGATCTAGATAGATTAGATAGTTTATGAAAATTTGTAGTTTACATTCTTGTAATGACAATTTGTAGTTTGCATTCTTGTAATGACAATTTGAAGTTTTTTTTTCTTACCTTTGTGATGCTGTTTTTTCTCTTACTTTTGTGTTGTTGCCATTTATTGATATGTCTCTTTGCCATACTCTTTTCTTTATTGGGTCTCTTATAAGGCTTTTTAAATGGGAAATGATCTAGTGAGTGCTTTGTTAAACTTGAATGACTTCTCATAAATATAGTTTTTGTTGCTTTTCTACCATGATATTTGTTATGAATTGTTTCCAGATGGAAGGACGTTCTATACGAGGAAGAGGTAAAAATAAGAGATTTTGGGCAGCACAAGAAGATGAGACTTTACTCCAATCATTATTGGAGTTGTCTCATAACTCTAGATGGAAATGTGAGAATGGGTTCAAGGGTGGATACATGAACCAGTTAGAAGACATGATTTCAGCAAAACACCCAAATTGTGGATTGAAAGCTGAACCACATATCGAGTCAAGGCTAAAACATTGGTCTGAGAAGTATTGTGCGATGGCTGAGATGCTTGAAATTTCTGGATTTAGTTGGGATCAAGAGAAGAAGCTATTATTAGTAGATAGAAGTGTGTATGAAGAATGGGTCAAGGTAATTTATATAGTTCTCTTTAATTTGATAATTTAATTAATTCTTATGTATTTTTAATGTCATATGTGTATTATAACAGACTCATAAGAAGGCAAAAGGGTTATATGGAGTTCCATTCCCATACTTTGATATACTTGCTGAAATTTATGGCAAAGATAAAGCGACGGGACAAGCAAGTGAGTCTTTTGTGCAAGCGGTTCAAAATATAGAATCTGATTTCAGAGATGGGTCCACTACACTTGATAGCGATGAAGAATTTTATTTTGAAGCCGAAACTGAAACTGAGTCCATGCAATCTGGAAGTAGTTCAAGGAAGAGGAAAGATTCATCTACTTTGAGAGTGCAAAGAAACACAAGACTCCAATGAAGAGAATGGACAATGTTGGGGATTTGGCTACCTCTCTACAATCAATATCTGTTGAGTTTGGAAAAGTTTTTCAAGACATGAATGCTAATTTGAGTGCAATGCTAATTTGAAGAAGAAAGGAAGAAAAAACTTGACAATGAGACTAACAAAGTTTTAGAGGAAGTGTTGAAATTGGATTCTCTTTCTCCATCAGATGCTTTAGAGGTAAAATTTATGATACTGCAAATTGTTAATCATATTTTATTATTGTCCTCTAAATTCTTGTTTGAAATATTATAGGTGGCTTCAATTTTAATGGCGGAGGAACACAAACTTCGTTTATTCTATCAAGCGCCCCCCACGTTCAAGAAACAATATGTTGCTGATTTGTTGAGGAAGAAGTGAGAGGTGAAGATGATCGAGGTTATGTTGTAATGATCATTATTGTTTTTGGTGCTATGACTAAATGGTTGTTTCTGTTTTGACTATTTTCTACTGAACTGGTTGACTACTTTATGTTTCCATTTTGACTTGTGTTGTTATGACCGAAGTTGCACTTATAACAGATTATATCATATTATATAAACTTGTGTTGTTGAAATTTGCACTCATTACAATTTTCTAGGCATTACTTGTATGTTTCAAAGGACGTTGAAAATCTATGTAAAATTCAAAAGCTGAGATCATATACGTGCAAGGTACACATTTTGCTCGTGTTTCAGTTTACCCCACGATATGGTCAGACATGTATAGTATGATATAAAAAGAGAGTTTATAAGTTATAACATTAGTGATTCCATTCAATGATTCCATTTATCAAACCAAACAAGAAAAGGTAACATTGAGCTCAATGAATCCATTCCTAAATTAAACCAAACATCTAACAAAAGTAACTCTTTCCGTTTCCTTTCCATCTTCTTAACTATTTCCTTTCCGTTTCCATTCCCCTTCTCAAACCAAACGGGCCCTGAATGTTTATATTTTTAAAGGAAAATTTAAATGTTGGAACTTAAAAAAATTAAACATTGAATTTATAAATAGTTCGGTTTCGGTTTAAGAATGGAACTTAAAAAATCTAGAAGATGATACTCGTTATAACATATGCCTATTACTATATTTCAAACTATAGAAGGGAACCTTCCATTTACTTGAAATATAATTGACCAACAATACTAATCCATAAAACTACTTCACATATTTTAAAAAGATTTAGAAAGCTGCAATCGTCTTTATAATATTATAAAAATACTTAAATTTAAATATAAATTTAATCATGATTTAATTTTCAACAGACTTTGAAAATTACTAAGATTTATATATTTGTTTAAACAAATGTCGGATAATTATGTAAATTATATATAAAACGATGGGCACTTTTAGTTATAAGAAAGTTTCAAACAATCCAACATAATAGATTACATTTGCTAGTAGTATTGAATCATGATGTACCTAGTTAGAATTAAAAAAATGGATCAACGTAGAAAAAATAAAAAAGAAATGTATATGGATTAGTTTTAATTACTTACTTCATTATATTTTTATCTAATAATCTCTTAATTACACCAAAAATTAAAAAAGTTTAAGTAAAGTGCTGAAATGCTAATTAGATGGAAATAATCAACTTATAACTTTTCAAAATTAAAAGGAATATGTGATTGATAGTTTGTTCAAATTTAATGTAAATTTAACATGCTAAATAAATCATATCAGATTACAAAAATATACAAAATATATGGAAACTTCTCCTCCTATTATATAGATCTAGCACGATAGGATAAACTACTCTTTATGAATACCATAAGCCGTTAGTGTTATTTTGGATCTTGGCTTTAGTTGACGGCGATAAAACTCTCGACCTCTAGAGTAACAATCTTATTGTGATTGTCTTTACAAAGATTTTCAATGACAACTGCAAAATCAAAATAGAATATAAGTCATCAGGAGTAGATCATTTATATGAGAAATGAGAGAGATCGACAAAACTAACTCGGAAAACCAATGATGAAAATTGGTATGAAGCTTGCATTGCTTCAAATTCGTCACTTGTTGACCTGCAAGCATATAAAGGAAATTAGTAGTCTCATAAGCACAAATATTAGTAAGTAGATCATTTATATGAAAAATGAGAGAGTTCGACAATTAACGAAGTAAAGGGATGGACTTGAGAGATATTGATCATTTTGTAAATGTGTAATAGGATAGTAGAATAAATATAAAAAATTTAAATAATAAAAAAATAAATTTCATTTATATTTTTTTAATGATATAATTTTTGAAAATAATTGGATTTAAAAACCACTTTTAAAAAAATATTTTGATAATAATTAGATTTAAAAACTACATTTTAAAAAATATTTTGGGGGCTGCGTTAAACCTGACGGCGACACGTGGCTAAATTTGCTTCTGCTTTAATAGATATATAAGATAAGATTACCCGTACCCTGCACGAGTGTTTTTTTTTTATATATTACTAATAAAAATAATTCCTATATATTTGTAAATGTGTTATAAGATAGTAGAATAAATATAAAAAATATAAATAACAAAAAAATAAATTTCATTTATATTTTTTTAATGATATAATTTTTGAAAATAATTGGATTTAAAAATCACTTTTAAAAAAATATTTTTATAATAATTGGATTTAAAAATCACATTTTAAAAAATATTTTGGTGGCTGCATTAAACCTGACGGCGACACGTGGCTAAAATTGCTTCTGCTTTAATAGATATAATATAATATAAAATAAGATTGATTATTTAAAAAAAAAAGAAGAGATATATTGTAATCAGCTTGGTTCACAAATTTAAATTGAACCAATATTGTTACCTTTAGATACGTATAAATCTTATTTTTTGGCAACTGAAATTGGATATTTATAAATAAAAAAAACGTGTAAATCCTATTTTTTTGGCAACTGAAATCCTATTTAGTTTCATGATTTTAGGGTAAATTTTTTTAAATTATATTAGAAGTAAGAAAATAAAAGATATAAATATTAGGTAATTGTCATTATTTTCTAGTTAGTTGGCATTCAAGCGTGATATCTCTTGAACAATCGCAAATATTACTAATTAGTTATGATTAACTTTAATTAAATTAATATTAATCAAATTTGCTATATGTAAACTAACAGGTGTTTTACTATTTTTTAATGCTTTTTCATTTTTTTTAACAACTTATAATTAATGTCATTCAATAAGTGATTAATTTTAAAATCCGATTTTCAAATGCAAATTTTTATCTTGCAAATGCAATATCTTTTTGCTATTTTTAAAATTCGATTTACAAAATAATTTTAGTTGGACTGACATTAAAAATCATTTAGCTAAAGAAATATGATAATAATCTCCTAATTAAATATCAAAAAGAGATCTTTTAATTTATTTATTCTTCGAAAATTCTAATTTTATTATTTTAAACTAAATTACGTAATTAAAATTATTTGGACGGACGGAAAATTTTGACGACTACGTATAGCAAAAAATGCGTCCGCTAAGATTAGTAAATATATAGGCAGTGATTTGTCCTATCTTCTGTATAACGATGATGTGCCTATTTATATGGGCTAACATTCATATCTAGTTTATGGGCTTGCTACAGATTATAAAATTAAAAAATTCGGAACGTCAAAATTTCGTATTTTCGGACATCGTCCCCGTCCGTGTGTTCGATGAAGATAACGAAGAGAGTTATGAAGGGTCTTGCTAACTGATTATACGTTACGGGATAAAAAATTGATTTTGTGCAATCCCTCTGTTCGGAAAACCTTAATCGTTCCTCACCCTCCTAACCCTTGGGGCATTAATTATTTTGAATTTGGATTAGGATTTGATCCCTTGATTCAGGACTACAAGATTGTCATCTTTCTGCTGGGAATTGGTCTCGTTCCCTGCGGTGTGATGTCCGTTGCAATTTACACAGTTGGAATTAATTCATGGAAATCAATTGTCTTTCACGGCAAGGGCTGTTTGGATGGGCCCATACATGAATCTTTCATACGTTCGAGTTCTGGACAGATAACCCTTTGCCTTAAAGGCGTTCTATATGCTCTTCAGAGAAAAAAACTGGTTTCATTTGATTTGAGCAGTGAGATGTTTGATTCTTGTGCATTACCTGTAGTTGATTATCGTTTTAGCTTATTTCCCAACCTCATAATGGTTGATGATTCACTGGCAATCCTTTACATGTCAAGACACAAGTCAAGATCTAAGGAGGGATGTATATGGGTGTTGGAAAACTTAGAAAATGATGCTGGGAATTCGAGTTGGATTAAACGCTACACCTTTGGTCCTTTGATATCTAATATTTGCGACGTCGGATTTGTATACCTCAACAAGAACCTCAACAAGAATGTGGAGTTGTTGAACGGACGACTAGTGTGATAGCTATCAACCTTGAAATCAAGGAAGAAAAGATTGTATCAAAGAAGAAACTATATGGGTGTCAATCATTTCCATACGTAGAAAGCTTGCTACTGAATTAAAAACATTGGTAATATTTTTATATCATATTGTCAATTTGTTGAATTTTGTTACTGTGTAGGCATGAATGGCTTGTTGGGATCCATTCATGCCTTTCCAATTTAATTTATTTATCCTTCAATATGATCTCTTAATTGTACTCTTGAATCTCTTTTGTTGGCTAAATTCGTATTTAATTGTCTTGCAAGTATCTAGACTCTTGAATCTGTACAACCCAGTTTGTTGTTGTAATCAATCTCATTTTTACTTTCTAGTCTATGCATTTGGATCATCGTTTGGGGTGCCTGCTGGGCAATTGAATCTCCAAAGCTCATCTTCTATAGATTACTCCCAAAGTGTACCCATATCTTATTTAATTAAATCTGTAGAGCAAAACTCTCTTGAACAAGAGTTACAAGACTGCAGTCATCCAAATAATCGATTAAATTCCCAAAAGTGAAATCATATCTTCTTTGATTGAATCAAATATCGCGAGCTCTCTTGAACAATATCGCCGTTTTACTTATTTGGTCTTCTTTGTAGATGTCTAGGGTGACATTTGGAATGTGGTTACTAAATCTCATTTTCATCCTTTGAATCATTAGACTAAGGATAAAACCTGGAATGTGGTTACTAAATCATGCTTTGTTTGTGTGATTGAAGTCTTACTCCTTGTGTTTTTTAACAGTGACCATTTTATAAATTGATCACTCAACAAGGCTTCTCATGTCAATGCAGAAAAAAAAGAACCATCAACGGTGAATCTAAACGATAAACCTGCAAAGAGGTTTGCAATTTAAAGGTATCATCCACAAGTACAACTTTGGAGGCCATTGAAAATTTTCCTTTCTGTCTTGGTGTCTCGCTAGAAACCAGCACGACAATTCTCAACTGTATATTTTTGTTTTTTTTTGCTGCAAAGGAATGGATCTATTGTTCTTTTACAATCATGGTAGCCTGTAAAATGCATTGAGTGTGTATAGAATTATTTTGATACCATTGGTTATAATAATCTTCTTAGATTTTGTGCTTTCACGAAGAAGAACACTTATTGTCAAGCATAGCAGTAAAGCAAATGTTGTAAGGTTCTCATTACTTCAATGCCCTGGTATAGTATTCATATCAGTACAATGGGAACTGCATTCTTTTCAAGATTGGCTGTAACTTAGCGTAGGTCGGAGGTTCCCTATTCACATTACTTAATACTTAACATAAATCATCAAATCTCCAACTCATAGGATAACATTTAACAAAGATTCAAGCCAAATAAATCTTTATTATCAGATTTAAATATATGAGAATAGAGATAGAAGAAGACGAGCCCAATAAAACTTGATCAATGTGTTAACGTAGTCCCTTTTCTTTTAGTAGTTTTATAGTAAGTCACCCAGACTAACTCTCAGGGTTTGTATAGTTACATGTGTAGACAATTCCATTGAGTTTATACATGTCTCATAATCTTCATTACTAAGCTTTCAAACAAAGCCTGTCTGTTGCTGCTCTTAATACCTTCCGATACAATTTTTTTTTTTAGCGTTTAAGACTCGCTATTGATAGAAGCCTAGCCGATCCTTGCCTCCAAGAGTGTTTGGTTTAAATTAATGTATCAGGACAATATATGTAAATATGAAGAAGTGGAGAATTGATGTGACAATACTTATAATTTTTTTCGAGAAAAGAACATGAATAACTAGCCCAAATTGGCTTTCAGAACGTTTACAATATGGGTCGGACAATTGTCCATACTAAAAATAATGTCACCTGAGACATGCCCGTATTTTGCTAAGAGATCAGCCAACCTATTACAACAACGGAACTATAAACAAAAGAACAAAAAACAAATTTCATGCTCATGTCTTGTATATCCTCAACAATAATTCCATGCATGGTTAGAAGGTTGATCGAGTCTTTGATGGTATTGATAGCCTCCAGACAATCAAATTCCAGAATTACTGATAACCAACCATGTTCAAGTGCAAAAGCAGGCCACAACGAATGGCTAAGAGTTTTGCAATAAAAGGATCAATAGAGCCCTCCCGTCTAATGGAACGTGCAACAACTAGAGCACCGGAGTGACTACGGTAAACCATTCCTAGTCCATGCCATGTAGGGCCAATAGCCGCATCAATATTAATTTTTAAAATACCCACAAAGGGCCTTTCCCATCGTTGTGAATCACTACGACCCTGAACATGGTCTTGAAAGTTTGACTGAGCATGAGATCATATCCGATACTGATGATAAACAAAATTCTGATCTTGAATTTGAACATCAATTGTAAAAGTCCGAGACACATTCTGATTATAAACTTGAGTTTTAACAGCATGAACTTGAGCGTTTTGATCTTGAATATCATGAGTTTGAATAGTATGAACAACATGAGCATCATGAAGCTGCAATTGATCATTCTGATCTTGAACTTGAGGATGAATTTGAGTTTGAACATTCTGAATTTGAGCTTGAGTTTGAAGTTGAATATTCTTATCTGAAAACTGCGTCTGAACATTCTGACCATAAGGTTGAGTATAATCCTGAAGTTGTGATTGAGCAAATTAAACATTTAGATCTTGATCCTGAATATGTTCTTGAGTATTCTGAGCATTCAGATTATGGGAGCTTGTAATTGAGTGTTGCTCTTGAATACGGTCTTGCAGTTGAGTATTCTGAGTATAATCTTGGGGCTATTCCTGAATATTCTGAATGGAAGCTTGTAGTTGAGCTTTAACTTGTGTATGTTGAGCTTGCATCTGAACACCATTACTAGGCAAGGGTTGAGTATTGTTGCTAGCCACATTTGTTTTGACATAATCAACTACCAACTGCCTAAACCCTTCTCTCATGATGCATATGTTAGGAATCTCACTTTTATCTCCAAAAAGGCATTTATTACGAAAAGTCCAAGATATCCAAGAGCATATGAGAAACTCGTTAACCATGTGCTCGCCATACAAATCCCACAGAAAGAGCAAAATATCACCAAATTAAGCTCTCTAGACCCGAATCAACAACATGATTGAATACAGGTGAACCCCACCAAGCTTTTGCAACCGAAGGGCAACCGTGGACAACATGTAAAATGGTTTCCTCAGTTGCTGAACATCGCCGACATGTAGGACTAGAGACGATCCTTCGTTTATATAAAACAAAAGCTGCGCTAATAGAGTTAGAGCATAATCTCCAACCAAAGGATAAGACTTTTGGGGAAGTTTAAGCCTCCAAAATTTGTTCCACAAAGTCTGTTCATTCCTAGAGAGTATCTAAGACTAGTTGGTGATATGTCCACATCTTTCAAGTTTTTAAGCACTTATGACGGAGAAAAAACCTTTCATTCCAAATTCTAATGGATTCCCCATTACCCACTCTTCAACCAAGACCTTCAATCAGTAGTGGTTGTTTACCCGTCCACTGTTTGCAACACTATAACTCTGATCTTGAATAGAAACCATGCTTTTAACTCTTTTGAAGACCTATGTTCCCATTATTTTAAAAATATAACTCCTGCTTTGATTAACTATCTAAGATTGAATCCTATTTATTG
Source organism: Fagopyrum tataricum (assembly GCA_002319775.1). Classification (NCBI taxonomy): domain Eukaryota; kingdom Viridiplantae; phylum Streptophyta; class Magnoliopsida; order Caryophyllales; family Polygonaceae; genus Fagopyrum; species Fagopyrum tataricum. The sequence continues at coordinate 37,122,181 of CM008285.1, forward strand.
CAAGTTTGAGACAACCGAATTTATAGATGTTTGTTGGTACTCCTCATTCGGCATTGTTAGGCAAGTTTGGTGTTTCTTTGTAAAGCCCAACCTTGTAGGCCCTTGTCCTGAATCTCAAAATTGGTTTTCTACAATTCCAAAGATGGTGTTGCAAGTATTGCATGATCTCTATAAAAAGAAAAACACCACCAATCTCGATCAAAGTCAGCAGAGGGACAATGCTAAAAAAAAAGAAGTGTCAGAAGTTAGAATTCATCTACAAAAGTTGTGCCAAGGCCTTAAGGAGTGATTTCTTTTACTCATGGAATAACAATTATTTCCATTCTTCTCATGTGTTACAACGCAACCGTTCCGGGCTACAACCCCTTTTATTGGGCTATAACCCACTTTACACATCTCAATCATGTTGTTTATCCCGTAGGCCCGGAATTTTATTAATTATATTCCGGACTTGGAGCACCTTGTAGTTTATCCCATAGGCCCGAGATGCCGAGTGCCGGGATTTATTCCTAAGAAAATCCCGAGCCGACTCGTCGTTTTTCCTCTTTTTCCGCGTTCCGACCCTTCGTTCCGGGTTAAAAATAACAAAGGGTCGTTTCTGACCCCTCGTTCCGTGGAGGGACAAGAGTTCAGCTGACCCCTTGGTCCCCTCACCCCTTTTGTCAGCCAAAGTCTTCCCTCTCTCCTCCCTTGGATCACTTTGCACGTTACACTCCTTTCACTCCATCTCTTCACTCTCTTCTCTTTCCTTCTCATCTCTTCTCTATGGCTGCTTGAGGATCCAAATTGTGGAACTGCAGAATTAGATCACAGGCTGTTGGTAAGCTCTTCCCTCTTCCTTCCCTCTCTTCCTTGTGGCTCTTTCCCTTCTTCTTCCTTCCTTCTTCATCCATGGCCATGAATGAAGCTTGGAGAGGTTTTCACTCAACCCTTGTGCATGCCTAGGTTTTTAGCTCGTTTAGATCAAGGAGAGGTGCCTAAGACCCGTGGAGAGTGTTTGGAGAAGATCCAGCAAGAGAAGAAGGACTTTGGAGCCAAGGATCCAAAGTCAAAGACGAAGAAGACGACGTTCTGCGCAGAACCCGCGGGGGCGGCTCAACAGGACCGCGGGAGTGGCCAGCCGCAGGGGCGGACCAGCAGGCCACGGGTGCGGCTCAGCACGCCGCGGGCGCGGCTTGGCACGGCCGCGGGTGCGGCGTGACTCGGGCGCGGGGGCGAAAGCAGACGGCCGCGGGTGCGGCATGACTCGGGCGCGGGTGCGGCTCCTGGCAGGCGACGCAGTCCTCCGCGGGTGCGGCTCCTTGTTCCGCGGGGGCGGCTCCTGTGTCCGCAGGGGGCGCCGGCTTGACTCCGCGGCTGCGGTTTCGGCAACAGTAGGTCCCTCCTCTCCTTTCCTCTTCATTCCTTCCTTAGTATTGATGTTGGATCTTGTTAGTAGCATGCCTAGGATGGATCTGAGTAGCTCGGAATGCCACTTAGTGGTTGTGAACCTAGGAGCCCTTAAGGCTCGATGTAAGTGATGGATATGAGCATGTGAGCATGATGGACCTTCTAGGCTAACTTGTGCCTCTTTGGTTGAGGATTACTCTTGTGGAATTATGGACTATTGTGGGTTGTTGCATGTGTTGAGAGTGTGATGAATACTTGGTACCTAGGATGCATTCCTAGTTTGAGGGTTAGGTGATCTTGCATAGATCACTAGAGTGAAGTCTAAGACTTCTTGAGTGTGAGTATGTATTGATATGCATATCTCTTGTGAGCAGGTTGTGGGCTTCCTCATTAAGGAAGCAAGAGTGTGGTGACTTGAGTGTGGTGACGAGGTAAGTCTCCGGACTTACTTAGCTCGTATTTTACGTATTAGCATTGATGTGTGCTTGGTGGTGTGTGTTTATGTTCTTGTTATAACATCTAAACCGGTAAATAGGACCACCGACCTTATATTATTGTTTGGCCCAAGTGTATGATAACGGGCGGTGACAATCTGCCTGACTCGGCGTTAGTCTAGGAGATTCTCGGCGACTAGCCCGGCGGGTGATATGGTCGGGTGCATCCGTACCATTCTTTGCCGGTAAGTAGGGACCGAGGCGAGATCACGGTGGTCTTGTGTCACAACCGAAGTTGAATTAGAACGGGATATGACTAAGTAATAAAAAGATAATAAACGGGACTTGCGTGTTTTATGATGTGTGATATGTATGTGTTTGTGCCTTCACCGCTTTTCTAATGCTTAGAATATGAGCTAACGGTTTTAAACCGTTTGTGTAGATGACTTGCAGGTTAGGGATGCCGCCGAGTGAGGTGGAGGAGTGGACAGCTGGGGTCTCCGTACATTATAGGACGGGGACGTTTTTTAGTCATGTTTCATATTGTTGTTCATGGATGTTGTCGTACGTTTAGACTTCGTATCAGGTTATGTTGTTTTGAGGACTCGGCTGAGTTTCCACGTTGCATTCTTACCTTTTAGTGTCTCGCATACATTATAAACGTTTTCGAGTTTTGCCTTTATTTGTACCTTGTTGGAAGGTCCGGTAAAATTGTTGTCAGGCTAAGGGTCGGGACCCATTGTGAGGTCTCGCCCGTAGCATCCCGAGTCCCGCGGATTTGGGGTGTTACAGGTGGAGCTTCGTGACAATGGAACAATAGTATGAAACTTAAAACCGAGTTCAAAAAGGGTATCATCTGGCAAATCGGAAATGGAAACACCATAAACTTTTGGCACGATAATTGGGTAACAATGATACCACTAAAAAAATGGTCCAAACTACCAACCAAATTGACACAAGTATTAAAGTCAATCACTTCATAACTAACTCAAGAAATTGGGATAACAACAAAATTGAAAACGAGCTACATGACATCATCAACCCGAATATTAGGAGAAAGATAAAGGAAATACTCATTCCCAAAAACGAGATCCAAGATAGACTATATTAGAGATGTAGTAAAAATGGATTGTATTCTACAAAATTGGCTTCCGATATGATTGAAGCGGAATCAAATATCCAACAAAACCATTTATTTGAATGGATTTGGAAACTAGATACTGGATACCCAACCCAAAATCCAAAACTTTATTTGGAAATTTTCAATTAAAGGACTTTTTACAAAAGCAAAACTTGACGAAAGAAGGATTGTCGTAACAAGACAATATGAACTTTGAAATCATCATGTTGAGGACTTGTTCCACCTTCTCTTTGATTGTCCTTGCACTAAACAAATTATCGCTAAAATCAATAGAATAATCTTCACCGAACTATATAAAATTAACCTCCAAAATAAATAAAAAAAAGCTCATGTCATCCTAAGAGAAATTAAAAACAAAATAAGAACAAATAAATTTGCGTGCCTTGCAACTGTATGGTGGATTATCTTGTTCTTCAGGAACAAAATTATAAAAGAACATATGAACCCTAATAATAAGGTAATTACTCTCATCAAAAACCAAATACAAAACTGGAAAACTAACATAAATGATGAGGACGATAAACAACAATCATATAATTATAACTCAAATAAAAGGAAAAAAAACACAATATTAAATGGGATAAACCAAAACTTGGCTTCTTTAAACTTAACTTTGATTAATCAAAACTCGATTCGGAAATCACATATGTTAAATATGTAATCTGGAATCACAATGTTGATGTTATTAGCCTCGACACAAATTTTTTTTCCAATTCGGTGATAAAAGTGAAGCCTTTGTCCTCAAAATCGGGTTCTAAGAGGCAATTAGACTAAAAATTAAAAAGATCGAAATGAATGTGATAATGTGTGTGTAATCAAGGCACTCCAAGGTTTGTGGAGCTGTTCGTGGGAGGTCCGACCCCAGACTAAATCTTCGTTTCTTTGACGAGGTCCGTATTAGGCATATTTTCAGAGGAATCAAATGTGGTACTGACCGATTAACTTGTCTGGAATCTCAACCCCCAACACCAATTTTTCTGAAGATCCCAAACTTTTTGTTCTCGTCCGCAAGGGTGTTTTACGGTGTACTACATCTAGGAGGTAAACCAATATAACTGTTTTTCATTAAAAAATTTTTTTTTTAAACAATTGAAAGTTAATGAATAATTTTTTAAAAAAACTATATATATATATATATAGCGGAAGGCAAAACCTTATTCACTAAAAGGAAAAAAAACAACATTCACTAAACTTGGTATGCAAGCAAAATAGCAACTGTATCTCAAAGAAAATTGTATGAGAAAGATAAGATATGACAGATCTTTCCTTCTTATGATTACTTTTTCGCGTATATATCTATTGACGTATCAAATTCATCATACAAGTTATAAATTGAGCCAGAGAGAAATTATTAATCTCTCAATTCTCTTTGGTTCCCTTACAGATTCATCGTCTCTGATCGTTTCCTGCCCTAACCAGTCGACGTTCAATCGCCATGAAAAGACGTTTCGAAGATATTGCTACCAACTGCAACCGCATCACTTTGAAGCCTACGATCCTTACCAAAGATGAGAGGGCGCAATTTGCTCTCAAACACCATGATCAAGACGCTGAGGACCGTAACCGCCTCTCCTCCGATTACCACCGATCGTCTGGGGATCGTGAGGAGGAAGCGAAGGATCGGGGACTTCAATTGAACGAGAAAGAGTTGGAAGCAATCAAGGAGCATTACTTAGGGTCCAAAAAGCCTAAGAAGAGAGTAATTAAGCCAAGCGAAAAATTTAGGTTTTCGTTCGATTGGGGTAACACAGAGGACACCACTTGTGACCCGAATTCTCTCTACCATGAGGCTCAGTTGTTGTTTGGGCGAGGTCTTTTGGCTGGAATAGATCGTAGGGAGCAGAGGAAGGCGGCGGTAAAGAAAGACGTTGCTATTCTGTACAACATGAAGGTTAATCTCTGGTCGAACAAGGAGATGACAGAGGGAGACTGGAGGAATTTCAAGGAGGATTTTGACATCTCTTACAAGGGTTCGAGGATTCCGAAACCGATGAGAAGCTGGGGTGAGAGTAACCTAAACGAGGACCTATTGAAAGCTGTACGTAGAGCAGGATACGATAAGCCTTCTCCCATTCAGATGGCCACTATACCACTTGGTTTGCAACAAAGAGATGTAATTGGAGTTGCCGAGACTGGTTCTGGTAAGACCGCTGCCTTTGTTCTTCCTATGCTTGCTTACATTTCTAAATTACCTCCTATGGATGAAAATAATAGGTGTGATGGTCCTTATGCTTTGGTTATGGCTCCCACCCGTGAGCTTGCTCAACAGATTGAATACGAGACTGTCAAGCTTGCGCATTATCTAGGGATTAAGGTTTTGTCAGTTGTTGGAGGTCAGTCCTATGATGATCAACGGTTTAAGATAGAACAGGGGTGTGACGTTGTAATTGCCACACCTGGCCGTCTCCTTGATTGCCTGGAAAGCCGCTATTGTGTTCTAAATCAGTGCAATTACGTTGTACTAGATGAGGCTGATAGAATGATAGACATGGGTTTCGAGAAGCAAGTTGTGGGTGTGTTGGATTTCATGCCTTCCAGCAATATGAAACCTAACAAAGAGGAAAAAGAGCTTGATCAGAATAAAATCTATAGAACAACTTATATGTTTAGTGCTACAATGCGGCCTGCTATAGAGCGGCTTGCCAGGAAGTATACGAGGAACCCTGTTTTGGTGACGGTCGGCACACCTGGCAAGACTACGGATCTCATCTCTCAGAATGTGATAATGGTAAAGGAGCAAGAAAAAATGCGCAGGCTGCAAAAATTGCTGGATGTTTTGGGCGATAAGAAAGCTATTGTGTTTGTTAACACAAGAAAAACTGTTGATTATCTTTTTAAGTCCCTGGTTAAAGCAGGGTTTCGTGCCACGAATCTGCACGGTGGAAAGTTGCAGCATCAACGAGAGTTTAGCCTTGAAGGTTTTAGGAAAAAGAAGTACAATATACTAATTGCTACAAATTTGGCTGGACGTGGTATTGACATACCTGATGTTGCTCATGTTATTAATTATGATATGCCTAACAATATTGAAGCATACACTCATCGTATTGGTAGAACTGGCCGAGCTGGTAAATCTGGTGTTGCTACAACATTCTTGACTATGAGTGATACTGATGTGTTCTATGATTTGAAGCAAATGCTAATCCAATGTAATAGTCCAGTTCCACGAGAACTTGCAAGGCACGCGGCTTCAAAGTTTAAGCCTGGGACAATTCCTGCAGGCCTCCAAGACGCAATGATATTGCATATGCTCACTGAATGGATACACTGCTGAATGAAGTTTCTCTTGGGTTATTCTTGTTCTCACAGTCTGCAGTATGAAGATTTCCATGTAAGAACAAGAATTTTTACCAAATGAAGCTACTGAATATATTTGCTTAGTTTTCACACTACTTTGTGGTTTAGATAGGAGTTTTACTTGTCAACATTTACACCAGCTTTTGGTTTTGCACAAAAATAATCCAACTGTTTCTTTCTGAACAGCTCAAAGTAGAAGCAGAGAAACTTACTTGATGCAGTTTGGATGGTAAATTTTACGGTTTAATGCTTCTGTTTGAAAGTTAGATTATACTTTCAAATCACCTTTGAGAGTCCTTTTCATTGTTTTAAACTGTGCTCGATCTTAAAGTTTTACACCTATGATTGTGACCAAACTGCTTTAGGCTGAATTGTGTTTCAAAAGTTTGCTTCATTGCTGGAATTTTATGGTTTTGTTCAATTTCATCTTGCTTCTTGCTTTCTAATTTGTAGGTGCGGGTCTGTTTTGAGGTCTGATTAGAAGCAAATCTTGGACAAAAGCTTCATATTGCAAGTTCCAAATCCTTTTCAATCTTAAGATGTACATTCGTCATTGTGTGGTAAGTTTCACTTTGGTTGCAGGTCTCCATTTACTGTCTTCTTTGCCCATATCTGCACAATTTTAAAATTTTGAGCGCTGGCGTTCAACGAGCTAGCCACTCAGAAATGTGAGTTTTTTCTTGCATTAATAATTAAATCGAAAAATCTATATTTAGCTTTTACAAATTCATGTTTTTCCTTTGATTATAGCGTTTTTTCCCATCAATATACTTGAAAAATCTTAACTGAAATAAAGTTTATAAAACTACATAACATAAAACTAAATAGATGGATTGAAAAACGCATTATACATTAGACTTTGTAAGATATATTTTATATTATTTTTAAAAAATTGATTTTATAAAGTCGTATCTATAACCAAACCCTCACCGAACTACCGATAGGCTTAGCGAACTCGACATCCACTCTAAAGGAAGTAATATTATCCGTCCTGTTGATGATTGTTCTTGCTAACTGATTATACGTCACGGGATAAGAAATTGATTTTGTGCAATCCCTATGTTCGGAAAACCCTAATCGTTCCTCATCCTCTTAACCCTTGGGGGCATTGATTATTTTGAATTTGGATTAGGATTTGATCCCTTGATTCAGGACTACAAGATTGTCATCTTTCTGCTGGGAATTGGTCGCGGTCCGAGCGGTGTGAAATCCGTTGCAATTTACACAGTTGGAACTAATTCTTGGAGGTCAATTGAGTTTAAAGACAAGGGCTGCTCGAATGGGCCCATATATGAATCTTTCGTAAGTTCGTGTTCTGGACAGATAACCTTTTGCCTTAAGGGCGTTCTATATGCCCTTGTGAGAACAAAATTGGTTTCATTTGATTTGAGCAGTGAGCTGTTTGATTCTTGTGCATTACCTGTAGTTGATTATCGTTCTACCTTATTTCCTAAGCTCACAATGGTTGATGATTCATTTGCATTGCTTTACATGTCAAGATACAAGTCAAGGACCTCAAGGTCTAAGGAGGAGGGATTTATATGGGTGTTGGAAAACTTAGAAAATGATGTTGGGTCGTCGAGTTGGATTAAACGCTACACCTTTGGTCCTTTGCAATCTAATATATGGTTTTGTCTTGTCAACGACGTCGGATTTGTATACCTCAACAAGAACCTTAACAAGAATGTGGAGTTGTTGTTGAAAGGGGATACTAGTGTACTAGCTGTCAACCTTGAAACCAAGGAAGAAAAGATTGTATTGAATAAGGAATTATATGGGCGTTGTCAAGCATTTCCATACTCGGAAAGCTTGCTACTGCAATAGATACATTGGTAATATTTTTTATATCAGATTGTCAATTTGTTAAATTTTGTTATTGTGTAGGCATTTTCCAATTTGATTTATTTATCCTTAAATATGTTCTCTCATTTGTACTCTTGAATCTCTTTTGCTGGCTAAGTTATCCTATTGTCTTGCAAATATCTATACCCTTGAATTTGTACAACCCAGTTTGTTGTTGTAATCAATCTCATTTTGGATAATCGTTTGGGGTGCCTGCTGGTGAACCAATGCTCTTCTAAGCTTGCTTTGATTTAAGTTATTGGCTTATATTCGATTGATTAAGTTCCGCAAAGTAACCCCATATCTTCTTTGATTGAATCTCCAAAGCTACAACCTATTTCTTATCTGATTGAATCTTTAGAGCAAGAACTCTCTTGAACAACACCAATAATGCAGTCATCCAAAGCTTTTAGCTTATCTTCAATCGATTAGATTCCCCAAAAGTGAAATCATATCTTCTTTGATTATTGAATCAACTAATGCGAGCCCTCTTCAACAATATCGAGATTGAAGCTCTGTTGTTGGAAGTTGAACAACAGATGGAAGGCTAATGATGATGTTAATTCATCTTCCACATCAGATGATTTGGAACGTGTTAATAAATCTCGTTTTTAATACTTTTGAATCATACAAGAGTATATGTCAACTTTTAACCCTTTTTATAGTATTCCTATCAGTGAACAATTGCTATGCTATACCTGCTGGGAAGGCAAATGCTGCAAGAATGGCTGTAACCTGTAAGCTATTCACATTACTTAACACTTAACACAAGTCATCAAATCTCCAATCATAGGATAACATTTAACAAAGATTCAAGACAAATAAATCTTCATTATCAGATTTAAATATATGATAATAGAGAGATAGAAGAAGACAAGCCCAATAAAACTTGATCAATGTGTTAACGTTGCCCCTTTTCTTTTAGTAGTTTTATAGTAAGTCACCCAGACTAACTCTTAGGGATTGTATAGTTACATGTGTAAACAACATACCAATGAGTTTATACATGTCTCGTAATCTTCATTACTAAGCATTCAAAGAATGAAAATTTTCACCAAATGAATAGTATCAAAATTCGTAAGAACACTAGAACATGGATAAAATTAATATAGAAGAAATAAACAATGAATTTTACTTCTTTTTTAGATATGTGGTTATTCGTAAGAACACTAGACCTAGCTGATCCTTGCCTCCAAGAGTGTTTGATTTAAGTTAATGTATTAGGATAGTTTATGTAGATTATGAAGAAGCTGAGAATTGATGTGAAAATGCTGATAATTGAAGGGAACTATTTTCAAAGTGATTATGCTAGCTGATGTCTGAGAATCTTGCAAGCTTATTTGACTTGCTGCTATTCTAACAATGTCTTTTGTCATTTTTTTACCCTTTCAGCTGAACTTCATTTGTTCTCTTGCCTTATGCAATCAGAATGAAGATTACATTGGTAACTTGAAAATGGCATTATGGGTAGAACTTTTTTGACACCGCGGGTTATAATCATCTTACCGGTTGTGCTTTGATTATGGGTTTATTTCTTTGTCAAAATTTTAAAATGTTTATTACAGGATTGCTAGTGGAATTTTTTAAGTGTTTTTACAGGTTGTGCTTTGATTATAGGTGTTTGTGAAACTAAACTAGTGTAATACCCGTGCAAGACATGCTATCTAATATTTCGCTTGTTCTTTATTTCGACTAGAGACATTCTTGCTCTTTATTTCGATTAGAGCAAATTGAAAGTTGTCTTGTTGTTTATCCATGCTTCTTCGGTTGGATTGTGCCTTTCTTAATTCTCACATTCTCGTTCACCTTCAATTTTCAGGAAGTCATGTCATCTGGATCAGAAAGTCATTTTTTATTGCCATCGGATGCCTCTTTTCCGTATGAATTTGACCCCGATGTGTCTGATTCTCCACCGTCGACCGATTTAGGGCTTGTGGTAGGAATCATCACTCTCTCTCTCTTGGATTTTCATATTTTAATGATCGCAGCTTTGAATTTACTAGTGAAGCTCATTTGTATATTGATGTTTGTATACAAATTATTTGTAGTTGCATTGACTGGATTTGGAAGATGAACCCATCGACACTCCCAAAACTTCTTCTCCTATTGTGAGTCATATCCAAGAGGTTGCTCGTCGTCTAAGGAGTGACAATCAAGCGATTAGGGATGAAATTTTGTTAAAATTTATGTATGATAAAATTTAAAAGAGTATTTCAATGCGTCTTGCTTAAAGTAGCTCTTATTATGTATATGATATTGTTAGTTATTGTGCTAAACATTTGAGTTGCACACTCAAGATTGCACTATGTACTAATTTATTTTGATGAAATTTATGTATTATGTTCAATGAATTTTATGTGCTACTTTTATATGTTGAATTTTGAAATGACATTCTTGATTCAAGTTGATAGTTCTTTTGTGTTTCTATAAACTGTTACTGTCTTTTTCCAGGTCAATACAGACCAACAATGGTTTCCTGAGCACGTTCAGCAAATTTCTATAAATTGCTGATGTCTATAAATTATTGTTGTCTTTTGTGTTTTTAAAAATTCAACAAGCTAAAACTCAGCAACACATAAGATTCAACAAGCAAAATTCAGCCAGAAAAAACCAGCAAGCTAAAACTCAGCAACACAAAATTCAACAAGCTAAAACTCAACAACACATAAAATTCAGCAAGCTCAACAAGTCAACAACACATAAAATTCAGCCTGCAAAATTCAGCAAGCTAAAACATCAAATGTGTTGTCGATTCAGCAAAGTTCATACATAATATCTAAACTCAGACATAATATACAAACTGAGGTAACCAAATTGAGCTAAAACTCATTCAACAAAAGCTCGTACATAATATCCAAACTGTGGTAACCAAATTATGCAAAAATCAGCCAACAAAAGCTCATACATAATTTCTAAACTCGGCCAACAAAATAAAATTCCTGCAGTTTGCTGACGCCTGACGGTAACCAAATTAAGTAAAAACTCAGCTAGCAAAAGTTCCCCGGAGTTGATCCCAAAACATCCAAATTGAGGGCACCAACAACTCATACGTAATATCTAAACTTAGGGCATAACCAACAACAAATCTTCTATATGGGGTCTTGTTGACTTTCAAAGTTCCATGGAGCGGATCCTAAAACATCAGATGTGGCTTCATCGGGTTGTAGCATCTTTCTTTTACGGTAAGTTCTCTATCTTTGTTCGACTCACACTCCTTGTGGTCCTTGAACTTGTTATTCTCGAATTGCTTTATCCAAATTACAACGCAAACACCACACTTTTTTTTTATCTCCCATCCTGAAAATAAAAACATGAATAGGAATAAAATATATATTAATATTAATTTATATGTATACATATATATATTAATTTAATAATAGACCATATATGTGATGACGGTCTTTGAAATTCAAATTAGGTTAGATTTTCCTTTGAAAGTGTTTCTATACGAAACAATGAGTAGGAATAAAATATTATATAAGTTGAAATACTTTGACATGATTTTTAATTTACACGAGGTGTAAAGGTAGATGTGTCCTATTATAACCCCATGGTGTCAAAAGAAAAAAAATGTTGTACACATACTCAATGCCGTTATCAAGTGGCCAATGTAATGACAAGAGAACAAATAAAGTTCAGTTGGAAGAGTAAAAAATGACAAAGCACAACCGGTAAGATTGCAGGATTCTCAGACAGCAGCTAGCATAATCGCGTTGAAAATCGTTGCCTTAAATTATCAGCATTTTCACATATACTGTTATAATACAATAACTAAAATCAAACACTCTTGAAGTGCACATACTCAATGCCATTTTGAAGCTTACTAACATCATCAACAGACAACCTCTGTATTCTATAAACTGATCAAAATATGAACATAATTTTTTTAGCAGGAACTTCACCCAGTTTGAAATTTCATTAGCAATCCCATTAGCAACCTTTGTTTAAGAGAGCTCGCATTAGTTGATTCAATCAAAGAAGATAACCCAAAAGCTTTGGATGGCTGCTGCAGTCTTGGTATTGTTCAAAAGAGTTCTTGCTCTAAAGATTCAATCAAATAAGATATAGGTTTTAGCTTTGGAGATTCAACCAAAGAAGATATGAGTTTACTTTGGGAAACTTAAATAAGTCGAATATAAGACAATAACTTAAATTAAACATGAAAGAGGCTTTAGAAATAAAGGCTTTAGAAATAAAAATGTATAAGCTTTAGATGGCAACAATTACATGGGAGAACATATTATTAAGGTTTCTCTTAGTGACAGTAGATGACACTTTGTGTTTCATATATTTACTGATGAAGCAACATGGGTTAGACATCACAACAAGAGTATCATGCCCAAAAAATGACTAACAAGTTGAACAAGCAACCAAACTCTAATAATCGGCAAGCGGAAACTCCACACTTATTTTCAATATACCAACAACCTGGTTGTATAGATTCAAGAGTATAGATATACTTACAAGACAAGTAAATACTAATTTTCAATATACCAACAACTAGGGTGTAAAAATTCAAAAAGCTTGAAAACAAGTAAATTCTAAAGCAAATCTGGATTTTTGTACTAGCAATTTTCAAAACACCATGCCAGTAGCACAAGCACACATCTTTACCAAAAGTCCATTATCACTAGAGAGATCATATTGAAGGGTTCAACATAGAGGCCAATTTAAACCAAGAAAATAGGATGAGGTTAATCAAGTCATAAAAAATATGAGAATCTGAAAAAGACGCCAAATAGATGACTAACCCAAAAGTTATCATCATAAATTTCATTAGTCATATTACACATTCAAAATCCAAGTTTGATGACATTTTTTGGTCGGAATGTTTGATGGCATTGACAAGTAAAGAGGATAAAAATGTTACCAATGCAGTTAATGCAATAACAAGCTCTCCACATATAGGCATAGCCATGCTTGACCTCCATATAATTTCTTGTTCTTTAGTACAATCTTTTCTTCCTTGGTTTCAAGGTTGATAGCTAGCACACTGTTCCATCCTGCCAACAACAATAGACATTCTTGTTGAGATATAAGAAACTGGTGTAGGAAAAACAATACCCAATATTAGAGAGTAAAGGACCACCAAAGTTGTACCGTTGAGTCCAACTCGCCGACTCAACATCATTTTCTAAGTTTTCCAACACCCATATACATCCCTTATTAGATCCTGACATGTAAAACATTGTGTTATAATAAGACAATAAATCCTAGCTGCAAGGTTTCTATCTTTTCATAGGACTCTATCTATTTATAGAGGATTCTATCTATTTATGGTTATAAATAGATAGGTTTAGGGTTGTATTCATTATCCACCAAAATATATTGAAAACCCTAGCTGCAAGGTTTGTGCAGCAAAACCACAAAACATTTTGTCTTCTCTTCTTCTCTCTATTTCTGAAGTAACTCGTTGAAAGATCACAACAACTGGTATCAAGAGCAAGGTTGTCGATGAGTTCCGTTGCAAAATTTGAGGTTCCACGATTCAACGGGACTGGAAACTTCGGTCTTTGGCAGCGACGAGTTAAGGATCTGCTCCGGAGTCGTTGAAAGACGACGAATGGGAGGAGATGCAGGAGAAGGCAACGTCGGTCATTCGGCTCTGTTTGGCAGACGAGGTAATATACCACGTTATTGATCTCAAATCTTGTCAAGAGATTTGGACCCAATTGGAGAAACGGTATATGTCAAAATCTTTGTCTAGCAAATTGTATCTCAAACAAAGATTGTATGGGTTGAAAATGGTGGAAGGTTCTGACTTGGTGAAACACGTGAATATTTTCAATCAAATTATTGGGAATTTGGCTCGGGTGGATGTAAAACTTGGAGATGAAGATAAAGCTATGATCTTGCTATGTTCTCTACCCTCTTCATATGAGAATCCGGTGATGACGTTAACGTGTGGGAAAGACGAGATAAGTCTTGATACGGTGTCAACAACATTGCTTTTACAAGCCGAACGACGACAACATACCAGTGAGAATTCTCAAATCGAAGGGTTGTATGTTAGAGGCAACTAGGATAGAGGGAGGACGAAAGAGAAGCAAGAAGGAAGCAACAAGCAATCCAGGTCTAAGTCCAAGGGTAAAAAGCCAGTAACTTGTTACTTCTGCAAGGAGGAGGGTCATTTTAAACGTGATTGTCCTGCCAGGAAGAAGAAGTACGAAGATAAGAAGTCAGAGGAATCTTCAAGATCAACAAACGTGGTGCAGAAAGATGACTCAGATGGTGCAGATTCTGATATGCTCTATGTGACGTCAGAAAACTACTCAGATGTATGGATCATGGATACGGGATGTTCGTTTCACATGACTCCGAATAGAGATTGGTTTGAGACGTACAAGTCTGGAACTTTTGGCTCCGTCCGATTAGGAGACAACAAGGCTTGTGATGTTGTTGGCATTGGGCAGATAAAGGTGAGGATGCACGATGGTGTGATTCGAACATTGACTGACGTGCGTCACATTCCAGCTCTAAAGAAAAAACTGATTTCCTTGGGGACTTTGCATGTGAAAGGGTTCTGTTTCAAAACAGAAAAGGAATGTGTAAAGGTGAGCAAGGGGGCAATGACAGTTATGAAGGGGCAGATTACATCGGGTAATATCTACCGGTTGGTAGGGAGTACCGTTGCAGGTGGAGTTGCAGTCGTGGCTTCTGAGACAGATTACACAACTCTGTGACATATGCGCCTGGGTCACATTGGCGAAAGGGGGATGATTGAGCTTCACAAGCGAGGTCTCCTGGATGGTGTGAAGAGTTGTAAGATCGACTTCTGCAAGTTTTGCGTGATGGGAAAACAATCCAAGGTGTCTTTTAAGACAGGTCAGCACAACACATGTGGAATTCTTGATTATGTGCATTATGATGTGTGGGGACCAACTCAGGTGTCGTCACTAGGAGGATCTAGGTATTACGTCACTTTCATTGATGAGTATTCAAGGAAGGTCTGGGTGTATTTTCTAAAGTATAAATCTGAAGTCTTCAGCAAGTTCAAGCTATGGAAGGCGGAAGTGGAAAATCAGACAGGGAGGAAAGTGAAGTATCTGAGATCGGATAATGGGACAGAGTACACGTATTCTCAGTTTCAGAGTTTTTGTGGTGAGCATGGCATTCAGAGACATTATACAGTGCGGAAGACACCACAACTGAATGGTGTTTCTGAGAGGATGAATCGGTCCATTGCAGAAAAAGCGCGGTGTCTTAGATTGAATGTAGGGCTTCCAAAGCAATTCTAGGCAGAGGCAGTGAGCATGGCGGTCTATTTGATAAATAGACCACCCCAGACTTCTCTTGATGGGAAGGTTTCAGAGGACGTATGGACTGGTTCTGATTTAGACTTATCAAATTTGAAGATTTTTGGCAGTCCAGCATATGTGTTGATTCTAGGTGATGAGCGAACAAAGCTGGATGCAAAGTCTAAGAAGTGCATTTTTCTGGGTTATGAGAAAGGTGTGAAGGGTTTCAAGTTTTGGGATCCTGTTGCAAAGAAACGGATGATCAGTCGAGATGCTGTATTTGATGAACAGGCAATGCTTCTACATGCCAAGGAAGTTGAGAAACCTGCAGTTACAGAGGCTGAATCCAAATCAGCAGTGGAGGTGGAGCTTTAGATTCTAGCACACCTACACCAGCAGGTGGGGAGCATGATGTAGATCAGCAACAAGTAGAAAGTCTTGTTTCTGGAAGAAGCAGACGCATCACAAGGGCCCCTATAAGATATGGTTTTGAGGAGATGGTTAATTATGCTCTAGTCATTGGCACAGATGATCCATCCAACTTTCGAGAGGCTATTCATACTCAGGAGAAAGAAGGATGGGTAGGTGATATGGCCGAGAAGATGGAATCTCTCCATAAGAACAGGACGTGGGAGCTGGTTCCTCTTCCAGCAGGTAAGAAGGCAATAAGATGCAAATGAGTGTTCAAGAAGAAACAAGGCATCTCAGAGAAAGAAGGCATAAGGTACAAGGCACGGCTAGTAGCTTCTAGTGAGATCATCTTGGAGAAAGTGCACACTTCTCAGAATGCAGCTGATTTGAAGACCAAACCAGTTACCGCAGATAAATTCAAGCATTGCTTGGATTTGGTTCATGTCACTCGTTGTTAGATAGATGAGTGAGAAAGCCCCCTGTCAAGAGAAACAAGGAGGATCTGGCGACAAGATCCTGGAGTTGTATGTGTTTTCAATTTTTGTATTAGATTATGTTGTCTAGGTGGAGATTGTTATAATAAGACAATAAATCTAGGTATACTGATACAATGGGCGGGGGAAACATATTTTGGACCCATGGATTAATGGGCCCGGGGCGACAGGGGGTGCGGAGGGCGGAGCCCACCGCGGAGGATTCTATCTTTTCATAGGAATCTATCAATTTATAGTGGATTCTATCTATTTATGGTTATAAATAGATAGGTTTAGGGTTGTATTCATTATCCACCAAAATATATTGAAAACCCTAGCTGCAAGGTTTGTGCAGCAAAACCACAAAACGTTTTGTCTTCTCTTCTTCTCTCTATTTCTAAAGTAACTCGTTGCAAGATCACAACACATTGCCAATGTACACCCATCGTCAACAATTATGAGTTTCTCAGACATATATGTAAGTATAGGAAATGCAGCATAAGCAAACGACTCGCTGCTCAAATCAAATGAAACCAATTTTAGATGATTTTGAGCACCTTCCTTCGCACGAGCATATAGAACGCCCCTAACGCAAAAGGTTTTAGGTCTGTAATACCCACGATCGCAACAGAGGGATTGGCGCCAAGCGGAACAACCTTTGCCTTGAAACTCAATTGACTTCCACGAATTAGTTCCAACAGTGTAAATTGCAACGGACTGCACTCCAATCGGATAACGTCCCAACAAAAACCTGACAACCTTGTAGTCTTGAATCGAAGGGTCAAATCCTAATCCAAATTCAAAAATTCTAATACCAGAGGGAGGGGTAGCAAGTATTAGGGTTTTACGAATAGAGGGATTACACAACAACAAATTCTGTGGCGTGGGGCGAGCTAGCAAAAATAATCCATCAATCGAACAAACAATATTACTTTCTTTAAAGTGTCTATCGAGTTCGCTAAGACTAGCGGTGGTTCTGAGGGTTGTTTTGGATTTGACAACACATGAAATCTTAGGATAAGTACCTTGGACGGCGAAAAGGCTGGACCGATGACGGTTGTTGTTGAAGCTAGTGAGATGCAATCGAGCAAAGTCGGGATAGTCGATCAAGGTACGCCATGCCTTACAAACACTATGGAATCGGAGGAGGGATTTGACAGGAAGTTTGGATAGTATTTCCGGCCATATATCTTCAGGCACATTACGTTTGGACCACGTTTTCAAAACTCTTGTTTTCTTCATCGGAGACAGCCAATGTAGGAGATACCAACGAAAGGAGTAATTGAACTGAAATGTGAATGGATTTTAATTTTGATTTTATCAATGAGAAGTCAGTGCGGATCCTCTTAAGATTTTGGCATTTTGCCCACTAATTAAGAAGATAATGACGAATATGCCCCTAATCATTCATTTAATTTTTACTTTTATGAAAATTACAAGTAGTTTTAGATCAATGATTAAAAAAAAATTTAATAATAATACACAAATTTTGAATTTTTGAATTTCAGTTATTTCCCCTTTCTCATGGTTTATATTGTATTCTAATTATTCATATTTTTTTTCAATTTAGTACTAACAGTTCTTATCTTTTTAACATTTCTTCGTTAAAATTTTTATTCAATTAGTTTAAATGTGCTAATGGTTACATTTTTTCAATTTTTTTTATTAGTTCAATTTTTTAAAGTTCAACATAATGATGAACTAATAATATAAAATGTGTAAATTAATAAAACACTCTACTAATTCACACATTTTTTTTTGTTAGTTCATTTTTTTTTGTTGGACGTTTTGTGGTGTTGTGTTATAATTTCTCTCTGTTTCTCTTTTTGCGTGATGGTTAGTTCGTTTGCTGGTTTTCGGCCTCTTGATACACCAAGTATGTTTGGTGTATGTCGAGCACCTACCTTACTTCAATGCAAATAACAAGACTCATTCAAAATTTGTTTAATAAGAGTCAAAATTTCAGCCTTATTTTTACCTTCGGTTAGTGTTTACCTTCTTTATTTACCCCCTTCATTTAAGAGTGTGTTTTTTTAAACGAAAGAAATTTAATTCATGGGCCAAAACTAGCAAAACGAGAAGCCACAAAGTGGCAGACGGACCGACGTTATGCTTTGACAAATCAAGGAATAAAAATAGGAAAAAGAGAGAGACATATACAATGCATCAACCGACAAGATTTTGGAACACCTTGCAAGACGAAACGCCGGACAACTAAAAAAAGATAAACAAAAAAGACCACATCAGTCGCAGAAGTGCACAGGAAAGCGCCTAGGGACTATCGGTAGAAACCTCAGATTTGAACTCTCTCTTGAGCCTTCAGATTTTGATTACATGTCCATGACTCCTCCAAACGAAACAGGGTCATCCTATCCTCAAAGATGAAGAACTAAACACCAAGACGTGAAGTTGCCCAACCGAAAAATGAAGAGTGAAACAAAATCTTGGGGGATGCATCGGTCTATCAACCTACATAATTGTTATTAGAGCGCTTTGTTTTTTTTGCTTCTCAATTTTGAAAGCTTTCATATTTATAGATTTTTTATCGGTCGATACAAAGGGTTTTGTGTTGAAATTTTAAAATACTGGCTTTATTTTTATTTTTATTTTATTTTAAAACTTTTATATTAAGATTGAAAAGAAAATTTTCAGCTAAACCTAGTTAATTTCTTTCAAAGAGATACATTATGTAGCTTGGTTGGAAGGGGGGAAACAAAGAAGAAATCAAAGAAAGCACAATCGGCAAACATATTTTATTTTGGATCTTTGTTAAAAATCTGGATTGAGTTTCAAGAGGAAGAAATTGACAATTTGGAGTTTGATAAGGATGAAGGATGAGTTTAATAGTTTGGTTTTAAATTTTAGATCTATAATTGATAAAGGGCAACGAATTTAGGGGTTGGGAAGGGCCGGAAGGCAATGGTAGGGAGCGACAACTATTGATAAAGGTAGTCGAATTAATTGGTTGGTTACGTTCATATTTTGTCCCGAATAGTTATGTCATACTCACCTGCAATTTGTATTTTTGGGTCTCACACTTTGTGGCTATCGGGATACGACAATAATTAATAAAAGGTTTATTATTTTAAATTAAAAACTTTATTATACACGGAATAGAACATGTCTATCAGGATGAAGAAATTAAAGCCCATATTTTGTCCCATATAGTTTTTGACGGGATGGGTTCGGGATAAGATTTTTAGTTTTGGATGAGCTTCCACCGGATCGGGACAGGACCGGATCTGGCGGTATTTGTGTCCACACTTAGTATTATATATTATTATATCTTAAATTTAATGCTAAAATATATAGGAAATAGTACTATAATCAGAAGCTTTAAAGAATAGAAAAATATAAATAATTCAATTTGTTAAGAGAATAGAATTTAGAGATATATTAATATTAAACAATATATGTGAGGACGGTCCTTTGAAATTCAAACTAGGTTGGATTTTCTTTTGAAAGTGTTTCTATATGAAACAATGAGTAGGAATAAAATATTATATAAGCTGAAATACTTTGACATGATTTTTAATTTACACTAGGTGTAAAGGTAGATGTGTCCTATTATAACCCATGGTGTCAAAAAAGTTGTACACATAAAGTGACCAGTGTAATCTTCATTCTGATTGACCAAGGCAAGAGAACACACAGATGAAGTTCAGTTGGAAGAGTAAAAAATGACAAAGTACAACCGGTAAGATTGCAGGATTCTCAGACAGCAGCTAGCATAATCACGTTGAAAATCCTTGCCTTAAATTATCAGCATTTTCACATCAGTCCTCAGCTTGTTCATATCTACACATACTGTCATAATACATTAACTGAAATCAAACACTCTTGGAGTCCAGGATCAGCTACACTTTTTGTTGAGGCAATGGCTTCTATCAATACCGAGTTTTAAACGCTAAAAAAATGTGGTATCAGAAGGTCAAAGAGCATCAAATTATGATTATCAGGCAATGGCTTCTACTTAGCTCTGCAAAAAATAATGAAGCTTACTAACATCATCAACAGACAACCTTTGTATTCTATAACAGACAACCTTTGTATTCTATAAACCGATCAAAATATCAACATAAAATTTTAGCAGGAACTTCACCCAATTTGAAATTCCATTAGCAATCTTTGTTTAAGAGAGCTCGCATTAGTTGATTCAATCAAATAAGATACAGGTTTTAGCTTTGGAGATTCAATCAAAGAAGATATGGGTTTACTTTGGGGAACTTAATGAATCGAATATACGTCAATATCTTTGGATGACCTTAACTCTTAATCAATCGAATATAAGCCAATAACTTAAATCAAACATGAAAGAAAAGGGGGAGTTGTTGAATAAATCTTTAGAAATACAAATGTATAAGCTTTTGCTAAGTCGGAGATGGCAACGCCTACATAGGAGAACATATCATCAATGTTTCTCTTAGTGACAATAGATGACGCTTTCATGGGCTGGACATCACAAGAAGAGTAGAGCATAGCAGGCCCAAAAAATAAGACTGGAACACAAGCTGAACAAGCAATCACCAAAAGACCTTCAACCCAAACTCTAATAATCAGCAAAGCGGAAACTCCACACTTATTTCAAACAAGCTTTGGAGAGCATTGATTAACCAGCAGGCACCCTAACCGATGATTCAATGCTTAGACTACATGTAAACAAGTACAAATGAGATTTATTACACCTTCAAACTGGGTTTACAAATTCAAGAGTATAGATATACTTGCAAGACAAGTAAATACGAACTGGGGTACAAATGCCGAAGCAATCTGGATTTTTTTACTAGCAATTTTCGAAACTCCATGCCAGTAGCACAAGCATCTTTACCAAAAGTACATCAAAACTACATTCTCACTAAAGAGATCATATTGAAGGATAAATGAGTCAAATGGGGAAAAGATGAATTACTTCCAAGTAGTGATCAACACAGGGGCCAACTTAACCAGCAAAAAAAGAATAGGATCAAGTTAATCAAGTCATAGAAAAACTTTCAGAATTAAATAGTAACAACATTCAAAGAACTGAGAATCTGATAAACACGTCAAATAGATGACTAACCCAAGGAGTGATCATCATACATTTCATTAATCATACTACAAATTCATGGCATTTTTTTTAGTCTGAAGGTTTGATGGCATTGACAAGTAAATAAAGAGGATAGAAATGTTACCAATGCATTCAATGCAGTAGCAAGCTCTCCACATATGGTCCTGCTGGTCCATATAATTTCTTCTTTAGTACAATATTTTCTACCTTGGTTTCAAGGTTGATAGATATCACATTAGTCCGTCTTGCCAACAGCAACTTGCCATTCTTGTTGAAGTATAAGAAACTGAGGTTAAAAGGATAATCCCCAATATCATATAGCAAGGGACCTAAAGGACCAAAGGTGTAGCGTGGAATCCAATTCGACGACTCAACGTCATTTTCTAAGTTTTCCAACACCCATATACATCCCTTCTTCTTAAATACTGACATGTAAAACATTGCCAATGAAGACCCATTATCAACCGTCATGAGTTTCTCATGAGACATATTCATATTTTGAACTTCAGGTAATGCAGTAGAAGCAAACAACTCGCTGCTCAAATCAAATGAAACCAAATTTTGAGGATTTTGAACGTGATCATATGCACGAGCATATAGAACACCCCTAACGCAAAATGTTGCATGTCCGTAATACACAGGATCGGAACCGAAGGATTGGCGCCAAGTGGAACAACCCTTGCCTTTTCAAACCCAATTGACTTCCACGAATTAGTTCCAACTGTGTAAATTGCAACGGACTGCACCCCGATCTGATAACGTCCCAACACAAACCTGACAACCTTATAGTCTTGAATCAAAGGGTCAAACCTTAATCCAAATTCGAAAACTCTAATACCGCAAATTTCAGGAGGGATAACAAGTATTAGGGTTTTTCGAATGGAGGGATTACACAACATCAGCGAATTTTGTGGTATAATTTCAGATAGCAAAAATAATCCATCAATCGAACAGACAATAATATTATCTTTTATGTGTCTATCGAGTTCGCTAAGACTAGCGGTGGTTCGGAGATTTGTTCTGGATTTGACAACCCATTTCCCTTTAGGATATGTACCTTGGACGGCGAAAAGGTGGGACTGATGACGGTTGTTGTTGAAACGAGTGAGATGCAATCGAGCAAAGTAGGGGTCGTCAATGACTGTGCACCATGACTTACAAACGCTACGGAATCGGAGAAGTGATTTGACAGGGAGTTTGGATAGGATTTCAGGCCATATATCTTCAGGAACATTGCGTTTGGACCACGTTTTCAAAACTCTCGTCGTCTTCATCGGCGGAGACAACCGATTTAGGAGATACCAACGGAACGAGAAATCAGTGCGGATCCTCCGTGAAAAATTTAAGAAAAAATATCGAAAACCACCCATGAAATAGTTACATTTGTATTTAATCACTCGTTAAATATAAAATTATCGAAAATCATCCTTAATGACTCTTCCATCTTTAAAACTAGGGCTCCATCCTTTTCTCGTTACTAGGTGGCTGCCGCGGAGTTGGGTTAGCTTGTAGTGCAGATTAATGCATGTTGCAGATGGCGGAGTTGGGTTAGCTTGTAGTGCAGATTAATGCATGTTGCAGATGGGTACGATTCATGTGCGGGTTTGTCGAATACTCTAGTCCGTATATATGTTAAATAACAAAGGGAATAACATATTGTTTTGTGTATAACAAAAAGGAACAATGTAGTGCTATATTTATAGCTAACAGAATAGAAGGCAATATATATACCTACTGCATAACAAAAGGGATCATCAATACCGTTACTATATATAACAAAATGAAGCAAGCCTATATCAGTAGTTGTACAGTACGAATTATAGATTCGTTTAGTAGCCTAGCCACGTTGTTCCCCTGTAGTAAAAGACAATAAATATCTGTCATATTTGTGATAAATGTATAGCTGTAGAAAATAATAGAAGAAAAAAAATTAGGGTAGCAAACATAAACATATTAAAAATGAATGACCCCTGAAAAGAAAAATATAACAGATGAAAAATATAGGCTTATATCTTCAGCCAAGGCTCCATTCTCTTTTATACTTGAAGCTTCATGGAGAGGAACTAAAGGAAAAGGAAGACAAAATTATTGCCTAGAGAACTGTCGATAACGTTTAGGAGAGACCCACCTAAATCAAATCAACAAGATTGTATTAGAGATACTGTATAAGAATGCAAGCGAGCAGAATTATAATTCAAAAGCTAAATTAAGTTAAGGGATCCACTTGTTTGCACATCTTCTCCGCAAATGCTGTAATTTGAAAATAATTAGTAACCAGTATTGAACTATTGATGGTATTACAATCAATTGAAATGCTATTAAAAATCCAAGCCACTTATTAAGAAAGGTGGTATATATTATTCATTTTCACGTACCAAAGGATGCATGTGTGAAATTAAAGAGAGAGAAAGAGCATTAAACCATGGTGAGCTGGATTTTTCTGTGCACCGAGAGAGATGCAAGATTGCAATTGACCTTCCTTCCGTCAAATTCAGGAGCTGGATTTTGATATTGTCTGAATGTAGATTCTGGATTTTTACATGCCCTGAATGCAAATTCTGGATCCTTGAACGTAACCTAAGCCCATCAAACACAGTATATATAACTTCACTTATCACATGAAGCTAGGTCATAAGAACCCAAGTGATGTGAACATAAAAGCCATAGCCTTTGCACTCATTAATGTTTGCCGAAACACAAAATATATATAACTTGACTTATCACATGAAGCTAGCTTTACATTCTTGTGTTTAGATAATTCATTACCTCCAAGAGGTTTTTACCTGCAAGTTTATATAACCTAAAGAAAATTAGGAAAAACCATTTATCCAAAAGGAAAAAATGGCACTATACTCACACTTCCGTACTCATGCAAGTAGCAGTATATTCAATATGATCAAAATAATGTTGATCCTATCAATAATATATTAAAAAAAAGATGGTAAGGAAACAAAAGAAAGCCCAATATACCAAGATTCAAACCTTAGACGAAAAATCTGTTAGGAAAGTAGGAAGAAACAAACATCAGGAAATTTAAATATAACTAAGAAACACAACATCATGTAGGTGTCAAATTTCACCAAAAAATAGAAGCAGGGTGAATTGAAATTAAATCAAACTGAAACTCAATTCTCACCTGAAGTCGACGATGAAAAAGAAAGATGGGTGTATGGCCTCGAAAGGATTGAATGACGGCGAACCAATAAATCCTGATATCTCCTCCCTCGAATGCTCAAAAACCCGTGGAAGTAAGCATCATCTGATCCAAAAATGTTAATCTCCTTCTCTTGCTATATCTAGAAGATGAATCTCCATCCTTAACCCTTTGAATTCGCGGGAAAGTCATGTTGTCATATAATGACTACAAGCTGCAGATCAGTAAACCAGTAAAGAAAAATTAAAAGATTCAGCCAATTATAGATATGCATGAAATTTTTGTTAGACGAAAATCAAGATTAAACAAATCAGCAAGTTCAAATCTCGTTACTTTTATTCATTTCATACCAACACAAGAAACAACAAAAGGACCATTTGCCAGGAAATTTAACCACAAGGACCTGTCAAATCTCATGCTTAATTTATTTCAAACACCCTATTCTACTACTATTTCACAAATGTCATTTTGCATAATTTTTTTCTAGCATTGAATTAATCAGCCCTAAAGTCAATCAACACGCCCCTGTTATACCCGCCTAGGAAAATAGTGGCAATATCTAAAGATGAGCTTTAGCCGTTAAGTGGAAGGATATAACATGATAGATGACCAACTATCTAACTTTGACAACAAAGGTTTTGAAAAGATCTAGATCAATAATGAACTCATACAACTAATCGAAATTAAAACTCAAAAACTAACTTACTGATTATAATGACTTAAACTATAAAGAGCCACAACGCCGGAGTCGAGGAGGTTCTTGCAGTCCTATTTCAAACAAAAACCCAACACAAATTCTAAAAATTGGAAAACAACAGATTATTATTTGGGAGGAAATTTGAAGGGAGAAAGTACCTTGATGATAAATTTCATTAGCTTAGCTACATCTTTCTCAATCTGAGTCTTGGCTGATTGGAACTTTGAATGTATTTCCTGTTCAGTAGATTCCAGCAGCAAATCAAAGAGGCAAATCATTGAGAAGAAGTTCAATGAGCAACAAGAACAACTAAAACTCATACATGACAAGTTCAAAACTGATATCCAACGTCACCTTCAAGATTTCACAAAAACTGTCGAAAACTTAGAAGCGCATGGGAACGAGCTGGAAGAAGTTATAGAGAGGAGAAAGACATTGCATCAGAAGCTGATCGTGCAAGTGGAAGAGGCAGTGGAGAACCATATCAGTGATGCACATAAAAGTTTGATATCCATCCAAACAGCGGGAAAATCTAAAATGCAGCACTTGAAAACTGCAATTGTTAAGTGCTTGGAAGGCGGCATGTTTGCTTGATCCGTGTATAAGGTATCTGAGAACTTTAATAAATTCATCTCTTTGTATTTATATAATATATTTTTTGTGTTCTGCAGCGGATATGCTTATACAAATAAGCAGTGGACTTGTAGGAATAGCACCAGGATCAACTGGCCATGTTAACAACACCAACTTTTTTTGCAGGCAAGTGAGTATTGTTCATGAGAGATTAGAGTGAGATGATGCATAGATGAATGTTGGCAGCTACTGTAATAGGAGACGCAGAATTGGGGACGCAGAATTGAACAAGCAGGGACGCAAAATTGGGGATTTGTAGAGATATTTCTGGATAAGAAACCCTTTCGAACTTTGCGATCTATATATATAATTGATTTTCATCCTCCTTGAACATCAAATTTGACATCTGGGGTTCAAAAATCCATGAATGAAACACCGAATTAGAGAATCAGAGGACACGACATTGGGGTTCAAAAATCCATGAATGAAACACCGAATTAGAGAATCAGAGGACACGACACGAAGAAGGAGAACAGACACATGAAGAATCAAAAAGCAATCAACAATTAGAGAATTAGACTCAGCCCTAGAAAAAGAGATTACCATTTCGAATTCGTTGCGCCAAATCCTCAATCCGACTCTCAGAAGTCGCCAAATTCTAAATCTCCAAGCCTCCAAAGGCGACAAGGTCACAGGAGCGAGAAATTACAGCCAATTGAGAGCTTCAACTTCGGAGTGGATCAACGTAGAGGGAGAAACTCAAATATCCACCAGAAGGTAAACTATGCTCGATTGATTGCACAACCCATAAATGTCTCAATATGCTTAGGAACAGTGAAATCATGAATCAAAATGAGTCATACCTACTTTCATCAGTAGATTAGTAAAACATACATACTTTCTTCTTCTTTTTTTTTTAATTAGCTTTTTAGATCATTAAGGGCTCGTTTGATACGATTCCAATAAAATCAGAATAAAAACGATTTCATGAAATGACTCATTCGAACTTTAAAAAATAATTAGATTCCATAAATTAAAGGTAGATATCATACAATCTAATATATTCATTCAAATTTAAAATATCTTTATCTCTCACACACGTATACACAAAGTTCTCAAAAATAATATAATTGGTTCAATTAGACAAAATAGATTTTATAGAAGAAATTATATACATATTTATTTAAGTCAATGTTTGGTCTATGCTTGTATTTTAAGTGATCTTTATTTTTCTTAAACGTAAATTAAAAATAATCTACATTGATTACAAAACACACGTGTATCATGAAACATCATATGATTTATCATTTTATAATTAATACACAATCAAATAACATATTACAAGAATCCCTCATCTCAATGTGTTACCAAACACCACATTTCAATATGTTACCAAACACCAAATATCAATTTTTAATTACAATTCTTTATACCATTATTATTTCTAATACCAACTCCATTTCTATTGTCTTATCAAAATATATAAATGTTTTAACTTGAAAACAATTTAACTCCCAAAAACAAAAATAAAGAAAAATCATAGACCTCATATTGACAAATATTAACCAATAATTGAGATCCGGTCAGTAATTTGTCATACTTGTCCCATAACACCAACAATTCCCCCAAATTGTGCTAACTTTTATTTACATGTAAACCATACAAATTTTTTTTTATACTCTCGAATATAAAATTTTGTTCGTTAAAAAAAAAAACGTTTTATACTCTTGAAATCATTAACGTGTTTTATTAACCTGATTTTATCACATCCGAAACTTCCGGTGGAAATATAGGCGGATGGTGGGTGGGAGAGACGATGTTGGGGAATTTACGGCGGCGTTACTGTCCTGAATCCTCATTCCTGAAGTGACCTAGATAAAAAGCCTGATTCTTAAAAGTCCAACCAACCAGCCATTCTGTTTGTTTCTCCTCATCGGCGATTGCTCTACTTCCCTGCCGGTCCGCTTATTCGTTCGCCGTATTCCATATCCGGCGGCATTCCCACCTGCATACATTATGCTTCCATTTCTTCGTCGGACGGCCCCTACGACCGCCTCTTACAAGCTACCATCTCTCATCGCTTCTCATCTCTTCCAGACCTCCGCCGCCTCTCAAAGCAAAGAGACAGGTCTGTACGGCTTCGACCACCTCAAGTCTCCCAAAGGATTCCAACGGTTTGCTGATGATGCCATTGAAAGGTCAGTAATAAACCGTAGCCTTATGTTTACACAAGCTCGATTAATGGCGGAAAATCTTGTTCGAGAGTGTCACTTATTGTGAGTGTTTCACCGTTGGCGTTCTTTTTCCTCCTCTAGGGCCGGCGAGCTTGTGAATTACATTTCTTCTAGAATGCCATCGGCGTCCGAGATCATCCGAGCTATGGATGAAATATCTGACACGGTATGATGCTTCTGTGATTTTCAGGTTGAGATTTTAGTTTGTGCTAATTACGGTTCGTTGCCGGATTTTCTTAGGTGTGCTCGGTTGTTGACTCCTCTGAATTATGTAGGCATACTCACCCTGACAGGTCTAAAACATATTTCAATTATACTTCTTTTGCTGTGTTGTATTAAGAATATGGTTTGATTCCTGCTTCTCTTTTGGGGAATCAGTGAATTTGTGGACGCGGCCAGGGATGCAGCTATGAGAATGGAGGGATATATCCATGTGAGGTGACTCCTGATTTTGTCTTGCTATTGGCGGACTTGTTCTTCATTTCATTTTGGGCAAATATGTCAATGAAAGTGCCTAGTAGTTAGTAATACATCTTAACAAGCCATCTGAATAGGATTTTTGACATGCTTGCAGGCTTTGCAGCAATAAGAAAATGTTGATTTCCAATAGGCTTAGTATTTTCTTTTACCATGTTGGAGGAAGATCTTAGTCTTGCAATACCTTAGCATCTTGAACAGGCATATCCATTTGTCCATTGGCATGCTTACTTTTGTAAAATATATATTCCAACATTTGAACTGATGATTGTCATCTACGTTGAAATATTATGTACAGTACTTAAACACGAATCAAGCTCTTTATACCGCTGTAAAAAAAGCTGAGCAAGAATCTGCCTCTTTAACCGATGAAGCTAAGAAGGCTGCTCACGCTCTACGTCTTGACTTTGAGAAGGGTGGAGTTCATCTTGCTGCTGGTACTAAGCCTTGACTTTTTACTATGTGGCAACAAATCTAGCTTTATAATTTTCGTATGTGATTATATTCCTTTTCCCTCAGAGAAGCTAGAGCAAGTCAATAGGCTGAATGTGGATATCTCTCACCTGTGCCTAGAGTGAGTAGATCTGAAGTGATCTTTTTTTAATGTTCTTCTTCTTTAAGATACTTGTGGTCAGTACTTACCTTCATTTTTGGTTTACTTGTTAGGTTCAACCAAAACATTGCATCTGACCCTGGCTCTGTCGATATATATCCAGCAAGTCGCATTCCGAAACGGTTACATCATCTCGTTCAGCCTATATTTCGTCCAACATCTAAATCATCATTAATGGGCTCAGCAGACATAAGAGAAAAGGGGTATCGAGTACTTACAGAACCTGGAACCGTAACATCTATGTTGCAGTGGGTGTCTGATTCAGAGGTGCAGTTTACGCCATCTGTCTTTGATTTTTATTCCTCCTACAGTTCAATTCTCAAAAGCAAACCTAGGATATCATGTTGTAATAAAAGAAAGAATCTGTTGATGCTTGACCTACTAAATGTTCCTGCCACAGAGTGATAAAATTTGGCATTTCAGATGTTTCTAAATCTACTAGCGTTCAATTTCAAGTTTGCAAACAGATCATAATACTTTATGGGGATGTTTAATGGGATAATGGATTAACTGCTCCATGGATGTGCTTGTCTGAAAACCTATCTCTTAACACATTTTCCAAAACTGTGATTTATCTATGAGAATTTGATGTGTATTTCTCCATGTGTATCCACGTCTGTGAAAGAGACCGATTGACTGACTTATTGTTCACTACAACTGTACTTGTATTTATAACTCGATTTGCCCATTTCTTTTCCTCATAATAACTATAAATCATCAGTGTGGATGATTTTATTGCTGCATTTTATTTTATTTATGTATTTATTTTTGTTCCATTGCATTGTGAAAAAAGTTCCACTTCTGAATGATGACTTTTTTTTTTTATATTGCTGCAAAAGTTAAGTGTAAAGTGTTTACTGCTACCTCTCAGGTTAGAAGAATGGTCTATGTCCAAGGAAACTCTGTTCCACGTGCAAATCTTGCTGTTCTTGATAAGCTTATGGCTGCTCGTCATGAGCTTGCTGAGGTAACATTATCCATTTTAAATATTTCTGCATACATGTCTCAGGCTCTATACTTTATCTTACTCTAATAGACTGTATAATATCTGTTTGCATGCATTTATCTCAAAGTAGGGTCTAAAAGGGGCGGTGCTTTGCTGTCTGCTAGAAACTGTCATTGCGAGTTTCTTTCTAATCCATAAACGTCTGCCATCTCATCAGTTGCTTGTGATGAGTGAGAGAAATTTTGGAGGGTTATGAGTGTGTCAGTTTTTGCATAAAATTTTTGGAGGGTGAAGGTTGAGTTCAGAGAGATTCAGTTGACTGAGAGAATGGATTGAATAGAAGATTGTGAGTGGGAACAAAAATGATGTACTATGCAGGGAAGAACTGTCGTGCCCAAGAATATACAAAAAGTTAGATATGCTTGAGTTAATTACATAAATATATTAGGAATGTAAATATGCGGGGTATAATAGGCTTTATAATTTAACATAGAGCGGTTATGCTTAATTTGCAATACATGCTGAGCAGATCAATAAATTTTTTGTCATCTATTAGTTTTCTTCATCTATAATAATTGATTGAAATTGTCATTAAATTCAGTTCGCATGGGAAAATGCAGATAATTGGGTGTAAATCCTATGCTGAGTTTTCAGTGTGCTCCAACATGGCCTCTTCGCCAGAAGTTGTGATGTCATCTTTGATTGAGCTGAGTGAGGTGGTGAGACCCAAAGCAGCTGAGGTAAACTTTCTGTGATATATTAAGAATGTTAATTTGGTAAATTTGGTGTTTATACTTGGAACTATAGTCCAGAACAGAAAAGTTGTCATTCATGATTCATGTATGCTCTTTTGTTAAATACATATCTGCTTTTTCTGAAAATTAATGACCTCCCTGATTTTATGACTCGCGAATAAGTTAGTGAGTTACACTATATCACGTTCAAGAAGATGTGCTAAAAACTTGATTATGGGAGTTATTAACTTATTATTTAAATTCTTTAGAATGATAATTCATATGAAGTATTACCTCAATTACCATCAGAATGAAGTATTTTACCAGTGATTTCAATGTAATATAGATTTTTTTCCCGCTGGTTTCAATTTGATATACACAATTTGTTGTGAACGATAGAAATTAAACCAGAACCACCCCCTAAAAAGGTTTTGTGTCTGCCTATGCCTAAATTTGCATGTTTTCGTTTATTTCATATTTTTGGCATAGTTGTGTGTGAACAGAAGGAGATGATCTCTTTATTTTTGTATGTAATAATGTACTATATTTGATGCAGGAATTTGAGATGATTAAAAATTTTAAAGGACACCAGACTGGTAAACATCAAGATTTAGAGCCGTGGGATGAAACATATTATACTGCAATGATGAAGTCCTCTACATGTGGTCTAGACTCCTCAGTAAGAGTATGTAGCCATCATATAATAAGATTGAAATGCCATGATACTATAGTACACAGTATTCGTAGAATTCGGCATGGTATAATATTGTCTTAGTGATGCTACAACTGCTTTATTGGCTAATAGCAAAGTTGAGTTCTGCTAACTTTCAACTTTGTGTATACATAAACCTTGTTTTAGCTGTGTGGTTGGAGAAATATATGTTGCCAATCTTAATTTGTGCATCTAAAGCTATGTATTGAAGTCATATGTACGTATTGATGTCTGTTGCCATGTTTTTGACCTGGGATTTGTTATTTCAGCTCAAATTCTTCCTGTTTCGGTGTATAGGTAGTTTCTTCATACTTTCATGTGACTCAATGTCTAAAAGGCCTGAATTTGTTGGTAGAGTCACTATTTGGTGCCACACTTCAGAAGATACTACTTTCACCAGGCGAAACATGGCATCCAGATGTCATCAAAATGTCACTGCATCATCCAGAAGAGGTACATGCCCACAATTGTGTCAAGTTCAAATGACTACTAACTCTCTAGCTTGGTCACGTTGGTTTGTTAAACTAGCTTGACATTTTTTGTTACTTCTTAGTGCATATGTAATATTTTGGAATGGGTTACTAAGGTTCACAGTTCACTTGCATTCATTTATAACCCACCTGGGCTGTACGGAGAGCAAGTGTTTTTTGACAAACTACTCTTCCTTCCATCTCACAACTCTTTCTAATTCCTCTATTCTTTTCCTTCTGATTCCTACTCTTCTTTCCCCTTCTCATTCATCATTCCTCCAATGCTATCTCTTAACTACTTTGGGTCACACTAGCTGATTCTGTAAATTTAATTGTTGAAATTAATTGGTTAATTTTCTGGAATGTGATAGTTACTCTTGTATATAGTCTATAGGCTACAAAGTCTCTAGATCATGTAGTTTGCACTGACAGTGTTTATCCTGGCTGAAAATGTAATGCAATAACAGGGTAGGTGTGCCAGTTGTTATCTATAATAGTATGCGGGATTGGTGCTTGCCATCTCTGTTTGGCAGTTAATATTTCACTGATATCATGCTGAAACTATGGCTTTTCACAGGGTGATCTGGGGTTCCTCTATCTCGACTTGTATTCAAGAAACGGAAAATACCCTGGTTGTGCTCATTTTGCAATCAAAGGTGGACGGCAGATTTCTGAAACAGAGTATCAACTTCCTGTATGTTATGGATTCTGTGTATTATTTTGTTGTTCAGAGTTAGAACAGCGTGGAACATACCCATTTTAAGCTCTTTATTATGCTTTTGTCGTAGAATTGTTGCAGTGGAGTCTGCACAGTTTTTAGATGTATTACAATGTTTTATCTTCAGCAGTCTATCTATCATCCTATATTCAACTTAAATATTTGTCCTACCTGCAGGTTGTGGCACTTGTATGCAATTTTTCAAGGTCATCAAATTTTCGACTTAATCATTCAGAAGTAGAAACTCTTTTCCATGAGTTCGGTCATGCACTTCATTCACTATTGTCGAGAACGGTATAGTGTAAATCAAGTTTGTACTTGCCAGAGAATATTTTTATCACCGCTGTCTCATTTTAGGCCTATTGTTGCAGGAATACCAACATTTTTCAGGTACCAGGGTAGCACTTGATCTGGCTGAAACACCTTCTAACTTTTTTGAGTGAGTAGTTCCTTTCTTAGATTGGTTAAGATGATAGACACAACTAACATCCTGAATACTGTACCTAAGTGTCTTTATTGGCATGCCTTTGATTAGGTATTTCGCTTGGGATTATCGATTTTTGCAGACATTTGCTAGGCACTATTCAACTGGTGAAGTTATCCCTGAAAAGCTGGTGAACTTAATGGTGGGTGCGAAACGTATGTTTGCTGCGACTGAGTTTCAACAGCAGGTACTCAATCAAAGCTTACATAATAATTTCACAAGTATACTTCCAAATCAAATATATCTGCCACAATGAGCTTTGACCAATACACTTGCCCTGGTTCGTATAGGTTTTCTATGCGTTGATTGACCAAAAGCTTTTTGGTGATCTGCCTTTTCCAAGAGATACTGTTTCTATAGTTGCAGATCTAAAACGAAGTTATACAAGCTGGAAACACGTTGATGGGACACATTGGCACACTCGGTTCAGTCACTTGCTTAACTACGGCGCTGGTATGATTAGTATTATATATGTAGTCCAATTGCTTACCCAGTTACATTGTTCTACTAGCTTGAGATACTAGATTGATTGCATAGATAAATTCCAAACCATGGAAATGAGATTTAAAATCTACATCCTTTGGAAGATTAGTTAACGGTGATAAAAAGTCGTAGCCCACTAAAAACATAAGTCGAATTTGCAAATTTCCTCCATTTCTCCCTAGAATTCTTTCTTTACTCCTAAATATTTCCAAAATCTTTCATCTCAACCTTTTCTGCTCAAATCTTGTTAAGAATGCATGAATTGACGTTATTTAACATTAAAATTGGTGAATAAACGATTGAAATGCATGAAATCACGAATTTGGAAAGTCTTATTGTCGACCGGGTTGAGCCTGCATGCATGCGTTGGGAGGCTGAGTGCCAGAGTGGAAACGTTATTTCCATGTTGAGAACCAGCGTGAAAACGTTGTTTCCACATTGAGAGCCGACATGAACACCATTTCTACATTGGGAGCCAGCATGAGGCAACAACTTTCATGTCGAGTCTCAGGGTGAAAGCAACTTTTTTATGTTGGCTCCCAACATGGAAAATGACACATTAACCCGGTTAATGGTCAGAACTGGGGTATATGTTATTGTTTCTAATAAAACCCATAGCCACATTGTGAGTGAACGTTATGAATGCATTACCTTCGAAAATTGTATGTTGTAACTCAAGCTTTAAGCGGACTGTGACTAGACGACAGGATTAGCTAATAGGGGTATTTGCAGATAACCACATTTGAAATCTTGTCACCATGAAACACTATAGTAGTCCCGAAATTTCTTATGCAGGTTACTACAGCTACTTGTATGCCAAGTGCTTTGCAGCAACCATATGGCAAAGGCTTTTCCAGGAGGAACCATTGTCACGGGATGCAGGAACCGCCCTAAGGACAAAGCTCTTGCAACAAGGTGGGGCCAGGGAGCCAGTAGAAATGCTGACTGACCTAGTCGGGGATGGCATTGTACGACACCATAAAGGAGGCGTAATTCCTGACCTAACTGCTCTCCGCCAAGAGATGAAGCTTTGAAATGTGTATTGAATTGGTAACAGACTAAAAGCTACAAGGTATGCTCATGGAGGCCATTTATCATTCTTCGTTCCAAATTCTTCTGTGTCGAAGCACAAGTACACCAAATTTGTAGATGGTAAGCCAACTCTTGCCATTTTTTCCATGATGCATCACAGGTTAATTTGTTTCGGAATCTAATGCAATGTAGAGCTTCTGATTATACTTGTACTTTTGGCGTCTCTTGATCCCAAATTTGTGTTTTGGCTCTCCAAATTTTGCCATTGACTAGAGGGATATTGGAAATTGGTTTTAGCTGAACTTCCTGTACTTTTAGCTGAACTTCTCTTTAATTGTTGTAGAGTTTCGTACAAGTTCATCTCCTAGAATAGAACAAAGCTCTTAAAGAAAGAGGCATCAAGCTAGGTCCGAGTGAGGGGAAGGCAATATTTTTTGTGAAGAAACAATATAGAGAATTTTCTTCAATCTTGTGATAGTTAAATTTAGATTACAGTTAGGAATTCTTTTGACAAGGTTACAAAGTTATTTAACAGATTTAATCCATGCTGAAAAGATCACAACCGCCAATCTAATAAATAAATCAACTTTTAAACTCAACCACAAAATTTCAATAAATTGTCTGCTCCCTTTTTAATTCAGAATTATTATTTCTTAATATAAAATCAACAAGTCTTAATAAACTTTTACCAATAAGGACGTCGTAGGTAGCGTTTTCTGTTCGGAAAATTTGTCTAAATTTGAGTGCATATAAATACAAATAATTGAACCTTAAATTAAAATTGATGTACAAACCATTTTCAACAAGTTCGTTGTTGAAGACATGCTACAAAGGTACAATGTGGAGGCTTCTGTCTTTCCAAAATAAAAAATAAAGGTATAATCTTTCTTTATTTTTAAATTTTGTTGACGATAGCTAGAGCATTACTCGAGAGCAACGTAGCATACTGGATCTCATTCGAAAATTTGGTTCTTACGTATGCACTTGCATTTACCTCTCCAAGACCGCCAATGCAAGTTCGATAGTCAGTCAAGGCTGCACTCATCCAAGTCTTAACATTCGACAACTTAAATCTCCTTGCTTCATCACTGCTTGAATTTTTCACATTATCTAATTCGTCGAGCGATCGCTTGATCTGTGCCGTGCTATCCTTGGTCAACCTCACGCAATCCTGAACGGCTATTTTCTCCGACCGATTGATCTTCTCGTTCAAATTCGCCCCTTGGTAAACCGTCCAAGACGTGTTCTTTGCAGACCCTAGGGCTGCATTTAGAGCGTAATGAGCCATTGTTTCAATGTCGACTTTGATTGTTGTTGCTAAAGGTAGACATGTTTTTTCGCAAAGTTTGGGATATGTGACGGAACTACAAGTGGATATTATAAATGAGGAGGCGGCATCGAAGGAGGTGGTGGTTGTGGTGGTTGCGGAGGCGGGTGAGATGGCGATTACGTGGACAAGTACGAGAAGGAGGGCAATAGTATGAGTATTTGCTTCCATGACTAAGCTTGTGGTTTTGTGAAGAGAAATGGCACGAAATAAGCATTTATATATGTGTCGTCGTGTGTGTGGCTTGACGTTAAAGAATTGAAATGTCATATTGTTAGAAATTGTTTCTCGTATCATAGTCCGTTTTGTTTGTAGTATAATCGTGGTGAAATCCTATGATTGGATCTTCAAATCATATTCCAACTCAAGGTAAAGCTGGCTACCACATGCAATGATTCGTGTTTCTCAAAGGTTAGGCTGGAAAATATATATATATATATATGGAAGATTAGCCTTGTACATAAATAAACAATACTTGTTCAGTGATACATATATTTTTGTATGCAGTAAAATAGTTGATTGGTCCGTGTATATTAATCGTGAAATTCAATCAGGCCTAAACAGGGCCCGTCCAATGAATTTCGGAGGCCTTGTGTGAATGTAAAAAATTTTATTATTAATTTAAAAAATTATATTTTATTATGAAAAACAGGGAAAAAAAAGAGACTAAAATTATCTTTTTAATTAAAAATATATTCTTTAATGACAATAAAAAAACAAAACAAGATTGTCAAGACATTTCTTAACTTTAAATAGTTTTTTGGAAAAAAAAATTAAACAAAAGAGGGGGGGAAAAATATTATAAAGCATGTGTGGATAAAAAAAGAAAGAAGAAAGAATATTGTGGAAAGAGAATTTTAACTTTTAATTAATTTAATAAAAATACATGAAAAAATTACAATAAAAAAAGAAGAAGACTATTTCTAACTTTAAATATATATTAGGAGGACAAAATTAAACAAAAGAGGGAAAAAAATAAAAATTAGAAAAAAAAACGTATTGGATATTGTAGAATTTAAACTCTTGACCAATTTAATTTAATAAAAATACATGAAAGAATTACAATAAAAAGCAAAATAAGACCATTATTAACTTTAAATATATCTTAGGAGGGAAAATTAAACAAAAGAAAAAAAATAAAAAAATAAAAGAACATAGTGAATATTGTAGAATTTAAACTCTTGATCAATTGCACTAAATATTGAGCTCTAAACCATTATGGAAAGCACTCTTTTGTATAATAAATCAACTAAAAATAAATATTATGGGGCCCTGTGCTATTGGGTCGAATGATACCCCTTGTTGGACAGGCCTGGGCCTAAGGGATATAAATGTAATGAATTATTTGCCATGTTAATAAAATTGCTATAGGAGATAAATGGTACAAGTTTTTCATTATATTAATACATATGTTTGACGTGATATTATCATCTTGAGTTTATTACTTTTAATTTTGGTTAGATGTTTTGGAAAAAAAATACAAAAATCGATAAAATCATCTTTTAAAATACATTTTTTTAATTGTAAATATTGTATTATATTCTTGGGTGGATCCATGATCTAAAATTTAAGTAGGCTAAATAAAATTCTAAAAAATTCTTCCATCGATCAATGTGTTTTTTAAGTGTAAAAAGTTAGTGATACAATTACTTGAAAAAAGGCTTAATGCATATAAAGTTGCTTTTCTTATGAGTTTTAGTATATTTTTTTGATAAGATATTAATTTTATATTGAGTAATATAGTATAAAATTACACAATTTATATAGTTTTAAAATGTGAAATATTACATGGACTGAAACATTATAAAAAGGTTATAAAATGGTTTCTTAAAAGTATGAAAAATAATTTTTCTTTACGATGTAACACCTCAAATTCTAGGAACTCGGGGCGTCATGGGCTAGGACCTCATAGTGGGTCCCGACTAAATTGACGATAATATCACAAGATCTTTTACAAGGCACAAATAAGGCGAAAACAAATAAAGTCTTAAAACATGTATGATAACATAAACGTGCGGAAGAGAAAGGTTTTGTTTAGTTACGTTGTTTTTGGGTTTCATGTAGTTTAGGGTTATTAGGGATATATCATTGATGGTGTTTAGTTGCAGTTTGGTAGTTCACTGTAGTGGTTCTTTTAGTGGTTTTTGGGTTGTGAAAACATAATTTTGAAAAACTGATGAGGCAAGGTTTTTGGAGATTATCGGTGGTTTCTATAGTTTGCATTCTAGTGATGCCCCTCCTCCTCTCCTCTTCACTCTCCTCATTCTCCTCCATTTATACACCACAAACTGCTTTGCGCTAGGGTTAGAGATTTGTTGGCGAAAATGGTGACAACAACGAAAGAAGTTCAAGGCGGTTCCGTCCTTACCCTCTCCCTTCTTCTCTTCTCTACACTCTCTTCGGTCCAACCAGATGTCACCTGCAATTATGAGAGTATTGCATCCGTGCAGATTCCTGTAGAGTAGTGGAAGGTGGAATACACGGCAGCGCAAGTGAATGCTAGTTCGGCGGTGTTGCGAAATGAAAATTTTGGCTGGTACAATGGAGAGTGGAATCCGGCGGTGCAAGGGAAGACGTCCATCGGCCGTGTAGTGGAAGAAGGTGGAATCCGGCGGTGTCGGGGTTCTCTTACGTTGCTGACAATCTCCATTGTTGGCATAAAAGAGTGCTTGAAGTGGTGACCTAAAAGAGCCCAATTTGAAGCTTGTATCTGATTTGGAGCAAACTTGGGATTTGGACTCAGTTTTTGAACTTTGATGAAACGAATGTTTTAAGTTTTGGACTTAACTTCTCAACTTTTAAGAAGTAGGTGTTTCTAGTTGTGCAGATTCGGTGCAAGGGAAGACAGATATTTTTTTGGAATAGGTGTTTCATAGATTGATCAATTGTTTAGATTCAGATTCAATTTCTCAATTGGAAGGCCTTTGTTAATTTATTATTGAACTTTAACCAAATCCTGCACAACTTCTAAGGCCTTATTTAGTAGTGCAGGTTAGGGGATTTTTTGTAGATTTGGGATGGGGCCCACATTCTCAAAATTGTGTTTAGTTGAAAATTTGGAAATTGTATTGTCGTTATATTTTGGATTTTCTGGGCTTTGAAGACTAGGTTTCTCAAATCTTCTATTTGAAGATTTGGAGGAGATTTGGATTTAACAGATACAACACTGCCCTTCTCCTCCATTTGACGATAATCACCATCTCCTTGTTCCTTCAACAAAATTCAATTCCTCCACCCAGAATCACCTTCATTCTTCGATATGAGGCTTCCTTCCTCGTTCTCGGCTATTAAAGTCGTCAATTACACATATTTCTTCCTCTTTCTGACTTCTTCTTCCTCTTTCTATGGATTCCGATCAATCTCAAGATTGGCCGGTGGGAGAGACGAACAGAAGACTGAGCAGTGGGAGAGACGGTGGTTTCGTTTGGATAGAGTGAGCCAGCAAGGAGCCGAGGGCTGACCAGGAAAAGGTTGACGATTGACGGGCGAGCGGTTGAAGCCTTGAACCATTGAAGCTCCAAAGGGTAGTTTGTACAAAATCGAGCCCCCTCTTTCTTCTATACCTTGGATCTGTACAAAATCATCATGATTCTCTATTGATTTTGATCTTCTTTGTGTATACGTTTTTTTTGCTTTCTATCGAGCCCTATTGATTTTGCTTTCTATCGATGGAGGGGACATTGTCAATTTGAGATCTCATAAGATAGAGGGGTATGGGATGGAGGGTATTTGGCTCTTTTAACATTTTAAAATACCCATAACTCTCTTTTTACCGAACAAGTTACGTATTTATCTACAGTGCTTTTTAAAAAATCGAAATCTAAAAAAACATACCCGAAAACCACAAGTACAAACCACAACTACGACTACAAACCACAACTACGACTACAAATACCGCACAACTAAACAGGGCCTAAGAAGTGGGTGTTGAAGAAGTAGCCTCTATGGCGTGAAGATGGAGGAGAGAAAGAAATGAACGAGTGAATGAGAATAGGAAAGACGGATATTATTTTTGCACATAGGGATATTATGGTTTTTAATAAAAAATAAAACTAGTTCCAAACCATTTAACTAAACACGTATTCTATAAACCACAAATATCGAAAAACTCGTTTACAACCGCAACCACAACCACCACCACAACAACAACCACAACCACAACAACCACAACCATTTAACTAAACAGGGTCAAAGTCATCCGTGACTACAAGAACTAGAATCCAAAGAAAATACGAGTCTAGTCTCATGGAAAACAAGGAAAAAAACCCAACATCCGGACTACCCCGTACGGGAACCTGGTTGACCACCGACTCCGGATCACTCAACAACTGTCCTACCTTGCTGTGTGTCTATCACAAGACGGTATAAATCGTTAACTAACTATTCAAGGCATTAGAAAGTATACAAAAGCACAAACACATACATATGATAGCGGAATGTAAACAGATCAACATGTTACACTCAAACCGTTTATTTATCTTTAATTAAGGTGATTAACTTCTATTAGTTCAACTAATTTTGTATGCACGTGTGGGTGATGTCGTGTAATGACCGATTGTCGATGAGTTCAGGTAAATCGTATGACTTACTTAACCATCTATTCCTAGCCATTTATTCCTTGTGTTAGCATGTATTGCTAGAGTGGTGTTTGTTGAGTGTTGACTAGGATCACCCGAGGTCTTAGGGACGCTTTCCCCATGCCAATTATGCTCGTGCAGAAACTTCCAAGGAGGTCACTCATCTTGAAATTGCTCCTGCACGAGCACGCTGTAACACCCCAAATCCGCGGGACTCGGGGTGCTACGGGCGAGACCTCACAATGGGTCCCGACCCTTAGCTTGACAACAATTTCACCGGACCTTTCCAACAAGGCACAAATAAAGGCGAAAACTCAAAACGTTTTTAATGTATGCGACAACCGGAATGTAACGAATACAAAGTGGAAACTCAGCCGAGTCCTCAAAACAACATAACCCCGATACGAAAGTCTAAATCGTGCAATAACATCCACAACCAAAGATACGAATGCATAACCCAAAAACGTAACACAACCCAAAAACGTCCCCGTCCTATAATGTACGGAGACCCCGACTGTCCACTCCTCCATCTCACTCGGCGGCGTCCCTAACCTGCAAGGCATCTACAACCACGGTTTAAAACCGTTAGCTCATATTCGAAGCATTAGAAAAGAGGTGAAGGCACAAACGCATACATATCACATAACGTAAAGCACACAAGTCCGGTTTATTATCTTTTTATTATTAAGTCATATCTCGTTCTAATTCAACTTAGGTTTGTGACACGAGAACCACCGTGGTCTCGCCTCGGTCCCCACTTACTGGCAAGAATGGTACGGATGCATCTGACCATCGAACCTGCCGGGCTAGTCGCCGAGATCCTCCTAAACTTCACGCAGAGCTAGGCAGAATGTCACCGCCCGTTATCATACACTTGGGCCAAATTATATAAGGTCGGTGGTCCTATTTACCGGTTTAGTTGTTTATAACAAGAACATAAACACACACCACCAAACACACATCAATGCTAATACGTAAAATACGAGCTAAGTAAGTCCGGAGACTTACCTCGTCACCACACTCAAGTCACCACACTCTTGCTTCCTTAAGGAGGAAGCCCACAACCTGATCACAAGAGATATGCATATCAATACATACTCACTCTCAAGAAGTCTTAGACTTCACTCTAGTGATCTAAGCAAGATCACCTAACCCTCAAGCTAGGAATGCATCCTAGGTCCCAAGTACTCACCACACTCTCCACACATGAAACAACCCACAACAGTTCATAATCTCACAAGATATTAATCCTCAACCAAAGAGGCACAAGCTAGCCTAGAAGGTTCATCATGCTCACATGCTCATATCCATCAACTATATCGAGCCTTAAGAGCTCCTAGGTTCACAACCACTAAGTGGCATTCTCAAGCTACTCTAGGCCATCCTAAGCATGCTACTAACATGATTCAACAACAATACTAAGGAAGGAACGAAGAGGAAAGGAGAGGAGAAGCCTACTGTTGCAGAAACCGCAGCCGCGGAGTCAAGCTGGCGCCCCCTGCGGACACAGAAGCCGCCCCCACGGAACCAGGAGCCGCACCCGCGGTGGACTTGCGTCGAGTGTCAGGCGCCGCCCCTGCGGCCGTGCCGAGCCGCACCGGCGGAGTGCTGAGCCGCCCCTGCGGCTGGCCGCTCCCGCGGGTTCTGTGCAGAACGTCGTCTTCTTCGTCTTCAATCGTGGATCCTTGGCTCCAAAGTCCTTCTTCTCTTGCTGGATCTTCTCCAAACACCCACCACTGGTCTTAGACACCTCTCCTCGACCTAGTCGAGCTAAGAACCTATGCATGCAAAGAGTTGAGAAAAACTCCTCAAGATCTTCATCCATGGCCATGGATGAAGGAGGGAAGAAGAAGAAGGGAAAAACAGCAAGGAAGAGAGAGGAGGGAGAGGAAGGAACTTACCAAAAAATCTGGGATCTTCTTCTGCAGTCCACAATCTAGATCCTCAAGCAACAATGGAAGAAGAGAAGAGAAGAGAAGAGAAGAAGAGTGGAAGAGTGAGATGGAAAAATGACGTGAAAGAGGGTAAGGGAGGGGAGAGAGAGAGACATAAGGCTGAAAAGGAGGTGTGGGGATCAAGGGGTCAGCTGACCTCTTTGTCCCTCACCACGGACCGAGGGGTCGGAAATGACCCCTTGTCATTTTAACCCGGAACGAAGGGTCGGAACGCGGAAAAAGAGGAAAAACGACGAGTCAGCTCGGGATTTTCTTAGGAATAAATCCCGGCACTCGGCATCTCGGGCCTACGGGATAAACTACAAGGCGCTCTAAGTCCGGAATAAAATTTCGGGCGTTACACACGCTTAACTCTAGAGTTATTTGTCCTCACTCTACCACTGGAAAAGAAGAATTCTTGTTCACGTGGGTAGCAACTCATCGATGTTACAATCTCCCCCACAAAAACTCTTGACACCCACGTCAAGCCAAATACCGTCCACCGAGCCGAGTGACCGCCTACTAGGGTAATCGCACTCGTAACTCAAGCTTAGCTCTGATACCATATGTAAGACCCGGTGTCTTAGGGATGTTGTCTCCATATCAACCATGCACGCACAGAAACTTCTCAGGAGGTCACCATCCCAATATTGCTCCCGCACGAGCACGCTTATCTCTAGAGTTATTTGTCCTCACTCTACCACTAGAAAAGAAGAATTCTTGTTGACATGGGTAGCAACCCATCCTTATAAGTCAATCACAAATCCCCATTCAAATGATGCAGGATGAGAATTTTCCGGGATGTTAAATACGCTTCAACCCTTAATACCACTATGCCAAAAATTATTACAATTTTCCGGGATGTTGCATACGCTTCAACGCTTAACTCCAGAGTTATTTTTTTATAATATTTTTGATAGAATATCGGATAGGCTTTAGCAGACCTCAACCTACCCCTTAATCCGTATCCGGTTATATTTTATTTTCATTATATAATAAAAAGGGAGCAAAAAAAAATTTGTGGTAAACAAAACGTACCAAAAGAGAAAAATATTTCACAAAAATTATTATAATATAGATTTATTAGATTCGAAATAAACTTGTCAAAAATTATTATAATTCACAAAACAAGATCAACAACTATAGTACTCGCGATGATCTTGCAATATATTCCTCTAGCTACCTGAATTGACATTTTCATTATGGCATTATGCTGATCATATTTGTTTTTTACTCGATCCGTTGAACAACTACAACTTGAATCTTTGTGTTTTTTTAATTAGAGAAGGCCGGAAAGTTGGCCAAAGATCTACCGAATTATTTTGTATCATATCGGATTACTTGGATCTCTTTACCTTGAACTTCCTAGAGCTTTTTAAATTAGAGAAGGCCGGAAAGTTGGCCAAAGATCTATTGAATTATTTTGCATCGTATCGGGTTTGATCGTTCTTGATTACTCTTGAATTGTCATAACTGACTTTGAATTGCAATCGTCTAAACGTCAAAACTACGTATAAGGCTAGCTTAATTTCCTCTTTCAAGTTGGCTCAAACACCAAAAAAGAAAGTTTTTTTTTTCTTTTCCTTTTCATTTGTGCGTTTATTTCCCTTCTTTTTTTTTATGTTATTGTTTCCGGCTCCCCTTCTTTCTTTCATCCTTAGTAGCTTCGTGCTCTAGGCTAGCTCTTGTTTGATCGTTTGTTTCGATTAACTTTCTCTTCAACTCAATCGCCTTTTCTATGTCTGTTTTCTTGATTTAAGTCACTTTCAAATAACTTTTATTAAACCTCCCAACTTGCCTTTTTGTCAAACTTTCTCATGGAGTTTGACATATGTTGTGTCTAGTAAACAATAGGACAAAGTAACTGTGTTACTTTAACTTGTTAGATGATATCAATTTTACCCTTATACACTAACTAATGAATGCTCATATATTGGTTGGTGACTTAGGACTTGTTGAATAACATATAAGGACACTTATGGTGTTAAGTGTAACCCTGGTGTGATTCCAACATAACCTAAGATG
Source organism: Fagopyrum tataricum (assembly GCA_002319775.1). Classification (NCBI taxonomy): domain Eukaryota; kingdom Viridiplantae; phylum Streptophyta; class Magnoliopsida; order Caryophyllales; family Polygonaceae; genus Fagopyrum; species Fagopyrum tataricum. Next base: position 37,166,643 of record CM008285.1, read on the forward strand.
CCCTAATATGTGTTGTGATCACGTGTATTGTGCCATTATGAAAAACTTAATAAGTTTTGGGTTGTTTCATGTAAATATGTATATGTATGTACATACGTGTTGCCGGCTTGTGTTAGCTTGTTGGGCCTATTTCTAACGTCCTGGCTTTGCAAGATCCGCTTCCGGTTTGGGCTTAATGAAGACACGTGATGTTCACGTGTTTAGTTACGGCCTCCTATCAACCCTAAGTACTTAAGCTCTCCTTTGACGAGCCGATTCACTGTAGTAGTTGTCGATGCTCCAAAACCTCTCCATAGAGAAAACGAGAGAAGAAAGAAGAAGAAAAGAGAGAAAGAGAGTGCGTGAGGGAAGAGTGATCTTATGTGGTCTTCGGCTAGGAAAAATAACAAACATACGCTTCACTGGAAGCTTTGTTCTGGTTGCTTTGCATCATCTTTCCTTCGTATCCTTACTGTTCTTATATGTTTCTTGTTCTTTAGGGTTTTTTGATCTTGTTTACGTCTTTTGTAACCTGTACTACTACGATCTTTATACCTAGTGGATTGTGACGGATTTTCCTTGCTGAAATCCCGTAAAGTAGGGTTTTCCCAAACTGCGTCACCAAATATGTTGTGTTTTTCGTTTTTAAAACCGTGTTTGAGCAAGATCACTCTAAATCTGTCAAAGTGTTTGTATAAACCTTTCGATTTAGTTTTATCAACATACAATTGACGGTACCATGCCATTTCTTCTCGATCAAGTAATAAGTTGTGCATCCCTTTTAAATTGCCAAATCCGGTGAATCTTTTGGACAAACTTTGAATTTTCTTTATATGTTTTTTTTTTATGTTTCACTTCTTTTTAACCAACTTGGCTCCCATTCTTTTCAATTTTGTTAGAGCTTTTGCAAACAGATCTCCATGACTCTTCCCATTATAGTACTTGTGTCCCTTGAGCCCTCCGTTCTATAGTTTAGTGTAACACACATTTCACTTCGACTCATCCAAGATTATCTATAGTTTAGTGTAACACCCATTTCACTTCGACTCATCAACGATCAAAGTTTGAACGGCGAGGTGAGAGCTATTTGTTTTTTTTCGATTTGACTAGGAAGTTTATTATTGAGGATAAACAAACACATCTTACTTTACAAATTACAACTTAGCTTGCACCCTTGATGTTGCTTTTGATCTTCTTTATTATTCTTGAGCTTGTGGACTGAAATACCGCTAAACTCTTGCTACAAAATAAACTATACTTTCACCTTGAAATTTAAAATCGTGTATGGATGAGTTTTGAACTTGATGTAGCCGCGGACTCCATTTGAGATCGTTCGAACCATGGCTAGAGTTGAGCGAATTTAGACTATCGGACTTTACCTCCTACTCAATCTACTAGGTTTCACATTTGTTACTTCTCTTCTCATTGAGCATTTTGTCATTGACGACTCTTGAAACCTTGGTTTTGATGGTATTTGTTGTAGTAGGATGTTCTTGAAGCCCAACTTCTATATATAGCGTGGACTATTTCTTCATGTATTTGAGAATGTTTTTGCTTTGAGGTGAAAATATACAAAATTTACCTTAATTATATATGAAACTTATACCTTTTAACCCTTCGACCGTTTACATTGCCTCCTCCAACTTCATGCTCAATCTATTTGATTTGATATTTGTTGTTTCTTCTTTTGATCTTCTTGCCCATTGAAGCCCATTCGACCTCCATTATAGAACATTTGACGTTGTTGAGTTGAGAGATATCCGCTGTTGGACCGGTTGTGGTCTTTGATCTGCATTGCTCTTATGGTCCTTTACATCATTCCTGTATCTCTCATTTATACAAAATAATTGCTTGTTTCTTTTCATCTACCTTATGTGCATCAATTACATTAGTCTTGATGAACTCAATCTGATCCTCATAGACCAACTTTAACATAAAATCAGTCATGCATATAACTTGCCAGTGCAGATGCAAGACAACAAGCTGAGCATAAGAATCATAATACATAATCATAATCATTAGCAAGAAGTTTGTTTCTTTAAACTGAATTTCAATGTTGCATTGCCTGCAAAATACCCCGGTGTTCTTATCATGCCTCTAATTAAGCAAAATACCCGAGAGTGGTGATTCATGATCAGACTAAGCGCAAATTTAACCTTCTTGTGAGGGAAATAATTATATCCATTTCAACTCAAAAATGTATTACGTTGATAATTGTAGATATGATTATCAATCTTTTTTTTTTTTATATTAAAGTTGGAGAAGTAATAAGATTTTATAATAATAAACAGTGTCTTGCACCTCAACTCATGAGTAAATCAAGATTTTTTTTGCTTGACAAGATATGGTCTTTTAAAAAGAAATTTTACGTCTTTTGAAGCGCATAAACTATTGGAATTTGGCATGCCAAGTAAAATATTTACTCCACCTACGAGGCTGTCGGCCACTTCCCTTGAGATTTAAAAATAGCTCTCTAAGACTCTAACACAAAGCGGACTGATCGTTGACCATAGGGCTTTGGAGAGCAATCTGAGCGAATAATTTCAATCTGCCAATTCCATTCCCCATGTTGAGTTCTACAATCATCGAACTCAACACTCTTTGCAAGTAACTACTTTCTCCTGCTACCACGGTACTATAATTTCATCTATGTTGCCTGCTTATTTGAGTATAAAATTTTTTCGTGAGTAATTAATCATGGATATTACTTTTAGCTGATTGAAGCATGTTTTGGGATCCAATTATAGGATTAACGTTTACCATTGTTGAATAACTGATTGTGTGAGGGTTCTGTAGTAGATTTAATTACATTTGACTGTTTCTTCTGAAATTAGGGCATTGAAGAAACTGTTTGTGGGCTGAGCAGTTCAATTTTATAATTTTGGAGATAAAAAAAAAGTCAAGGAAATGGCAGAGTCTGCTGTGAAATCAGCTGCTAATTGGCTAGGGAAGCTCCTGGTGGAAGAAGGCAAGTACCTTTGGGGCGTCGAAGATAAAGTGGCTGGGCTGCGGAATGAACTTAGTTGGATGCAAGGCTTCTTGAGAGACGCTGATTCTCTCCAGTATGATGATGAAATTGTTGCTCAGTGGGTTCTACAGATTAAGGAATATGTTTCCATGGCTGAAGACATTGTTGACAAGTTTGTTATTGAAGTTGCTTCCCGTAGGAGGCAATCTGGCTGGACAAATCAGCTAGAAAGATGGTCTTGCATCGGAATGGAACTTTTTGCATTGCATCAGGTTGGCTCCCACATTGATTCGTTGAACTTAAAATTTCTGCATTGACGCCAAAGTTGCAAACCTATGGCCTCAAGACTGCTTATGGCATGAAGACCTACCGAACCCGAGAAGTTTTGTCCGAGCAAGCACAACAGAGAATGAGTTATGTTCATTTGGAGAGTAAGAACATTGTGGGACTCGAGAAAGACACAGAAATGGTAGTTGATGCATTGTTGAATCCAGCATCAAAGGTTGTTGCCATATATGGTATGGGAGGTTTAGGGAAGACAACACTTGCAACAAAAGTTTATAGTCATGATAAGATAATGGTTTTGCATGGGCTTACATTTCTAAGCAATTCCAAGTTCAAAGTGTTCTCCAGAAGCTTATTGCTGATCTCACCTCAAAGTCTACTGATATGATTGCTGGAAGAGCTAACGATGCCTTGATTCGCGAGCTTTATGAATTTATAGGAAAGAACAAGTGTTTGGTGGTGCTAGATGATGTATGGGAGACACTAGTGTGGGACTGTCTAAAGGCTGCATTTCCACCAGAAGGAGTAGAGTCAGGTAGCAGGATCTTGCTCACTACTCGAAAAGAGGATGTAGCCAAGCATGTAGATAGCAATGCACTTCCAAAGCCAGATCCTCTTAATGAGAAGGAAAGTTGGGAGTTGCTTGAATTTACCTTGGGATGGAAGGAAGGGAATAATGGGAAAAAAGAGGTTGTAGAGAACACGGGTCTTGAAAATAGCCAAGGGAAAGAGCTTCAGGCATCGGATGCTAGTAGTTCTAGGCATGGAGCAGAAATGCTTGAAAATGATGGTATACACCAAAATTTATCAGGGAAGGAAGGGAATAATGGGAAAAAAGAGGTTGTAGGGAACACAGGTCTGGAAAATAGCAAAGGGAAAGATCTTCAGGAATTGGATGCTAGTAGTTCTAGGCATGGAGCAGAAATATTTGGAAGTGATGCTATACACCAAAATTTATCAGGGAAGGAAGGGAATAATGGGAAAAAAGAGGTTGTAGAGAACACGGGTCTTGAAAATAGCAAAGGGAAAGATCTTCAGGAATCGGATGCTAGTAGTTCTAGGCATGGAGCAGACATGTTTGTAAGTGATGATATACACCAAAATTTATCAGGGAACGAAGGGAATAATGGGAAAAAAGAGGTTGTAGAGAATACGGGCCTTGAAAATAGCAAAGGGAAAGATCATCAGGAATCGGATGCTAGTAGTTCTAGGCATGGAGCAGAAATGTTTGGAACTGATGGTATACACCAAAATTTATCAATCTACTCTTGAATGTTTCTTTAACACTAGCATATCTGTGCTATTCCCTGTGTTGTGCCGTAACTATGAGCCACTTAATTCATTACTGTATGCTTGAGGGCAATGTGGACCTAAGATATATATATTGGTGAGGAAATGATAATTTGTTCTGGTAGTTTTCCTACCTGAAGATGGATGATGATTAAAATTCCTTAAACAGCTACGACCAATTCTGCTTCTTGATTTTTTCTTGTACCTAGGAAAGCTGTTCAGCATATAGAGATTTTAATTTCTCTATTTAGGTAAAGGTGGCCGGTCAATATAATGGGAATTGAATTATATAGACAAACAAAGCTGTTGGTTTCATTGCTGTAAGTAATTGTTTTCTTGTTTTAAGAATGGAACTTCATACAGAAAATTTTGGTATTTTTTACCCTTTATACAATAATACCCTTATAGAATCTTCTCCCCCACTGTCATAATTTTAGCTTAGTCATACATCATTAACTCCAAAAGATTGATCCATCCTGGTTCTTCCTTTCTCAGTGTTTTCAGTTTTAAGTTTTTTATTCCTACCTCTACCTCCTTTCACACTACAATATTTTATTTTCTTTCCTTTTAGGCATACTAAATTGATCTGTGCGTGCATGTTTCTGTGTGTGCTTTGGATCATTCTTTTCTTCTTCATTGATGACTTACTCTTTTTTTTTTTGTCTTCTAGAGACTTTCGTGATTCATGAATTTTTGTTTCTTTTAGCTAAAAAGCGCTTTGTGCTTGTGTATAGAACCTTAATTTCCTGATCAATATGGCATTTTCTTCTGTTTTACTAGTTATTGGTGTTGCTCAGTACTCTATCGTTTTTGTTAAGTTCAAATCATTCAAGAGGATAAATTGCGATCATCTATTCATGTGGCTCACTTTTTCTGGATTATCTAATTGTTGTCACAGGTTCAGAAGTTACTGAGTTGGGAAAGAAAATGGTAAAGCATTGCGATGGCATTCGATTGGCTATTGTTGTACTTGGTGGAATCTTGAGAAAGAAGGAATCTTTGAACGAGTGGCGTCTTGTGAGCGAGAACATCACTTCATACTTGAGAAGGGGTTATGATCATGGGAGATCGTTTATGGAAGTGCTGGTACTAAGTTATAACGATTTGTCATTCCACTTAAAACCTTGCTTTCTTCATTTGGGGAATTTTCCAGAAGATTATGAGATAAGAACAGAAAAATTATATAGAATGTGGGTGGCTGAAGGTCTTGTTATGTGGCCACATGATAGAGTTTCAAGTACAGAATCATTGGAGGACATAGCTAATAGTTACCTTATTGACTTGGCACAGGCTGGTATGGTCCAAGTAATGAATAAAGGATCGGATGGAAGAATAAAATCTATCCGAGTGCATGATCTTATGAGAGATGTTTGCTTACAAAAAGCAACAATGGAAAATTTTTTGAGCATAATTGATCATCGTCCTTGTCCAAATGAACCACTTAGTCACTCTTCTTCCTTGATCCACACAAGATTGCTTCGCATGGCCATTTATTTGGCTAAAGGTGTCAACAAATATCTTCCAGACTTTTTAACCTCTAAAGCTCATGAGTATCTAAGATCTCTCTTGCTCTTTGCTGGACAAGAAGTTCATGGAGAGTGCGAACATTGGATGAAATGTATTTGCAATGACTTTCCATGGCTATGGGTTTTGGATGTTGAAGGACTTCCTCTCACAGGAAAGTTATCCAGAGATATCAAGAAAATGATCCGCTTGAGGTATTTGAATTTGAAAGGAACTCAATTCTCTGAAGTGCCATCGTCTATTGGTGATATGAAATTTCTACAAACTCTTGATTTAAGGGTATCTTTTTCGGGTTCAATTAAAATTCCTAACACTTTGTGGAAGTTGGAACGGTTAAGACACTTATTCCTCCCTAAAAGGATCTATGAAATCAAGAAGTCTGTGTTTCTGAAACTTGATACCTTGAGCTCCTTGGAGACACTAAAAAATGTAGACGTTAATAAATTTCGGGTTGAAGACCTGCTGAAACTAAGAAAACTAAAGAAGCTTTCCATGAAAGGGCTTGTGTCTGAGGTGGAAAGCATGAAGAACATTGTTGAATCCCCAGCTGCTAAATCAGGTTGTCTTCGGAGTTGTTCACTTAATGTTGAAGGAAGCATTATAGATAGAAAACCAAGTCTGCTGTCAAGCTTTAATTGCCTTCATCGACTGGATGTGTCTGGGAAGATTTCTAATATCGAAGAGAATGTTTTGCCTCAGTCCTTGGAAGTACTACACTTGGAGTATAGTGCACTTACGGAAGACCCTATGAAAATCTTGGGTGGCCTTCATCATTTGAAAGATCTATTATTGGGTCACAGATCTTTTGTTGAAAAGAAGATGGAGTGCAAAGCTGATAGTTTCCCACAACTCACAACATTAAATCTTCAATGGCTGGCAAATTTGGAGGATTGGACACTGCACGAAAGATCCATGTCTGTATTGAAGAATCTAACTATTATGGATTGTAGCAAATTGAAGTTGATTCCAGTTGGTTTGCCCTCAACTGTGCGAGTTACTTGTTCACCCTGCATTGATGGTATTAAAAGGTATGGCACTTGCAGCTACCATGGAGCTACCTTTGGTGTTGATAATCCTGACAATGACATTCCTTTTGACCGTGTTGATGATACTAAAAGCTTGGTAAATTTATTGGTGAATGTTGACTCGAAGAAAGTTGTCTTAATGGGACCTGCCGCTGTTGGCAAGGCAACTCTTACTAAGGTGCTTTACCATCAGCCAGAAATTAGGGGAAAATTTGATGCTATTGCATGGGCTCGTTGTCCATACAAACAGATTCCTACATGTTTAATTCAAGGGCTTTTGAGGCAACTTGATCCAGCAAAAAGCAAGAAAGACCCATCAGAGCATTTTGACGTAACTGCACAACTTAAAGCAGTATTAATGGAAAAGAAGTGTTTGGTAATCTTGACTGATTTGCAAGTATCTTTGGAAGATCTTGATGGGACCATTGGGTCTCATCTTGAAAAGGGCAGCAAGTTATTGGTCACGTTGTCATTCGATAGGCTGCCTAATAAACCAGATATACTTTCACAGAAGCTTATGTCTAAGGTTGAAAGCTTGGACTTCAAGAAAATACTTGGAGGTGCTCTGGGTGACAGTGATACACATCATCTGAAGCATCTGTCTAAAGACCAAAGCTTGGAGTTGTTTAAGGGAAGATTACAATTTGCTCTGAATGGCAGTGAAGGTATGTAGTCTTCCGATTTCCTAGAGCATGTCTTCCTTTTTAATTTGTATACACGAGAAAGCTTAGCATCCAATATCCCAGTTATAAACAGAAATTGCCATTTTCTGTTTTGATAAAAAAAATGTAGGGACAGCCGGACATAAGCAATGTGCTAATCAGGCAAAAATCCTATAGTGTTCTACAACAACTTTAACAAATTCATAAAAATAATTTTAAATGTACTATTAAAAAGAAGAGAGAAATGATATGCATTTTCATTTCAGATCCACTTATGTTGGTTTTTAGACTACTTCAATCTGGCTTCACATACTCAGTGGCTCATGGATTTCTCTTGTAATAATATTTGGACTTAGAAAGCTAATTTACTAAACATTGACACTAAATGCAGGTGATGAAAAGATTGAGGTGGGACAGAGCATGCTTGAACATTGTTCAGGTCAACCTCTATTGATTATAATGCTTGCAGGGCTTCTCACTATGAAGAAATCCCTAATAGAATGGCAAAACATCCAAAAGGAGGTTACTTTGCGCATGAAAATGTCTAAAGGTCCTCAACTCATACATGCATTAAGCTATGATGATTTGTCACCTCACTTGAAGCATTGTTTTCTTTACCTGGCGAACTTCCCAGAAGGCACTGAAATATCGACAAGTAGAGTGTACGGTATGTGGATAGCAACAGGACTTGTCAGATTGAAAGATGACGGTGATATATTAAAAAAGAGAAAAGATGATGAAATTGAGACAGTAAAATTGGAGACTGTTGCAGAAGGTTACTTGGATGAGCTTGTGCTAAGAGGCATGGTTCAGGTTGGGAAAAGTGGGCCTAGTAGAAAGATCTGCACATTTTGGCTTCCGAATGTGTTGCGAAATCTTTGTCTAAAAAAGGAAGATGTGACTACAACTAGCCAGCTTGAACCTTCAGCTTCAACATCAAATGAAAAGATAGTCGCCAATCATTTGGCAGTTCCTTTGAGTCAAGGTGGACGAGGAATTTTTCATAACTCTACATTACCAAGTGAGGACCTCAGATCTCTTCTCCTCTTTACACAAGTCGGAGACATTAATAGCAGTTTATGTAACTGGGAGTCGTTTACTAAGTTTCACAATCACTTTGGTTCCCTTGGGGTCTTAGATCTTGAAGGAATGGAGATGATTGGAGGAGTGTTGCCTGAAGAAGTTGGGAAATTAAACCAGTTGAGATACTTGAGTTTAAAAGGAACTTCGGTGTATGAACTTTCCAAATCCTTTGACCAACTAACCAACCTACAGACCCTTGATTTGCGAGTGAAGAAACTTATTTCCGTGCCAGATGTGCTATTCAACTTCCAAAACATGAGACATCTCTATCTACCTGATTCATTTTCTGTGAAATATACTCTCAAGTTGCAGTTGCATGGACTCAAGCAGTTGCAGACATTGGCAAACTTGCACACGGATAAAGTTGATTTGAATCATCTGCTAGAGCTTAAATATCTGAAGAAGATGGTGATAAAGAACATCCATCCAGAAAGTGATCTGGATGATAAACTCAAATCCTTCAGTAGCATGGATCTGTGCATCAACAACGAGGTTTTCAGCAGTAATTCAAATATACTAGCAAGCTTCCACAACTTGAACAAGATGACAATAAAAGGTCGGATGACGGGATGTTTACATGATGGAATGTTTCCTAAATTGTTAAAGGAACTGAAACTTAAACACACCTTACTCGAGGATGATCCTATTCCTGCCTTGCGTCAGCTTCCTGAGCTGACACACTTGTTCTTAGATCATGAATCCTTCATAGGGAAAAAGATGATCTTTTCTTTAGGTTTTCCGCGGCTCACCCATTTGACAGTTAGGCTGTTGAGCAACTTGGAGGAATTGGACATGACTTCAGCTGATCACTTGCGACATATTGTGCCGGTGATCTTAGACTGCTGGCGATTAGAGGTGAAACATCCAATGGCTGAAATAGAGTTAGGCATGCTAGGACACCACCCCCTCATGGAGCTATTGAAGCCGGTACAGTTGCAAGACTATTGAGTCAATGTGACATTGGATGATACATTTTTCGAAGAGAAGAGAGAATGTGAGTTGTTGTCTCAATGCTTGATTGCTTGTACACAAGCTATGATTTTCTTTGATATATTTTTCAGGGTATATGGTTTTGACCCTTTGGCTACTTTGTAATGTACATTGCAGATTGGTTCTGGTGAGTTGATTGCGGATGAACATCCATCTGTAGGGTTTGGACGTTTCAGTAAGCTGTGAGGTATGAGAAAAACCCATTTGTGTATTCTTAACTTTTCCAAATGTTTAAAAATGTTTTGTTTTCTATTCATTCTGCAAATCAGTTAATTTAACGCGGGAGACTGGGAATTGAATTGAATTGCCATTGTTGTTGAATTTTGTACTACTCATTTGCACTGAATTGCCCACTGTACCGAACATTTTAGAAACGCGTTCATTGTATAATCATTCTGTTGAGTATTACCTTGTTATTAAGTGCTTATTTGTAATTCTAGAGATTTCATTACAGATAATTTATTTTCGCAATGCGACTTTTTTGCACACATTCATGTATTTGATATTAACTTATTCGATTGTTGTCAGCCACTGTTTGCGGGTCTTAAGATACATTATGTTATGTTTGATAATGCTAAGTTGTTTGTGTCAAGCTCATTGTGGTTTTGTAACTAATCGGATGGTAACAATCTCTGATGTTTGATCATGAACTTGGCATTGTCATGGGCCATGGCAAAGCTCATTGGACCAGGTCTGGTCCAATGGCTAGCCGTTGCTCATCTGGTGAGCTTTGTTTTCATTTGATCAAGTTGACGATCCGTTGTCTATGTTGTGTCTTATTCCTTTGGATCTCATGAGTCTATTGAGATGCTGATGAATGTTAATGGCGCAGAAAGCTCATTACGACAATATAGGTCTTAATCCATCTATTTGGTGGACTTGGACCTAATCTAATCAGATGAGCTCTCGTGGACTCATATTGTTCATCTCGATTGGTTTTACACCTTCAGAGAAAAGCTCCCGAGTGTCATTCAATGGCGTTTCCTCTGTGATGCTTTTGTGATAGAGATTTTTCATCTAAAGAGAAGAGAAAGATTATAAGAGTGAAACGGAAAGGAGTCTTATGTTCCTCTACTCTGTTGTTTTTGGTTGCTTTTTATGCTCTTATCTTTCATCTTCTGAGTTTGTTTTTTTGATTATGTTGAACCATTTTGTAGCTTGATCTTGCTTGGTTACTAGTAAATTTTTGGCACGGATCTCCCCTCTTGAGATCAGGTATGATTTATATCCAAATTTTGCGTCACCACCTCTTTGTCCCAGTATTCTCTTTCAAATTTGTATTTAATCCTCGATCAATCTAGATCAGTGTTGTTATTGAGGATTAACGAGATTTGAGATTACATATTAAAGGGCTTGAGATAATTTTATAAAATGCCATTTCATTAGGAACATAACATGTATGAAAGTAAAATCAAATCTATGCTAAAATCAAGGAGAATACACAATTTTCTGACATTAATATTTTTTTTTGCATTTGCTTCATACTGTAGCTAATTGACCCATTTAATGCTCTTGCATGTTCCAAATCCTTGCATTAAGCATTTCTCAGTCATCTTTTTCAAAGATAACTATTTAATATTAATCATCTCACCTCTTTGGATCTAATATCCTCATTATATCAACCAAAAAATCCTCTACATCCAGATTTGAGTCTCCCTCTTCAGCAATGCCATCAATATTCTTCCTCATTTTCCTCCTCCTCCGAGTAACACTCGCCACCACCCCAATTCCACCACCACCACTTCCGCCAAGAGATGACCTCAATCCTGTCCCTCCATCGCAAGGCGACATTAAATCATGGTGTTCCACGGTTCCCCACCCGAGACCATGTAACTGGTTCATGGGCCGTGAACCAAACTCCTACAAACCGAAATCTAGACCCGACTTCAGAAGATTAACGATCCAAGTGGCGTTAGACCGTGCCCTAGCGGCGCAAGGCCATGCATGGAGGTGGGGCCGTAATTGTACGTCCCACAAAGAAAGAGCTGCATGGGCTGATTGTGTGAAGCTCTACAACAACACAATCATCCAACTCAACCAAACCCTACAAGGCCTAACAACTTCAGCTTATACCGACTTCGATGTACAAACTTGGCTTAGCTCATCCTTAACAAACCTAGAGACTTGTAGAGTTAGCTCATCGGATCTAAACGTAACCGATTTCATGCTTCCACACGTCGAGTACAACGTGTCGGATTTGATCAGTAATAGCTTAGCTATCAATGAGGGTATTTTGGGCATGGATGAGATCTTAGGTTATAATCACTCTAGCAGTCAAGGTTTTCCTACATGGGTAACTAGACAAGAGAGGAAGTTGTTGCAAGGAAGAAGGTCATTGGCTGCAAAGTTGGCGTTATTCGTTGTGGCTAAAGACAGATCAGGTCAGTTTCGGAGTGTTCAGGCCGCGATCAATGCGGCTGCGAGACTAAGAGGGTCGACGAGGAAAGTGATTCATGTTAAGAAGGGGGTTTACAAGGAAAACATATGGGTGAAGCCTTCATTGAGTAATGTTATGTTGGTGGGTGATGGCCTTAGGGCTACAGTCATTACTGGTGGAAGGAGTATAAGGTCAGGCTATACTACTTACAACTCTGCAACTGCAGGTACATACTCAATATTCATCCATCTAAATTACCAAATAAATATCTTTAGTTTTATTATATTTTCAGGTTATGATCATAAATAAGCCAATTTTTCTGATCTTTATCCATGATACACGTTAATGACATCTATTTTAATTGTTTATTAATTTATTTATGAAATTTATTAGGATTTAAATATTTTAATTTAGGGTAATGTTTTCATTAGCATGTTCTAACGATACACATTATAAAGAATATTTAGTAAAATAATTAAAATAATTTATAGAGTTATTCAGATATGACAGTACTTAAAGAGTACGGTAAGATTGATTTATTATTGTAATAGCTACTGTGAAATTATAATATTGTAGTTGGTACAATTATATAAATTGCACATTGTGTCATTAATGAGCTGCTTGATGACATGACATAATGATTCTCTCCATATAATATTGAAATGTGATTAAGATTTATTTATGGTCAACGTATGTCTGTAGATCGATCTGTTAAAACTAAAACCAATTCTTTCACTTTTATGATTTATATTTCTATTTAATCAAATTGAAATTTGTAACTGTTAAAGCTTGATTAATTTGTAAAAATGTATTTTCAAAAATCAATTATGTTTTTTTGATTAGCAATTGATGGGGCCCGATTTATGGCTACGGGGATCTCATTCGTGAACACTGCCGGGGCGTCAGCGGGCCAAGCAGTGGCTCTCCGATCAAGCTCTGACTTCTCGGTCTTCTTTCGTTGTGGAATCTTTGGTTACCAAGACACATTGTTCGTCCACTCCCAACGTCAATTCTACCGTGAATGCTACGTCGCCGGAACCATTGACGTCATATTCGGAAACGCTGCCGTCGTGCTCCAAAGCTGCATAATACAGGCCCGACGGCCAATAAAGGGACAAGTGAATGTAATGACGGCCCAAGGTCGAAACGACCCGAATCAGAACACCGGAATCGTCATCCACAATTCTCGGGTTGAAGCCGGGCCCGATCTTCAGCCCGTTGTGCGTTTGGTAAGAACCTATTTGGGCCGGCCTTGGAGGCCTTACTCTAGAACCGTGATTGCGAAGTCATATCTGGGCCCACTCTTGAGCCCGAAAGGATGGTTGCAATGGGAGGGGAAAAAGTATTTGAGCACGTTGTATTATGCGGAATATAGGAATTTCGGGCCGGGCTCCAAGGTTAAGAAGCGGGTTAAGTGGCCCGGTTTTCATGTCATTAGACGGTCAAATGTGGTTAACCGGTTTACAGTGGGTAGCTTTATTGTAGGCCGGTCTTGGTTGCCTTCAACTGGGGTGCCTTTTACTTTGGGTGTATGAAAGCGTTTGCCTACACATATGACTATATCATATACTCATTGATTTTTTTTTTTGAAACAAGGTAAATAAAATAGGCGGGTCAGATTCTAGACACCGGCCGACCTACAACATCATTGCGGATGAGTACAATCACGTCGTCTGGAAGATCATCCTGGTCATCAGTGGCAAAGAGTCCGTGTTTTGCGAGATCATCCTGCTCATTGATATTTACATGACAAACTGGGTTCTTGTTTGTTTTTGTTTTATTAATTTAAAGGGAAAAAATGCATACAATTACTTATTCTGTTATTTATTTGTAAAAATTAACATTTATCCTCTCATGCGTCAAATCATCATTTATATATATACACACACACGTTCCACCTTAGAGGGAAGCAACGGCGCGAGCCGCGGTGGACGAAGCGGAAGCGAGAATGTCGGCTTGAGTAACGAAAACATTGGTGAGAATCCAATGGATTAATGAGATTCCCACTGTCCCTGTCTACTATCCAGCGAAACCACAACCAAGGGAACGAGCTTGGCAGAATCAGCGGGAAAGAAGACCCTGTTGAGCTTGACTCTAGTCCGACTTTGTGAAATGACTTGAGAGGTGTAGGATAAGTGGGAGCCTCGCGACGAAAGTGAAATACCACAATTTTTAACGTTATTTTACTTACTCCGTGAGCCGGAAGTGGGACATCGCCCCTCTTTCTAGACCCAAGGGCCGCTTCTGCGGCCCGATCCGGGCGGAGGATATATATATATATATATATATATATATATATAGAGAGAGAGAGAGAGAGAGAGAGAGAGAGAGAGAGAGAGAGGATCATGTAGAAACCTCTATTAGAGTGGGGAATAGGGGCTTATAATAGCCGTTGGATTAATACAGATGAACGTCCAAGATTTAACATTGTTTATGGTAATAATTAATGAGAATATTATATTGCTTCTAATAGAATTATGATAAAAACATTTTAACGACCAAATTTTCTCTATAAAATATAATAACGACCCAATATGAAAATAAGATTGTTAAATTATTTTCATATTGGGTCGTTATTATATTTTATAGAGAAAATTTAGTCGTTAAAATGTTTTTTTTATATAATTAATATAATCATCGTTAAAATTTTGTGGGTCGTTAAATCTTGGATGCTAAATATTTTGTGGGTCGTTAAAATGTTATAGAGAAAATTTGGTGGTTAAAATGTGTTTTTTGATATTTTAACTACCAAAATAAATTTTAAGACCAATCCTAACAAATTTAACGATCAAATTTCTTATAAAATTTATTAACGATCAAATTTCTCTATAAAATATATTAACGACCAAATATTTTAACGATCAATTGCTTCAACGTTTATTTTTGGGATAGCCCAAAAATCAGAAATCTATTTTCCTAATTTGTATCTTATTTAATGAATGAATAATGAAAAATGAACAATCATGTGATTCTCTCCTTGGGAAGCTTATTATGCACCTTCCATCATGAACGTACAAATTTTAATCCAACGGATCTTAGGAGTTCTTATTCCCTACTCTAAGGGTTGTTCCTACCGGATCCTGATCCTATATATATATATATGGTCATTGCACCGTAAGGCCTAATTTGTGTCGTTAATTTACTTAATCCAACGGTCCAGATTAGTTCATGTCATTTAATGATTTATAAGAGGGTGCGGTGACATTTTGTACTTATTGGAAGGTAAGCGGCATTTTTGTTCTTTTTTGAAATCTACTTTTTTAAAAAGGAATGCGGTGATAATTTCGTATTTTCATGAGAAAACGATAGCATTTATTATATCAGTTTATAGTTTTAGTTCATTTCGTTCAAAAGTATAGATTATTAGTTCGTATATTTTCTGTAGTTTGTTATATCAGTTTATAGTTTTAGTTCATTTCGTTCAAAAGTATAGATTATTAGTTCGTATATTTTCTATAGTTTGTTCATGTATCATTTGTTAATTTATAGTTATGTTTTTATGCATTTTGTTACTTGTACATGTTTGAACTATTAAAAAAAATATTTGAACTAATGATACACAAATTTGAACTAATTATAGCATTTTAGTAATTTTCATGAGAAAATTATAACAATTATTATCTCAGTTCATAGTTTTTGTTCAATTCGTTCAAAATTATACCCTATAAGTTCTAATATATTCTTTAGTTAGACGCATTATTTTTTTAATTTAGTAGTTATGTTCTTATAATTTTTTTTTCTTGAACTAATAAAACACAATGTTTGTACTATAATACACAATGTTCGAACTAATTCTACTCAAACTTTGAACTATATATTTTCTATAAAATTAGTCCACGTATTGATCGAGCTAATCAGAAAAATTTCGAGAATTTAATTGATATTGTTTTTTTTTGTTTTTGTTTTTTTAGTTGATAAGTTAATTAAGGACTGAATCTCTCGCTGTCAGCACCGCTACGCTTTACCGGCAGTGGTCTCCTTTTTACAACGCTGCCATTACGTCTGCCGCGGCATCTGACACTAGGTTTGATTTTCTTAGTCATTACATATCTTCAATATAGCGTGAATACTTACAGATTTTGGTAATATCTCGCCTTAGTATCTAAAGATATGGTTATCGAATACTCATAGGAGAAATCAAAATATTTATAATGTTAAAAAAAATTATTTATAATGTTTATGTATTGAATATTAATCTAAAAACATATTGTACTAAGAATAAGAGTTTTCTTATAAAACTCATGTTAAGAGTTTTACAAGTAAAATCTTTATTACAAATATTATACATGAACATAGCCAAAATGCCAAGAAATGTATGATTTGTTATTAAAGAAAATTAATCCGTTATTAAAGAAAATTATGCCTCAACTTAACCAGAAGGCCAAAAAAATGTATTATTTGTTTAATCTTTAAATTCTCTATTTATACAAATTTTCAAACTATTAGTCTTACTTATAATCGATGAGGGATAGCAAGATCATTGGTCAACGACCCATATAATATCCGTTATGAATAAAAATGGGATTGGAAAAACTGAAAATATTTAACAACCCACAAAATAGTAAGTCAACAACCCACAAAAAAGGTGAACGATGACTACCCATAAAATACACGTTATGAATAAAAATGGGATCGAAAAATAAAAATATTTAATAACCCACAAAATAGTAGGTCAACGATGCACAAAAAAAAAATCAACAATGACTATCCACAAAATAGTTGGTCGTTGACCCACAATTCATAGGTCATATAACAGATATTGATCCGTTATGAATAAAAATTATACTTGTTTAAACTACTTATACAAGTTTTCAAACTATCAGATGTCGATAGCAAAATTTAACGACCCGCAAAACAATAGGTAAAATGACCCACAAAATAGTAGGTGTACGACCCACAAAACATTAACAGTAGGTAAACGACCCACAAAATAGTATGTGAACTGTAACACCCCGAATCCGTAGGACTCGAGGCGCTACTGGGCTAGGATCTCACAATGGATCCTGACCCTAGCCTGACAACAAGTTCACTGGATCTTACAACAAGACACAGATAGATTAAAACCAAAACATAAAACTGTAATATATAAATCAAAAGGTTTATACAAGGTACCGCTGAGTACAATCAAAACATAAAACTGTACATAACACAAGATCCCATATCCCACGTAATATCCTAGTGTACGGAGCCCTCAGCAAATCACCCACTCTGGATCACTCCGCAGATCTCCTAACCTACAAAGGATCTACAACACGGTATAAAACCGTTAGCTAACCATACACATATATATGGAAGATGCAAGAGCACAAACACACTTCAGGAATCATAACATATAAACATGATGTCACACATTTACCCGGTTAATTATCTTTATAAAGTCCAACACTCAAATCGTATAAATAGATGTATATGAATATATGTGACACGAGAAATATATAATCCTCGCCTCTGATCGCTTATAGCCAGCTGGTGTGGCTCCGACACTCCTCCCCGTATACCCTATGGGAGTGATGAAGGAGTCCATCCCGTATAGCAGATCTGACCTAACTACAGAGAACCTCCTAGATTCCCAGCGGGATGAAAAGGGAAAGGTTATCACGGCCCTACAATGGGCAATCACTAAACCATAGGTCGGTAATAAACATATCGCATGCTATCAAGCATATAACACACACCACTCATGCATACATCCAATATAAGGATGGTAGCTAAGTAAGTCCTTTGGACTTACCTCAAACCGGAGAACAGCACTGCCTATACAAGGCATAACGAGATATCACATCTCCTATCAATCAAAGGGGTCACACCTAGACCCAAGGGATCCATAAGGATCATATCCAACTTTATAACCTCGATAATCTCCTAAACCTCAAATCCATAACCGGCATATAGATATATCATACTCATCAACATTCTATCCTCATACACATACCTAGCATGCTACTAACCCGCTCATACTACTAAAAGGAAATGATCCATATTACTCTAAGTAGATCATGTACAAGACGCACCTGCGTGACAGAAAAGACGCAGGAGCGGAAAGGAAGCAAGCGCATGCGCGAAGGCACGCTGGCGCGGCCGCTGTGACCGTTTTCGCAGGGGCGGCGACTTCCGGGAACGGGTGCGGTGACAAGGTCCCGCAGGGGCGGCAACTTCCAGACGCGGGGGCGGCGACAGTGCAGAACGGCCTTCCCCGACTTCTCTTCGACTCTTCACGTGAGGAACTCACATCTTCATCATTCCAAAGCCACGCACATACATATACATACACATTCCAACATCAATATACATCCAATCACATCTAATCCTAAGCTAGGGAAGAGGAATCAAGGAAGAAAGAAAGAAAGAAGAAGAAGATTTATCACAGTTGTGGTCCTAGGCAGCAAGGAAAGATCAGAACAACCCTCTCAGCTGGCTCTCAAGCTCAGCAACAACACACCACATCAACTTCAGCAAGGCCACACCATAACTCTCTTGCAAACTTAAGGAAAACCCAAGGGCAAGCTCAAGGAGAAGGAAAAGGGAAGAAGAAGGACGTGAGGGTAGCTGGAATGGGAATGAAACCCTTGATCAGAAGCCAAGGACGAGCTTAAGGGAAAAGAAAGAGTAAAGCACGGGTCAAAGGGTCAACAAAGCCGACTGCAGCCGCAGGAAACCGCAGGGGCGGATCACGGGCTCAGCCGCAGGGGCGACTCTATAAACCCGCAGGGGCGGCTAAGTCCAACCCAGCTCCAAAAGACTAAGACTCTTACATGAACGACCCACAAAATAGTAGGTCAACGACCCATATAAAGGATATTAATCCATTATCAATAAAAACTATACTTCAACTTAGCCAAAAGCGCAATAACAACTTAGTCAAAACTCAACAGGCGAATAAATGTATAATTTGTTTAATCTTCAAACCCTCTATTTATATGTGTTCTCAAACTATGAGTCTTACTTATAATCGTTGTGGGATACCAATGTTTAAAAAAAGTAATGTGAAATCGTTCCAAAAATTTATGTAATTTTAAATTAAACTATTTGATGGCTAAAACTAATTTTTTTACTGATATAAATTTTTAGGTAAAATTTTACTTTAGATAAGTTGATCCGAGATCTTGCTAGTTAATTTTATGATTTTATTGTTTTATTTTTGGCTTAGTAAAAAAAGATTTAATGGCTTTTCTAAGGACGTTACGTAAACTTTAGTGTCGTTTTAGTATATGTATATAGACTTAATGTAATAACCGAAAAATTTCGAGAATTTAATTGATATTGTTTTTTTTTAGTTGATAAGTTAGTTAAGGACTGAAGTGAAAGTGCAAATATTAATCGAGCTAATCAGAAACCGAACCGATTAACTAATGGCTCCCGGTATGTTTTCCATATTCCGGGCCAACTACACGTATAACCGTCCCAAGCTACTACCTTTCCTATATGGACCGGCCTTCTCCCTCTCCTTATGGGTCGTGCAGTACCAGTTGGAACGAGCCCTATCCCTTCCCCGTTTCATCTCCCATGACCGCTCGCGCTTCTTCATCATTGTAACGACGGTCCACGGTCTTAATGTCGACAGTAACTCCGGCCGTTGAAGCGGCAGTGAGTGCGTAGACCAGCAGATGCGTTCTTCCTCTTGATCGAAATGAAGACTTCCTCTCTACACCGTATTCACTCTCCCTGTCGACAGGCCCGGCCCGTGACCGGTGCAACCCGTTCTTGTGAAGAGGGCCCCGGAATTTTGAGGGCTTTCAATATATTATTTGAAGTTGAATTAAAGTATGTAAGATCTGCTTGCCCAACTGGTATTATGGTTTGAGTTGGCCTTGTTGAACACGGTTCGAACTCCTTGACCAGCAGTTTTCTCTAACTCTTTCTTCTCTTTTAATATTATGTGGGCCCCTTGCTCATTTTTCTCTAACTCTTTTTTTTTTTTAATTATGTGGGCCTCTTGCTATTTTTTTAATCCGTGTTTTACTTTTACTTACCATACCTTATACTTTATTACTAAACCAGTTTAATATTTTAGTTTTCTTTTTCCTCTTGACCTTTTTCCTTTTAATTTTATTTTCTGTTTACTTATATTACCTATAATTCTTATTAAAACCATTTTTCAGCATATAAAATACCATTAATAAAATACTATTAACCAAATTAAATAATAATATATAATTTTAAAATATTTTTTTAAAGATGTTCACTATTTTTTAGCACAGGGTCACCAAATCATTAAGACGGCCCTGCCTGTCGACATTCCTGTGTAACTGCCATCAAGTACCTTCGTCTTCATTTCCCTGCACACCCTATGCTCATCGTCGTCCCTTCCCCTGCTTTTCGACTCCGCCGGAACCGGCCACCAACCCTCCTCGGCTTGGACTCGACAAGACTCTCGTCTTTCCTCTCCAAACTCGACCTTCTGCTTCTCTCCTTCAGCTCTTCTTCTACCGGCGGGTAGAGGCGAGAACGGTGTTCGACAGGTCACCGGAATTCAAGCAACGACCCCTGCCGACTCAGGTGCGAAGGGGATGTGGGACAGTTGTCTAAAACGAGCAGGGAAGACCCTGCCGATCGACGCTATCCTTCCTCGCGCTACTAAAAAGAAATAGATTTGCGACGGTAATCGTCCGACGCAAAAAGGCAACTTACCGTCGCAAAAGGCCTTTCGCGACGGCACTGCGACGGCATTTGCGCCGACATTAATGTACGTGACGCAAAAAGTATTTGCGACGGCAGTTGCCGTCACAGAGTTTCTCGCGTCGGCGCTGCGACGCCATACCACCGTCGCAATTGTGTGTTTTCCTTTTTAGGAAAAAACAGGATTTTAACGCGGACTGACTTGGTCCGGGTTATAATGTCTGCTTTATTTTTTTAAAAAAAACAATGCACCTACTGCAGGTCCGGGTTATAACGTCGCAATTGTGTGTTTTCCTTTTGTTCTCAAATATATATACATAATTCAACAACAATATCATACAAATAGATTCTCCCTTGAGCCTCCAAAAAGACTTTATATCCAAAACACTTCAACTTCTTGATTGTTCATCTTTTTTCTCCATTGCCCTTGTAACCCGTACTCCTGAACTTATTCATCAACCTTATATTCATTCAAATCAAAATGATAAAATTAAATCAAACAAATAGTATTAAAAACGAGCAAAAGGATTACATTACAGAATGACCTAGTGTTAGCATGAACAGATGGTCGGTTTCTGGGGGGCATGTTCTTGAATATAGAAACTAGAAGGATATCTTCATTAGTAATACAGAGACACAAATATATCATCCTTAGCATGTGCTTTAAATAATTATTTTTCTTTAAGTTGCTTACTTCATTCCATTAATCTCAATAATATAATTGTCCACACTACTAATTATCACTATATACAGCTATAATCAGAATATAGTGATAATTAGTAGTGTGGGCAATATTTGATTTTGTCATAAGCGAAGACAAGCAATATGATATAGAGAAAGGGTGCAAAGAAGAATAGAATAGTATACGTACCTGAAGCCTAAGAACATCATCAGTTGCAAGAAGAATAATCATGCCATTATTTGAATGAGGAGAATGTACACATATAAGATGGTTTGGTATGATTATGAAATTTTAGGAGTAAATTAAATAGAAAAAATTTGGTAAACTCAAATAATTCTCAGTTGAGTTGAGAAAAGAAAAGAAAAGAGTAATAGAACAGTAAATATCATAAACGAAATGCAACAGTTTGATGTATGATCAGAAGGGTAACACCTAAGACTGAAGTAGAAAATTTAGTGAGTATCAAATCAGCTGACAAGGGTTCAACAACAACCTAGTGTGCTTCCGGAAGACCATATATATACCCACCCTAATTCTCAAAGTGTAGTGAATAATGAGTCACTATTAGGTGCACCAAATTCAATATATGTTTATATATTATAATCCCACAATTTATATCAATCCTATAAATGCACAATGACTTCCTTGAATGGGATATTATATTCGATTAAAGTGATCTAATTATATCCTATTCTACAAAAAAAAAAATGCTCAAACTAAGCAAAAGTGATGATGCACTTCAAATCATGTTATGGAATATCTAGCTACTATCATCAGTTGGACGACACGCCCATTTTATAACAAACGAGGAAAAGATTGTGCAATATACAAGAAATTTCAATTACTGCTTGAATGTTCACTTCGATTATACGTGTATATATATACACTACATACATTCACACTTCTAACTTGTTTATTCTTGGAAATCAAAAAATAGCACCTAAGACTGTATTACTTTGATACAAAAAAAACTTGAGATTAGAGACACAAATTCAACAAATTTTGTCACAACATATATACACCTCAATCATGTAAGATGTTAAAATAAAAGGTTTTACATGTTCGTTACCACTTATAGAGTTTCAAGTATCAAAAGCATGTCTGGATGCAGGCGTTAGAACCTCTTTTGACCAAGAGTAGTTGCACATATTAGGGAGAACCACTAGGAACACACCATTACTTGTCAAGATGAATAGATCCTTCCTATCATGTGCAAACGAATTTATGTACCCAAGAGTAGGCATATTGCTTCCAAGAACAATATTGTTTATGGAAGCAACATGACCATAGATTAGGAAAAAGGTTAAAAACTCAAATTTATAGGCAAGTTTACCTAAACTTGTGAAAAGCAAGCGCATACCAAAGGCTTCAAAACTTGATGAAGTCCAGAGTAAAGCTGATCAGATCGGGTTTTTTGAGAGCCAAAACGCTTATCAAATTTCTTCAAGATCTTCCTTAGACCAATGACAGAAATTTCAAAAAAAAAAGAGAGAGAAGCTTCAGAAGATCTGGCCAAGAGCATTATAGGCTTTTTGTAGTTCGGCCATGTTAGGAACCAATTCCCGTTGTACATAAGTATCCCGCTACTCCATTAGACAAGACAACCTATTTGCCAAAAGCCCCTGTGTTCCAACATGAACAAGATAGTTTTCTTAATATGAAAAAGACAAAGAAAACAAAAAACTGTTTTTAAAACTTCATTTTATAAAGAACATCAACAAATGTATTATTAGATTTCTAAGTTATGACTATAATCAAACTTATTCTCAAAATAACTTCAGATACCTTAATATCTAGCATGGTAACATGATCTCCTGCACTATTCTCAATTTTTCGAGGGTAATGATTTACATTCTTCTTTAACAACTTGTAATTTATGTAATATTTGTAGTTCCAAAATGAAAGGAAAAAACCATAAAATCAGATTTCGCATTATAGTATAGATTGGAGATATAAAAAGCTTAATTCCTACAACTTGTACGGACTCAAACAAATAAAACTTTTCTAAATGTTGACAGTATTTAAAACCAAATTTCTCATCATATACAAGAAAAAACAAGATAATAAAAGAGTAATCAAATGAGCTAGGGATTTAATGGATTTATAGGCATAATATCAATCATCTCAGTGAGCTAAGTCATGTTCCATAGCTCATTAGAAATTTCACCAGTGACATAAACCTTCTAACAATGAAACTGTAAGAGCCTTAGTCTTTCGGACCGAGATTGGACCTTAGTCGAGATTGACTTTGGCCGAGATTGGCCTTTCCGCACCCGCGGGCATGACTGGCGCCCCTGCGGTTTCCGGCGGCTGCAGCCGGTTTTGTTGACTCATTTGACCCGTGCTTTACCCTTTCTTTGCCTTCTTCTTTAAGTACTTCCCTTGGCCGATGAGCAAGGGTTTCTCACACCATTTCCAGCTTTCACGTCCTCCTTGCTTCTCCTTCCTCCATCTTGATCTTGTGTTGTTTCTTCTTGATTTTGGAAGAGTTTTGTTGTGGCTTTGATGATGATGATGCTAGTGATGGGTGTTGCTGTGCTTGGAAGCCAGTAAGGGTGTTGGTGATCATTCCCCTAGTTAAACACAGCTGTGGTAAGCTTTCTTCTCCTTCTTCTCTTTCTTCTTCCTTTGTTTCTTCCTTCCTTAGCTTAGGATTAGATGTATTGATTATAGATTGATCTTGGAATGTATATGTATATGTATGTGTGTGGTTTTGGTTGAGAGAAGACGTGTTTTGATCATGTGAAGAGCCGAAGAGAAGTCGCAGGATCACGTTCTGCACCGTCGCCGCCCCCGCGCCTGGAAGCCGCCGCCCCTGCGGAAGCCGTGCCGCCGCGCCCGCGCCTTGCCTGCGTTGTCTGCGTCCTTTGTCACCGCGCCCGCGGCTGAGTTCCGCCGCGCCTGCGGGTTGTCTACTCCGCTCCTGCGTCCCTTGATCACGCAGGTGCGTCTTGTCCCGGGACTACCTATAGTTAGGTAACTCCTTTCCTTTCCTAGTATGAGGGAGCTAGTACCATGCTAGGTATCGGTTTATGATGAGTATGATATAGATATGCCGGTTAGGGCTTTGAGGTTTACGAGTTGGATATGATCCTTATGGATCCCTTGGGTCTAGGTATGACCCTTTGTGTGATAGTAGATTGATATGTATATATGTATGTCTTGTATAGGTTGTGTTGTCCTCCAGATTGGAGTGGACGTATTTGAGAGTTGATCATAGTTGGGATTACTTCCGAGATTGAGGTAAGTCCATAGGACTTACTTAGCTACTATCCTTATATTGGATGTATGCTTGAGTGGTGTTTGTTTATGCTTTGTTGCATGTGATATGGTTCATTACCGACTTATGTTATATTGACCGTCCATTGTAGTGGTTGTGGTAACCTTTCCCTTTCATCTCGTAGTGGAGTTTGGGAGGTTATCTGTAGTCATGCCAGATCTGGTATACGGGAAGGTCCCTCACCACTCCCATAGGGTACACGGGAGGTGTGCCGATACTACTCCAGCTGGCTATAGCACCCAGAGGCGAGGATTATATTCCTCGTGTCACATATATTCATATACATTTATTTATACGATTGAGTGATTGGACTTATTAAAATATAATAACCGGGTAAATGTGTGAAAGCATGTTGACATGTTTGTAATTTATGATGTGTGTTTGTGCTCTAGCATCTTCCTATATATGTGTATAGTTAGCTAACAGTGTTATACCGT
Organism: Fagopyrum tataricum; assembly: GCA_002319775.1. Lineage (NCBI taxonomy): Eukaryota > Viridiplantae > Streptophyta > Magnoliopsida > Caryophyllales > Polygonaceae > Fagopyrum > Fagopyrum tataricum. The sequence goes on from CM008285.1 coordinate 37,191,841, forward strand.
GTTGTAGATCCTTTGCAGGTTAGGAGAGCTGCAGAGTGATCCAGAGGAGTGATCCGTTGAGGGCTCCGTACACAGGGTCGATATCGTGGGATTATGGGGTTTTTATGTTGTACGGATATGTACTTTGATTTTGTACTCAGAGGTTACACTGTATTACCTTTTGACACATATGTATACATATCGGTTTTATGTTTTGTTTTAATCTATTGGTGCCTTGTTGTAAGATTAAGTGAAATTGTTGTCAGGCTAGGGTCAGGATCCATTGTGAGATCCTAGCCCAGTAGCACCTCGAGTCCTACGGATTTGGGGTGTTACAGAAACAAACAAAAATTAAAAAAATTAAGCGTGTGTTAGCCTATATTTATCCACATATTATAATAGGACCCCTTCTCAAAATTTTATTCTCTTACCATTATGTAACTTTACAAAATAAATAAAAAATTCAAATTTCATATACAAACCCTAACTAAAACAGCGAATACACAATCGCAACCCAAAATATAACCCCCTCGACCGCCTAAAAGTCCCTCACACTAGCTATAAACACCTATAAATCAAATAGATTGTCCACTTAACTAATCAATACTAATGATCACATAAATTGACCGATTAAAACTGAATTTACATAAATTGGGAGATACAAAATTATAAGTGAAACTAATTTGTGAACTTACTGAGAGAACTAAATTTCTAGAGCAGGACAAACGGTGATAGGAGAGAACCATAGATGTAGAAGATTTGAACTTTCGATCGCCCAATGCTGACTATTGTCGAAGCCGAGAGACGCTAGAGTTTGCATAGAGAAGTCAGAGTAACTAAAGGTTAAGATCTGTCAAAGAGGAGGAGAGTCAAGAGAATTCGAGATTGGTGCCGTCGAGATTGAGAGGCAATTCCCGTTGAAGATGAAGAGAGAAGTGAGAGAGAAGCGAGACTTCGAGATTTTTTTTATATTTTTTTTGATAATGGAAAGCGGTTAGATTGGCCTACCTCCTAGAGGTAGTCCAACCTAAAGCATCCTTGAGGATGAGAACACGAAGTTCGGGATCTTCAAAAAAATTGGTGTTGGGGGTCGAGATTCCCAAATGGGTTAATCGGTCAACAACACAGTTTATCTCTCTGAAAATATGCCTAACACGGATCTCGTCAAAGAAGCGAAGATCCAATCTGGAGTCGGATATAATCATCTCGACCTCCCACGGACAACTCCACAAACCTTGGAGTGCCTTGATAACACACAAGTTATCACCTTCGATTTCGATCTTTTTAATTTGTAGTCTGATTGCCTCTTGTAACCCAGTTTTGAGGGCAAAAGCTTCGGCTTTTATGACCGAGTTGAAATTTTTTTTTTTTAGCGTCGAGGCTAACGATATCGCCATTGTGGTTCCGAATAACATAACCAATAGATGTGATTCCCGAATCGAGTTTTGATCCATCAAAGTTAAGTTTAAAGAAGCCGGGTTTTGGTTTTTCCCATTTAATATTGTGTTTTTTCTGTTTGTTTGAGATATAGCTTTTTGGTTGTTGTTTTATGTTGTAATCGTCCTCATATGTTATGTTAGTTTTCCAGTTATGTATTTGGTTTTTGATGAAAGTGATAACCTTATTATCAGGACCCATAGGTTCATTAATAAAGATAATTTTGTTCCTGAAGAACCATATACTCCACCATGCAGCTGCAAGGTACGTAAATTTCTTTGTTCCTATCTTGTCTTTAATTTCTTGTAGGATGACATGAGCTTTTTTATTTTGGAGGTTAATTTTGTTAAGTTCGGTTAAGATTGTTCTATCAATTTTGGCAATAATTTGTTTGGTGTGATGACATTCCAAGAGCAGGTGTAGTAGGTCCTCAAGATGATGGTTACGAGAGAGTCATTAGTCATGAGCAGCATGTCTAAGAAGAATACCTTAAAATTTTGATTTTCTTTTTTAGGAGGCCAAAGTTCCAAATGAAGTAACAATTTTTTATTTTTCTTGCGTTGGTATATGTGCCATCACTGTAACGTCCGGAATTTTATTAATTTTATTCCGGACTTAGATCACTTTTTAGTTTTCCGTAATCCCGAGATGCCGAGAGCCGGGATTTATTCCTAAGAAAATCCCGAGCCGGCTCGTCGTTTTTCCCTTTTTCCGCGTTCCGACCCTTCGTTCTGGGTTAAAAATAACAAAGGGGTCATTTCCGACCCCTCGTTCCGTGGGGAGGGACAAGAGGTCAGCTGACCCCTTGGTCCCCTCACCCCTTTTTGTCAGCCAAATCTTTCCTCTCTCCTCCCTTGGATCTCTTTTCACGTCACTCCTTCCTTTCACTCCATCTCTTCCCTCTCTTCTCTTCCTTCTCATCTCTTCTCCATGGCTGCTTGAGGATCCAAACTGTGGAACTGCAGAAGAAGATCACAGGCTGTTGGTAAGCTCTTCCCTCTTCCTTTCCCCTCTTCCTTGCTGCTCTTTCCCTTCTTCTTCCTTCCTCCTTCATCCATGGCCATGGATGAAGCTTGGAGAGGTTTTCACTCAAACCTTGTGCATGTCTAGTTTCTTAGCTCGTTTAGGTCCAGTAGAAGTGTCTAAGAACCGTGGTGGGTGTTTGGAGAAGATCCAGCAAGAGAAGAAGGACTTTGGAGCCAAAGATCCAAAGTCGAAGACGAAGAAGACGACGTTCTGCGCAGAACCCGCGGGGGCGGCTCAACAGGACCGCGGGCGCGACCAGCCGTAGGGGCGGACCAGCAGGCCACGGGTGCGGCTCAGCACGCCGCGGGAGCGGCTCGGCACGGCGGCAGACACTCGGCTCGGACGGCAGCGGACAGCCGCGGGTGCGGCGTGACTCGGGCGGGGGGCGGCAGCAGACGGCCGCGGGTGCGGCGTGGCTCGGGCGCGGGGGCGGTTCCTGGCAGGCGACGCAGTCCTCCGCGGGTGCGGCTCCTTGTTCCGCGGGGGCGGCTCCTGTGTCCGCAGGGGCGCCGGCTTGACTCTGCGGCTGCGGTTTCGGCAACAGTAGGTTCCTCATCTCCTTTCCTCTTCGTTCCTTCCTTAGTATTGATGTTGGATCATGTTAGTAGCATGCCTAGGATGGATCTAGAGTAGCTTGGAATGCCACTTAGTGGTTGTGAACCTAGGAGCCCTTAAGGCTCGATGTAAGTGATGGATATGAGCATGTGAGCATGATGGACCTTCTAGGCTAGCTTGTGCCTCTTTGACTGAGGATTTCTCTTGTGGAATTAGGGACTGTTGTGGGATGTTGCATGTGTTGAGAGTGTGATGAGTAATCGGGACCTAGGATGCATTTCCTAGTTTGAGGGTTAGGTGATCTTACGTAGATCACTAGAGTGAAGTCTAAGGCTTCTTGAGTGTGAGTATGTATTGATATGCATATCTCTTGTGAGCAGGTTGTGGGCTTCCTCCTTAAGGAAGCAAGAGTGTGGTTGATTTGAGTTTGGTGACAAGGTAAGTCTCCGGACTTACTTAGCTCGTATTTTCCGTATTACCATTGATGTGTGTTTGGTGGTGCGTGTTTATGTTTTGCTACAACTATTAAACCGGTAAATAGGACCACCGACTTATATGTATAATTTTGGCTCAAGTGTATGATAACGGGCGGTGACAATACTGCCTAGCCTTGCGGGGTCTAGGGGATTCTCGGCGACTTGCCCGGCGGGTCAGATGGACGGAGGCATCCGTGCCATTCCTTGCCGGAGGGGGGACCGAGGCGGGACCATTGGGGTCTCGTGTCACAACCGAAGTTGAATTAGAACAGGATATGACTTGATGATATAAAGATAAAGAAACGGACTTGTGTGATTTATATTATGTGTTATGGGTGTGTTTGTGCCTTCACTGCTTTTCTAATGCGTAGAATATTAGCTAACGGTTTTAAACCGTTTGTGTAGATGACTTGTAGGTTAGGAACGCCGCCGAGTGAGGCGGAGGAGTGGACAGTCGGGGTCTCCGTACATTATAGGACGGGGACGGTTTTTGGGTTTATGTCGTATATGTCTAGTTGGATGTTGTTGCATGATTAAACTTTAGTATTGTGGGTTGTCGTTTTGAGGACTCAGCTGAGTTTCCAAGTTGTACTTTTCTCTTTTCGTTTCCGCATACATTAAAAACATATTTGAGTTTTCGACCTTTATTTGTGCCATGTTGGAAGGTCCGGTGAAATTGTTGTCAAGCTAAGGGTCGAGACCCATTGTGAGGTCTCGCTCGTAGCGCCCCGAGTCCCGCGGATTTGGGGTGTTACAGTCACAAATATTGGACTATTTGCGAATGCATGTGACTGCCGTCGTATACTTCCGTCGCAAATCTTTTTTTTCTTTTTTTTTATTGTCGATGAGTTTATACCTTATCCTATCCTATGGCTACTGCGTCGATCGAGTGCCGCGGTTTTGCGCTGCCGCAGGTTGAAGTGAGACCCACAGACTTTGGGTTGATCTAACATTTGGAATTGAATTATCCAGGAAGATAGGGTAAGCATGAAGTACCAACAAGTGATCTGCCGAGAAAGGTGGTGCGTGCTGTCCACTTTCGAACCCGAGACCCCGGACCGATAATCCGTGGTACCAACTAGTGTGATCTGACCGTTTAACCCTGCTATCAAACCGATCCCGGTTAGACCCGAACCCATTTTATCCCGTTAATTTAAATTTCCGTTAATATTTAATCACGAATATAATATATTTATTTGATTAAAAATTACATGATAACTAGTCTTATTTAGTCAGATCGAGAAGTATAGGATTGGAACCGGAATGAAAATGCCGAACAGATAAGTGGAGTGATAACGAGAGAATAATAATGCATGCATGTCCAAGATAGTGAGATTTTTAAAGAAATAACGGATAATTGCGGAATTTGCTAGTGCAACCGGAATTGTTGAATTTAACAGATTTGACAAAGTGTTTTTAGAATCGAACCGTTCACCTCGTGAATATAATTTTGCTAAATTAATTTCATGTTAATAAATAATTAATTATATAATTATTTTAATTATTTAATGATTGAGTTATGTTACTAAAAAAGGGAATTAGTGGAATAACGTGGAGGACTTATTGTAGAACGTAGGAACGATATAAGATGTTGATGAATTTAGTGAACGTGATGTGGTTATGAAACCGGAATAGGAATGGAAACCGTTATGCAGATTGGTGACGTTGGAATATTTATGGACTTTCCGAGATAGATGACCGATAATCCGTGGTACCAACTAGTGCGATCTGACCGTTTAACCCCGCTATCAAACCGATCCCGATTAGACCCGAACCCATTTTATCCCGTTAATTTAAATTTCCGTTAATATTTAATCACGAATATAATATATTTATTTGATTGAATATTACATGATAACTAGTCTTATTTAGTCAGATCAAGAAGTATAGGATTGGAACCGGAATGAAAATGCCGAACAGATAAGTGGAGTGATAACCAGAGAATAATAATGCATGTTCAAGATAGTGAGATTTTTAACGAAATAACGGATAATTGCGGAATTTGCTAGTGGAACCGGAATTGTTGGATTTAACATATTTGAAAAAGTGTATTTTTAGAACCGAACCGTTCACCTCGTGAATTTAATTTCGCTAAATTAATTTCATGTTGATAAATAATTAATTATATAATTATTTTAATTATTTAATGATTGAGTTATGTTACTTGAAAAAGGAATTAGTGGAATGACGTGGAGGACTTATTGTAGAACGTATGAACGATATAAGATGTTGATGAATTTAGTGAACGTTATGGAACCGGAATAGGAATGGGAACCGTTAATCAAATTGGTGACGTTGGAATATTTATGGACTTTCCGAGATAGAGGATTTTAAGGAAACAAACGTGCAATAGATGATAACTTGAAATAGACGGCTAGATTCGAGGAACTTTGGAAGTAGAAAACGTTAGAGTATTGATGCTAGATATCATACCCTGATTGATTAGAATAATAAGTCGCGCGGCGTTAAGAGTTGACTCGTTCTAAGAGTGGATAAATGTGGAACAGGATAATCTGATCTCTGACTGGCAAGATCGTGAGACGTTGAGACTAGTACCGATAAGGTGAGTTCTTAGGACTCACTTAGTTACCGTTTTATACTGAGTGTGCATTTGAGTGGTGTGTGCTATATTATGAGAAATAAAATGAACGGATTAGATCACGGTACTTTGTTGTTAAGTAAGGCACAAGTGTATGATAACGTGCTGTAACCGTCGGTCCGGGCCGATGGTGCCAGAGGATTGCCCCGCGACCAGTCTAGTAGGTATACGGGAAGAGGTACATACACCAACCCTACTGGTTTACGGGGACGGGGGCAGGAGTCGGGAGACTCTTGTGTTACAAGATAAAATGGAAAATAGAATGAATTAAGTCACGTAATGAAAAGATAATAAACCGGGATCTGTGTGTGCATGCTGAGTGATTTATTGTATATGCCCTTGTGTGTGTTTGTGCTCTAGTGACACTTTAGTATTAGAATTGTAGCTAACGGTTTATACCGTGTTGTTAGATGATGCAGGTTAGATCTCTACCGAGAGATCGAGAGTGAAGTGGTCAGCCGGGGTTTCCGTACTAGGAACGGGTGTTGTGGTTATTTATTTCGGGTATTTAGTTCTACAGTTTACTTTTATATTGTTAGACTTACTCGTCCTAGAGATTGGTTGTTGTTTAGTCGTGTATTTCCTTCTTGGAGTACTTTTATTTAAAGATTTAATGTTTTAATATTTGTTCCTTGTTGCAAGGTCCATTGTGATTGTTGTCAAACTAAGGTCGGGACTCACTGTGAGGTCCTAGCCAGTAACGCTCCGGATTCCCAGAATCGGAGCGTTACACTTAATTAGTTATTTTGGAAAAATATTTAATCCTACAAAATTTGTGAGGATCGTTTATTTTTGTATAAGTAAGAAATGTGTGATTTGTTTAATCTTCAAACCTTTTATTTATATATATATTCTCAAACGTAACACATTACATATATGTATATAGACTAATTATATATTTTCTATAATTTGTCCAAGCATTGCTTTGTTAAATTTGCAGTTTTATCATTAAAGAACGTAACATATTACATATATTTGATCTCTTAAATGTTAGATGAATACACATCTTTTCATCAAGAAATCGATCAAACAAATTCATATCTAGTTCTATAAACAAGTTTGTTTATCAACAAGGAATATCATCAAAAAAATTCACAGAATGTTCATAAAAAAAATACAAATCACCTAGATCCGGGATTGGTCCGGGAACCTCAATTTCATTATCCGGCAATAACAACCATGAGTCGGTGCTGACATTGGATGTCGGCGTGGTGGTGTTATCCGTTACACTGATGTGTTCGCTCTTTATAATTTTTGGGTGTGATTCTAACCCGAATCTCTCGCCGTCGATAAACCTTTGAGGTTGAGTAAAAGATTTCTTTCGTCTTCCAATTTCAACCGTCTTTGTTCTAGGTTCTCTAACGGTGAAGAATAACGGAATTGACTCAATTTTAAATTTGAGATCAGCACCGCCACACTTTACCGGCGGTGGTCTCCTCTTTGCAACGGCGCCGTTACGTCTGCCGCTGTCTCTTATCCTAGATTTGATTTTCTTAGCCATTACAACTCCTAGCTTTTGGTAATACTTGATAGTTTTGGTAATATCTCACCTTATTATTATACCGTTATTAATACTCATAGGGAAATCAGAATATGTTGGTTGTTAAGATTTTTCTGAAAATATTGTTCTTTTATTATATTTGGTAAGTGAATACTGGGATCTTAAATCTTGTAAAAGGAAAATAATATCCCTTAAATTTAGATTTAATTTCCTTATCTTGGAAGTTCTCCGACTCTCTGTGTGCACTAGAAAATTAGTTTAAATATATCAAAAATCTATCTAATATCTATGTCACTTTATATTAATTCGAATGCTTAATTTATTAAAATTTATGTTAATATATATTAAACCGTTAAAAAATCAAAATCTCCACAAAATATCAGTTTACTTAAATTAATTTAACAAATAATAATCTTTTCTACTCAATACATAAAGAATTTACAAAAAAAACAGGTTTACATTACCCCAAATATCAGTTTACTTAAATTAATTTAACAACTACTAATCTTTTTTTTTTCAATACATAAATAATTTACAAACAAACCGATTTATATTACCCCAAATAGATTTTTATAAAAGGATTTTACAGAAAAACCTTTACTTGATTTCTATAATATAGTTTTATAGAACACCGCTTCTTTTTTACCCAAAAAGATTACACATTTCGGTATATTTGTAACCTATAAAACTATTTAAAAAATATATATATAAATCCTGACAGCATTTAGTAGACAACTGAATTGATCCTCCGTGATTTTTTTTTATTTGGTGAAAGGGAGGAAGTAGAGTCCTACATTAGACCTGTGCAAATCCGGATTCGGGTCGGGCCGACTTGTGCGGGCCTCTAAATTTGCCCATGTCCACCCACGTAAAACTCGGCCGGCCTGTCAGCCCGAGTTATTTTATTGTGTAACTTGTTATTTTGTTCCCTAGATTTGTTAGACAAAAATTGCATAGATAAAACCTTAAATCTTTTAATACAAACTTCTAATTTCCAATCCATTGATACCGATACCTGTAAATATATAACATTGCATGGTGCATTACAACTTACAAGCAACAAGCAACAATAATAAAAAAAACAACTGAATGAAATCAACCAAGCAACGGTGGAAGAAAAACTGTTAGGGTTTAATAAAATATATTAAGTAAAATAATTAAAATTATATATATATATATATATATATATATATATATATATATATATATATATATATATATATATATATATATATATATATATATATATATATATATATATACGGGCAGGGCCAGCCCGCGGGCTAAAATAACTACACATACCCGTCCCATCAAAATACGGGCCGGACCGGGCCGGGCTCAAACTCGTTGTCAGTACCCGTGTTTTTTTGGGCGGGCTGGACGGGCCGGCCCGGATTTGCATGTTTGCTACTCGAGTCATGCAGCCCGGATTTGCATGTTTGATCTCTTACATGTTTGCTACTCGAGTCATGTGAGGTAAGCTAACTCCCGCAAATCATCTAGAATAAGAATATTATTGCATTTCGGGAATTTATTTAAAATGTGTAAACCATAATCAAGCGAGAAAGTTAAGTTGTTGGCCAACGAGGCTGCTACCCCATTCCTTCTCTAGAAATATGACCAAACACAACAACTAGTCTCGTGCTAACAAGCCTTGACACCATAGGACCAGGCTAAACACCGGGTGAATAACATCCACCCCTTTTTCAATCAGTTGGATAACTAGCCGAGAATCCAACTCCACAACAACTTTACGGACCCCCAAATTCCAATCTAATTCTAATTCGTGAATTAATCCCCATAACTCAACAACTAGGGACGTAGTGATACACAAATTCACCACGAACACCCCTTTCCACTCAACCTTGCAGTCTCAAATGGCACCTCTAGCAACAACATTGCCAAGATTGCCTCATGAAGCCCTATCCGCGTTGAACTTAACCCTCACCTCAGGAGATTTCATCCACTATACAAGTGTCTAATGCTTCAAAGACACGGGGTTCCTAGGATCATGATGAGAGAACGCCAACACAATCTCCCTATACATCCACAAGGAAAATTCACAGGCTCGGACACAATCCTTAGATTCCAAAAGCACCCGCTGCCCTACGTCGAGCCATGCCTGTAGTTGCAACGAGCCATGACCGCACCCACAACCCTCCTTGGCCGCACCTGTGGCAGAAGGTCCGAAGAATAAATTTGGAAGGAAGTTTTGGAATTGGAAAGAGAGATATACATGATAACCCCAAGCTTAAGCGCAAGAAGCAATATATAGATAATCAAAATCAAGCATGAAAGACACTCAAATGGGATGCCATATAAACCTCAAGTGAAAAGTCGTGTCAATGTAAGCATGTCAAGGTCATTCTTCCCAAGGGACTATGCTATCTCAATCTTGCTCTAAGAAGTCAACTAAACAAATGAAAGTGTGTAAAAGAAAGAAAAAATTGATCAAGTGATCACACAAAATTCAGGGAATTTGATTAACATGAATATAATCGACTTTTAAGACAACTTCGATCGAGTTTCAAGACAACTTTGATTGAGTGAACAAACATAGCATAACACAACGATCGAGTAGAAAACATGTAAGAGATCAAACTCAAATTTAATAAGAGAAACAATTAGGGGTTGGGGTTAATTCATCCAAAATCTCACTATGCCACATAATTATAGATATTATGCCATTCTAGGATTATCATAACCTAATTGAACAAGTAAGCAAGTGAATGGTACTAAACGAATGTAACATGATTAGGCATGTGATTAATCTAAGCATGAGTCATCCAAACAAACAAGTGTCACATGATATTTATTGTTCACAAGTTTGTAAGGCAACTATAAGCCACTACTAACTCCAAATTAAGACATACAAGCATCACATGTTGTTTGCTATTTGCAAGCATGAATCAACTTAGTTTAGGATAGATTAACACAAAGCAAGTAAGGAATCATACATGTATCACATGGTGTTTGCTATTTGCAAGCATGAATCACAACTCCAGAAAAATAGGCATCTAAATATTCATCACTATAAATTAGGGTTGGGCACAAATCCCGCAAATCCCGGACCCGTCCCGATCCCGGTGGTTTTTCATCTAAAAATTTTAAATCCCGTCCCGTCCCACCAAAAATATTGCGGGACGGGATATGATCCTTACCTTCCTCGTCCCGCAAGGCCCGTCCCGTCCCGCATATATTAAAATTTAAATAATTAAATATATAACCTAAGGAGTAATGATCATTAGTTATGGAATTTTATTATTATAAATTAACAATTGTCTAAATTCATTTACAAAGGGCAAAGGAAAATTGACATCAATTGCGACATTGTTTAAAGAGTAGTGATAATTATGTAATTTTGTTCTTATATTTTATTTAGGATGTTTAGACTTGACAAGTTAATTATGTTTTATAAACCTTTTTGCGACATTCTATTTTGATGTCTTTCGTTTTAAGGATATCAATGAATATTTGCTTTCGTAATTGTTAATTTTAAACCAAAAAGGCGAAAAGAAATTTTATATAAATCATGCGGGATAAGGCTCGTCCCATCCCGTCTCGTCCCGGTCCCAACCGGGATAGGGCCCAATGGTTTTTAGTAACAAAACTTAAGGCCCATAACTTCTAACCCACAAAATCCATGTTATATATTTGAAAGAGGTTGACCTCCTTGCTTCTCTCATCGTATAGTTATTCTTCCCGACGAGCCCCCTTTACACCAGTTTTGGTGATAAAAGTAGACTCCGAATCAAAATTAGAAATCCCATTGTTTAACCATCATGTAGGGGCCAAACATCATCCATGAACCCCCAATACGTGCTCCCATTATATCGTTTTCTAGTTCGAAGCGGATAAGAAATAAGACATTAGGAAGGTCAATGATAGTTCCCCCTCCAGTCGGCTTCCATATCAGATTTAGGATACGTTCAGAAGCTGAGAACGAGACCATACGCCTAGAAGTTTACTACAATTGAATTCTTCCAAGGGTTTTCAAGATAATGCACGACATCCTCCACACTGTTATACACGGAGTTGCATCTTCACCTTTTGGGAACGTTGTCACCACATTGCCCGACTGGATGAGGTTTTCCGGTAGTGAAGGCATTTGTTTCCAGTTTTTAGAGGCAAACAATTTCCTAGATTGGAGGGACGGAGGGTCCGAAGGTTTATTAGGCAAACAATTTCCTAGACTGCATACGATCGTACATGCGCGTTAGGCCCAAGCCCAACACATAAACCCGATTAGGTTTCATCCTAAAACCAATTGGCTATAGGAGGAGTAGTCCACCGACCTTATATACTAGGCTCGGAAGTCTCAATCTTTCGATGTGGGAACTGATTATCACCAACATGCCCCCGCAAGTGCAACTAGAGGATATAGACCAAGTTGCACTTGCCCGACACATGTTAGGATCGCGAGCCACATAGAGACTAACCGCTCTTATACCATGTCAAAATCTTATATAAACAGACCGGGTAGAGTGTGGGTCGTGTGCATACGAGCGCACATGAGCATTAGGCCCAAGCTCAACACATAAACCCGATAAGGTTCCATAAAATCAATTGACAATATGAAAAGTAGCCATTGACCTTATAAACTAGACTCGAAAGTCTCAATCTTTCGATATGAGAACTGATTATCTCCAACAAATAGGGGGTAATGACAACAACCTATGCCGTCAGACCTTCCTTCATGATCTTAATCGCATAAATTATAAGCTTATAAACCTATGCATTATATTTAAATGAACAAATCATATATACGTATAAAATACCAAGTTTATATTATTTTAAGAAAGAAAATTTGCGGACACGTAGGATTATGCTTCATGCATAAGAATATAGTTATTTAATTAATGTGATTAATTATCTATATGGAGGGAGTCCAATGAAATGGCTAAAAAATAGTCTATCATAAGGTATGAGGCTAATCATAACCTTATCTATATGAAAGAAATTGAAACAAATTTTCATATGGTTTGCAACTACTCATATTAAACTCGATCACTCTATCAATAAGAAAAAAGATAAAAAGCAATAAAAATAAAACATATAATTGTACGAGCTAAAAGATAGCCCAAAACAAAAAATAATAATAAAGGGAATGGTAAGATTAGATATAATCGGATCCGCTGAAGAATATATGATCTCGATTGGCCCGATCAATGACGTCTATCGGCCCGATCACGTGAAAAATACCATTGTCTTTATAAGTAAACATATTTTGGATAATGGTCACAACTCGAGCCGATTGGTGTGTCGATTGTGCTGACATGTAAACAAGTCAGGCCGATCGTCGACTTTTGACACTTTAGTAAAACTGACTTTTCCGTTGTTGTGGTTGGATGTAGAAAGCCCATGAGTACTAGTTTAGAAGGTAATTTGAAGTTCTATAACATTTTAGTTTACACGAAAGCCCAAAACGGAAGGAAAGGCGGCTAAAAATTGATATTTCTGATGTCTCGATGAGATTCTTGACTTGGTTCCTTTACTCTTGAACACCTACAATTCAATAAATAGTAAAAGTAGACAACCGAAATCGCAAAACCAATTAAATAAACTCTACTGTCATGTATATCTACACCAATATGCAAATAATATGGATAATATGGATAATAATGCCATATATGGCCTTGTATGTAATGTGTTTGTTAACAAAAAATGCAATATGTATAATATTTCTACCAATATGAGTCATATGACTAAGACTTTTTCAATGACTCATATGATTGTTAGGCTTTCCGAACAAGGATCGTTAATAAATAGTTTATACTATTCATGTTTGGAATTGGAGGTACACCTAGTGTATGACTATTTACGAAGGAGTTAAAGAGGTAAAGGTGAACACTAGGAGTGTGTGTGTCTAGTACCAAGGACACTAATTCCGTGTTGTGGCAAATTCATATGTTGCTAGTTTTGAAATATATATATATATATATATATATATATATATATATATATATATATATATATATATATATATATATATATATATATATATATATATATATATATATATATATCGGTTGAATGTTTTTGAATCTTTTAGCTACACATAAAGTATCCCTAGGTTCTACAAGTTGGAGTCGTTACAAATGAATAAATACAACATACAAGTAACGTATTATGTACTATTAATATTCACAGAAATACAAAAAATAGGACCCTTTTTTTTCTTGCTTTTGACTTCGAGAACCAGTTAAAAGTTGTAATTGATACTTCTAAACTTCATGATATTAGATACATGAAAATACTACACCAAAACGTAATAATATTGTCGTTTAAAACAATTAATGCGGTCGCATTGTTTCTAAGTTTACAACGATATTCGATTTTTTTTTTTTTATTATGTGAGATTAGATTGTTAGGTAAGCAAGTGTTAAGAGTATAAGTTGAAGTCGCTTGTACGTTTGTGTATTGTTAGACTCTAGGCTCAAAATGTAGCAATCTAAGCATTGTTCTTTCTAGTAAAAGATGTTGAGTATCTTTCAAGGTTACCGACTTATTATAATATTATATACATAAGTCTACTTGTTTACGTACTCAAACCTAAAGGAGTAGGTCCACAACCATATATACAATAATGAGTCGGCCCAATGAGCTCATACCTCTTTCTTCATTCTCCATTCGGGGCCATTCTCTATGATTAGGATTTTTCTGATGGATTTTTCACATTTTAGATGTTATTTTTAATTGTTTTATTCGTACCTTCTTTAGTTTATAGTGTTCCACATTTTAGATGTTATTTTAAGTTATCTGAAAATCTTTTTAATATTGACAAGCAAGTTCCCACTAAATCAACATCAAATTAACACTACTAATAAAGGGAGAGTATTGGAAACTTGATATTGAGAGGGTATTCCTCTCAAATGGACCACAACTTTTTACCTAATTTGAACGTAGAGCGGCTAAGCCGATCGAACCGGATGATCTACGTAACCTTCTTCATAAAAAAAAAAAAATGAATGGAGGGAAAATATAAAAATAAATAAAAATTTCGGGATATTATATGAAATTTATATTTGCATAAATAGCATCCCAAAAGAATGTCGGATTAGCTCAGGTCAGAGCATTTTTTTCAGGTACGACATTAGATAGCGTTGTCGACGCGACACGTGTCAATTTATATATTCTAACGGACACTTTTCTCGCTCAAAACTAGTTTTGTACATTTTGTTTGATTTTTTTGTTATGTTAGTTAAAATATATTATACTTATTTTTTGGACTAATAATACAGAAGTTTTAAAGTTTTTTCTTCTCGTTTTTTTCTTCTTCTTTTCTAATGATTTTCTTTCGGTTAAATTGTTGTTGTGTTAGTTCAGATTATATTGTACTAATAGTTCATAATTATTTACATTTTTTTGTACAACTTCAAGATAATACATGTACTTTAAGTATAAAATGTATAAACTAATTAAGCGCTCAATTTGTACTAATAATATATATATATATATATATATATATATATATATATATATATATATATATATATATATATATATATATATATATATATATTTTGAACTAACAATATTATAATAAAAGTACTCTAATAACCATAACTATAAAAATAAGAACTTTTATAATATTAGTTCAAAATTTGGGTATCATTATGTTTGAACATTGTGTATTTTTAGTTTAAACATTGTGTTTTATTAGTTTAAACATGTACAAGTAGAAAAATGCGTAAAAACATAAAACTAAATTAACAAAACAATACATGAACTAACTGCAAAAAATATCAAAACTAAAGTATAAATTTTTGAACAAATTGTCCATATACCTTCTAAAAATTGCAAAATTGTCGTAGTACCTCTCATAAATATATAATGTGGATAATTGTAGATCATTCGATCAAGTAAATCAACGGCCTATATTACTCCGTAATGCCGCACTGTAGCACCCTCCTTACTTGAACTATTATAAAAGAATATACCACAAGAATATCTCGATATTTCTGATTATACAAATTTGGATTTTGTTAAAACAAACACATAAAAATTGTAAAACAAGAGCCCAATTTACATATAAGTAGTTTATAGTCCGTGTCCTACACGAGTATATGTTAAGAATTTTTTTGAACTTACGTATATTGATTATATAAGTAAAATGTATATTAATTAATAATTATATGTAGGTAATTCAGGATCAAGTACTGGAATTCAAGTGCAAATAACGATGTTGGATGAAAATATTAACAAATCTTATCATATATCTATTAAAGAAGGAGCTTCTTTTGCCACGTGTCGCACACACGTTTCTCGAAGCCTAAAAAAAATTAGAAAAAGTATAAATCAAACTGGTTTTTAAAAACTAAAATTCAAGCTTCTTTTGCCACGTGTCGCACACACGTTTCGGAATTTTCAAAATTTTAAAAATCAAATTGTCAAACCTTTTTTTAATCCAATAATATATCTTCAACAATATAAATTTTAAAAAAATTGAATTTTTATTTAAAATAAAAGTTTTAAATTCTTTTTTAAATATTTAGCAAAAATAGTCTACTAAATTATTTAAATAAATTTTGTTAAATGTCAGGCCTTTAATTTTGTATGTGATTTACTTTGATAAAAGTATCTATAGATTTTATTTAATAATAAGATTTTTAATTTAAGTAATTTATATTAGTAAATTTTTTTATAATTTATTTTATCTTATCTTATCTTATATTTTCCTAACACATTCTCGATCCAAAGTTGAATATGTACAGACATGTTTAATATTATTTAGTTCTACATTTTGATTTAAATTTTACCATATTAGTTTCTATTTTAGTATTGATATTAACCAATAACTATTATTTAGTTCTACATTTTAAAATAACCGATATATATATATATATATATATATATATATATATATATATATATATATTATAGGAGTAGCACTCCTTGCCACGTGTCACGCATAAAATTGCTAACTGTCACGTGTCATTTTAGTATTTAACCTGCCTCCAAAAATTTAATTAAGTTTTTTTTATCTTATATATTTTGTTGATTATTAAAAAGAAATTAATGCTAACAGACAATGAAGATTTTGAGCAACTAGATTATCGGTATGCAGATCTTAAATTTTAGAATCTTATTGTAACGCCCGGAAATTTTAGAAAACGAATTACCGTGCTATTCCTATTTACGTAAATTATTTCTACGGGAATATCCGACTTTTATTTCAAAACCGTAAACCGTAAATTATTTTACGGGAATGTCGGAAATATTCCGATCCGTAACACCCGTTACGGAATTATTTTAGCGGGTTTCGATCCCGTACCCTTATCCTATTCTTTTCCTCTCCTCTTTCCTTGTCACCTGGGCCCACGCCAGCTGGCGCCACGTCACCGGGCCCACCTCCACGTTGGCGCTCCCTTTCTCCCCTCTTTCACGCCAGCCGCCCAGCTACAGCTTTAGAGCAGCCTAGCTTCCGTCCGCCTAGCCGCGCCTAGGCCTGCAGAGGACCAGCCGACCCCTCGTCCTGCTGCAGCGGACCCGACCCCTCGTCCTGCTGCAGCCGACCCGACCCCTCGTTCTGCTCCCCTCTCCTAGCCCAGCCCCCTGGAACAGCAGCACGCCTATCTCCTCTCCTCTCTTTCCCTCGGCTCACTCCCCTAACACCCTTCTCCACTCCCTTCTCTTCCATGCCCGGCAACCTCACCTCCCTTCCGCCACCTTCTCCACCGTCCCTCTCTTCCCTCTCTTCGTCCAGGCACCCTCGAGCTCGTCGGAGAGCCACCAGCCTCTCCCTCTCGAACTTGTCGCCGGGAACCAGGAAGAAGCTGCACCACGGCCGAGGCTTCCCTCTTTGGATCGAGTCTTCGCCGGCCGCCACGAGGAGCTTGTCACCCAAGAGAACGCCGTCGCCGCGCCTCGCCCGGAGCCCGTCGACGCCGGCCACTTCCCTACGCCCCGCCGTTTCCTTCGGCCTCGAGTGAGCAGCGGCTCTTCTCCCCTGCACTGCCTCGCTGGAGCTAGAGGACGGCCGCCACCTGTCTGCAGCCGCCAAGGGAGGCCACGGAGCCGTTCCCCGCCGCCGTAGTGAGCATAGACAACCTTCGGGCTATTCTCGGTCGGGCCCCCTCTTATTCGGTATAATTACACTTAAGTCCCTCAATTTTATATTAATTACAGTTTTGGCCCACATGTCTTAGGAAATGCAGATTTGCCCCGGAAGATACGTTAGCAAGTTTAACCTCGGAATTTAGGAACGAGTTTGATGATAGGTTCGATATGTTACAGTTTTACGATCAAATAACGTATGGGCGAATGGATAGTATCATGCTAGGAGCCGAAGCCAATAAAAGCCAGGAATTCGTATCGATATATATATATATATATATATATATATATATATATATATATATATATATATGCTTGGTAGTATCATGATAGGTTGGAACTAGCATGACTTAGAATAATGCCAAGTAGTGGCCTTCGAGACCTTAAGGGAGTGTGATGAGCGGATTTAGACTTAGTTGGCCTTTACGTCATTATTGACGGTATTTATGTTGGACTCTAGGATTCGGTCCTAGGATGGGAGTCAAATGATCCTGCGTAGGTCATTTGTGTAGAAGTCATAGACTTCTCGAGTTGAGCGGGTTTTTATGATACCTTGTTGTGAACAGGTTGAGTACTTCTCTCCAAGGGAAAGCGTGAGCATTTTGTGAGATAGCGTTTGGGACGAGGTAAGTCTCCAGACTTACTTAGCTAGTATTTTATGTATTAGTATTGTTGTGTGTTTGGTGGTGTGTGTTATTTTATGTTATAACCATGAAACCGGTATTTAGGACCACCGACTTTATATATATGTTTATATTGGCCGAAGTGTATGAGAACGGGCGGTGACAATACTGCCTAGCCCATAATGAGGTCTAGGGGATTCTCGGCGACTAGCCCGGCGGGTTAGATGGGCGGATGCATCCGTACCATTCCTTGCCGGTAAGTAGGGACCGAGGCGAGACCATTGGGGTCTCGTGTCACAAAAGAAGTTGAACTAGATTGGAATACGACTTAATAGTAAAAGATAAGGAACCGGACTTGTGTGATTTATGTTTTGTGTTATGGGTGTGTTTGTGCCTTCACCGCTTTTCTAATGCCTAGAATATTAGCTAACGGTTTTAAACCAATTGTGTAGATGACTTGCAGGTTAGGGATGCCGCCGAGTGAGGCGGAGGAGTGGACAGCCGGGGTCTCCGTACATTATAGGACGGGGATTGTTTTGAGTCTTTTCATGTCGTCTTTGATGGATATTGTCGTTTGTTAGAATTCAGATTTATTTACGTTGTTTCGAGGACTCGGCTGAGTTTCCAAGTTGTAGTTTCGTACTTTTCGTTTCCGCATACATTAAAAACATATTTGAGTTTTCGACCTTTATTTGTGCCATGTTGGAAGGTCCGGTGAAATTGTTGTCAAGCTAAGGGTCGGGACCCATTGTGAGGTCTCGCCCGTAGCGCTCCGAGTCCTGCGGATTTGGGGTGTTACACTTATATATTTGATTTTGATAAATAAAAAAAATTGAGTCAACCAATTACATAAAATTATTTACATTTGATTTCTTTTTTACTTCAAGAAAAGTATAACGACAATTTTGAATTTCTAATTTATAATTCCTTATCCATAAATCATACTTACCTAATTAATTTAAACAATATCTGAATGTTTAACAAATATTTTTTTGTTTATAAATAAATTATTTTTTACTCTTATACTCACACTATTTCATCAAGATGGGTTACTAAATGAGTATTATTTACTTTAATATTTTATTATTTTATTGTGTTAAAATCGAGTCAACCAATTGGACCAATTATATAACTAATAAAGTTAATGACAATAAGAACTTAGTTGATTTCCAAATATTACTATATGTATATAGACCCGAAATATTACTTAGAAATTAATAAATCATATTACAAAATAAATTTCCTATGTACACTATTTAATTTGGTTACAATATTATTTCATATCTATATATATATATATATATATAAAATATTAAAATGTATATATAATTATTATAATAAAATATCTAACTATTTTATGTTAAGACAATATGATATTATATGCATAAAAACTCAATGAAATATATTAAAAAGATAAATTTATCGAATCCCATGCAAGGCACGGGTAATACACTAGTATGTATTAAAGGAGAGCCTTCTTTGCCACGTGTCAGCACCAGATTTAACGCAGCATAAAAAAAAAATTTTAAAAAGTTAATTATTTTAAGTTGTTAAAATAAATTAATAACAAAACCCAACAAAAATTTTTTAAAAAGTTATTTATCTAGATTATTAAAAAAGGGTTTACATAATCGGATTTTTTAATTAAAAATTATTTTATTATTGTTATTATTATTTTAAGTTGTTAATATAAATTATTATAAAATCCCAACAAAATATTTTAAAAAGTTATTTATCTAGATTATTAAAAAATGGGTTTACATAATCGGATTTTTTTAATAAAAATTATTTTATTATTATTTATTATTATTATTATTATATTATTATTATTATTTTAAGTTGTTAATCTTATCTTACATAACTTATATCTTATATATTATCTTATATATATATATATATATATATATATATATATATATATATTAAAGAGGACGCACTTATTGCCATATGTGGCGACCAGGATTTTTCGTCCGCTAAAACTTTTTTTAATTCAATAATTTAAATCAAGATTTTGTAATTGGAATTAAACAAATTAATTTTCAAATACTTTAACCAAAATTTGATAGAATTAGAATTTGAAAATATTTATACGAATATATTAAAAAGATTTCATTTTACATATATTCGTCAAAATTTTGAAAATTTACTTTAAAAAATTCGTAAATTCTTTAACCGAAAATTTACTATATGTTTAAATAGAAATTTAATTATATTTTTGAGATTAAATTAAAATAAGTTCTACATCCGTTAAAAATTTAAAATATAAAAATTTAGTTCCGTTACCTATGTCATTGGAAATTTACAAATTTATTTTTAATTGTTAACCTTAATGTTTTTAATTTCCTTTAAACATTGTTACATATAACACCATAAATAGATGCATTGTTAAGAATAATTGCAACATGTGATATTTTAAAGTATTTAAGTCTACCTTATAACACCTCTTCTTCTTTTTTAAATCCAATGATATTTTATTCAACAATTTAAATTAAAAAAATTTTAAAATAAATTCCAGAATTTTTATTATATGATTAATTACGTGTCATATTTTTGAGATAAAATTGTTTTTAATAAAATCCAATACGTAACAAATAAATTCTAAAATTTTTATTTATTTATTTATTTATTTATTGGCAATTCCAATATTTTTACCAATCTAAAGTTCCAGAGCTCTTAACATATCTCATCTAAATGAAACTCCAAATTAAACGTTTTTTGTTTATTTCATTGTTTAGTAAGATATTTATCTCTTATTTATTTAAATAATTAAATTAAAATTTGAGATTTTGAACCTCCTTCAAACAAAAAATACTATTACTATTATCTAATATTACTCTTTAATCTATAAACATCATCAAAAAATTTGTCCATTTTTCCATAATATTCAATAAATAATTACTTATAAAGTAATTTATATATATAAATTTAAAACAAAACAATACGAAAAAATATATAACAACACAGTAATGCATATAACCCTTTATTATTAAAAAAAACCCCGCATTACACTAGTTTAATCGTTTAATTGAGAATATGCTTGAGTTTTTTGGATTCATGATTTTTTCTAGATTTTGGATAAAAGAAATTATATAATTAAAAATCTTTATTCCTTATGTTAAAATATTTTTCTAGATATTAAGATTTCGTTCAAACCAACCTAATCGAATTTAGTCTTTAAAATATCTTCAATTGAGATTCCTCTATCGTGTCCCAAAATATTCGTTTACTAAATCTTATTTTTAATACGTTCAAATAAATCGATCCAACCAACTAAATCAAATACATTAACAACTCATGTCCAAAAATATTCGTAATGACGGTCAAAACAACTGAAACGTAATTATGGTCGATACAATCCATATTTATATCTTGTCTGTCAATCTTTATTTACAAAACATTAGTATTAATTTTATAATTCCATAAATAATAAAATGGTCAAACATATTTGTATCTTATCGGACAATCATCACCATAATAGTTTTCCTGTGAAATATTTGAACCTTCATCAACGGTTTTCGCTTCCTTGACGTAATACTCCGGTAGATTCCCTTCAGCATGTCAAAAGAATGGTTTTAGCTGCGGTGTAGAATGTATTGAAGAAAGAACATGAAGATCGATTAGAATTAACATCCTAAGCTTTTATAAATGCTACCCTATTTATTTACCGTAATATGGATTTTACTTTGTTTTAATTCTTGAAATGGGATTGAAAGTAAATGACGTGGTGAAATCTAAATTAAATAGATATTATCCCCTCTTTCAGGGCTAACGGGTAAGATTTCTTGTTTTTCAGGTTGCAAATTTGATTTACATAAAAACATATATGTCCAAATTATAATTTATATATAGTAAAAAGAATGACTTAATTAGTTATTGAGTAAAAAATTTAAATCGAGAAAGAAAAATGTGAGAACGTCACGTCAACATCAATGACGCCGACTTAAGTAAATGTATATAGATGGTGTCTTACGTAGGCATGTGCAAATCCGGGTTCGGGATGGGCTCTGGCCGGGTCAAAATCAAATTTTTGCCCGAAATGTACGGGCCGGGCTGGGCCGACTTGTGCAGGCCTTTAAGCCTGCCCATGTCCATCCACGTAAAACTCGGGCCGGCCGGCCCGCCCCAGTTATTTTCCTGTGTAGTTTTGTTATTTTGTTCCCTGGATTTTTTTGACAAAAACTGCTTAGATAAAACCTTAAACCTTTTAATACAAACTTTCAATTTCCAATCATTGATACCGATACTGTAAATATGTAACACTGCATAGTGCATTAAAACTTACAAGTTACAAACAACAATAATTAAAAAAACAACTGAATGAAATCAACCAAACAACGGCGGAAGAAGAAATATTAGGATTTAATAAAATATATTATGTAAAATAATTAGAATTATATATATATAGGGTCAAGATCTGGTAGGAACAACTCTTAAAGTAGGGAATAGGAACTCCTAAGATCCGGTAAGATCATGTAGGAACACTTCTTAGAGTAGGGAATAAGAACCAATAAGATCCGTTAAATTAAAGTGCATGAACGTACATGATTTATATATATATATATATATATATATATATATATATATATATATATATATATATATATATGGTAGTATATTTTAATAAATAATATGAGCATATCCTTTTTCCTCTAATAAATTTATAGATTTTTTTAATTAATTTCTAAAATAATGAAAAATAATGGTACATTCCTTCATTGACGATTTAGCTTTCCACACAAACCTAGTCAATTTCCTCTAATATATATTTTAACGATCCAAATCTAGTCAATTTCTAAGATAACGATTCAAATCAACAATTAAAATTGAAATTGAAAAAAACATAAATTAACGAACATAAATTAAAAAACATATTAAAACTAAATATTTTTAACGACTTTCAAATCTAAGATATATATATTTACGAGTCAACTAAAATTAAAAAAATTATATTTTGGATCGTTAAAATATATATTAGAGAAATTGTTTAGAATTGTTCGTTAAATTTGGTCGTTAAAATTTGTAATATGGAAAGAATGCTGGTTAAATTTGGTCGTTAAATATTTTATAAGAAATTTGATCGTTAAATTATTTTCATATTGGGTCGTTATTATATTTTATAGAGAAAATTTGGTCGTTAAAATATTTTTTTTATATAATTAATATAGTCATCGTTAAAATTTTGTGGGTCGTTAAATTTTGGACATTAAATATTTTGTGGATCGTTAAAATTTTATAGAGAAAATTTGGTGGTTAAAATGTTCTTTATCATAATTTAACTACAAAAACAAATTTTAACGACCAATCCTAACAAATTTAACGATCAATTTTCTTATAAAATTTATTAACCCGAGCTACATCATCCTGAATCTGATCAGGCGCTAAATCACTCATACTGCTCCGCTCATCCCAACATAACGGGGTACGACATCTCTGTCCATACAGTGCCTCATATGGGGCCATCTCAAAAGATGCATGCCAGCTGTTGTTGTAGGAGAACTCAACAAGTGAAAGATGATCTGTCCACACCTGTCCCCAATCCAACACACAAGCTCGCAGCATATCCTCCAGAGTCTGAATGGTCCTCTCTGACTGACCATCTGTCTGAGGATGGAACGCCGTCGTAAAATGCAAACTCGTCTCCAAGGCAGTCTGGATCTGTTGCCAAAATCTCGAGGTAAATCGTCCATCTCTATCTGAGACGATCGTCCTCGGTACACCATGGAGTCTCACTATATGCCTAGTGTACTCCTTAGCTAATCTGCTCACCGGCCACGTCTCTCTGATAGGAAGAAAACGTGCCGTCTTCGTCAACCGGTCCACTATAACCCAGATGGCATCAAAACTCCGACTCAATCTCAACCCGGTCACAAAATCCATGGTGACGTCTTCCCACTTCCTCTGTGGAACAGGAAGTGGATGAAGCTCGCCCCCAGGTCTGAAATGCTCAATCTTGACCTGCTGACAAGTCGCACACTGTGCTACAAATCTGGCTACATCGGGCTTCAGCCCTCCCACCAGTATATACATCTCAAGTCCTGATACATCTTACTCGTACCTGGATGTACAGAGTAAGGGGTACAGTGAGCCTCCTGTAAGATCCTCTGCCTCAGCTCTGTATTAGCAGGTACACAAACGCGACCACGGCGTCTCACAACTCTGTCTGCTCCAAGCAGGAACTGTGGTGCCTCGTCCCGAGACATCCTATCTCTAATCCTCTGTAAGGTCGGGCAGGTTTCCTGTTTCTGTCGGATCTCGTCCAACAGATCAGGAAGAACCTCTAAAGTACGCAGCTGGGCATCCTCATCAGGAAACTGGATGTCCAACTCTAGCCAGATCAAATCTCTCTGCAACTGGCGCTGAACTGTCAATCTCGCAATCGCCTGCTCTCGAGGCGTCTTCCTGCTCAGGGCGTCGGCGACAACGTTCGCCTTCCCTGGATGGTACAAGATCTCTAAATCAAAGTCCTTAATCAACTCGAGCCACCTACGCTGGCGGTTATTCAATTCCCGCTGCGTGAAAATGTACTTCAGACTCTTATGGTCTGTGAAGATCTGACACGTAGCACCATATAAGTAATGTCTCCAGATCTTCAGTGCATGAACTACCGCTGCCAACTCCATATCATGAGTCGGGTAGTTCTCCTCAT
This sequence comes from Fagopyrum tataricum, assembly GCA_002319775.1. Lineage (NCBI taxonomy): Eukaryota > Viridiplantae > Streptophyta > Magnoliopsida > Caryophyllales > Polygonaceae > Fagopyrum > Fagopyrum tataricum. The sequence goes on from CM008285.1 coordinate 37,216,739, forward strand.
ACGTCTTCAGCTGTCGAGACGCATATGCAATAACTCTACCTCGCTGCATCAAAACACATCCCAAGCCTAGCTTGGATGCATCACTGTAAACCACCAAGTCCTCAGTACCCTCTGGCTGTGCCAAAATAGGAGCAGAAGTCAAACGCCTCTTCAACTCCTCAAAACTCTGTCTGCACTGATCAGACCACACGAATCTGGTAGTCTTCCTCAGTAAACTCGTCAGTGGACGGGCCATCACAGAAAAACCCTCCACGAAGCGTCTGTAATAACCGGCTAGGCCAAGGAAACTACGTACTTCCTTGACGTTCGTCGGTGTCGTCCAAGTTGCTACAGCCTCAATCTTCGCTGGATCCACCTTGATCCCATCATCTGAAACCACGTGACCCAAGAATGCTACTTCTGGCATCCAGAACTCACACTTAGAGAACTTAGCATAAAGTTCTCTATCCCGCAAAACCTGCAATACAGTCCTCAGGTGTCCTGTATGCTCCTCACTGCTACGAGAGTATACCAGAATATCATCAATAAAAACCACTACAAACTGATCCAGGAAGTCGATGAAGATACTGTTCATCAACTCCATAAAGACGGCTGGGGCATTCGTAAGCCCAAATGGCATCACTACAAACTCGTAGTGGCCATATCTGGTCCGGAACGCTGTCCTGTGCACATCCTGCTCCCTCACCCTCAGCTGGTGATACCCGGAACGCAGGTCAATCCTGGAGAATACAGTCGCTCCCTGTAACTGATCTAACAAATCATCAATGCGCGGCAGTGGATACTTATTCTTGATGGTCACCTTATTCAGCTCTCTGTAATCAATGCATAACCTCAATGATCCGTCCTTCTTCCGTACGAAGAGGACAGGTGCTCCCCATGGGGACACGCTAGGGCGAATGAAGCCCTTCTCGGCCAACTCCTCAAGTTGCCTCTTCAGCTCCAGCATCTCAACAGGCGCCATCCGGTATGGGGCCTTCGAGATCGGTCTCGTACCAGGCTCTAACTCAATTCCAAAATCCACACTCCTCTGAGGCGGTAAACTAGACGGCTCAGCAAACACATCTATGTACTCACAAACAACCGGGATATCCTCTAACGCTGGACTCTCCCCCTCCTTCATGGCATAACACCAGAAGGCCTCGCAACCCTGTGCAATCAGTCTGGCTGCTCGTATCGCACTGATAGCTGTGCCTACCTTTCCAAGGTCCCAACCTCGGAAAACCTCAATCGGTCCTAACTCGGTAGAAAGGGTAACAGTCCTCCTACCTACATCTAAGACTGCGGAATGTCTATCCATCCAGTCCATACCTAAAACAACTTCTTCATGCTCTAATGGCATGACAAAGAAGTCAACTAATAACACTCGGGTCCCTACAGTAATGGGACAACCGTGAATCTCACAGGTACCTCTGACCTTACTACCATTGGGTAACCCTATAATAAAGGGCATCCCCTCAACTCTATCTAATCCAAGACGCTCTACACAGGCATTAGAAATAAAAGAGTGCGTAGCACCAGTATCAAATAAAACACTAACAGGTAAACCATGAATCAGAATGGTACCTGTAGCCGTAGGTACAGCTGGCTCCTCTGCACTCCTCAGCTCAAAAACACGACCTTGTGGACCTCTGGTATCAGTGGTGCCTCCACCACGGCCTCTGCCTCTACTCGGCAAAGGAGCAGATCCCTGAGTCGTAGGGCGGTCTGGGACTCTCTGCTGTCCCTGAGTCTGCTGCTGGGGTGGTCTCTGCCCCCCTCCCGGTACACTGGCAGGAGTAGAACCCTGCTGTGATGCAGCTCCGCCCTGGCGGCAGTAAACAGCTCTATGGCCCTGTCGGCCACAGGTAAAACACGTCACCAGTGGTCTCGTAGACTCGGGCTTCAGATGCCCTGGATCTCCACAGTTAAAACACTGTCGTCCCTTCTCTGTAACCGGTGCAGATACAGAACGACCCTGACGTCTCTGGGTACCCCCAACACTAGCAGCTCCAGCAGTACCACTGGTTTGCCCGGTACGCTGTCTCTTCTCAGACCTCCCGGTCTAAGAAGCTCTCCTCTGTCCAGCTCGCTCCCGCTCATAATCGGAAGCTCTATCCTGATAGTCCATCAAGGACTCACAATGAAACCCGGCCATATAGGCCCTGGTGGCATCCCTCAGACGTCGGGAAAATAGATATACATGCTGATCACCAGCAGGGGCCGCTGGTCCCAGCAAGGCCAGCTCCTCCTGGAATCTCTTGATGGCCTCAGAAACAGGCACATCATCAAACCCAGCCTCCATGAAATCCCGCAGTTTCTCCCTCCTCAATGAGGCAGGGCAGAAACGCTCTCTAATCATCTTCTTCATCTGCGTATAACTGGTAACCTGTACTCGTACAGATCTCCACCAGTGTTGAGCTAACTCCCTGAACAGACTCTGTACCAGCTCTATCTGTCTATCAGCTGGACATCGAATAGACTCCAGAGCTGAGTCTACGTGTCCTAACCAGAGCTCAACCTCTAACCCCACACTCCCAGTGAAAGGGGGTACTCCCATCTGACGAAATGCCTTCAACCAACTGTCTGGTCTGGGCCCTCTATGCTCTTCCCGAACCGGAGGAATCTCAGCAGCAGGTACCTGTACAGCTGGTACCTGAGTAACGGTGTGGGACCTCTCAAATGGTCCCTCCTGTGCAGGTAAATCTAGGACACGTCTGCCGGCTCTGACAGCCTCCTCTACACGTCTGATATGAGCCTGATACTTTGATCTACCCATAGAAATGCGACCAGAATCAGCAGACTGGGCTCTCTGTGACCCCTGCCTCTCAGCAGCCTCGTTCCTATTCTCAGGAACGGCACTCTCAGCAACTTCCTCATGTACCCCCTCTGCTGCGCGTGGATCAACAACAGGAACCTGACCTCGTCCTCTACCGAGAGGGGGTCTACCTCTACCACGTCTTGCTGCAGGGAGGGTTCTAATCTGAACCATTTGCAGAAGACGTAAACCTAGCTTAGAAGGCTATATATATGCCGTATGTATGTATCAAATCAATCATGACAGAATATCTATATATAAACTGTCGAGATCTTCAGAGGGGCGATGGTTCACGTACACGGTAACCCAAAACATTTGTACTCATTTCGAAACCAAACCTTTTAAAAGTCAGACCCCTTTTCGGGTTCTGTTTATTTATCCATTCGTACTTATTGCAGATTACTAGTGCCATTGTTGTCAACCTGGGCTCTGATACCAACTTTGTAACACCCCGAATCCGTAGGACTCGAGGCGCTACTGGGCTAGGATCTCACAATGGATCCTGACCCTAGCCTGACAACAACTTCACTGAACCTTACAACAAGGCACTAACAGATTAAAACAAAACATGAAACTGATATAAATATATACATGTCAAAAGAGTATACATGGTACTGCTGAGTACAAAAGTCAAATCAAAGGCCGTACACACGATAACAACCCAAAATCCCACGATAAACGCCCAGTGTACGGAACCCTCAGCAGATCACCCCACTGGATCACTCCTCAGTCCTCCTAACCTGCGAATGAACTACAACACGGTATGAAACCGTTAGCTAACTATACACATATATAAGAGAAGCAAGAGCACAATCACACATCATATAAACGATAACAACTCATCATGGTATCACACATTCACCCGGTTTATTATCTTTAATAAGTGAATCAATCAATCGTATAAAATATGTATATATATGAAGATAGGTGACACGAGGAATATGATCCCTGCCTCTGAGTACTCTAACCAGCTGGGGTAGTATCAGCACACCTCCCGTGTACCCTGTGGGAATGGTGAGGGCCTTCCTTTATACCAGTACTGGCCTGACTACAGAGAACCTCCCAGACTCCACGGCGGGATGAAAGGGAAAGGTTATCACAGCCACTACGATGGGCGGTCAGTATAATAAAGATAGGTCTGTGACCATCATAAACATAATCATACTCGTAATCCTATTCCTAATCATGCTATAAAGCATATAGCAAACACCACTCAAGCATACATCCAATATAAGGATAGTAGCTAAGTGAGTCCTATGGACTTACCTCGATATCAGAAGAACTCTCGAAGATAAACCTCAGGAACGTATACTCCAACTGGAGGACAACTCAGCCTATACAAGGCACACATACACGTATCACAATCCTATCACATCAAGGGTCACACCTAGACCCAAGGGATCCATATGGGATCAATTCCAACTCGTAAACCTCAAAGCCGTAACCGGCATAACTATATCGTACTCAACTCATACCTAGCATGCTACTACCACTCATACTAGGAAAGGAAAGGGAACTACCCATCCATAGGTAGCCCCGGAACAAGACGCACCTGCGTAAACAAAGGATGCAGGGCGGAAGCAGGAACCGCGGGCGCGGCGGGATGTGGCCGCGGGTGCGGCAGGATCTAGACGCGGGCGCGGCAGGGTCGGGACGCGGGCGCGTCAGTGTTCGGGCGCGGGCGCGTCAGTGCTCGGGCGCGGGCGCGTCAGTGCTCAGCGCGGCCGCGGCGACTACGCAGAACTCGGTTCTGCAGTCTTTCTTCGTTTCTTCAGTTGATCACTACACTTCTTTCTCATCCCCAGCAGGTTCAACATACACATAACACAACCATCAACACCAGCCTAATCATACACCTATCCCTAAGCTAGAATGGAACCAAGAAGGAAGAGAAGAAGAAGAAGAAGAAGAAGAAGAAGAGGAATCATACCACAAGGCTGATCCAAGGTTGCAGGAAGGTTCAACTGGCCACAAGGCTGGTTTCTCAGGCCCAACAACTCAAGCTTAGCTTGCACAAGCCAAAACACCAAAGGTCTCACACAAATTCTTTCACAACCAAGAACAAGGTCCAAGGGAAAGCAAAGGAGCTAGGTAGCGTGGAGAGAGAGACTGAAGAAGCAAGTGAAAGAGATGATCTTAATCATCCAGCAAAAGAAAAGGTAAAGAGTGAAGCAAGTCAACAAAGTCCAAGAAAGCGGCTGCAGGCGGCGGGCGCGGGCGCGGCAGTGTGCAGGCGCGGGCGCGCCAGGACGCAGCACGGCGCGGGCGCGGCACCTCACAGCGCGGCCGCGGCAGGGGCAGATCTCGGCCAAGACTAATCTCGGCCAAGGTCCGGTCTCGGCCCGAAAGACTACGGCTCTTACAACCCATACCGGTCCCATTAAAATCCGGGTCGGACCGGACTCAAACGGACCAAAACTCGTTGTCCATGTCCGTGTTTTTTTCCGGACGGGCTGCAAGGCCCGTCCCGGATTTACAAAGGTCTATCCTTTTGTGACTATGTAAGCTACTTTTAATTTTTAATTTTTAATGATTTTGTATTGTTCTTTATACTTCTGTATGTTCAGTTATTTCAAATGAATATAAAATTGGTGCACGCATATGAACTCGATAAATATTTCTCTCGATCACACTACTCATCTTTCTTTTTTTTTGATTATTTCTCTAGATTTTTAGCATTTGATTCGAACACGAGGACCGTCATCGCTAGGACTAGGATCTTTGCCGGAAAAATAAGACATATTATTTTTTGAAAAATACGTTGATAGTTTGTATTATTCTTATTACTTTTCAAAATTGATATTATTTTGGGTTTAATGTTAATAGTTTGTATTGTTTTGAGTTAATTTTTTCAAATTAATATAAATAGTCGATTGGAAAACATTTTTATGCCAACGATTGTGACTTAATATGTCATCCTTAAATTACTGGCCAATTGAAATATGACATATATATAACTTCATCATTATATATTATTGGATCAAAATATCCATACTTAATTAATTTAAAATGTATATTTTCTTTATTTTAAAAAATATTTTATTATAATTTTAATTTAGGCAATAGTTTTAATAAAAATTATTTTATAAACACCCCATTTTAAATTTAAATTTGTATAATTTAATTAGTTTTTGTTTGGTTTATTAAAAAAATAAAAGTTTTTTTTTTCAAAAAAACCCTCATATTATATCACTAAAAAATAAAACCACAATGGATGTAACCGGTTAAGAAACCAAACGGGTAGAAACAGATGTTAAGTGACAATGAGTAATATTTTATTCAATGACATTTAAACTAGTGATATTTGATATTTTAACTCAACGGATGATTAACTTGCTCTAAGGAAATCATATGTCAAATGAAAACATGTTAAAACAAACGGGTAAAAATCGTAATTTCAACAATAGATGTCACCACATCACTTTATCTACACGATGACGGGTTAAAATCGAACGGGTGAACTTTGTTGTGATATTACATTTTTAGGCATAAATAAATTGATAAGTATGATTGTTTCATGTGGGTTCCATTTTTATGACAATCATTAGTGTACCATTATGCTTGGCCTCTAAGTTTTCTTTGGCCTTTTTGTTCTGAGGAGGATATATAAACAACTGTTTTTGTCAATTTAATTCATCTCAACCAAGTTTGGCATAAATTAAGGCTATATGTAATTAAACAGTCAAAAGTGTTTTCTTATAAAATGATGGGCTTTTTTTAACGAAATGATGCCAGACTAGTTTAAATAAACGAGGAGCGAATATATTACATATTTGTCTGTGATCCAACAGAATTCGATCGCCCTTCTCGATCTTAAATAATTATTTCATATTCGTAAAAAAATATATTTTGTGGTTCCAATAATAGGGAGAATAATATGAAATTATTACAAGTATCTGAAAAAAACAATATATTTGGTGTCAAAGTGGGTGTTGATAATTTGATATGATTGTAGTTTGTGAGATGGAGCCGACAGAGTAAAATTTACGATTTATCTAATCCATTTCTACTCTCTGCTCTATTACAAACATGGTGCCTTTTTAGGTTTATTGACAAGAAGTCGATGAATAGCATTCGTGTGAAAATGTGTATTTTAAGAAGATTTTCGCAAATAAAGGGCTTGTTATTTGCGCTATTTTCGATTTATTTGTTAGAAGGAATTCATATGACATTACGCTAGGTCCAAAATGAGCGTTATTCGACTACGTACATCTTTCATCTTATTATTTCTTCTAGTGATAATATTCGTTCTAAGACAAGTAAATTAATAGAATACTTCAGTAGATTTCGCTTCATTTATCGTCTAGTTCTTTCTAATTTTTTATGAATGAAAAGAAATGTGGATGGCACCTGAGTTCGAAATAGAGCGGAAATAACCCCGGACGTCGTCTCCATCAGTCAACACCCTTTTTTTTTAAACTGGGTTATCGGTTAGCGTTGGCGCACAAAACCCTTTTTATGAAATCACCACGGGTGCGGCGATAGATGGCAAGATGAATGGTGGCGGCGACAAACTACGGATCGGAGGTTGTTGGCGAGAGCGGGATTGGACGGCGTTGCTGGCGGTAGATTGGTGGGCAGCGGCAACAAACTATATATATATATAATTAGGGTTTTGGATGTTGGATTTTATTGATGGCGCTGAAAACGATATTTTATAAAAAAAAAGTGGGCGTTGTCGTAAGGTATTATTACCTGATTAGAATTTTTATTAAAAAAATGGACAATAAAAATGGGGTAATACTACATTTTTAGAAAACCAAAAACAAACTAGATCCTTTAAAATTTTAAATCTAAATAAAATTATTTAGAGGGGCAAGCTGAAAATAAAAATATAAAACTTATAAAATAATATTCCACATCTAGAGCAGTCCACATTTCTCGCAGCCACCGAAGTCGTTAGGGTTTTGTTCGTACCACCACCCTTGTTGACATCTCGCACTACCGCCCAATCCGCCTCACACCGCCGAATCGCACTACCGCCCAGTCCGCATCGCACCACTGCCCAGATCTCCTCGCGTGCCGCCCATATCGATCTCTCGCAACCACCGTAGGGTCCTAGTCAAATGACGATTGACATGTAGGGTTTTTCAGCCTTCGTCTCGTCTTTTTTGCCTTCTCTAGATCTGCGAAGAGCCCTAGCCTGAGTCGAAACCGCCGCCATTGATGTAACCGTCGTCGGAGAGCCCAGATCTTGCCGGAAGAAACTGGTTGGATCCGCCAACTATGGAGGAATGAAGCGGTTTTCGTCCTGTAGAAAATCGGAGAGCCGATCTCTAGATCTGCGAGTAATCAAGCTTGTCAAATCTGTTTGTGTATTGTTGTAGTTTGTGTAATGTTGTAGTTTGTGTAATGTTACAATTTCATCCCTCCCTTTGTCTCATCTTTGATGTTTTGTGTAATTCGATTGGCTTGTGTAATTCTGCTGGCTCGATTCGACGTTCCTTGTTCAATTTGATTGGCTTGTGTAGATAAATTCATTAGGGCTTGTGTAGATAAATTCGTTAGGGCCGGACTTGTGCAGATAAAGTCGTTAGTACATAAAGTTGATAGGGCTTGTGTACATAAAGTTGATAGGGCTTGTGTACATAAAGTTGATAGGCTAAGCTTGTATAACTTGTGCAACCAATTCGATGGGCTTGTGTAAAAAATCACTTTGTGTAAAAGTCGCTTTGTGTAAAAAATCGCTTTGTGTAAAAAATTGATTGGCTTGTGTAGCTTGTGTAACCAATTCTATTAGGAATGTGTAAAAAATCACTTTGTGTAAAAATCGCTTTGTGTAAAAAATCGATGGGCTTGTGTAACCAATTCGATTGGGCTTGTGTAACTCGATTTGTGCTTGTGTAAGTAGATATTAAGTACACCTTTAAAAAAAAAATAGATTATCAAGTTTAATTAGTCTAGCTGGTAAAAAGGTTGGAGGGAGGAGAACTCATCTAGAGTTTGAAACTCACTAATTACGAGATTTGTATTTTTATTTTTAGATCTGGGTTTGGGTTTGTGTAGCTCGATTTGGGCCTGACCTTTATTAAATATATTGGATTTGGGCTTCTGAAAATTAAAATTACCAATTAACCCTTTTAATTAATCTTTATAAATAAATAACAGGGCCTAGTTTGTCACTCATGTTAATTTGGGGTCTTATTACTACACAAGTTTACAAAAAGAGCCTACTTACCAATTTCTCCCAAAACAGACACTGTCGGATTGCGATTTTTTTTGCCAATAAGTCAATCTAACATTTGGAATTTATCTTTTTGAGAAAATTGGTGCAAAAAGGGCTTTTCTTGTATATGAGAACACCGCCACCGCCACCACCAGGAAAGGGTTTCCTCTGCCACTAGAGAAGGGTTTCCGCCGCTGTCAAGGTTCGATCTCCACCGCCGTTATGGAAGGTCTCGTTGTTGTCGTGTTCCTACGCCGCCCTCCACGCAGAAACCGTCTCTTGCGCCGCCGCTCCTCCTTGTTTCCGACACTGCACCTACTACACCACCACTCCTCCTCTTCTTCTTTGCACCTCTACAACATATACCGGCGAATACGGTGATGAAAATCGTCATCTTTAATTGTAGAAATTAGGTTTCACTAGTTTGGGTAAATAGAGCTTGTGTATCATAACTTAGGTAACACTAGTTTGGGTAACATTAGTTTGAGTAAAACTAGTTTGGGTACTTAAAAAGTAAGTATAACTTTAAAAAACATAATAGCATAACACCAAACTTCAATTAGTCCAACTAATAATAAGGTTGGTGATAATTTGGGTAAACATAAATTAGGCAATTAAATTTTTCTTAATAAATACAAGGGGTCTAATTTGTTTCATTAAAAACAAAAGAGTCGACTTTCTCCCACATGATCCAATCGAACACTCTTAACCCTGACTTCAATTGTCATCCAAAATGTTCCCGAGCTCGTATTACCCACCTTGTTTTGCTGGTGATATTATGATGTTTTGCATGATTCCACCTCATTCATGTCCATAAAACTGCATTGGATGAATTTGGACAAATTTCGGGCCTCAAAGTTAACATCAGTAAGACCACTCTATTCTTTGGGGATGTTTCGGCTACTAAACAATCTGATATTGCGTCCATTTTGGACTTCACTATCCGGAACTACTCCATTCCACTATCTTGGAGTTCCCTTGGTTCAAAAAGACTTGCCGTCTCTGACTATCAATTGAAACTTGATGTTCAAAACTAGCCAAATTCGATAAAAATATTTCTTTTTTTTTTAAGTAAGATTTATTTACTAATTTTGAAACGGTTTTCCTAGCTAGAAGTTGGTTTAAAAGAAGGTTGAAGATATCTAGTGTTATATTCCCTAACTTCTTCATATCGGCATAAGAAAACGGTAATGAATGTGAACAAATAACATCGGTCAATCCTAAACTTTCTTCAATATGATTATATGTAAATAAAGGAGAATGAGAGATAGAAGATGCAAACCCGTGGGACAATTGTGTTTGTCCCCATGAAATCTCGAGCTTCTCCAGGTGGACGTTTGCCATGTGAGTTTGCAATGTCTTGTAGCCGCCCTTGACCTTCCACTTGTACACCTTCGAGCAATAGTTGCATGCCACTTGACAATAATCATTCACCGGCTCCCCCTTGGTGTAATGCTTCGTAAATATTTTGGATGTAAGCATTTTCGGAGGGGGGAGACTTCTTCGTGGAACTTCGGTAACTTCGGGATTGTCGGGCATTTGTGTTTCGCTCTCTTGGGTGCTAGGAAAGTATTGAGAAGAGGGAATTTGATCACTTGGGTTTGCCATTACGGGAAATCGAGATAACGAGAATACGAGGAATCGAGAATAAGAGAGTAGGAGAGTAGAGAAGATGAGTTGTAGATTGTGTGATTTTTAGAGGAAGAAAGATTGGGTATCTATAGGAAATTAGGATAAGTTGTGGGTGGGGTATTAAATTTTTAAAATTTTTTTTTTTTTATAAAAACATATATGTCCCAACGGCTCTTAAAAGAGCCGTTGGGCTTTTTAATATATATATATATATATATATATATATATATATATATATATATATATATATATATATATATATATATATATATATATATATATATATGGCTGGAGGCCCAAACTGCCGGTTTGAACCAGCGGTTTAGGTTTTCAAAAAACCCAAACTGAAACCTAAACCGTACCCTCAAACAGGCCAAACCTAAACCGGCGGTTTGAAAACCGTCGGTTTGGCGGTTAGGTTTGAACCGGCCCCATCTCTACAAGGAGGGGCCAATAGATGGGTGCCACGTGTATGTGTGTGTGTATATATATATATTGAATTACTTATTTTCTAGTAAAATAAATATCGGTTAATATAATTAAAATAAGCTTGGAGTTTCCCGTTATGAAGAAAAAAGAAGCCATCATATAGTGAGACATGCAGTCACACGCTTGGTAGCCCCCAATCTCATAATGCGGCTCTTCTTTAATCCAGTGTTTTTTTGTTGGATTAGTGCGGTCTTACATTTTTCCTTTACTAAACGGGTAACAACAAACTCAACCTCACAGGTAATCTTACTATTGAATAAGAAAATCGGATATGTAGTTTTGATATTAAGTTTAGGTATTCTTATACTAAAAGGGTTACAACTGACTCAACTCTTAAAATTATTAGGTTTTTAGTATTAGGTTTGAGATTGAATTTCAAATACAATAATTTGGGTTTATATTTTAGATATTGACTTCTAAGTATTAAGTTGGATAATTTGTATATTTAATTGCAAATTAAATAAAATATATTAAATCCAATCCAGTTGACAATAAAGTGGTAATGACTTTCAACCGGAATTAGAAAGTGAAAAAGTACATAATTTTGGTGTTCCAATATTAAAATTGAGTTCGATTTCATATTCCTCCAACTTGATATTCTGGTTGGTGCTTAACTGTTGATCGATCTATCAATTCTTGTCTCGTTGAATGTTCTTCTTTCTCGGGAGTTTTTCTTTGATTAGAAATGAGAATCATATATTTTTTTCAATAGAAAAATGAGAACTTTTTTTTAAATTGAGCGATTAGGGTTTCATTAGTTAATAACTTAACTTGTATGTTAAGTTAGAAAATATACCAAACTATCGTTCAAAGCTTTTTTAAATACCTATTTATTTTAATAGATTTTTTTATGGATTCTATTATTACTTCTTTTTTCTTTTAATATTTATTTGGAAATTTAGCTATATGATTGTAGTACTCTATATTGTAATAGGGTTAATGACGAAATATAGTTTACATCAGATCGAGTTAATTTACGATTTTGATCCGGTAAAGTACTAAGATTTAAGTTAACTGTCAAAATCCGATACAGATGGACCGGGTAGAGTGGGGTCGTGTGCATACGAGCGCATATGCGCATTAGGCTCAAACCCAACACATAAACCCGATGAGGTTCCGTCCTATAACCAATTGGAAATAGGAGAATAGTCCATCGACCTTAATTAATGAAAATTTAGATGAAGAATAGACAAATATCTGATACATAATTTATAAATTTTGTCGTACACTTAAATTTTCCAACTTCACCGTCCTCGATTGTAAACCTTTGATGTTTGTTTGGTTGGAGGAATGAAATGAAATAAAACGATTAACGAAAATGAAATGATGATGCTATTTTTGGGCGTTAAAAATTCTATTATAGTTGTTAAATAAACATGTTTTTTTATTCGGTAATATTTCGTTTTTAAAAATAATTCTTAACAATTTCAAAGGGCTCTTACCTTATTATCACTTAGGCTAAAATTTTATATGATTGAACTAAGTGTTGTTTTGTTAAAAGGGTGAAATAAAGATTGTTATGTTATTTTTATGTGTAAAAATACTTATAACATTTTATTGTATTCGCTAAATAAAAATAACTTTTGATCGATTAAGTAATATTTAGTTCTAAAAATATTTCTTAATAATTTCAAACGCATCTTTGTGTTATCAAAACAAAGCTTAACATTTCATCTAATGAAATTCAACCTCTTTTTTCCTTTAAACTAGCTCCTCTTGGGTATGTTTAGTATTGGTTTGGTTTTTTTTTTTAATTAGATTATAACATATTTTTTGAATGTGTGTTTAATATGTGTTGTTGGGGTTTTAGTGTCATGGGTTATGTAGTTTTTAACGAAATACTTTCATTCAAAACCACAACTTTAACCACAACTATCTCATAACCACAATTACGAATCTAATATACTAAACACACCTCTAAACTACAAATTACGGATTATCAAGGATAAAAAATAAAAAATAAAAAAATAAAAACATTTTCATATACCTTCACCTTCCCCATCCTTCGCCCGTTTGGTTCAATACATCATTAATAATACTAAACTTTTATGCCACCAATATTATTTTTTTCCTTGTTATTAATTCCTAGGAAATATTTAGTAATTTTAATATGTTTCACTTGAAATCCATATAATGAGGGTTTGGTCCCGTCCCGTTCCGTTACTCTCTCTTTGTCCCTTCCATCATTCTCCTCCATAAAAAAAATCGATCTATCTGCAACAAACCTCAGCTTTACCTTCCTTGTGAAACCCTCAATCCCTTAAGCTTTCCCAGCAATCCAGGCCACCAGCTTTACCATCGATCTTCTCCCACCTTCGACAGCTACTTACTCTTCCCTTATAGCCTAACTCCTCCTCTACCCTTCCTCTCTTCTTCTTCCCTTACAAACCACAACTTATATTTACCTTCATAGCAGCAAACTCTTACCCTCTCTCTACTTATGTCTCATTAATCTCCTCTCTTGCATGCTTTCACTTCAGATCTGCACCTCTTTCACCGTAAGTCATCTATCTAATCCATCTTTTTTAATTAATTTCTTATGTTTTTTCTCTTCTGGAGCTATCATTAGGGTTTTGGTACTGATAAGCATGCATAAAGGTGTCTCTAGCTTCTTGCTTTGCTTATTTCTTAACTTGCTTCTGTCAAAAGTCTGCCGTACTTACCCTTTTTTATTATATATGACTCACAAGACATATGGCCAAAAAGTGGGTTTAATGATCTTGTTTTCATCTTTCATTGATGTTTCTCTTCTTCCATGATGATCGGTCATGATTGAACGTAACAAATCAAAGATCAAAAAATTAATTTGCAGATCAACCTTTAGTTGTGAAATCTAACTTGGGAGAATATGAATGCATTTTCACACGTTCCACCGGGTTTTCGTTTTCACCCCACGGACGAGGAACTCGTGGACTACTATCTTAGGAGGAAGATTAGCGCGAGACGGATTGACCTTGATGTGATCAAAGACATTGATCTCTATAAGATTGAACCATGGGATCTCCAAGGTGTGATAAGATATTGATGTGTTTATGTGAAAATCTTATATTTCAAATATACCCTAATTTGTGTGCAATTATGTTTTCGTGTATAGAATTATGCAGGCTAGGAACAGAAGATCAAAATGAGTGGTACTTCTTTAGTCACAAGGACAAGAAGTACCCTACCGGAACTCGCACTAATAGGGCAACTGCAGCCGGGTTCTGGAAGGCTACCGGGAGAGACAAGGCTATCTATTCTAAGCATGATTTGATCGGAATGAGGAAGACGCTAGTGTTCTACAAAGGCCGAGCACCCAACGGACAAAAGTCCGACTGGATCATGCATGAGTATAGGCTTGAGACCGATGAAAATGGTACTTCACAGGCAAGTATGGTGGTGGGAGACCTAGGTATATTGCTAAAAATAATTGCCACTTATTAAAAATACAATTAGGGTTAGGCCAAAAGTTAAATGTAGATATGTGATTCTAGTTGAATGAGGATAGCTTTGATACCTTCATATACAACTCGTTCAGAACGAACCAACCCTAAATTTAGTCGAGCTTAAAAATGTGCTCCATCATATGCGGCTTGTTTAGCAAGAGAACAAGTTTCTTGACCCATATAAAAATAATTGTCACTCATTAACAGTACAATTAAGGTTAATTAGGTCATGGGTTATATCTCGATTATTCGAGTTGAACTAGCTGAGCTTTAATATCTTCATCTTAATTAACTGATTCAGAAACCCTCCTAAATTTCGTCGAGCTAAAAAACGTGCTCGGTACACGACTTATTTAGTAAGATAACGAGTTGCTTGGCTCATACAACACCCCTTGTTGGGGTGTTATATGATTGCTTCCAATTTAACACAAGTGTTAAGATACAATGGCATTTTATCTTGTTACAAACTAGTCTAAACATAAGCAACATGACTTGAGTTTATAATGAGCACTAATAAGCTATTTGTCTTGTCCTAACATGTTGATCTCCAAACAGGAGGAGGGATGGGTGGTGTGTAGGGTGTTCAAGAAGAGAACAGCAACAACAACAATGAGAAGAATCTGCGACCATGACTCGCCATTACCCTATTGGTACGACGACACTCAAGTCGCGTTCATGCCTTCCGATTCACAAGAGGACTTAATATCACCAAAACAAGGCTCTCAATCATCCTCAATGCCATCGAACTACCATCTTCATCCATTCTCCAACAACATCTGCAAGAAAGAACTCGAAAACTCGCCCTACCAAATCCCTAACCACCAACTCCAACTCTTTCAAAACCCGAGATTTCTCCAACCCTTGCAAGGATCATCAAGCTGTGAGTCCTCATTGGTCCCCTATGGCATCAACATCAACCAGGATATCACAATGCAGATGAGCCAAGAGGAGCAGAAGCTTCAAGTTAACCAAGATGGGTCAGCAATGGATGATGATGATGATGATCAAGTCACCGATTGGCGCCTTCTCGACAAGTTTGTTGCGTCTCAGCTGAGCCAAGGAGATACTTCCAAGGCGAATGATAATTAACAAGGTAGCTAGATCGAGGTGATATATATATTATTGGTTGTATCTGCATGCACAAATCACTGGTAATGAAGCAATTCTATTTGGACGGTACATATATATAGTATATTACTGATAATCATCTTATATGTGTTTAGGATATTTTATATGCTCAAGTGGACGACGACCAGTTGCAGGGATTTGTGTACATAATAAAACTTAACACTTACAATTTTCTCGTTAATAACTTAATACGGATGATTATTTTATTTCTGTTATACTCATCAAATTAGAGACTGATCGAAAAGAAAATGGTGTATGGATATGAAGTTTTCTGGTAGCAGCGACTTATTAACCTGTTCATGACTAGTTTTCTCACATAGTTATCATTTAGGGTAAAAACATCAACGCGATCTTTTAGATGCTTGAAGAAAAAATATAACCAGTTTTACTCTACGTACACAATGTTGTAAATCTCTAGTCAAAATGTCATGGCAACAATGGTTAGTTCTCCTAATGATTTATAACTTGTTTACTACCTACTTCTTCAAACTCCATTCTATCCTGTGAATCTATCCGATGTTGCACTTGTTCTCTCTCTCTCTCTTTTCGGAATTTGTTGCAATCCAATCGTTTTTTTGGGTATACCCCCCTTTCATCATTCCTATAACGTCCGCCTTTGGCCGTTGCTTAGTCGTTTCCTTTTGATCCACCCTCTTGATCCACCCGGGAACAAGTGGCCTAGCCTCTTGATCCATCCGGGAACAAGTGGTCATGTTTTATATATTGGTCATGGACTATTGTTAAAGTCCAATGTGTAGAGTTTGATAAAATCACGATGTCATTATTCATTGATGGGAATGTCAAATATATACACAATTTGAAAACCCTAGGGTTAACTTAATAAACATTAAATTACAAATATAACCCTATCACTAACACTCCCCCTCAAGCTGGAGGTGGGGAAGCGACAACTCCAAGCTTGGATAAGAGAAACTTGAAACGAGAAGGACCCAAGGCTTTGGTCATAATATCTGCTAGTTGGGATATTCCAGGCGTAAAAACAGTACAAATTGCTCCCCTAGTGATTTGATCTCTGACAGTATGACAATCAACCTCAATGTGCTTTGTACGCTCATGAAACACTGGATTGTTTGCAATGTGAATCGCTGCTTGATTATCACAGTGGAGCTTCATGGGAAGGTTATGGTGAACACCAAGAGATAGAAGAACGGAGCGAAGCCAAAGAAGTTCACAAGTAGTGGTTGCCATTGCTCTGTATTCAGCTTCAGCTGACGATCTGGAAACCGTGATTTGCTTCTTAGTCTTCCAAGAAATCGGTGATGAACCAAGAAGAATGTAATAACCCGTGGTAGACCTTCTAGTAAGAGGACAAGCTGCATAGTCAGAATCGCAATAGGCATTGATAATCAGGTCACTGGAGCGTGACAAAAAAATGCCTCGAGCAGAAGCAGACTTGAGGTATCGGAGGACTTTGAGGGAAGCTTCCCAATGACCAACATGAGGATTTGACATGAACTGAGACAGAATGTGAACCGAGTAGGAAAGCTCCGGACGAGTGATAGACAAATAGATCAAACGAACAACAAGGCGCCTATATTTCTCCGGATCGTCCAAAACAGCAGTAGAGTCGGTTTGCAAGCTATGATTGGCAGGCATGGGAAATGAAGTTGGCTTACAACCAAGAAGACCAGCGTCATTAATAATATCCAATGCATACTTTCGTTGATTAAGCCAGATTCCAGATGGAGTCCTGACAATTTCAATACCAAGAAAGAAACGAAGGGGGCCAAGATCTTTCATATGAAAGCAGATATGTAGATAAGCCTTAAATCTAGAGATGGTGGCAGGGTTGTTGCCAGAGATAACTAGATCATCAACATAAATAAGGATTTGAAGGGTGATACCTGACTTGCAATATGTGAACAAGGAATAATCAACATATGACTGTTGAAATCCATATCGAAGTAAAGCACTAGTAAACTTGTGAAACCAGTTGCGAGGCGCCTGACGAAGACCATATAAGGATTTGCGCAGACGACAAACCTTACTAGAGGTGTGAAAGGTCTCAGTATAGTCAATACCCTCTTGTTGACGTCCATCTTATGTAGTTCACCATGAAGGAAAGCGTTGTGAACGTCCATCTGATGTAGTTCCCAATTCCGGATGGTAGCAACTGCAAGAAATAACTTAACAGTGACAAACTTAGCAACCGGGGTAAAGGTCTCAGTATAGTCAATACCCTCTTGTTGACGATTACCCAAAGCAACAAGACGCGCCTTATAACGCTCAATTTCACCATTAGACTTGTACTTAATACAGAAAACCCATTTGGATCCGATAGCACGCCGATCAGGGGGAAGATCAACATAGTCCCAAGTCTGATTTTGTTGAAGAGCGGAGATCTCTGCTTTCATAGCAGCTTTCCAATGCGGGTGTGTAACCGCCTCTCTGAAAGAAGATGGTTCTTGTTCTTGCTGAATAGAGTTAAGTGCAGCAATATATGCAAGAGACAATTTATCATATGATAAATAATTGACCAGAGAATAAGGTGTATCTGAGGAAGATGAAGGAGAGATGACGTTCGCCTTTTGACACACAAAGTCACGAAGCATTACTGAGGGTTTGGTAATGCGGGTACTCCGACGAGCAGGGGTCGGATTGGGATTTAGTGATGATGTGGCAGGTTGGGATGGGTCAGTAGTAACCGTGGGCAGGAGGGGAGTTTGGGCAGGGGTAGGTATAGCTGGGGTAGTTACGGCAGGAGCAGGAGTAGGTGGGTTAGTTATGGCAGGCACAACAAGCATTGTAGGCATGACGTGTCGCGCAGGGATTGGAGGCGCAAAAAAACTTTCTGCAGAGGGAGCAGATGGGTGTTGCGGTTGACACGTGGCAGTGGGGACCACAGTGTCACGCAAAACATGTTGTATAGGAGTAGCTGGCTGCTGCAAGTCAGTATAAATAGGATCCAAGTTTTCTTCTTCAACGATGTGAGATCGAGGAAGTGAGTGAGGGATTGAATTAATTGGAATATTTGTGAAAGGAAATTGATCCTCATAAAATCTAGCATCGCATGTCGTAAAAATTTGATTAGATTCTAGATCAAGCATTTTCCAACCCTTTTGAAATTGTGGATAACCCAAAAAGACACATTTCCTACCCCGTGGATGAAACTTGTCAGCATTGCGAGAAAGGACCGAACAATAGGAAAGACACCCTAGGGTACGAAGATGACTTAATGATGGTGGTGACCCAAATAAAACTTCATACGGAGTTTTATTTTTAAGAACAGATGTAGGGATTCGGTTAATAAGATAACATGAAGTAAGAATACATTCCCCCCAAAACTTAACAGGTAAATTCCCTTGAAACATCAAAGCTCTAGCAACATTCAAAATATGTCTATGCTTTCGTTCAACCCTCCCATTTTGTTGTGGCGTATAAGGACAAGAGGTTTCTAAAAAAATACCATCAGTGTCAAGAATAGACCTAAGAGCCAAAATTTCTTTAGCATTGTCACTCCTAAATGTTTTGACCTTGATATTAAACTGAGTAGAGATCATAGAACAAAAGACATGAATAATAGAGTGAATTTGAGCCTTGCTTTTTATTAAATAAACCCAGGTACAACGGGAAAAATCATCCACAAGTGTAACAAAATAGGAACAACCAGTTGTTGACATGACTCGATAAGGACCCCAAATGTCTAAATGAACTAACTCAAATAAAGACGAAGCATGCGAAGTACTAGGAGGAAAAGACGAACGAGGTAGTTTGGCTCGAAGACAAATGTCGCAGGGATCAATAGATGGCGATGAAGGATGGCCAAGGCGTTGATGAAGAATTGTGGAGGAAATTTGTGTAGCAGGGCATGAATGTGCTAAGGACGGAGGCGTCATCCAATGAAGCCAATAGACCCCATTACGAGCTTCACCCAGTCCAATCACCATCCTCGAAGTACGGTCTTGTATTACACATAGCCGATTAGTTATCATAAAGACAAAATTGAGATCTACAGTCAATTGATTAATGGACAACAAGTGACACTCTAAACCAGGCACATAAAGAACGTTGGGAATAGTGGCATTCCTATTGAGGCGAATAGATCCGACTTGCTTGGCAATGACAATTACACCATTAGGAAGTTTGATGAGTCGCTTGGAAACCGATTGAAGATCAGATAAATAACTCAGGGTGCCTGTCATGTGAAAAGATGCCCCAAAATCAAGAATCCAAGGAGAATGCACAATACTTGCAGTCGTATCCTGATTAGCATGATTACGATTGGAATGGAGGGCGGAAATCAAAGAAGACCATTGGGTATCCGAAATGCTAGATCCGACATCACTACGATCCTGAGTGGTGAGAGATAATGGCGCCACTGGCATCGTGTGTGCCACAATAGTTGCCGACGATCGCGCCTCTTCCTCATCTTTGGCTTTGATTCTTTTGCCACAGGAACATGCACAACGACATACGTTGGTTTGATGGGACGCAACATCATCCCATAATTTTTTTAGTTTGCCGAAATAAGCACCAATTTGTTCTCCTTCTTGGAAACCCTTGGCAAGATCGGCACAGAGTTGTAGAAGACGCGGACCATTTCCCGCATCACACCGTTGTTTTATATCTTCCCATAATAGGAAAGCGGATGCGCAATAACTTACAGATTTGCGAAAAGATGGATCCAGGGCTGCCATTATCCAACCCTGAAGCATGAAATTGACACAAATCCAATGCGACCCAAGCTTCATCTCTTTCCCTAATCACCCATCACATTTAAACCCTACCTATCTTCCATTCAGACTCCCAGTCACCTAAATGCATCTCTCAACGTCGACAATTTTTGCATTTTTACCAACCCGGCATCCGCAATCGACTTTAACCAATTGATAGATCGAACCTTCGGTCCTCCTCTATTTCCAATAACCTTAAAGTTTATATATAATTCGTCTTTTCTATTGGTTTTTGGAATAATTTTCATCTTGTTGACAATACTTTTAATATGAGAATCATTTCTAACTTATTTATGTAAGTTTGGGTAGGGTTATCTTCGATTGAATTACTTCGGGTTATTGGATTATTTTGGATCGGATTATTTAGGATTATCGAGTCATTTTGGGTTGGAGTTATTTTTATATATCGGATTATTTTGGGTCGGATTTTTTGGTTCTCGGGTTATAATGTTCGGGTATAATTGGGCCCGAATCATTTCGGTTCCAGATATGCTCTAGCTTTTTCAATTTTTTTAGTCTCGGACGGGTTCAGGTTCTCTGGGTCAAATTTTGTCTACTCTACTCACTCTTCTTCGCAAGGAGTCTACCCTCCCGAACCAAAATCGATCTATCTACCTCTTTATATATATTTGATGGAAAAAATGAATATAACTTTACTATGAATAACATATTTATACAGGAAGACTATCATCAATACATTATACTTTTTCCTATTCAACATTAATGACGTATTATTAATTTGTAATATCCTTGAAGATGTAAGATCCGACTCTAACAAACCATAATAGTCGAAACCTTAAATCCGATTCCTAACAACCACATACAAACCACCACCCTCTTCATACGTTTCATTGTTGTGCAGTGCAACTGAATTAAATAACTCGATGAGAAATATAATGTAAATTAACACAGATGAGAAACATACCTTAATTCCAATGGTAGCGAAATAGTAATCACAGTTTATCAATAAATAAATCAGTTAAAAGAAGGATGCAAGGGGAACCTGCTGCAGTGCTGCGTAATATGAATACGAAAGCTCTCGACTCTTGAGTTTTTTGTTTGACAACGGAGACCGCAAAGGAGAGGTAGAAGACATTCTCTGTTCTCTCGAGTTCCGAGTGGATAACGTAGGTGGTGAGCTAGGAAGAATGGCGATGGGAAAGGGAACTAATGGATTGGTATAGCGTATACGTCTCGTCTCAAAAGTTAATCATCTGTTGCAATAATGATGGTATGTAGCATGCATATCACATTCAAGTACGTACTTTTAACCAACTCAATGATCCAACTTCAATAACGTTTTATACCCGAATCATTCGGATGGAGATTTTGGGGATTTCACTCAACATCTTCCAACTTGCAATTAAATTTACGTCTGTAATCAAACTTACACATGTGCCCGGTGAGTTAAATACGAATGATTTTGTCGCGTGGGAAACCGCTCATTATTTGCTTCTTATAATATATTTGCAACTGTTATCCCTGAAATTTTATGAAATTCGCATGATAACCCAAGTTTTGAGTGCATGCATTTGTTAACAAACACTAAATTTTGTTAATAAATTGAAAAACAAAAACATAAGAAGCAAAAATAAAGGGTATATATTGAGATATAGTGCATAAAAAAAATCTCGTTGATTTTCAAGTTATGATTTTATCCATCAATATATACTTTTCAAGCGGAGTGAGATTCATGGCATGTCTTACTTATAATCACTTCAATCGAGAAGGTGAAATGGCTGGTTGTACGCATGGAAGTTATGAAAGAGAGGTTGAGGGGACAAAGGGAGACAAGGAGTGATCAAAGGTAGCGTCATTGTCTCCTCCATCTCACTTTTTTTATTATTATTTTATTCGAAAATATATATACACTATATGATGGTATATATTAAGTAATTATAGGCTTACAAATGTTTTTTTTTTATCTAACTAGTTTAGTGCCCGCATCTTGTGCAGGTATATCTAATCAAAAGTTTTATAATATTATTTATTATTTATGTATAAGATATTAATTTATATTAAATATAATTATTCGTTAAATTGACTTAAAAACATAAAAAAATGATATTTTAATACCTTCTAGAAGAATGATCGTGTAAAAATACATTTAGTTTAGAAGAGAAAAATATTTTGTTTGTATCAATAACAAATTACATTATAACATTGAACTATATTACAATCAATTGAACTAATATATCTGTTGACTCAACAAAAAAAATCATTTCCACACAATATTTTAAATCTTTTTGAACCATGTTAATTAGACCAGTTTATAGTTTATCAAACAATATAAAGTAGAAAATAACAAATAAATGCTTTATTAGTGGGTTATAAAATTAGAGTTATAGATTTCTAAATATTTATAAAGATATATACTAACAATTTCAAAGGCTAACCTGATATATATATATATATATATATATATATATATATATATATTATATATATATATATATATATATATATATATATATATATATATATATATATATATATATATATATATATATATAATATATATATATATATATATATATATATATATATATATATATATATATATATATATATATATATATATATATATATATATATATATATATATATATATATCCAACAACACAAAAAGCAACACGAAAAAGCGTAGAAGACTAATATTTTCTCGAAACCTTAAAAGTAATTCATCTTGTTTAAAAATATTGCTATAATTCACTTTTTGGATTTAAAAAATCATTTAGATACCCAAAATTAAAAACTTGGATACATACTACATTATATAGAGTCCAAGGACATTTCTAAATTCTTCAAAATATACTGAATCTTCTAATTGTAAATAACTCCTCGTTGACAAATATCAAGCAATGATCGATAAAGTTTATGGCATGAAGACAAATATTAAGAGATTAATTCGTTGTTTTGAAAACTCTTTGAAGACGGAGTAGGTTATTTTTTTATGTTATAGATACATAAATTGTTGTTGATGCTTTGATTCAACTGAAAAATTTGACCATCAACAACATTTTTATTTCTTGACAATCTTAAACTTCGGGTTCTAATCCGTAAAGACGTTGTAGGTTAAATTACCTCGACAACTCAACCGTTTTCCTTCATCAAAAACAAATTAATTTAAAATTGTAATAGTGTAACTTTTTATTGTAAGAATAATAGTCATATTCTTTTACACTCACAAAGTGACCATTGTTTTTAGTGGTTAATAGTTTCACATTTATGTTTTTAAAGCGTAATGTATTGTTTATAAGAATATCAGTTCAGTTCATTTTAGCAGTAAAACAGTTGATACTTTTACATAACTTTTATTATTATAAGAGTAATAATTTAGAATTCCTTCTTGCCTCCCCTCTTTTTATTAGTGTAAACCAAATCTTTTAAAAGTATGATAATATTGCATTTTGATGTTTTTGTTTTGTAGTTAGATTTGTTTGTTATAAATAGTAAATATTATATATTTCATGCTGGAAAAAAAGAGAGGTGATGCTTGGATAGCATTATATAAAAATGTTTTAATAAACTTAATTGTTTTAAAAGTAACAGTCAATAATTGATAATAAAAAAAATCAATATTGACATATAAGGTCTTAGTAAGTGTAACACCCCGAATTCTGAGAACTCGGAGCGTTACTGGCTAGGACCTCACAGTGGGTCCCAGCCTTAGGTTGACGTCAATAACGTCGGATCTTGCAACACGGCACAAATATTTGTAAATCAAATCCTTTCACAAATAAGTATTTAATTCAGACCAACTCTGGACTCGTACACCAGCCAACTGTATATTATACCAACTCTACTGCAATAAAATAAATAAACATAAAATATAACCCAATACCCAACTCCTAGTACGGAAACCCGGCTGACCACTCCACTCCCGATTTTCTCGGTAGAGATCTATCCTGCAATTACCTAACAACACGGTAAAACCGTTAGCTACAATTCTAATACTAAGGTCACTAAAGCGCACACACACATAAGGAAGTACTGTAAATCAATCAGCATGCAACAAACCATGTCCCGGTTTATTATCTTTCATTACGTGAATGAGTCATTCTATTTTCCAACTTTACTTGTAACACAAGAGTCTCCCGACTCTTGCCCCCGTCCCCGTTTACCAATAGGACTGGTTTTGATGCATCTCCCCGTATGCACTATTGGACTGGTCGCGGGGCAATCCTCCGGCACCATCGGCCCCGGACCGACGGTTACGGCACGTTATCATACACTTTTGCCTTACTTAACAATAATACAGTGGTCTAGTCCGTTCGTTTATTTCACATGAATATAACACACATCACTCTAATGCACACTCAGTATAAAACGGTAGCTAAGTGAGTCCTACGAACTCACCTTATCGGTACTGGTCTCAATGTCTCGCGATCTTGCCAGTCAGAGATCCGATTATCCTGATCAACATTTATCAACTTAGAACTCGTTCACCCTTAATACTTCTCGACTTATCATTCTAAAATAATTAGGACATGATATCTAGCATCAATACCCTGACTTTATGTACCCACTTAGGTTCGTGGACCAAGACGTCCATCCAAGTTCTCGTTTAACAAAACATTCTTTTTCTTAAAATTCCGCTTTCTCGGAAGCTTAACTTAACGTACAACACTATTCCACATCATCACCTCCTATCATTTTATTCCGATTTTATGACCATCTCTTCGTTCACTAACTTCGGTTCTAACTTCTATTTTTCGCGCGTTCTATACTTCTCACATATGTTAATCCAACATTCCGGTTTCCTAATTCGTTCCACCACAACATTTCACAACTTGTTCTAATTCCAACATTTCGGTCATGTCTAATAATTCCGAATCTATAATTCACCGCCACATTTCACTACCTCACTTACTATCATTCCCTAGATTAATTCCCTAATTTCTCACAATTAACTAAAATAAAGTAATTTATTATTTAAATTATAACGGAAATTAAAATTAACGGAAAAGGATCGGTGTCGGATCTAACCGGTTCGGGTTTTAGTTTTACGGATCAGCACACCAAGTGACACCAGTTGGCTAGGCGGTTCCGGAGGTCATGGGTTCAAATCTCGGCAGCAGCATGTACTGAAATTAATAGCTGAACGTCTTCTACCTCTCCATATTCCATTATTCGACGTCAAAGCAGGGAGGGTGAGGAGAGGAGCTGCTAGCGGCTAGGGTCGAGGTCAGATAGGCCGTTCAGAGGAGGGTGGTGCCTTGGTTCGGTGTCCGGCAGGAGTCTTGTCGACGAGATCCCTTAGAGGTCGAGGAAGGATTGTAGAATCGAGGGAAGCGGGAGAAGGAGGACAGGGACAATAGAAGGAGAGGGCGAGGTGCAGCGTAGGGTCGGAGATGGCGGAGAGTGAGCGAGGGGTGAAGTGGAAGCTTGCAGATTGGTGATGGCGGTTCCGGGGTAGCCATGGTCTGAGAATGGCGTACGGTGCAGAGGCTAGCGGCCGGTCATGATTGAGAGGGAGAGAGTGTTGGAGGAGAAGGCAGGTTCCGGCTCCCGATTTGCAACGTTCGTGTGTCATCAATGGTCGTCTTAATGGATCGATGAAAGCCCTCCGTAACGCTTGTCGATTGGAAGCCGTTGACGAAGACGCGAGGTAGAAGAAGGAGCGTTGGAGCTGGGCTGGTTTCACAAGGGAAGGGCAGGCTAAGTGGGAGAGTGGGCCAGGCAATCCCAAAAGTAGAAAGCAAGCCAGCTGGGCCGTGGCAAGTGAAGATGGACACATGGGCCCAGACATGTAAGATGACAAAGCAATTATAAGGTTTGATTTGATCCAAGGATAAACCGATAAAATAAAAGGGAACCGGTCGGCTATAGGGTTTGGATCCGTTTGACTCATTTATTTTCTTCGGTATCGATACGGTTATCGGTTAAATAAATTAATTTAATTTAATTTTTAAAAAATTAAAATAACAAGAAAAATTATTAAAAAATTTCGGTTATTACATCAGTCACCCCTTAAAATAAGTTTCGTCTCGAAACTTAAGATGATGTACGATTAATCCAAGTTTTGGACTTCCGAGTCCTAATTATTTTCATTCTTAGGAGAACTTTTCCCCTTTCTCTCAACCCGGACGAACCGGTATCACACGCATCCCGAGGACAATCATCATTCTATATTTAATCACTCAAACTTTAAACTATAAAGCATATAGTAAACACATAACACATAGGTGAGCTTTAGACTAACTCGTCGACTTAAAGCCGCGAGTAACTCAATGTGTTGCTCCGGTTATGAGCTCCTAATACTATCCTTCGTTTCCCAATCAGATTCATCAATCCCCGGTCGGGACTATTGAATCTTTAACATCGATAATCCTCATGGTTGACCACCAGTCATGGTCTAGTATATATTTTCTAAGCTGCGATACAAAGAATCCGGCTATATACCTTCTAAGGCGGTGAGAGGCTAACCAGTATGTTATCTCTTTGACTCACTCCAATACTTTACTGTCAAAATGCCTGACACCTCGAGTCGGCAATACTCTCAACCATTCTTATGAACCGACTCGGAACTCTAGAGATCTGCACCTCTTATACGCATAATACTTTTGGTGATTCTGAACTACTAGCATACGCTCTTTTATTAAAGTCACCTGAAACATGGTGTCCGGTATCTGCTCCTAAAAATCTCAAACTGAGTTGTCCCTCTATGTTAGAGAAATTGATCCTAGACATGCCATGTATTCCCACTATCCTTCCCGTGCACTCCTTTGCTACTCAACTCACCTCCTCCGTTTCCTTGGGGATTTAAATGGCCAGTTTGGATGAGTTTATCCCCCACCACCCGGTTACTGTCAAATCTCTTGCTAGAGCTCAACCATGTGACAACGTCCATAGCCATGTCTTCCCACTTTCACTGCAGAACCGGCTGTGGTTAGAACTCTTCTTCGGTAGGAGTGCTCAATCTTGACCTCCCGACAAAACTCACATTTTGCCACAAATCTGATCACCTTCGCTTCAGACCACTCCACCAATAGGGGTGTCCCGGTACCTGAGTGTACCAAGTAGGGAGTATAATGAGTCTCTAGTAGTATCCTTTATCTCAACTCCTCATCTAGAGGAACATCAACACGTCCTTGCATCCCATCACTCCAACCGTACCTATCACAATTGTGGTGCACCAACCCGGGGTTTCCTCTCCTAGATCCTGGATATGGTAAGGCAGGTACCCTTCTCCTGTTGAGTCTCGCCTAGCAAGTCCGGCATCGGCTCCAATGCACCTAAATGTCGATCAGCATCACCGGGTACGATTCCTCTGTGGCTCGGGCTGAGCCGTCAGACGAGTTATGGCCTTCTCCCGAGACGTCTTCATGATCAAGGCATCGGCGACTACATTCACCTTCCCGAGGTGATACAGAGTTTCCAGGTCGAAGTTCTTAATCAACTCAAGCCCTTTTTTTTTGCCGTTAAATCAACTCCCGCTGAGTGAATATATACTTCAGACTCTTATGGTCTGTGAAGATCGGACAAGTAGTCCCATGAAAATAGGCCGTCAAATCTTAAGGGTGTGCATCACTGCTGTTAACTCCAGATCATGTGTGAGGTAGTTCTCCTCGTACATACTCGACTGGCGAGACACATATATTATAACTTTACCCTTCTGCATTAATACGCACCCCAAGCCTAGCTTGGATGCATCACTGTACATCACAAAATCCTCTGCGCCCTCTGGCTTGTTAAGATCGGAGCGCGAGTCAACCTCCTCTTCAGCTCCTCAAAACATGTACTCCTCTGGCAGGGCTCAGACCACCCAAGGCAGGTGATCTTCCTCAGTAGACCGGTGAGTGGTCGGACAATGACTGAGAACCCTTCCACAAACCGTCTATAATACCCAGCTAGTCCTAGAAAATTGCGCACTTCCTTAACGTTCCTAGGAAGTTGCCATGACGAAACGGACTCAATCTTGGCCAGATCAACCTTGATCCCCTCGGCCGTCACCACATGACCCCTGAGGGCTACCCTTGACATCCAGATTTTACACTTGGACAACTTAGCATAGAGTTGGTTGTCTAGTAGTACCTGCAACATCGTCGTCAAGTGCCCGGCATGCTCCTATCGGTTCGGAGTGTACACTAAGATATCGTCAATGAAGACTACCACAAATTGATCCAGGTAGTCGATGAATATTCCATTCATCAACTCCATGAACACGACCGATGCGTTGGGGAGCCCGAATGGCATCACCACAAACTCATAATGATTGTATCGGATCTTGAACGCCGTCTTAGGGATATCCTGATCCCTCACCCTCAACTGGTGATATCCTGACCTCAAGTCGATCCTGGAGAAGACTGAGGCCCCCTGCACTGGTCTAGTAGGTCGTCGATACTGGGTAACGGATATTTGTTTTCCCGGTGGTTTGATGCAATATGCACTTGTTTTCCCCTATTTTGTTAACTTATAGGGTATTAAAACTAATCAAATTTTACTACAATTAATTCAAACTACAAGGAATGATTCCCAAAAACTTCATGAACAAGGGTGTACGTATGGACTAGATTCGTTTTCATTCCGTTTCCGAAATTTAAACCAAACGGGTTCTTAGTTTGTAATAAGGCAAATGTCCAAGCGTAGCATACCAAATACTACAATTATTTCCGTGTGAATCAGAAGTAGAAAACAATGAGATCTCTGATCTGGCACATCTCAACAACATTATCCAAAACATAAATCCCATTTCTTGTCTTACTAATCACCCGTGGCTTCCTCGTTGAAGGGCCCTACATAGAGCAATCATTCGAAGTAAACACAATGGAGCAGTCAAATGAGCAGTGAATTGGTGGCTGAGATCGATCATATTAAACTTGGAGTCTAGTAATACAAAACCCCTTTAGTATCAGATATGATCCCAAATGAACATTTCTTTCAAGTTGAACATGAATATTTGATCCATTAGGCAACATAATGGTATATGGAGCAAGCAACTTTTTCAGTAACTTCAACAATTAAAAATTGTAACACATACATGTGGACACTTGCACCAGAGTCAACAATCCAATTGACAATAGATATTATAGGTTGAGAAGCAATACTAGCTAGAGACATAGAATTCTGTACAAATCACATATTCAGTTGTGTAGCACCACACCCTTGATCTTCCATATCCTTGTATTAAGTGAAGAAGTTGTGTGCATTCTGCACTTGTTAGGCCAAGAATAATTGGTGTTTGAGAGATGCATCCATACCTTGTACGGTTGCTGCAACTTTCGTATTCCTCGTGAATTGAAGTTTGGAGGGAAATTATGCAGTCGATAACATGTTTCCTTTGTATGACGTCTCTTCTTGGAATGAGTGTAGTAATTAGTAAAGTAGGTCTTTATTTTCCTATGAACTTCCATTTCCCTAATTATTGTTATACTTTAAACCTTAAGTGTTGCTTGCATACAAAGAAGAAACATTGTTCAAGAACCTATTATGAGCACCAACTTCCCGTTGAGTCTCCTCTTGTAGTAACATTGAATATATATGGATTAGAAATAGTCAGCACGGGCTTCACCATAAGCATTTGGCCCTAATAGATGCATAAGAATCATTGAGTCCCATCAACAACTCAACTAGTTTATGTGTTTCATCATCTACGTTCTTAACATTTGTTAGAGCCACACTATAGACAACCTGAAGGTTTAGCTAGACTTTCAAGCTCATCCCATGCCACAAGATCTTGATTCTAGCAAAGTAATCAGTGATGGATTCATTTGCTTGAGAAATAGCACAAAGCTCCTTTCCCACAGAGTAAAACTGAGCATCACTAGCTTGGCCATAACTCTTCTCAAGTTCACTCCACAAGTCAAATGCGGATTTGTAATAAATCACACTAGTACGAATTTGTTTTGTAAGTCCATTGAGAATCCAAGAAAACATAATATTATTACACTTGTCCCATAAGCTTGCTAGGAACTGATTGTTTTTATGTCGCTTGTAGCTTCCATATATCAATGAAATGTGATTTGTTCTTAGAAGATAAAGCAATATTTAGACAACGTCTCCATTCGCTAAAAGATTTTCCATCAAATTGTTCATAAACAAGAGATAAACTTGGACCTTTAGATGCATGCACATAGAGAGGATCATTGACATCGACATTGAACCTCCAGATTGTGGCCTTGTCTTCTGAATAAAGATGGTTTCTTCTTGCTCATCTCTAATTTTCTGAATAGAAGGGATTCGGAAGGAGATCGATTCATCAAGATCACACTTGAATCCAAGAATTAGGTTATTAAGTTGTGACAATTCGAATTGACTATCCTGAAGAGAATTGAAAGTTGTTCGAGGAAATTTGGAGAGATTCGAAGGTGAATTGAATGCGGTAACCTTCAAATCATTAGATCAGAAGAGAAAAGCGTAACTATGATGAGCGTGCGATCACCCAACTCTTCGATACCGTCTTAGAGCGTACAATTGCAATAATGGTGGTTGGGAGAATTGTGTTTATAGAGAGAAAGAGAGAAAAGCTTAATTGTATTAACTGAATGAACGTAGCTATTACAAAATGGTTTTTATAGCATGAACTAGTAAGAGGAGCAACAACCTGAAAGTGACATAACAATTTTCAGTTACACTTGGATAGCTAACTCTCATAAATTATGCTATATTATTGTGTTTTACCATGATAAACATATATTTATTGCATCATACATTCGCTTGCGTTCGCATTTGTGTGTGTTTGTGTCTCAAAGTCTGAGTATGCATGAAGTTATTAAACCTGTCAAGCAAGTAAAGTCCAAGAGATTGTAATGATCCTAAGAGCTTGGTTATAAGGTATGAGAAAGAAAAAAAAGTTATTTACTCTTCCAAATAATTCACATTATTTAAAGGTCTTATTTCGAGTGTCATAGAGGACCTAGCTAGGGATCCAAACCCCGGCACAACCTGTTGCAACCCTTAGCGAATTATTGGGCGTCTTCTCTACTTTCCGCCGCCCAAACCCGCACCAGGCAGGATCATCCTTGTATTCTCCTTTTGTATATGCCTCTTTTAGGTCAATGATGTTCCTAGAGGAAGACCATCACCATATCCTCAAGATCCAAGATAACCACGTTGACGGATTAAGAAACCTCAGACTTAGCTACCTTTCCCACATCCAAACTCATCGATAAGGTTCCATTTTTTCCCCCGGTCTCGGAAAGAAGAAAAATCTATGCCAACGACATGCGTTGGATTTTACCTTGAAAATTACATTAATTTTCTTCGGATCTAGGAATGATATTTTGTGTTGTCAGCCTCTGATTACATCCAACCGTCTTGCTTCAACGGCCTTCGCTAGTGCTCATCCTGCACCGTCGGATTATAACTTTCGTCGACAAATGATAGATCTAAAATCGTCGACAAATGATATAAAATCGTATATATAAGACGCCTAAAAAATAGATTGCCAATTTGTCATGATTGACAATGACCTTGTTTAGTGAACTTTGATTATTGGAATTATTTGGATACCATAATTTATGGCAGATGAAATTTAGACTTTTCCACCCATCACAACAATTATTGAATTATTTTAGTATCGTAAGATCATAAAATAATCTCCCAAACACCAAACACCGTCTTTTAGGAGTGCAAATAACGTAGTCCTTCTCAAAGTTTTCATTATGTTTATTTTGTCTCCCTTTTGGGCCCATTCCGCAAGGCTTTGATCCTCCTACCTAACTCATACACATGTGACAGGTGATTTGAGGTACGAAGAATCATGGGCTCCACAGTGGGCACAAGGCCCATCTCTAAGAGCCCACCATTTCAATTATCTAAAGTCTAAACAAACGGCAACACAAAGCAACAAGGGAGAACACCAATAGTAAAAAAAAAATCCCAACAATTGCCCCCAAAAAGCACCACCCTCTAATGATCCTTCAAGAATACATAACCTGCAAAATGGAAAAAAAATCTTCTGTCTTTGAATATTGACATCTTACTCTCAAGAATTTGTCCTAAATTAAGGCTACCTCCAATTGCCTTCTCAAACCATCAATGCAAATCAAACAATGAAAGCCAAGACCATCATCAGCAAGCTGCAAAGGATCCCGGTACTCCGCCTGACCGACATTGCCGTGTTCTTATCCCTGAATTCATACAACAAAAATGACTTAATTAATGTCATGAGCAACTTTACAAAGGTAAGATGTACTCAGATGACAAAGTATCACATACTTTTGCTTAGACTCGAGAGCACCACAGTAACGAACATTGTCCGGTGGGGCATATTCAGTCGTCTTGTCTTCCGAGTTGATGATTTTTATGTACGTCTCCTGTCCTAGATACCACCTGTCGAGATTTTCTGTTCGGATATTCCATGCCCCTTCGTTGTCGAGATAAACAAACACTGCAGTCCAACCTCCAGGAAAGACCTAGACACACATAAAACCAAAATCAACACGAAAACAAGACAAAATCATGCTATTCCGTTCACTGCGAACAAAAATAATTACAAGACCTGTACTGTGGCGCGTGAAATCGCATCCCACTTGTTGTACTGGTTTCTGCTGTCATTTGTCCATACTCCATAATCCATCCTGCAGTTGTAATTTCATCAGTTAAACAAATTTGAACAAGTGTTTGAGAAAATGTGGGCAACTTACCCGACAACGTAGAACGAGTAGCCGTCCATATGAAAGGTCTGCATGACAGTGTCATTGTTCTGAAATATGACTTCAGCAAAACTCTTGTAGGTTCCGTTGATAATCGAAGTGTCTGTATGAGGCCGGCCTGTAAGAGGCGTATCGGGAAAGTCCATCTTGTAGTCGGCCTTCACGTTGTTTAGATCAGCTAGTCGGATTGGGGTCTTCGGGTTTACAAATGAGATGCCGTTTAGAGTAGCACGAAGCTTCCCGTTAATAACTGTGGGTGGCAAGCTCTGGAGCAGATATATGTGTGTTACGTCTATGCTCCCGTAGTGAAAAGACCCTTGTGGGTTAGGCCTAGCACCACTGGCTGTTCCGTTTTCCCTGTCAAGTATACGTGTCAGCGTCAGTATGAAATCAAAAGTAGGGCTGTTACATGAGACAAGGTACTCGGGCTCAGCTCGTTCAAAGCTCGGCTCGAACTCAATGCTCGGCTCGTTCAGCTAAAATAACACTACATGAGCATTATTTTAGGCGAGCTACTCGGGCTCGGCTCGTCAAAAGCTCGGTTCGAGCTCGTTCATTTTCTAAACGAGTCGAACATGATTTAAAGCTCTTATAAAATTTAAGTTTGGCTCGTTTATAAACGAGTCAAACTTGAGCATGCCAATGTTCGGCTCGTTCAGCTCGTATAACAGCCCTAATCAAAAGGCTAATATGATGCAGCACAATGTAACAAAAAAGAAAATATTTACTTGACAGATTTTGCTTGTTGAAGTGACCAAGTTTTGTCGTAAAAGTCATTGGGCGGATCAGGGAGAGGACCCGAAGCTTTTCCTTTGGAATTCGAGTAATGCAAGACGGCGACACCTGTCACCCTCTGCCAAACAGATTCATTTACAAATCTGGGACTTGCGACAATGTAGTAATCCGAACTTGCATTCTGATCCATGGTGACTAGGAAAGAGTAAGACTGCCCAACATGGATATCAAAACTTGAGTAGTTTTGCTGGGATGTGTAATGTCCTTCCGTCTCCGCTAGAAGCAAATTGTGATTTTGGATCCTGAAATTCAAACTAGTGGAGATTCCTACATTATGCACACGCACTCGATATGTCTTGCCTGCAAAGAAGCCAAGAAATCTAAGCACACCATACACATTTTTTCTTACCTCCAACAATTAACAAACAGTATAAGAACACCAACAAAACCGTGGTTTCTTAACATAAAATAATATTGATTTTTAGATAAAAGTGAACTTTCAGCTAAGAAATTGGAGAGAGAAGGAAGCTAAGAAACCAAACTGAAAAATCACTACTGTAAAAAAACAAAATGTGTTAGTTTTTTATATGATGTTTAAAAAGAAAAATATTTATAAACCCACATTAAGAAATCGCTAGTGTTCATGCTCTAATGTAAAACACTGCAGAATATCAACAACTTGCACAGCACAAGATTATACCATTGCATTG
This sequence comes from Fagopyrum tataricum, assembly GCA_002319775.1. NCBI lineage: Eukaryota > Viridiplantae > Streptophyta > Magnoliopsida > Caryophyllales > Polygonaceae > Fagopyrum > Fagopyrum tataricum. The sequence continues at coordinate 37,251,111 of CM008285.1, forward strand.
TAATTTGTACAGAAAATATTCGTGTCCTATCAAGACAAGATGCAAATTTATGGTGAAAGAAGATACCTGGTTCAACATTAACAGTCTCATGGTCAAAGACATTAGGTACAAGAGTAGAATTATACTGATATGGTCCCTTGCCGTTGATAAGTACTCCATCTGGCATTCCAAGAGTGTTTCCACCATTAAGGGTTCGCCTCAGCGCCTAGAGCACGAAAGAAAGCTGTCAATAACAAGTTTTTTCCCTATTTTTTAAGATTAAAACTTCTTCTGCTGCATATAAGCTCTTACCACATGATTCTGAGTATACCAATCACCAATCATCAAGATGATATCGCCGTCAGGTTGATTGAATGGTATTGGAATGACGATCCTATTATTGATGATGATGGGGCCAAACCCACCAGAAGCTCTCTGGAAATTGATAGATGGGACGTAAAAGAAGCTTCCAATTTGATCCTTAACCTGAAACTGGTATGTAAAATTCCGTTTCGGAGGGATGGGACAGTTTGTCCCAAGAACACCGTCTTCCCATGAATCATGTCTCATTTGGATCCCTGGCCTATCAATCAAACAAACATAACCAATTCATTCAGTGAACTCCAAGAGATTAAGCAAAATTTAACACAGGCAAAACTAGTTCATCCAATTTGGTCGATGGCTACCAAGTCACAAGAAGATCTTCATCCAATTTGTTCACGACATCAACAACAACATTGTAATTCGTCGTGACATTGATCAGAGGCCCTGGAAACGCATCGTTTACTGCTATAACCTGCATATAGGAAATATCAAGTATATAGTCAGGAATCCGAAGGCACAAAAGTGAATAACTTTTAACAGTCAACAGACAACTCTTGAATTCATTGATGAACAATTTGTTCAGGAAATCTTACGACAGAACAATAGATTCAACAGAGAATTATATATTTTGCTGAACTCTTAATCAGATTTCCAACAACTCTAAACCCTAGGAGCACATGAAAACGAAATCAAAGGCTAAAACGTAAAAACCCTATGATACATTTCGATTTACAGACCCATCATAAATTCCATCTCAAGAAACTTCCCAAAAAAGGATGATTCAAAACAAAAACAAAATTCCGACTTAACGCCGAAAATCAATCAAGAAACCCTAAGCAACACAAATCAACCAAAAACAGTTGGGAAACACAATCAAAATCCAACAATGGAGAAGTGATAGACAAGAACCTGCTGAGCAACGCCTAAAGGGGAGACGGTTTTGTAAGAGAAAGTGAGTCTGGTGTTGTAGAAAGGGTCACCAGCGAAGCAGAGCTTAAGCCTCCATAGCAAAACAGAGCAAATCAAACACAAATACACAGAGGAACCCAGAAGCCCTCTAGAAGACGAAGCCATACACTCTCTCTCGCTAAAAAATTCACCCGATTTCGTTTTCCACAAGCCAATCTCTAAAAACAGAAGAGAAAATAAATGGTTTGATTTGATTTGATTCCTCCCTTTTACAGAAAAAATTAGCTTTTATGGGAAATTACATTAATCAACAAGCTGAAGAAAGAAACAGTAGAACAGAGAAAGAGAGGAGGAGGAAGAGATTTTGGAAAAGTGGGTGTAGGGAAAGAGGAAGAGAGTGTAGTGTAAACTGGGAAGAATACAGAAGATGACAGAGGAAACGGCTCGCTTTTTCAGACTTCCAACGTCTCTCTGTCTTTGTCTTCAACTTATAAACATTAAACACCCACCGTTTCGTGGCTTTTCTTTTCAAAATAAATTATAAATCGAAAAAGGAAAATTCCTTTTTGGTATTAAAGATGATTTCATTGAAAATATACCGGGTTAATTCATATAAGCTACTTATATTTTTCTAAAAAATTATTTAAATTACGTATTTTGATTTTTAAATGTACAATTGGTAAAAAAAACATAAATATCAAATAATGGTGTAGTTATTGATGTCAATATTATATAGTATATTGGAGATATCAGATTATGGGTGGTGAGATTAGTCTAAATGATATCGTGTATATTTTTGGATCTGAATATTTAAACATGGTAACAAAATGTAAAATTGTAATCCCGTCAAATTTCTTTATACTTTTTGGGGAAACAAATTAATTTCTTTCTGTTTTGAAAAAAGCCTCTGATTTATTTATTTTTTTCTTGAGTGAGAAGGTGAAATATGTTTCATACATGCGACATGAGCTGGAATTTCATCACCCAAATGAGTAATAATAGATATAATTGTATTCTTTTTGACAGAAAAAATTAAATCATTTTTCCAAAAATAAATACTTTTATAGGTGTGATTATCGCGTATTTTTTTGGGTTAATAACTTAGCTAGTGTATTACAACTTTGTGTTGGTTGAGTTTTAATAAATTGTTAATTATTATAATTTTATAAGTTTAGTTTGGAAGATAAAGAGGTGGAAATTGGAATTACACTTACCAATTTACAATTACAATTTAAGTAATTTCTCTTAACATAATTTTAGTTTTATAGAGGAGAGTCAAGACAGATATACTCTCCTTAGTTTTAACATAATTTTAATTAGTGAACCTCAAATTCTTTTTATTATGGTCAAATGCAACGATTTAATATGAGTTTGAAACAAAGCTTCTCTTGCAACTTATCAAATCATTTTAATCAAACGATTATCTGAAATATATCGATTTCATATTTTGAAAATAATCGACCTGTAGAGATATTGGAGGTTTCATGATCAAATATTTAAAAAAAAATGCTTAATTGTATGTCTTCTATTTCATTAACAAACTAAATAATTATTTTTTTAAGGAAATTGTTAGATATCCCTTTTCTTATTCATTTGTTAACTCATTTAAAACAAATACTAATTATATATAAATTCCAAATTTTAAAAAAAATATATATGAATCAGTCGTGATTTTAGGATGAAATCTTATAAATTATTTTTAAAATTGTAAATATAATTTATATTGGTTTAAATCGTGTTAAATCCTTTTTTACTATTTTAATTTGACAAATAAGTAAGAAAATAATAGATATAGATATTAGTATTTCATTAATTTTAGTTAGTTAGGATTCAAACGTGATATATCTTAACAATCTGAAATAATTACTAATTAATAGGAAATTATTAATTATTATCTAGTTAGTGAGGTAATTTTCATTTATTTTTTAGTTTTTATAAATAATCTAGAATTATTATTATTTTATATACTTGAATTAAATTCTAAACTAAAAAAAGCTACGTTGATTCTGAAAGGACACGTGGTAAAAAACTGCTTCTCTCTTAATATATATATATACTAGTGTATTACCCGCACTTTGTGCGGGTTGAGTTTTATTACATGGACTTATAAATTCGTATATATATTTTGGAATAAAAAAATGTGGGAAATAAAATTACAATTACAATTATAATTTTTAATTCTCATTAAGTATTTTTCTCTCCTAATAGTTCTAGTTCTAGTTTTCATTACAGAATTTGTTAAGGAATTTTCTATTAAAATCCGATGATAATTTTCTTGATCGGTAATAAACTCATTATTAAATACTTTATATTAAGTATGACAATCCAATAAAATATATTTTATTAAATATCAATCTAATAATTCATTATTAAATATTTTATTATGGTCAAATGCTCCAAATTGTTGTGTCTAAAACACAACTTCTCCAACAAAGAAACCACCTTCACTTAAAATTAAAATGCTCACCGTATAGTAAGTAAAACTATCTAAATGGCGAATGACACCGATGAAATGATATTTTATATAAGCTTAACTATTAAAGGGGAAGGGATTATATTGAGAGTTTAATCTCAATTTCGGATTTTCATATTATTTTATTTAATAAAAAAAATCCATGTCCTATACACGATTTTAAATATTAGGTTGAGAAGCTCAAATTATATATAGGTGAAAAATAATTTGTTTTTAATAAATTATTCTCCAGTGATACATAGTTACTAATTAAGGGTATGTTCACAATAATTTTAAGGAGATTCATTCAAGTACACAAATATAAATTAAATAATATTTTAAGAAGATATGAATAAACTCAAATTCTGAATTTAAATTTTTTTGGATTGGAGCTGATATTTTGGGAATATTTTTGACAAATTTAAAACAAATACTAATTATATAATAATAAGAATAAGATATGCTAGGCAACAAAATCGAGGATAAAAGGTTACGATTTTTATTGATGATTTAGTTTTAAAACAAAACAAAATTTTTATTTAAATTGATGCAGATAATTACTTAATCAAATCTAGTTAGGAGATATTCACATTTTTTATTTTTTTAAAACTTGGTGAATTTTTTACTTATTAATAAATTTTCTTGACATATATATAATATTATTAAATTAAGATATAAATTTAAGTTTAGTTGGTTAAACCTTCAAAATTAAAAATAAGAAACTAAATTGAAACTAAGGTTTGAAGCCACGTTAATTGGTTTATGATTTTTTTTAAATGTCTAATTTTAAAATATATATATTTAAATTGTAGTATGGATTATGTTAATTGACTTGATTTTTAAATTTATTGTTTTAATTATCTTTGGTAAATTTAGTGTTTTAATGCAATATCTTTTTGTTATTTTTTAAAATCCGATTTACAAAATAAATTTCGTTAAGCTGACGTTAAATGTGGGAGCGACACGTGGCAGTAGAGGCCTGCGAATTTTTCGTTGGGCTGAGGAACATCCTGGGAGCGACAGTGGCAATAGAGGCCTCTTAATCACCAGATAACCATTAACGTGATTAATTTTTGCTCTAACAACCTTTTATGTTTTTTCAATATTTTTTTAAGTATAAATATTTGATTGTTTTTTTAAAAAAACTAACGTGTGTTTTTGGTTAATTATAATTAATGTTAATCACCAATTTTTGCTGATTTAACGTCAGTTTCTAAAATTCTGATTAATATTTCTATTCGGATTTTTTTTATAATGGCTAACAAAATCAAGAGTGGATTCTCTTAAAAATAAATTTAATTAGGTAGTTTAATTTTTAATTACAAATCTTTATTTATAGATCTAAGATAATTATGTGATTAATTTGTTTGCATAAAACCTGACGTTAAATCTGAGAGCGACACGTGGCAATATAGGCCTGAGAATTTTTCCGTTGGGCTGAGGTTATTCCTGGGAGAGACGTGGCAATAGAGGCCTCTGCTTTAATATATATATATATATATATAAGATATATAAAAGATAAAAGATAAGATACTAGAAATTCTCATTGTGCGTTGTAACTAGAGATGTCAATTGTCAATGGGTCGAATTTGGGGCGGGGAGTATCATATCCATCTCATTCTCATCCCCATTCAGTTTAATGCTCCTCATCCCCATACCCGTTCGGTTATTGAAAATTGTTTTCATTCTCGTCTCCGTCGGATATTCATTCTCATCGGGGAATCCCGTTTCCGTTTAATTTTCTCCATCGGGTTTTCCCCCGTAAAACTCCCCATCCCTGTTTAACTTTAAGGAACTCGGATAATAAATGTGAAATTAGGCCATAAAATACAAAATTGTAACTTTGTTTAACTGTATAAATAAATAAAAAAAACACTAGAGAAAGAGAAGAGAAGAGAACTCCATTTTTAAATAAAATACAAATTTGTCAAAGTAGAGGTATTGTATATATTAGGTTTTGTTCGTTTAAGTAAGATCGAGACTCGTTATACAAATTAATATAAACTTAAATAATTATGTTTTACTAACATTAAAATTACGATCTCAAGATAAAAGTGTTATATTATTTTATCATTTTATTGTACGGTTTAATATTTGAGTTGCACATCAAAACACGTATTTGAGAGTGTAAGACACGTAAAAACACGTGTATTGTTTAGTGCATTTGATCATCGTGATTTGACGTTTAGGACATATTCAAATTTTTGTGAGTATGGTATCCTCATATGATCGAAAACTAAATTAATATATGTTAGCATTAGCATAATTTAACCATATAATTATCAAATAAATATTTAAACTTAAAATACATTTTGTGTAAGTATGAATGAGTATACTAAAGTATAAAAGTGTATATAGTTTGAAATTTTAGTAAGAATCGGCAATTTTTGAATTAAACATGAAACTAAATTGAAAGTCTAATATAAATACAATTTGTTTATTTATGTATCCCAACGGGGATGCCCATTGGGTTCTCCGGCTCGGATAGCGGGGTGAATACCCCTATCTTCATCCCCGTTCCCATTCCCAAGTTGGGAATCAAAATTTTCCCTATTCCCGTCACCTTTCCCGTTTAAAATCCCCATCCCGTCCCCATAATGGGTAATACCCGTGAATTTGGAGAATCCCATCCCATTTACACCCCTAGTTACGAGGCTACGAATATAATTTTGTCGTATTGTGTATTCAATGTTCTTTTATTTCATACCGTGATTATCATAAGTTTGTTATTTATATTTATCTATTATTATACAAGGTTTGTTCTATTTTCAAGATGGATTGTTTATACATATTTTAAAAAGTTATTATATAACCTCTTTTAAAGGAATATAATTTCAAAAATAAAAAATTTAAAATGCCTATATTTAAACCAAAATGTTGACGTGTCATTGTGTATCATACAAAAACAAATTTCACCATTCACCCTAACTTGAAACATATTGAAAATTGACGAACAAGAAGATTGACACCGCAAGTCTAAGTCAAGAGGAATATTTATACAGATGATAAACAAGATGCTACTATGAAAATGAGTTTGGCAGAGAGTTTAGTTGTGTGGTTGACGAATCCTTTCAAAGTCAAGAGGAGAAGAAGCCTCTGAGTGGAGTGGAAATTAAGAGGGTATTATGAGCTGAGAATCAAGAGGAGGGTAAAGGAGCAGATTGAAAATGAGAAGTTTACTGAGCTCATGACTAAGGTTGTAGCTGTTCCTCAAACTCTACAGGATGCATATAACTCTCTTAGAGTGGACTCTAACGTTGACATGTTATTGGAATCCGATGATATCTCCTTCGAGTCTTTGGCAAAACAGCTTGCAAATCGAGTTTTTTACGTTAAAGCCAACACATTTGGCAATGGGCGGATCGGCTTTAGCCTCTTCTCATCGAACTCAAGGTTCTCTCTATATTTTTCTGATGTCAGTGTTATGTAGCGTTGAACTTTGAATTCGTTTTGAATCGTTGCGTTTTTTTTTTCCTAGAGAAACAGTGGCGGAATTGGTGCAAAAATGTTAGCAAGTTTTTTAGATTGACTTGTATTGGAATAATGATGCAGTTTTACACATTTGGCTATCCACCCTCATCCATATTTTTGATGGTTAGCTGCGGTTGAGATAACGCGGGAGGAAGACATAAAAAATTTTATAGTGTCGATTGCTATTTCGTGTACAAACATATTAAACGGTCAAACCAGGAGAATATTGTGTAAGCTACAACACAACTTTTAATCACACAACTTCATGCACACGTGACTACAAGTGCTTCTTCGCATACGAGCTCAATCGTGTTGTCAAAACAATTCTAGCCTTCTAGGCAACGGACGCCATACAAGCTCAATTGCGTTGTCATTCTAGGCAACGAGCGTGCGTGCTCCCAAAATCAAGAAAGCACATTAGATTTATTTTCATAATTCCAAACAAACGGCCCATTAATGTATTCTGTTCGACCCATCCTTCATTTTCTTTCGGAAATGAACAGTATTGAGTTGCACGGAATGTAATATATAAGACTCGTATGAAATAAACGATTGAGATAGTAATCGAGTTTGAAACCAGTTTCAAATTTGGAGTTCTAACTATCTTCTAAGACGCATAGAGCTAAAAGGTTGGAACCAAAACTATAAGAAACAGACCCAATTTGTGTGTACCATAATCACCTAGTTTATTATTGAATGCTTTGCTTCCAGGAAACCAAAAAAAAAAAAGAAAAAGAAGGAAAGAACAGACCCCAATTCTCAGTTGGTCATGATACAGCAAACTTTCAAGCATAAATGGTATCACTTACAGAGTACAAGAAAGAAAGTATGATATACTTGCAGCTCAATTCCTCGTTTGTGATGTCGTAGCAGGTCTTATTAATATTTAGCTACCGGAACGACCAATCAAAGAACAAACACTAGAGGAAGGCTCATATCCAAGATCATGTTATATGACATTTTCTCTCAGTAAATTGTGTCCAATATCTCTATATACATCAGGCATACCGAAGCAAAAACAGCTTTTTCTGTCTAATTCAACTTCTCATATCATCTCCCCAGCCTTCAATTCCAGGGAAAATGCATCACAACATTTCAACATAGTAAGGATGGTAATTTCACATCTGAAGAAGATTATTGACTGTCACAGTAACCGAGTTCGTCCGCTGTAAATCCTGATACAAAATAAATATCAAATATTTTTTCCCTCGAGATTCCTCAATATCGCTCAAAGTTAGATCATGGTGAACGCCGTAATAATAGAATGAAATGTATACCTGAAAAATTAGGTCATCTGGAACATGAGGAAGCACCTCCCGAACGGTCTCTGCCATTGCGAGCAAGTTTGCAATGCTGTCATTCGCAGGACGAGATACTGTCCTTCTATGTGTAACACCCGTCCGTCCAGGATACGCTTGTGTAGCAGGAGGAAATGGCACATCAGATGTAGTTGCCTGAGAAGGATTTGTAGGCCAAAGGCTCCAAGAAGTGTCTTCAAGGGCAGTTTGGGCATAGGTTTCTCCTACTGATGCAAGATGCCTCATCATCATCTGCACGCGTCCCAAACCTGCAGGACTCGCACCACTGGATGGGCCCGCTCCATCTTGACTTGGCCATCTTTGCAACCAGTTTGGGTCCAGTCCTGATCCCCTATAGCACAATGGAGTAAAGAACTAATCACAAGAAAGTCAATGTGTCTACTGTAGATGCTGAATAATCTCCATTTAAAAATCATTTTGGAATTTTAGGAGGTCAAGTGAATGGAACACTGTAACCAAGAAAAAGTGTTTTACAGATTTGGATAGACAGGAAACAATATAAGGGTGAAGCCCTACACTTTAGAGCATCTCCATCCCACAGACACTATGAGTTTCTTTAACCACTTCAGAAAATAAAATAATTAAAAATATGTCAGGAAGGGGGATAGAACCAAAGCAAATAATTGGAGTAAAGTTTCTTCAGTAAGAAATAGTATCCGACAAGTTCTTCTATTTTCATCCAACTAATGAGCTTACTTTTCTGTACATGGCCTTTATAACCAATAACAATTTAGTTTGAGTTAAAAAAAAATATAAGAGATTGTAGAAGAGGTTTTGGGCTGGAGTAAAATAAATTTATATATTTGTTTAGTAATAAAAAAATACAAAATGTCATATTACAAACTCCAAATTAGTTTCTGGGTTAAAGATGCTCTTATATGTAAACCGACATAACTCCCCAGACCCTCATAGTACAAGAAATAATGTAATTGACACAACTCCCCAAATGGGCCATGGGATAGTTTACAAAAAAAAAAAAAAGATGCATGAGAAGGGTAACACTCCATTTTAAACAAAAAGAAGAAAAATTTCGGAGATGAAGTAATAGGGAATGTTGTAGAGAAGAAAAAGGAGCATGAGGAATGGCGAGGGTGTGTTTGTCAGACATCCACTTGCCATATAAGGCAACCATATGAGCACATTAATACCCTAATAACCTTGTAGGCCTTATCAGCTACCATATTAGTATCATTAGATTATAATTATCTTCACCAAACAGACCCTTGGGTCCCAAAAATGTAGTTTGTTCAAACCTCCAAGGACTGGCTTCCGAAGTGTTCTGTGTTTGATTGGGGAAAATTCCAACATGTCCTCCAGTGCCAGGTTGGTTCAGTCCAGCACTTAACTGACGAGCAAGCTGCTCGTCACTAGAAACAATTGCAGTTTGAGAGTTTGTTTCGCTGTCATTCCTGCCGACAAAGAGAGGCTTCCGACAAGTAGGGCAAGAGTACATATCACTCAACCCTTGATCCAACCTATTTATATATACCAAGCATCAGCAACCATTGGCCTTGCAATATAAGACCTACAAGCTACAAAAGGAACTGAGGTCTTACCAAGATCTCAAACAGGCAAGATGGAATAGATGATTACACGATAGCTTTTTAGCCTTAGACATTGGCTCCTGGCATCAAATTAAGATCAGTTTTATTAGTATGTAAATGACTGTCGAAGAAATTGGGAAACAAAAAAGAACAGTGATCAGAAACGGAACATATTGAGTAGGTAAGAAAGTGAAAGCAAGAACTGCAATACTTACCCTACAAATTGCACATTCATCATCATAGGATTGTATCTCATCAGATGTTGCATCAGGGAGTGCCTCATGAAGAGTGCCCAAAGCTCTTCTTAATTTAATGAACCCTTTAATACGTTTCATCATCGTACTCAGCAGTGCCTGTTTATGATTTTTTTGGGAGGAATTAGAAGTCGGTAAATTGGAATGAACCTGGATAAGACATATTCTCAATACATTGGCAAGAAAGGCTTTTTACACGTATGTTTAGGAAAAGGATAGCATCAATAAGATGGAATGCCATGCCATGTAGCCACCAAATAAGCACATAGTGTCCAAGTGCCATTAACAATGCCATCATGTCAAGGAAGAAGCCCAAGTTTCTAACCAGATTACTTCTCCACTCCCACAAAGCACCTGCACAGATTTCTGACCTCATTTATGAAAGCAACAGATGACAGAAAATGAAGTGCAAAGACGGAATATTTCGACTATGAATCACGAGCAAATACACAAATGCGCCGAAAAGAGGATGTATCGTTAAGCCGGTTGCTTTCAGATGCAAGTTCGGGGTTGCAATTCCATAAAACAAAGCGATCAAATATAAAAACAATTTATGTAAAAATACATAAATCCATTGCATACTAGAGTTCATGACTCGGTTTGCCCATTCCATGCTCTGATCTTTTTTATAAATCAATCTCTTTCATTGCATTTGAATGCTAAAATTGTTTATTTACATATCATGTTTTTGTAAAATGGATTATATGAGTGCACACGGGCTGTAATTATTTTTTACAATACATTTGATGTTCATGAATCACTACCGGATTAGGTTGATGTCTTTTGAAGTGATCTTTGGTAGGGCTGTACATTGGACCGAACCTGAGACGGACTGAACCCGACCCAGTCCGGCCCTAAACCCGAACTTTAGAATTCTCTGGACCTAAGACCAACCCTAATGTCTAGGTTTGGGTCAGTTTAGTGTTGGTTCAAATGTGGTCAGGTTTGGTCCCTAACCCTATACAGACCTTACTGTGTTTTCTTCTTCTGTTTTCTTTTATAGTTAAGTTTTAGTTTGTTTTCCCAATTCTAAAACCATCGTAGAAAACAAGCCTCATATCGCATGGTCCAAAAATATAATCTAGTTATGAAATATAAATATCCAATTGAAAGGTCTAACCCAAAAGTCCAAGTATCCACTTCCCATGTTAAAATTATAAGCAAAAGTTAATAATCCATATTGAACTTGAATGATTTCTTTTAGGGTTGTTTATCGGTCTGAAACCTTACCCGATGCAACCCTAAACCCGAACATCGAAATTTCTTGGACCTAAGGCTGACCCTAACACACTAGGATAGGACCGAGCAGTTTGGGTCAGTCCAAAATTTCAGCCCACACCGAATTTATCAGCCGTGATCTTTGGGGGTGTGTATAAATTGAATGAAAAGCTTGGGGAATAAGTAACAACACTGCATAGATGAACTGGTAATGTCAAACTAAACATATATGAACATGGCATGCCAAACATTATAGCTTATAAGCAACAGTGTCAGTATGAAGTTAACAAATTTATTCCATCCCAATATTACATTCCTGTATTTCATTTGCCCGTGTTCAGCATTTAAAAGAACCTCAGTATTGATCCTTTTTAAAGGGTAAACGAAAGACGAAAATCCTGTGAAATAAGCAGTTAGAAGAATGTCACTAAATATGTGCATCTCATACTTTAGGACCTGTAAGAACCATCACATGCTACTAAGCAATCTACTTTTAAACCATGTAAAGCTGCTAAATTAGCTATAGTCTCAAAAAGTCTTCTGACCTCGATTTTTCAACTGTAAGTGATTAGTGATAAAAAAAGCTAACAAACATGCGGGAATGTAGGTAGTGCTACACATTTCTAAGGGCATCATCATGAAACATGAAAATTTATCAGTACATAGGAAAGCAGTATATAGTACTAGATTAAATCAGGACTGATTCTAACATTCAGCTCATTAGAATTTTGTGGACATAAGTAAATCAAGAATTTTTTAGAAGTACCAGATTTTGATGTATCAAGAAACTTAGAACTTTGGCAATCATCTGTATCTGACGAAGAATGATGTATCCTTATATCAAGGAGCTGAAAGCCGTGTATTACAATGGCCTGAAAGGATATTGCATGAAGTAGACCCCAATTACAACAGAATTGCCAACAATAGAGCCACAATTTAGCATAGATCAGCATATTGAGAACTAAAACAGTGAAACGTAATATCACCTGCAATGTCTCGAAACCAACACTTAGTGGCTCAAACAATGACAACCAAGATATGGATGAATTTAATGCACCATACATAGTCGTGCAAAACAACAACCTGTCATTACACAAAACATGAAAATGTGAGTAAGATTAGGTCAGAAACAGCAATCTCCATGTGTGGGTCCAAGCACAGTAGTCAAGGTGCAAAAGCATGAGCAGAAAATTTTGTCCATGAAATTATATACAGTAACTTATTCGCAACTACTCAACAACAGAAGGTAACCCAACCAAAAGGTCTGGGAAAGGACAGATATACACATCCAAACATCTTCAACTGAAAGGCTGTTGCAGCAGAAGAGAACTTAACGAGCCATTTTGTTTACTAAGTAGTATACTCTAAAGTCATAACCCAAAGGGGGAAAACAACAATCACATTATATTCTTTCACCTTTTCAAATTCAAGACTGCATTCAATGCTTTTTCATGTAAAAATTTCCACGAAATGATTATATATGTAAACTCATGAATGCATCATTTGAATAAAGATAAGAAAGGTAGTCTTAGACATACTTTGCAGTGAAAGAGTAGGATATAAAGACGTACCAAAAGATGTCAATGACGAAAACAAATAGTAAAGCAGAATATACACGGAAGTATGTCCAAGGAGTGACAGAAGGAGAAGCATTCAGGCGTTCAAGTCGATCTCTAGCCAAAGCTTGAAACATCTGCACAATGCATCAGGCAAGTTGTTGCTACAAGAATATCCCAAATATAACAAACAAATATTAGGATTTGATGATAAATTATAAGCTCTAGCATTTATGTCAAATACCTTTAGAGAACAAAGAACAGTCAACCAAGTCAGCCATATGCTTGCTTGAAATATTGTTGGCGGAATTATTAATGGAAGGAATGTCCCCTGTTCAACATCGATGAGATTTAAGTATATTAGCACAGAAAGATTGAACTAGTAATAAATGAATGTGGTTAAAAAGAACAAAAGAAGAACGAACTAATTTCATGAGATTCTCACCTTATAGATCACATAGTTGACAAGACGCTCTACCAACTTTCGAGTTTCTGAAGAAATTAGTTCTCCAAAAAATAAAGTCTGCAGTTCAGAAAAGAAAACACGGGCATCCCTGAGCAGTGTACAAAACATTGACAAAAAGAAAAGACAAGCAATGCACAAACAAGTATAATTCACAAATTTAACATTATCAGAAGATGAAGCAAATGATTATACTAGATCTAGCACCACATCATCCCCAACACATTTACTATATGTATCCTACTTTAAATCTGTCAATCTTTCCCTATAAAACTGGAAGGCAATCAAATAGTCAAGAAAATGCAAGCCTTTCCATATTTGCAAGAAAGCCAAAGTTCTAACGGTAATGGTTGGAGTAGATCAACAGTCAATCTCCAAGTTCACAGTATGATCAAAATATGTGTACTCCAGGTATGTTTATCCAAAATATGAAGCTCAAATGGTCCTCAAAATGAGGTTTAGTCCAGGTATTTTTATCCAAAAATATCTGTAGTCCCGGTGCTAAAGTTTCTGCCTCGTTACAATAAAAATAATAAAAATATTGATGTATCACCTGTGGCAGAGAAAACATAGTGTAACTAAAAAAGTAAATATCAATTTATGTTTAATATACAACTCAGCTAGAAATGAGTTTTGTAATTTAAGCTAGGGAATCAGATTCTTTGGCGAATATTGCAAGACTACGCAAACAAATAGCTTACAAGAAAATAACAGGGGTAAGCTATCACTCAAAAGTTTGGAATTGAAATAAAAATTCCACTGGTTTACAAAAAGAAAAATAAAATTATCATACAAGAAAGAGAATATCACCTTAAGAGATAAAATGAGTAGAACAAAGATATTAACTGCACAAAGTGCGAGCAAAGAGACGGTCACATGGGATTTCAATAGCAGCTCAATGATGCCTGTAATGTTACCGGTGTAAATAGTATTCCCACCAATTAAACCATCTGATTTGAATTTCTCAAGTGATATTTCTGTCCAGCATTGCAGGCCTATCAAGCTTAATACAGTAGAGACTGAGGATATGACCAAGTAGCTGACACCCATTGATACCAACTATGGATTGCTTTGAAGAACTAAACTCCCGCAATATCATCAGAGCAATATCTACATAACTTCCCTCACGACTGTCAATCGACCAGGTAATCTAGAGAGGCAAAACACAGAGACATTAGCAGATCCACCCTCCATTTCGAAGAAGTGTGATGAAATTGAAGACTAACAAAGTGCAGCTCCCACAGCTACAAAAGAAAATCTGCAAGAGAACATGCAAAGCTTGAAACATCTTCGTTTAGCTATCTGAAATAGCCAGATGAATCAATCTGTCAAGCATTCCTACGAACACGATAAAAATTCAAGCCATTGCATATAAGCTTACGCTCGTGTTATTCCCAAGACATCATCTAAAAACAAAAACTAAACCTGTAAATGGCAAATAGATCCAATTTTAATCCCAACAAACATAAAAGTAATGATTCAAGCCCGTCAAAGCAACTATCAATTAGACGAAAATCTCTTAACTATTCTCAGATAATCAAGTACATCTCCGGGATCATGGGGTAAATAAACAAATACCAGAAAACGATTGCGCTTAATTATCTATTGGACCTCGACAGAAGAAAGATAATACAAATCCGAATCGAAATACCTAAGCGTAAATCAGATGGTACTGTCGGACGAACTTATACAAATCAATCGAAAGTTTGTATACGAACAACAATTGGAGATCGAGCTGTGAAATTGGAAGCCTAACAACAGATTATTTCCACCCGCAACGAAGATCGATGAGGAGGTGAGAAGGAAGAAGGGGATACAGAGGGAGAAAGAAGAGAGAGAAATGGTAGGATTTTGTCAGCTTTTTTTAACGCTCTTTTTTCTTACTATTTTAGTTCTTTTTTTCATTTTATTGTATAATTACAAAATCTGTAAAAGGAAAATGATAATTATATATGTGATTTGCGTTATCATATGGTTTACCGACGACTTGGACGGGTCGTTTTGGAATCTGTTTTTCCCTTTCTTTGTAGGTGACGGTTCAGGTATAAAGAAAGGTTCGGCTCTCGTTGGATTTGTTATTTATTAATAACGAAAACTGCAACATGCTAAAAACAAAAAATTGCAGTATAAATTTAACATCAAATTTAAATGTAAAAGGGTTGGCGTCGAGATTCTCTTAGAGGTGCAACGGGTCTTGCATGATAATATTGTGTCACATAAATCTTCTCATATAGTCTTTAGGAGAATCAAATTTGCTATACAGAAAGAGATGGAGGCACACCTTGTTGCTCGTCTAACTTATAACTTGATGTGAGACTCAATTTATTATGAACTATATAAAAATGTAAAAGTGGATGGACTAAAAAGATATACGAAAACATAAATAAATAAATAAAAAGAAAGAATTTAAATTTATCGTAAATTTTATTTAATTTTAGATAAAGGTCATTAGTCAAGTATCGATAATGAATAGTGCACTATGTTAACATCCATACGAAACTGCAAAATATATTTTTTTTAGATGCCCAATTACCACCAATAATATTAATACAATGGCACAAAGCCAATTAACCATTATCGACACCTCATGAATGAAAATTTTGGAAATCATGTCCCTCATCCACGACAAGTTGGATAAAAAGAACATCCATCTCTCTCTCATTTGGTAAAATATTTGATATATGAGAAACAAAAGCATCTTTGAAAATAAACCTGTTACAGACGTACGTCAGGAAGCTGCTAAACAAATCAAGGATTGTACTATAGCAATAGAAGCAAATAAGTTGACAAATAAAAGAACCAATATAAGAAAAAGGAAAATATTCATTGGACAAGGGAGCATAAAACTTAACTTTGATGGATCAAAAAGGACTAATGATCATGATCCTTCGGCTATATTCTTAGAGACCACCATGCAAAAACAATAGCCTTTGATTACGGACAATGTGGTTACACATCGGTCTTACATGCCGAAGTTTTTGCACTCAGGAAAGGAATTTTAAAAGCAAGAGAAGTAAAATTTTAAAAAACCATAGAAATTAGAGACAACTTAACAATCATTAACGCAATAAATATAGTATGGAAACCACCATGGAAAATTGAACTTATTGTTTCGGATATTTCTATTTTGTTGGTTGGTTTTATGCGGGTCAAAGTTAGCCACATTTTCAGAGAAGTCGATGGCGTTGCGGACAAGCTCGCAACTCTAGGCCAAGACAACTCTGCAGTAGGTGAAGTCACTCCACATGAAGTCGTTAATCTCATCTGAAAGGATGACATAGGATGGTGCAATATTAGATATTGACTAGGTCTAGATGCAATATTAGATATTGACTAGGATGACATAGGATGGTTCAATATTAGATATTTTCGACATTCACTCCAATTCTCCGAGCATCTGGAACAACTGGTTTCACACAAATCTCCTTCAATCCCGCTCGATCTGGAATGCTCTCCCCCATTCGCCATCACGGCTGGTCTTGGAAGCAACTCCTTTCCATCAGAAACTCCCTCCTCCGCCATGGCTCCTCATCCTTCCTTGTCTCCACCCTCTGTACTGTTTGTATTTTCTCTACCTCGGTTTCCTATGATATTCTGCGCCACTCCACCACCTCCCCCTGGGGCAATTCCATTCGGCTCCACCCAAACACCCCGAAATGTTCCTTCATAACCTGGCTCGCGCTTCACAACCGACTTCCCACCAAGGACAGACTCCTTGCTCACAACATTTCCCCCCTGATACTGACCCCATATGTGTTCTTTGCTGTCTCCACCCTGAGTTGCACTCTCACATCTGGCAAGACTGTTCCTTCACCCGCAATGTCTTGTCGGAGGTGTTCAACTGGTCAACCCCTCTACCAATATCTCCCTCCTCGACCTTTTCCTCAGAGCTTATGTCTCTTCCTCCAGCTCCCACTCTAGTCCTCTCGCCCTTGCCAAGCTCACTACCTCAGTCTACTTCATCTGGCAGACTAGAAACACCGCTATATTCTGTTCTCAACCTGCTTCATCCACTCATTGTGTGCACAACATCCTTAGTCACACTCGCTCCATCGCTCTTGCTATCAACTGCTCCTCTCCCGATTTGGGTACTCCGTAATAATTTATGCTAGTTTTGTTTGCCTTTTATGATTTGCCTCTATACTTTGTAATCTGACATTCTTTTGCTCCTTCAATAAATTATTTACCTTTTCAAAATATATATACTAGTTTTTCCTTTTTTAATTTTTGTTATATAACGTGCAAAAGCATATCCATGTTGATTTGTACTTTGATCTAATTTTAAACTATTTTATTTAAAAAAACTTAAAAGATTAATTTTGAACCCTCAAATGTTGAACTTTATCAAATTTAACCCTAAAATTCAATAAAATTTTGGAGAAAATTTTATATCACATTTGTAATTATGGTGAAAGTTATGTTGCGACTTTTTGTATGTTGCTACTTTTATGTCTCTTATTTATTTCACAGAAAAAACACATATATTACCCGATATATTGTTATTTTAGGAATTGGAGATCGAGCTTGTCTTGTATTGATGAATTTGGATTTTCTTGGAATCGATCCTTATATATATAGAGAGAGGTATGATCAAGTAAGAACTTATTTTTGTGCAGGGAGTAGGAACTTATCATAGGCGTACGATCAGAATAAATGAATGTAACAAATTTGTGACTATAAAAAAAATGTTTATTAAATATTTGACCAAATGTTAAGTTACCTTGTTTAGAATCGCAGCTAACGTTCTCGAGTATACATTTTGGTCGAAATGGATTCATTCTAGTCGAAATGCATTCATTTATTTTGGTCGAAATGTATTAATTTATTTTGGGGCGGAATGCGCTTCCGGCATTCCGCTTCCGCCCCGGCCTGAAAGTTGAGGCGGATGCGGAATTCGCTTTCACCCCAACCTAAAGCACAAGCGGATTCTGCATCCGTAATGCAACTGATAATTTTTGACCGCCCGAATAACAACCATGTAAAAATATAAACAATAAATTTCTCGAATTCATCTACTATTGTGTCTCCACCAAGATCACCCGCCACCTAAACTATTGTGATTTATCTTGTCACCGCCCTCTATCATCTCCATAAATTTGAAATTTGCTTATGATTGTCGAGAATTCTTAACCTAATTTTTCTTTCAACCCGAATTTTCAATTATCATTATACCAAAATCAGAAAAATCGATGATAGAAACAATTGTGTTGACCACAAATCTCATCTTCATAATCTTTATGATAACCTAATCTTGTGAATTATTACTTTGTTGTTTTGTTTTTTTTTCACCGATCATTAATTCTCTTTTGAGAGAGAAAAAACACCCAACTATAGATGAAGTGTAAAAAAAAAAAATTTGTTGTGCACAATATCCATTGGGTTCAAGAAATATTGTAGTTTACACAAAGTCAAATCTAAAGAAACTATATCTCTTTAATGCTGAAATGCATACCGTTCATACTCATCGTCCGCACACATCACCCATTCCATTATAAATATTTTGTATTCTTATGATATATAAATTTCATGGATAAAATACTTTTTAAGATTAATACTTTTAATACTAAAATAATATATATACATTTTAATTTCGTTAACTCTAGAGTTCATAATTATTTGTTATTTTATTTGCTTTTATGACCTTGTTGACACTTGACACTACTAATTTTCATGTTCCATGAATTTTAAGGATAAATTTACTTTTGTAATATACAATTATATTTTACTAAATAAGACGGTCAAATAGAATGCGTCAACTTTGATATTACGATGAGAGTTGAAGACAACTTTGTGTAATGTTAGTTCTAATAATTTTGATTTTTTTTTTTCACTTTTGATTCATTCTATGTTTTGAAGGTATGTAATATATTTCACATTTATATTTTTGTTCCAACCATCGTAGTTGTTAAGGTTTAAACCGGATTAAAATGTATATTTAATTTTTAGCTTGCACAATTTCACTTTGTTTAAAATTTTGTTTGAATGTTAGCTTTAAAAAACGGGTTAAATTTCACCTAGAGAAAACCCGGTTCAACCGCGGGGTACAAGTATGGGTGAAAAAGCTACGGGTCGGGTGGAGAAT
Organism: Fagopyrum tataricum; assembly: GCA_002319775.1. Taxonomy (NCBI): domain Eukaryota; kingdom Viridiplantae; phylum Streptophyta; class Magnoliopsida; order Caryophyllales; family Polygonaceae; genus Fagopyrum; species Fagopyrum tataricum. The sequence goes on from CM008285.1 coordinate 37,270,682, forward strand.
TTCGGTGATGGGTCGGTGACGAAAGTGGTACACTCACCCATCACCCGACCCATTGTAACTCCTAATATGAAACTCCTTTCTTTTACAAAAAAAAAAATACAATAAAGGAAGTATGAGTTTATTGTAACACCTCGTAAAATTATTATCCCGCATTATTTGAATGAGGATTTGTGATTAACTTATGAGGATGAATTGATATTCATGTCAACAAGAATTCTTCTTTTCCGGTGGTAGAGTGGGTATCTGAAATTAAGCGTGTTCGTGCGAGAGTAATTTTAGAATGAGTGATATCTGGAAAAGTTTTCGCAGAAGTATGATTGGCACGGAATAGCGTTCATAAGACCCCGGGTATTATAATTATCTTTAAAGACTGCTCGGCAATTTAATGTAGGCATTAAATGCTAAAAACAATCAATAGCTAATTGGGAAAGATTTATGGTATATATCTCTGCAAAATCCCAAGGAAATAATTGAAAAAAAGCCCAAGACAACCGGCCCAGTTCGTGTGCTTCCATTCAACAACAAGGCCCAACAACAAAGGATAGTTATTTCTACTTGCCCATTCCTTTTCCCTATACAGTGGAAAAGTAATGTCAAAACTCAAAACCGACCCATTTGCTACATCATTTTTAATATCTCAACGATGTAAAAAGTGTCCCTTTTTAAGGCCTTTTCCCTCTCACCTCAAGTATTTAATTATTTTGTCCTCCTAAATTACCATGTGCTTAAATCTTAATTAATTCCATCAATGGTCTTGCTTTTCCAAATGAGATGCGTTGAGAATGTAAATGTAAGAACAAAATATAAATTGTTTGGAAAAATAAAATTATTACTTACTCCGATAAAAAAAATAACTTTCTAGCCCATTAACACAATTATTAAAAAACTATTAAACAACCTTAATTTTATAAAGTTTTTTTTCTCAATTTTACAACTCTCGTCACCATTTTACACCGATGAGTGAATATTTTATTATAAAAGTATTTAATAAAAATAATTTTCAAAAACAATTCTCACAACTCCCTCTTAATTAATAACCTTGAAAACATAAAACGACACTTAAACTTGATCAAAATTTTAATGCTAGAAAGTCATTTATTTATGATCTGAGAAAGTAGTATTTTGGTTAAGTTAACTTTGATTTTTTTGAAAACTAGATCGTAGTCCGTGCCTTGCACGAGTATTTATTAATAAATTATATGAAATTTGAGTATACTAATTATATAAACTAATAATACTGTCAAGGTATATAATTGGTTCGATACACAGATGTTCGTGTCTTGCACGAGTATTTATTGATAAATTATTTGAAATTTGAGTATACTAATTATATAAACTGAATAATATTGTTAAGGTATATAATTGGTTCGATATAAAGATATACAAAAAACTATTAATCTATCAACGATACTTGATTGTGTTGAACACTTTAGAATTGAAAGATTGTGAGAACACATTATGAAAACAAAACATTCAAAATTTTATTTTCAAAGATGAAATAATTATGTTTACCTGGAATAATGTAAAATATTCCTGTTTATAGGAACATGAGAGACGGATGAATGCATCCCAATTGATCTATATCAATAGCAAAAAGTAAAGTGGGTTACAATAGAGCTTCTCCCGCAAATTTTACGTGATAAAATAGCTTATTTGACAAGTTTTAATTTTTGTGATTACCCCACAAGTTTTACTTTTTTTTTATTTATTGAAATTTTAGGTTACAAAAAAGTTTTTCCCGCAAGTTTTATGTTAGAATATACCTATTTGAAAACTTTTTTTGTTTTTAATTAAAATTTTTAGGCTAAAATAGAGCTTTTTTTTAACAAAAGATTGTAATTGATCAGATCTTTATGTTACATTACAAGGATAAAAAACAAAATTAATTTTTAAAATCTAGTTTTAATAAAAGAAGATTTATTTGCTGGATTAGTGATTTTGTACAAAAATTATTCCGGGAAAAAATCGTGAGACTGTCCCGCCAGCATCACGTCGCCTACTTTGATAAAGGTATATAAATTATAATATAAAAGAGATTTTACGCTTTACAAAACTAATAAAAAGTGTTTAAATATCAAAATTTGTCAAACTCATATATATATATATATATATATATATATATATATATATATATACTACTTGCACAATAAACAATTTAAATCATTGAGATTATCATATAAAACCGTATCAATTATTATAAATTAGATTTGCTTAAAAATGTATATACCAAATTAGCTACGGCCAATTTAAAATAGGGATAAGATCAGTGTAATAAAATCTCAATAAAAAAAAAAGTTAAGACCTTAAATCAAATTGTGAATTTTGGTTTTAAAATAGAGATAATATAAAATAAATTTGAATAAATCATATATGTTTTATTGAGATTTTACTTCATTGAGATTGGGAAATGAGAATAGAGGTTTGGGTTCTTTTTCCCAATCTCCACTCTGAGTAAGATGACAAAAATTTCATATTTTACGTCAATAACTTCAATCTCTCCGCCAAATGTCAATTATTTTTATCTATCGTTATGTTTATTCTATAAATCATTACTAAATTGTTACAAAAAATAGCCTATCTAATTACTAAACTATGATGAATAGACACCTCCAAGTTTTATTAAGATCGTGCAAATGTATTGAATAGGCTATTTTTTGTGTGAAAAGAAAGTGTGTCTTTTATTTTGAGTATAGCCTTATTAGATTCCATTTTAAATAATCAATAGTATTTCATAAATTAATTTATTATAATATTTATACAAAAATATTGTCTTCCTCGTCTAAGTATTTTTCAAAAATAATGTTTCCGTGTGTATTTTTTTTTTAATACACCTTGTTATTTTTGTGTAGGAAAAATGACAAAGAGAAGATAATTTACATAAAATAATGAATCAATATTTTTATATAGTAATAATAATAAATATTGATTGAATAGGGTAATTAATATAAAATATTTTATTTATAGAAATAATCTTATTTAGGGATATATATTATTGTTTAGTTGCTTTGTTATTTACACAAAAAATCTGAGGTGTCCAAAGTTGTTCCACATGTTTCATTCCTGTGTACTCTCCTCGAAGACGAACTTTGTGCTCACCGCTTCCGTTGGACTGGATCATACTACTTTCCCTTGTTGACTTCTTTGCTGTCGGGATTTTTTGATGTATTTTTTGTGTTTCTTTTTCTCCTGTTGTTGTCCCTCATAACGGTTAGTCCGTCTGCCGATCTTTTTCGGCCTTTCGACCCACTAGACGGCACGCCGTCTAGTGCTTCGAACCGCTTTCCTTTATATAAAAAAAGAAAAAGTTTAAAAAGGGGTAGTTGGTGTACTTTGGTTCTTAATTTGTGTAAAGTTTACATATAATTATCTTTGAAGCAATTGGTGAAATGGGTTTTTATTTAACCTAAAACTATGTTGACTTGTGCATATTAATTAATAATAATAAATAAATAATGATTTGAAAGTCTAAGTAATAAATTTGAAAATTGAAAAAACTCTAAGTTAACAGTATCAACAAAACTTATAATATCATCATATATATATTATAAATGAGAGAATATAACCATGCCATTTGCAAATAATATTCTAACTTTTGACATACAATCTAGATTGTGTTTAACAAGTGATTTTAATCAATATATACTACTAAAGTAAAGAACATCTAAAGATGACGTGGCGCGCTGTGGATCCAGTATTTTCAAATAGAGCTCCCACTCACAAATTTTTTTTTTAAAAATCCGTATTGTTTTTTTGTTATTTTTCGCACTTTTTTTTTTAAAGATCTCAATCTTATTTTGTTACGTACAATATATCCTTTTTTTTTTTACATACAATTAATATATCCTTTATTAAGCCTTATAATTTATAGTTCGAATTTTTTAATAACTATTAGTTTATTTTAATATCAATACTTTAAATAGTTATCAAACTAAATTTTAAGATCAGATAACAAATATGCACACGTAGAAGTATGACATGTAAATTACTTATAAATATTAGTTTTATTTTATATACGTCCTAAAAATCTGGTTGATTTGAAATTGAAAGTTTAAATATATCTCAGCGATTTGAAATTGAAAGTTTAAATATATCTCAGCGATTTACTTTATACTTTAGTTAAATATTTTGTTAAAAAAATTTTAAAAAAATATTTATTTGTAACTACACACGTTTTTTAAATATCATGATATTAAACTTTACTTTTTAAGTTTTATTCGCCCTTCAATTTGAATATTTTAATTAAATAAGATTGTTATGTATTTTAAATTTTTTTAATTATTTGTAACCGCACGTTTTTTTTTTGAAACATCATGATATTAAACTTTAGGTTTTATGTTTTATTCGTCCTTATATGTGGGTAAGTTATTTTTTTATTTTAAAAAAATTTCTTGATTCATTTGTAACTGCACGTTTTTTTTAATATCATGATATTAAACTTTTATTTTTAAGTTTTATTTCTCCTTAAATATGGATAGTTTAATCAAATATTATGTTAAGTTTTTTTAAATTTTCTTAATTTATTTGTATCCGCAGATTTTATTTTAAAATATCATCGTATTAAACTTTGAAATGGTCCAACCACTGGCTCGTAGAAGAATTCACATGACTCTATTCTAAATACATTTTTTTTTCTTTTTACGTAAATAATTTCTTCTCACTAAGTGAATCGGTAAAAAAATTTGCTTGATCCAAAATTAAAACAATACCAAAAATCTTTATTTTTTATTTGTATTATTTATTTGATTAATAAAACTTTCTTTGTACACTTCCGGGTAAAAAACTTTCTTCGTACACTTACTTCTTCATATTTTATCCGTATTTTTTTTTGCTTTATATTTTAAATTCGTCATCTAATTAACTCTTTAAATTTCAAGCTTATCAATGAACCTTCAACAATCTTATTAAGGCAGCTTTAAAGCATATCCTCTCAGCTATATATACTTATTATTCCCATACGTTTTAGTCACAATTAACTACATCGTTCTTTTTGTTTTTGAGTGCAGAAACTCCTACCGCCACCACCATTGGACGGAGATTTTTCTCAGAAGCCCCACCAATTGACGGTTAGATGATTGTGTTCATATCATTCGTTTTTTAAACTGCATTCGTTTTTATTTGATTTGCTTCCATATGTTTGATTTCGATTTGATTTGCTTCTCTGATTTCGAATTTGCTTATCCTCCAACGTACTATTCTATTCTCATCATCTCTATACGTTATTCAAAGAGAATTCACGCCACCAAACTTCAATTACCATATATATCTTCATACTTCGTTTACAGGCAAACACGTAAAATATAGTAACAAAAAGAAGAGAATGTTTTTACGTAATTTTTAAAAAACATAATTTTTTAAAAATTTTATTTTATTTTTGCTTCTCTGATTTCAATCTTCTTTCTTCTCGGATGATATATATTTGGTACCGTATAGGGAATATAGAGTCCTTCAAGGACAACCGCTCTCTCCTTCCCTCCCAAATACGTAAAATTTTTACGTGTGAATAACCAAATACTTTATCTACTTTTTTTTTTTTAAATTTAAATAAAAATTAATAAAGTATTATAGAATGATTTTTTATAACGATTTACACTAAATAATACAAATGTAACAATTTTTCAAAGTCTGAATTTGTTTTTAGTTATATTGTTTAACAAATCCGTATTTTAATTATTATAAATTTTTAGTTGAATTAAAACAAAACCGTTTTTTAGTATTTTAAGTATTATCAATTTTTTTAGTTAAATTAAAACAAATCCGTATTTTAAGAATGATCGATTTTTCTCAACAAAAAAAAGTATTATTGATTTTTTAGTTAAATTATAGAAAATCCATATTTTAAGAATGATAGATTTTTCTCACCAAAAAAAAGTATTATCGATTTTTTAGTTAAATTATAACAAATCCGGATTTTGAGTAGTGTCTTATGTTTGAGAATGTTTGAATATTTTGTTTGATACAAAAAATTATACATTTATTATATATAAGTAAAGTAGTCTAAGATTGCTGACGTGACACTATAGGTATCAGGATTTCAGTCAAATCACCATATATTACTAAGTTGTCACTCCATAAAAATATATATTTTAAAACCTGATTCTTAATTATTAAATTTAACTTTAATTATTAAAGTTGTTAAATTTAAATATCGGGTTCTTAAAGTTTTTATTTGTTATTTATAATTTTTAATTAACAAATAAAGATTATAAAATTCAATTTTCACTTTCCTGATTATATATATATATATATATATATATATATATATATAAATATATATATAAAATTTTAAAACCTGATTCTTGATCATTAAAGTTGTTAAATTTAAAGAACGGATTCTTAAAGTTTTTATTTGTTAATTTTTAATTAACAAATAAATATTTTAATATGTTAAAAATCTAGGCATAGCCCATTAATCTTATGAACCTCAATTCACTATTTCACCACTTTCATGGCTTTGACCTGAAAATGCATGCAGCCAGATCAATTTTTTTATTTTTTTTTGCAGATGACTTGCATCGAGGTTAATAGTGATTCTATAATTTTAGGTGTTTTATGGATTTTTAAAATTGTATATGATATATAGACATATTTTGCAACAATTTTTTTTTAATAAAAAAAATGTGATATATATTAGAATGTCTTATATCAATTGTTACCAAGATGAAATATTTAGTAATTTGAAATATTTTTTGATGATTTTTTAAATAATTGTTTTTTCTTTTTTTTAATTATCGTAATCATTATCACAATTCACAAGTATAGAAAATCTCCGGTCTAATAATTCTTCGGGGTGATATTGTACTCTCTATTTTAACAAATTTATGAACTTATCGTGATGACATACTTCCACATATAGTATATATATATATATATATATATATATATATATATATATATATATATATATATATATATATATATATATTTTATATGAATGATTAGAAAAATATTATTTGATTTTGTAATTCACTAATAAAATAATATAAAATATCTTTATTTTAGATAACACCCGCATAAGGTGCGGACACTAAATTAGTAATAATAAAATTTGGGGAAGCATATGCCATAAAAAGTATATTTCCGAAGAGTAGGTTTGTAAGTGACTAATACATTAAATATTCCAAATATTGAGATGTGATCTTGAAGGAGGCTACAGGAGGTCGAAATAATTATATGTGTCTATGTGTTTAATCTTTGTTGAAAACTTAAATTTATTTTAAAAAATAAGGTTGGTATAAAAGAGCCTTTCAAAGTTTTCAATGATAAAATTGAGCCATGTAGGAAAAACAAAATTACAGAAAGACGATGAAGCTTTTTTTTTGTGGAAAAGAGAGTCAGTAGTTTCCGGCTCATCTAGTTGCGTTTTATTATTAATAGAAAAATGTTAAGTAGTCATCAAGCGGGGGATAGCCCGACCCCTAACATTTAATCCATATAGTAGCACCCTCGGGAGGGACAAGCAATACATGATGAGCAATCGGAAAACTAAAAGCAAGTGAAGCAAGGGAATCCGAGACATTATTCGCCTCGTGATAGATACGACAAAATTGGATGGACCAATATCTTTTTAAGAAGTCTTGACATCTAAATACCAGACTAGCAAGCGGATGACTCGGAGGCATGCCTTTTTTTTAAAAGTATGGTAACAAGTTGCGAGTCTGTTTAATTTCCAGTTCCACAACTCGGTAGCCACACTCCCAAGCAAGCATTAGTCCATGTAACACCCCAAAGCTCAGCCATGGGACCGTACATATACCAATATTAAACACATAACCTCCTTGCCATTCTCCTACATTATTTCTAATCACCCCTGCAGTAGTCGCATGTCCATCTTCTCTCATTGCCCCGCCTGTGTTGATTCTCATAATCACCCCTTGACTGGTCTCTTCCAAGCTAACTATGTCCATGAATCTCTTCTCGCTATTGTCGCCTTTGTTGTTGAGGTTCATCCAGTGTAACACCCCAAATTCTAGGAACTCCGGATGTCACGAGTACGTTATGACCTCACAATGGGTCCCAACCCTAGCTTGACAACAACTTTACCGGATCTTCCAACAAGGCACAAATAAGAAACCGATTAAAAGTATCAATGTAAATAAATGACCAAAAAGAAAACAATATCAGGCGTCATAATACGTGACAAAATCCAACAGAAAGGAAACGAGTCTGTCACCGAGAATAATCTCGAAATCCCAAAACATTAAGTATGAAAACTTGGCTGACCACCTCTCTCCAAATCCCTCAACAACTGTCTACCTTGCAAGGTCTATCAACGACGGTATAAACCGTTAGCTAACAATTCTTCATATAAGTTAGTATTAAGTAGCACAAACACACACAATGCGGAAATTAAACGAACAACATGGTCACACTCAAACATGTTAATGTTTCTCTTCTTGCTAGACTTCACCTCCTTCTTGTTAGATTCGTTACTGAACTTATCTTGTGCTTTTCCTTTTTCTTTCTCTACTATCTGTTTGTCATTCGATCCTATAGAGATAGAGTTAAGTATGGATTCTTCGACTTCCTTGGTTCCTTTAATACAGATTACCTCAACTGTGTGGTTCCACCTGTTTATCTCCTAAATCTTTTTCCTCTTCGTTCACCACCAATATCTCATACTAATTCTTATCATGCATCTTTTTTCACATTTACCTCTCCTTGTTTGTCCTTTCCTTTTCATGTTGATACTTTCCCATTATTTCCGTAATTGTGATCTTCTACTTTGACCATGTGGGCTCCTATTATAGATGGATAGGGTCCTAAGTGCCCTTACCTACTACATTTGAAACAGTAGGGGGAAAAGTGCCCGTACCTACCACATTTGAAACATATGGACTCCAACCCCTCATTTTCCACAGGACAACATAAACCTTCGATTATGACTGCTTTTTGAGAGGTATGTCGAGCTCAACTTCGACACATATGCGGGCGAACTTCCTTCTGTTGGTGTATAGAGTTTTGGGATCGATTACAACCGGTTTACCTATTCCAATAGACATATTCCACACAAATGTTTCCTCGTAGAACTGCATCGGCACAACCGTAAGTCTGATCCAAATAGGAGCCGTAAATATATCACGAGTAGGTCAAAATTATAGAGCCCATCTTTTCATCACAATGCAATGTCCAAAGATTGTCCATGGGACTCCTGTTAGTACTGACATTAATTCTTGTTCATTGTCATACCTCACCATGAAAAAGTCATTGGATTGATCAATCACTTGCACATCTTGTTTCCGAACTTCCACAGAATTCTGAGTTTCCTCTCCATTACTGGGAACACGATTGGGAATCTAATCACCTTAATCACTAGTGATTTGTTCCATACATTAGCTAGAGCAATCAACACATCCTTATCTAGGGAGACAACGGGGTCACCATCTTTCCCGTATGGGAACGTCACTCTGATCTTGCCACTAATGAAGTTGATGTCTAGTAATGTTCTTGTCCGTTGCCTAATTCCTCCTGAGCCCGTCGCAATTTCCTTCCACGACGGTTTCATTAGACATGGATTCGGTGGCTTCGGAAGGACTATGCCAAGGCTTGGGGGACCAAATGTGACCCAAGGCGGCGGAATAAAAAGGTTATTTTGAGGGTTGAACTTGGGGTGCCGGGGGGAGGGATTTCATATTGTAGAGAAAAAAAAGAAGAGAGTTTTAAAATTCTAATAGTGATTCTATTACCTCTGTAGGCGATGAAGCTCGGATTAAGCATATATCTATTATAAAAAACCGATGATACTCATCTCGGTGGTTGTCAAACGAGACTTACAGTGTATTTATTTGCATGTACATCATTGTACACTAGTATATTATTAAAATGGAAAAATTAAACTCGGATATATCATGTATTGATTTAGTATCTAGGGTTATCAACACTTACCACCTGATTTACCATGTATTGATTTTTAGAAGTCAATATGATTAAAGTTTGTGCGCTTTATTATTTTTCATTAAGAACTTAATATTAGGGGACAAATGAATGCCGTTAATCACCAATCAAATTAAGATCAAAACAATACAAACACCCCGCGAAAAAAAAAGTAGTATGGAATGCCGGGTTGACAGAGACTCGGCATCACTGTAACTAATAGTGGTGAAAATCTAACAGAAACCTTATCTTAATGGTAAAAATTTGGAATTTACCATTTTATAACGAGAGCGATAAAAGCCTAACGCATCACAAATATGAACGGTAGCAGATAAGTAACCTTCGATCTCTACAGCAAATATTCGTTGTAAAAACAGGAATTGAAAAATTAAATTGAGATTGAGTTATGGATATTCACATGTGTTTCATCATGAAAAAATTATGAAATTATTTTCGAAAAATTAAGAAAAAAAAACTATTAAAATGGAAAATCTTAGACGTGGATATGAATTCCCCTAAAAACAGAAAACCATTATAGTATCCCCAAAGTGGGATAATTTTTTATTCCCCTAAATCATAATGTGCCCCCTCCATTATGAACCCTAATCAGAAATCTGTAATTTCAACACGTGCGATAATTGAAGATGCGAAAGAGGGGACCACAATGAAGAAAAAGACGACAACCCACCAAATTGAAAGCAGAGCCTGCTTTTTAATCAACGGCCCATATTACATCTAGGTTTTCCTAACAAATTTAGCCTCATTATCTGCCACGTTTCAAAACAAAATAATACTGAACGGTGATATACTCGATAACCCGCACGTTTTCTCACATCGTTATTCTCAAACAGTAAATTCACAACCAATAACGTAAATCTGACATCTTGGACTACACTTTGAGATTTAAATACAATTTCTCAACAAGTTACAGCTTTGAAAGGGTTAAATTGAGTAATTAACTCACATTAGGGTTAAAGATTCTGCCGAAGCGTGTTCACCAACTCCATTCTTGTTGCTGAAAACTCATCATTCATCTGCAAAATTACAGGACATAAAATATCAGCAAAATATACAGATCAATAATTAAAACTTAATATGAAAGCTCAATATATATATATACCTTTGCAACAACGCTAACAACCTGGTTGTATTCACCAAATGGCATTGAGTTGCAGTTGACTATACTGAGATTAAGCTTTTGTATTTCTGATAAGACTTTTGGAACAATCCCTTGCTGCTTTATCTGACAGTGCAGGTTGATGAGAACGTCTTTTCCTGAGAATCTTGCTTCGATTTCTGGAAGCGGATCGGCTGATGATGGGCTATCGAAGTTATCGTTGGATGAGGATGATGAACTCGGCTTTGGTTCTTGATCAGTTGATGAAATTCTTGTTTTTCTTGGATTGATAATGACTGATTCTCCTCCGCTTTGCGAACTTTGTTCTCCTAATGCCTTCACTTGCTCTTCGAGTTGCTTTACATATCTTGCTGCTTCTCCAAGAACAGAAGCCTTGTCCAGCTACATAAATGTCAATAACTGTATTGTTAGTAACTGTACAGCAATTCAAATCATTTAGAACAAAATATATGAGTTTGAGATTATAATTAAGGTATGTAGATATCTGTACCAACAGGCCCTTAGATCTTTGAAAGCGGAGATTATAGGTAATTACCTTTTTAAGGCCGGGAAGAAGAGCTGAGAGTGTGATGAATCTTTGAGTAAGCTTTTCCCTTCGTTTCCTTTCAGCAATCACATGTTCCCGAGCACCGGAAGCGGAAGCCAGAGCAGCAGCAGCACGGGGACCTCCGCCGCTAGATCCTCCAGCCAAGGAGCCGACAATCGAGCCAACTTGATCGATCTCGGCCGGGGCTTCCAGCTTAGGTTTGGTATCGCAGTGAAGAGGAAACGGTGAGGAACCACCGAAAGAGATGACTGTGCTGCCGGAGAATTGGTGGAGATCGGAGCTTCTCTTCAATTGCTTAGTGGCGCGTTGACTGCAATCGCTATGGCTAGCTTGGAATCCAGAATGAAAAGGCGCCATCTCGAGCTGCGCCCATCCATGTCCGTAATCATCTTCCGCATCCTGTCAACGGAAAACAATGATTAGATCGATTATCAGAAACTTGAAACCCTAATCAAATCTAGGGTTTGAATCGATGAGGATTACCAGCTGGGACATCCAATCGGCAGAAGAGCTTGTTAGATCCATGAGATCTATTTGGAAGATTTCTCTGAAATACTACCTGGGATTGTGGGTTTCACTAAATTAACCTAATTAAGCAAAGCCCTTGAGTTTGTCAATTTGAAGGAAAATGTATTTGTACCTCTCAACTCCCATCTTTGTCATATTTATGTATAAGCCATGTACAGTTGTACTTTTTCTTCGTCTAATTATTGTTACAATTTTCTGGGATACTTGAGTTTCCATGGGTACCCACCAACTTTATTCTTTTAAACATGTTTTTGCTTTTTAGCTCCCACAAATTATAAAATAATTTTCTGCACCAATATTTTTGTAAAATCACTTTGTTTGGTTTAGCTTTACATTCTTATATTTATATAAATTTCAATTTATAAATTTATTTATAATCATTTCAATAAATAGATTTTGAAAATATTCTATAAGTTTTTATTTAAAATATAAAAAATTAAATGTATATTATCATTATTATCATATATCAATATGACTTTATCAATTCGTTTTTTTCATAGACCTAGACAAGATAACATTTTACTATCCTCTTTAAAAAAATATAAATTATATTTTTGTACCATCAATGTCACTAGCATAGTCTTCATTACAAATTTAAGCATAAAATTGATATTTGTAATTTTTTTATATATTTAACTTATACAAACTTAAATATTTGATCTCAGCACAAGTGGTATTTTCTATAACATATTGTGTACATGAATTGTGAAATTCCGTCATATCAAATATCTCATTGAAGTTTCATCGCACGTCCGAACACACGTATACGTCTTGCATTCGAGCCTAACACATAAATTCAGTAAAATTTCATTATAAAATCAATTGAAAACAAAACTAACTGACAACCTTATACAACAGGTCATTATCCCTTTAATCCTCCACATAAATGTATCATCTATATACATTCTTTCTTTCTCCTTTTAGGGTTATTATATACGAGAGTGGCTCTTATATTTTTTTCTCTACACATTCATACTAAATCGAGTATAATTATTGTACACAAGTCAGAGCATCTTTCTTCTATTTAGTATATTTTTTAATTTTATGTAAACCCTATAGTGATACCTATTAATGCTGTTTTTTCATAGTGAGTTTCTAATATGTAAATTTGTTGTTTCATATAATTCAAAATAATTGATGTGGTGTATACAAATATATGTTTTAAACTTAGTGTTTTATATGCACCTTTTAGTTTCTTGTAAATGCAAAATGATTCTTGTACAGAGAACGAAATCACAATTTTTATATAATTTTTCGTAGGTCAATGATTGTTGTGTATACATAAAAATTGTTTTCTTGAATTTGTATGGGTGAGTTGGTATATTATGTCTTTTTATTACAAAACTAAAACTCAAGTAGTTTCTGAGTTTGAACTATGGTTGAAATGCCCATCTCTCCAAATGGACTAATTTGGGTCTCGTAATTTTTTTTTTTTAAAAATTATAATTATATATTGTAATGCCGAAAACATTATACCCAAAATTTGCAATACTTGAATTTGAATACTCAAAACCTAATACTAGAATTATTATACTTGAAATTCAAGCCCAAAACATATATAAAAATCTAATACCTAAAATTGAATAGTTGAATTTTAATATCTAAAACTTAATACCCTAATGACATATCTAAAATCTAATGACCTACTTTGTCTACTTATGTAACACCCCAAATCCGTAGGACTCGGAGTGCTACTGGGCTAGGATCTCACAATGGATCCTGACCCTAGCCTGACAACAAGTTCACTGAATCTTACAACAAGGCACCGATAAATTAAATACAAAACATCAAACTGTTATAAAAGTATCAAAAGGTTTATACAACACTGTTGAGTACAAACATAACATAACGTATATACATGGTCAAAATAACCCATAGCCCACGAGTACGACCCCAGTGTACGGAGCCCTCAGCAGATCACCCACTCTGGATCACTCTGCAGTTCTCCTAACCTACAAAGTCTACAACACGGTATGAAACCGTTAGCTAACTATACACATATATAAGAAGATGCAGGAGCACAAACACACGTCATAAAAGCATAAACATCACAACATGATATCACGAATTTACCTTGTTTATTATCTATATTATAAGTCCAGTCACTACATCATATAAATATCTGAATAAGAATATAGGTGACACGAGGAATATAACCCTCGCCTCTCGGTGGTAATGCCAGCTGGAGTGGTCAATCGGGACGACTCCTCCGTGTACCATGAGGGAATGGAGACAGTGCCCGTACCGTTTACCAGATCTGGATGCTCCGCAGAGAACCTCCCAATCTCCCAGAGGGATGAGTGGGCAAGGTTGTCACAGCCCTACAATGGGCGCGCAATAGACCATAGGTCGGTAATAACAATATCACATGCAAGCAAGTATAACATACACCACCCATGCAAACATCCTCATATAAGGATAGCAGCTAAGTAAGTCCATAGGACTTACCTCCACCTCGGGGTCTCAAACTCAACTCAAACGGCTCCGCTCTGGAGATCAATATAGCCTAAACAAGGTATAACAAATATATCACACTCATATCCATAACATGGTCACACCTAGACCCAAGGGATCCATACGGATCATAATCCAACTCGTAAACCTCAAGGCCGTAACTGGCACAAACAGTTCCGTTCTCAATCTCACTCTAACCTCTTACTCATACCTAGTATGCTACTACTGTTCATACTAAGAAAGGAAAGGATCTACCTAACTCTAGGTAGAACCGAAACAAGATGCACCTGCGTGAAGAAGGGACGCAGGGGCGGACACAGGCGGCCGCGGCCGCGGCGGCACCCAGCCGCGGGGGCGGTGACACTGGCCACGGGCAACGCTGGCACGCCGCTGGCTCGGCGCGGGCGCTGCGACACAAACACCGCGGGGGCGGTGACACTGGCCGCGGGGGCGGCGACAGCGCAGGAACTTCTCCCGCGGCTTCTCTTTAGTTCTTCTCGTGATCAAATCACGTCTACACTCTTCCAAGCCACAACCAAACATATACATACATAAGTCCACGTCCATACACCCCTATACATACATCTAAACCTAAGCTAACGAGATTGAATCAAATAAAGGAAAGAAAGGAAGCAAGAACACTCACCACCTTGGGAGTGCTAGGCTGCAGGGGAAGAACACACACTGAAGTAGCTGGCTTCCAGGCACAACATACATCATCCACTAGCACAAGGCACACACCAACTCTTCCAAAACCAAAGGGAACCAAGAGCCAACCAAGGAAGGGCAATGGAGCAAGGGAGCTAGCAAGGAGGACGTAAGAGCTGGATGGAAATGAAGGAACCCTTGATCACGAGCCATGGAAAAGAAATAAGGAAGCAAAGAGTAAAGCACGAGTCAAGGTCAACGAAGGCGGCTGCAGCCGCCGGAAACCGCAGGGGCGGTCCAGGAAGCCGCAGGGGCGGCCGGCCGCAAGGGCGGCGCCGTGAACCTGCGGGGGCGGCTAGACTAACCTCGGCCAAAGTCAATCTCGGCCAAGGTCCGGTCTCGGTCCGAAAGACTAGGGTCTCACAACTTATATAATAAACTATCCTCTCCCTTTAACTTCTATTAACGATGGATTAGACTGGCCCCATAGGTGTATGTATGAAAGGATTCTTTTCAACCAAAATCGCCGTGAATATGATCCATGAACAAAAGGGATTTTCACCTTCTAAAACATCGTGGATTTGGAATCTCGACATAATGTAAATAATTAAGAAACATTAGTTTTACATTGAGGATATTCTAGAAAAGCAAGAAATTAATATATTTTTAACAACAAAAATTAGTTCATATGCATTGTGTCCTTATCAACACCCTTATGAAAATGCAAAATATTTATTTTCAAATGTGACATTGGAAAATATGCTTGATTTTGATATTAAGATATTCCTTTCTGATCTTGACATCAGGCAGGCCAAAACCAAAGAGGCAAAGACGTAGTTGATAAATTGTACGGTAAATTCAATCACCAAAGAATGGGGCACTTTAATTTTCTTTGGTGGAACATATGATCAACAAGAAATCAATATATTTTTAACAACAAAAAATACTTTAGCATTCAAAGATAGTGTACTAGCCAAAATTGCCACTTGGAATAATGTTACAGAAAAGAAGGAGAACTCAAATCATAAAGGAACACAACACAAAAATAAAAAGTATTTGTTGCACTATATTTAGGGAGGTCAAGCTCAAATTTAACTTTGACAGATCTAGACTCGATAGTAAACAATTTTTCTTTGCATTGATCCAAAGGCGCTTTGATATTAATTCAAAAGGCCTAACTTGATTTTCACTAGTTCTCTTTCAACCTTATTGAAAAAAATAAAAACCTCTTTCACTCAGGTTTATCATGCCAGTGAATTTGCAACTATAACACCTAACCTAAAATAGAAAACTCAATTTGGAGCATTGCTTTGACTAGTCTACCAACAAAAGAAAAAGTAGATGAAAGAAGATTGACGGTTATCATGCATTGTAAATTCTGCAACCATCATAAAAAAGATCTCCACCATTATTATTTTAAGTGACATACACAAAGCAATTTATCAAAACCTTGACCCAAAAATCCATCCTATAATCAATACACAAAACTTTGGATGTATAAAACCAAACACAAGCCTAAAAAAAATCTAAAACTTAAACTAGACCTCTCAAAAATCTCAAAACTTGCGACTCTCTGGTGGGACATCTCGTATTAAAAAAATAAAATAATATTTCAAAATTAAACAAGAGGAATTATCCAAAATACCGCTGAATTTGTTAAATACCAACTGCAATCTTGGTCAAATAGCCGTAGTTTGGATAATAATCATGAAAAAGAAAATAAAAATAAAAATCTCCAATGAATGAAAAAGAATATCAAATGGAATAAGTTTTTCATGAGACTAGAAATTAATGGTGATAATCTTACCATATTTAATTTGATAAATTAAATTCGAAAATCTCGTGAAAATTGATTTTGTTATGTTTGATATAACTTCTTTACTCACAAGATTTTTTTAGTTTTCGTGTTTTCATATTTTCAAACAAGTGAATGGTGCGGCTAACAAACTCATCAAGATAGCTCATTCTAGCTCATGTAGTAGTTACAAGTCTGCCACACGAAATGAAAAATCTCAAAATGAAAAATCTCATTAGGATGCCCTAGAGTTATGTACTTCTAGAAGTGACCACGCCTAAATTTTTTTCACTTATTAGAAAAAAAAAAGAGAGGAATATTTGACGAGGTTAACCAATTATGTAAGGATATTTAACAAAAATATTAATTCTTCATCTACAAGAGTTTGGAATTTACCCAAACAAGGCCTCGAAACCCTAATCTCACTGACTTGCGCTCCCACGTTTCCCAAATACCAACTCTATATTTAGCAAATTTTCTGAGAAACGAAGATTACGCAAATGTAACATACGATCCGCAAATCAATAATTATGTAACTTGTTTATGCCGTTTTGTTTTTGGTACTCATGTTTACATCAATTTTAAATACTTATTAGTGATTTAAACCTAATTGTTTAAGCTATCGTCGTATTAAGAGTATAATTATTGTGCTAGCTAGCTTTGTAACTAAAGGATCTTCAAAGATCGAATTTCCTCTAAACTAATAGAAAATTATAAATCACTTAGCAGATAAGGAGTTGGCAGGGCATCCATGTACTCAAGTTGCATTCACAAATGCATTAAAATATTTTTAACTTCCGATCTTCGAGATCTTGTCCAACGTGACCCAAATTTTGCCCCTATCAATATACAATACTAATTTAATTAGCTAATAAAAATATATCCGTTGGCATCGTGTATTAAAGAAACATATAATAATAGTAACCAAATTTGGTAGAAACTTATGATTTTTCATAGGAGAATCTTGCTACCTTGGATTACTCTAGCTTGTGTGATAGCTATTGGCAAATTGGAATCGGCCTACATGGTGGTTCAACAAATCAAGGGTAATTGTGGATTTAGAATTACATGTAAATGCAACGAAGTTTAAGGTTAGAGAATGACGTCTATTTTTAATACATAAAATGAAACAATCAAACTAAGGAAACAAAATCATACATCACTGTGATTTCATGATACGGTTCGGTCGGAACTTATCATGTTGAATTTTGTGCGGAATTACTGAGAAAAAAACATAATTCAACAAAAAAGAAAGACGTCTATTAGGGGATTTGGTCATCTCTCAAAGGACCATGTTTCATTTTACTGAGACAATCAAGGTCATCTCCCAAAAGACCATGTTCTCTCAAAGGACCATGTTCTCTCAATCTTGCTCTAAGAAGACAAATAAACAAATGCAAGTGTAAAGAAAACAAAAATAGATCAAGTGATCATGCATAATTCAGGAGATTTGGTCAACATGGATTGAGTTTCGGGACCACTTCGATCGAGTAACACGCAAGTATTAATTCAAATTAAAATTCAATAAGGGAAACAATTAGGGGTTGGAGTCCTATTGATTTACATGTGGTGTTCTTTCCTCGTTGTTGATGGTGATGTTTTTTGCTCGTTGTCAATGGAGATGTTCAGTCTTCAGTGTTATTTGTCTCCCACACTTTGACTACAAGGACGTATTATAAGATACATATCATAATATCTTTATATTAAATGTACCTCATTATATTAGTATTTTATATATTTGATCTTATCTTATGTGGTATTTATTATATTGTGAATATTCTCCTGTAACCCTAATATGGTATAATAAAATCGATTTGAGGTGTTTTTATTTCCTCCATTTATGTAGTCATCTCCACTATAAATCTATCAATCTTCTACTCAAATATTGCTAATTTTTTTTCTTTAGAATTAAAAAAATAAATGTTAAAATGGGAGAAAGAATCGTAGAAATAATATTTTAAAAAATAAATAAATCAAACAAATCAATATTAAATTTAGATTTTGGATTTTTCCGTATGTTGTCATGTAGGTTTGGTCTTTGTAATTTCTAGTTTTTTTATAAAATTTTTATTTTGTACTATTCAGGCTTTATTTTTTTTTATTTTTTTAGTGTTCTTCAAGTTTGACCCTTTTCCGTTGGTATCTTTCAAATTTGTTTTTTATTTGTTCATTTAATTACTTTTAAGTCTATTTTTTCAGTTTGACCCTCTATTTTTATTTAACCATTGTAAGGATGATAGAAAAATAATGAAAAATATATATATAATATGTTTTTTCATTGTTATACATTAATATTTGAAAAAAAATTAAATAATTTTTTAAATTTTGATCATTCTATTTAAATCCTAAATTATTTTTTTATATTTTAAAATCAAATGATACATTAAAATTTTATGTTTTATAAAAATATACGAGGTAATTTATTACTTTATATAAATTGAAACAAAAAAAAGGTCGCTTCATTCTTTGTTTGACAAAGACAGCTTGGGAGCCAAATTTTTTTAGGTTGATTAAATTCTTTAGCAAGAAACTTTTTTTAATAATATTTTATTTGATCATTCAAAGTACATTTTTTAATAAATTTTTTTAAATTTATCATGATTTTTAATTAATTATTCCGAGAACTCGAATCGAATACCGAAGGGATAAACCAACCAAACCGAGAAGAACTAGTGGGCAAACCGGTCCTTTAGCCAAACCGGTCGGTCCAGGACCTTGCTTCCTTTTCAGTTTTCACTAGACGACCAAATCACGGCTCTTTCTCCCTGTGGGCCGGCCTTGAACGTTGCTTCCCTTGGCCCATTGTAGTCGGACCAACAAGCTAGAATAGGAATGGTATGTTTGCTCCGCCTTCTCCTTCGATGACAACCGGCAATGTTCGATACATTGATGGGGCGAAACCGATGTCGCTGTCATTGTAGGCGGAGATTGACCGAGACGTTGAAGACCGTCAGATTACTCACACCTTCTACTCTGCCATCAAACGCCGTCCAAACCTCTATCACCAGAACACGCCCCGGAACTGCCCGACGTATCCTCCCTCACATTACCTCGCCGGAGCAACGTTAGTTCTCGCCGCCAACCAGCTCTACTTCCCTTATCGTCCTCTCTCCGTTTCACAGCGAGCTACCAAGACTTATAGCGCCTCCGCCGACCGAGACAGTGAACACCGACGCCCATACCCTCGACTACGACCGGTAAGCACCATCCCCACTCTTCCTTTCTTCTCTTCATTTTAAGATCCAACCCCCTCACCACCGACCTTGTGAAACAGTAGAACCCGACCTTTCTTGTCAACCGGATAACACCACCGTCATCGCCGGCGAACCGGAGTCGACTCACTTAACCTTTGCAACACCGCTGGAGAAGGTATCTCCTCTACCTCCCTCGTGTGTTCTTACGTATGCATGGTGTGCCAAGATTAAAGGGTGTTGTGTCGTTGCTAGGAGTCGAACACCTGACCGCACACTACGGTGTCCTTGCTTGTCTACTCGTTGTGGGAATCGAACCGGAGACGTCTCGCTTCTCCATGCCAGCCACCGTCGTGTTTTAAGCACAGTGAGTTTCGAACCCACAACTTATTATACGTCTTACCTGCTTTTGTTTTTTTATTTAGCTGTTGCTGAGGTTTGGACGGTAGACCTGTGAGAACTTGAAGCGGCTCTTGATATGTTGTGTCTAACAGGGTGTGGAGGATTATGTTCCATATGAAATCTCATTGGGCTTATGTGTTGGGCTTGGGCCCAACATGCATATGCGCTCGGACGTGCGATGGACCCCCACGTCTAGGGCTGTTCACCGGTCCGGACCTAGACCGAAAATGGACCGAAAAATTCGGTCCCGGTCCGGTCCTGAACCGGAAATTATTTATTTTTTTAAATTTTTAATTTTTTTTTAAATTTTAATTTTTTAATTTTTTCCGCACCAAGCCTATTGCGGACCGAGAGTTAATTAGTTAATTTTAATATTTTATTTCACTAAAATTTTAATTAATTTAATATTTTTTAAAATTTATTTTTTTTAAAAAAATATCGGTTCGGACCGGACCGGTTTTGGACCGGAATTCTTGGACCAAGGACCGGATCTGTTTGTTCAGGTCCGGTCCGGTCCAAAACCCAGACCGGACCGGAAAATGAACAGTCCTACCCACGTCCGTCCTGCACTTGAGGGGGCGTGTGGAGGATTATGGTTCCCACATCGAAAAATTGGGATAACAAGTCTAGTATATAAGCCCGGTGGGCTACTCCTCCTATTTCCAATTGGTTTTAGAATGGAACCTCATCGGTCTTATGTGCTAGGCTTGGGCCCAACGCACATATGCGCTCGGACGTGCGATGGACCCCCACGTCCATTCTGACCCAACGATTTCTATCACAGGGGCCACAGGGCTCGAACCCACGCCCTTCTTATTTCACGCTGGTGTTGATTTTGTGCTTTTAAGGAGACTCAATTTGCCGACCTCATGCTCGCCTAAAATGCCTCTTGTTTGTAGGAGCGCTCAAACCCGGGTCTTCACGCCACTTCCTACCTCGCCCCTCGACGTCAGCTAGTGCCACCCGGTGCCAACGGAGCTGCTCTTAGCTACACTTCTGAGGTCTTCGGTGAGAATCAAAATTCCGATCTAAATTCCGGATTTTTTATAAATGTTTTTGTAGGTTTAGTGAAGAATGAATATAGCGGAAATAGTAGAGAACTAGATTGGACTAGTATGTACGGAAGTTGAGACAAAGTTTTAGCGATAAGTGAGATGATCATATATTGCGGAATCTTAATGACAAGTAGAATGATCAAAACTTACGGAAAGTTGGATCATAATAAATAACGAGAATGAGTTGGACATAGGTATGAAACAATGAGTGATATAAAATTAGAACGGATGTCTAGGTCTGCGGAACCTAGATCGTAAGGAATGATGAGAGTAGTGATGCTAGATATTGTACTCTTATGTTGATAGAATCATGGAAAGAGAAGTGCTAAGATATTGTCACATCTTAATCAAGATTGTTAGATCGTCCACATACGAATCGAGATTGTATAATAAGTATCATACCTGATAAGGTGAGTTCATCAGACTCACTTAGCTACAATAATAATTAAGTGCGTACTAGTGTAGTGTGTACTGTATGTTAAATCAATGAACCAACTAGACCACTGATCTTTTATTCCTAAAGAGAGGCCCAAGTGTATAATAACGGACCGTAGCATCACTGTCCGGCACAGATGGCGATCGAAAGGCTCCCCACGACCAGTCCAACAGTGTATACGGGAAAAATGCATTAAAATCAGTACTGCTGGTTTACGGGGACAGGGGCCGGCCAGGCGAGGGTTTGAGGATTTTCGTGCTACCATGAAAAGTTGAACAAATAGAATGACCAAATCACCAAATGAAAAGATAATGATCGGGACCTTGCTTGTGCATGCTGAGATGTTTACTACTTTCATTATTTGTGTGTGCGCTTTAGTGCCCTTATCATTAGAACTGTTAGCCAATACTGTGTTGATAGATCTTGTAGGTTAGATTTCTGCCGAGTAATCGGGAGCGGAGTGGTCAGCCGAGTTTCCGTACCGGGGAATCTTATTTAGGAGTATTTGTTATTTTAGTAATAAGATTTTAACTGTATATATATATTTCGTTGTTTAATATGGTTGTTGAACCCTGTTATCGCTAACACTGTTTTCAAACCTTGTTGTTACAAGATATTTGTCTTCCAATATTTGTGCCTTGTTGTAAGGTCCGAGTCTTATTGATGTCAAACTAAGGCCGGGATCCACTGTGAGGTCCAAGCCAATGACATTCCGGGTTCACAGAACTCGGGGTGTTACACTAGTCTTGTCTCGGCTATTTTACATGGGACGGGATCGGCATGGGCCTTAGGTATTTTAGATTGAATCCCACCGGGTCCTATCCTTGTTGGGATCGGGACTGGCCCAATCCGCTTGTCCTTGAATTTATTTATTATGTTTAAAATTTACTTTTATTCACAAAAATATCCGTATATATCGTAATTAAAACGCAAAAAACATTAAAGTTTTTAAATATCCATAATAACATATTACATTTTACATTAAATTTCCAAAATATCCATCATAAAACAAATCAAAATGAGTTTAGACAATTAATTTCACGATTTGACCAACATGGTTTATTTTTTTTAAATACATAAGCATAAGTATATAATAACTAAAATTTATCACTAATATTTAGGAATTTATTTATATTCATTATTTTAATTTAAAATTTTATTATATACGGGACGGCCTAACGAGATGAAGAAGTTAAGGTCAGTATTCCGTCCCAGATAGTTTTTGGCGGGACGGATTCGGGCCTAATTTTTCTAATTTTGAATGAAATTCCACCGGAATTGGGACGGGACCGGGATCGGTGTATTTGTGTTCAACCCTACTTTTTAATATGATACAGGATAGTCAAGAATTTTTTTATTTAATTGTTGAACATTTTTTTTTCACGGTCTATATAAAGTGATCAATTTTACATAATTTGTTTAAATTAAATGAATTTACATCGCTTAATTTAAAATACAATTATAAAAAAAATATAATATGGATTTTCTATTATTTAGTTATTTTCATTACGATAATTAAATGAAAATAGAAAATCTTATATATATTATAGGAGTAGCAATTCTTGCCACGTGTCGTACCAGAAAATCACTAACTTCCACGTGTCACAGCAATATTTAACCTCAGTTTTTTTTTAAAATTACGTAATTTATAAAAGGAATTTATAATTAAAATTATTACCAAAAAAATCCGTACCATCTAACTAAATACATATATTTTTTTATAATAATTAAATTTAGTAAATTTATTTAACTAAACATTTTTATTATTTTAGGTTTAAATATTTTATCCTAAAATATTTAGGATTTGGTTATCAATCCTCATATTCAGCCCAAATATTTTTAAATTTGGAATACATTTATTCTAAAATCCCAATAATTTATAATTTATTCTGAAAACCCAATAATTAAAAAAGTATTGTTTAATTACGTAATTAAAAATCAAGATTTATATTCAGGAATTATTATAATCGAAATGAATGTTGGAATAATATTGCACAATTAACTATATTACTATATTAACCATAGATATATATATATATATATATATATGATAGTATACTTTTTTTCAATTATTTACAAAAGAAAAAAAGAATTTAAAATCAAATTATATTATTGTTTAAATTTTTTTCTTCACACAAAAATAAATATATGTTTATGAAAATTAAAAATACTATATAATATAATTTTTTATTTATAATTGTAATTGTTGTATCAAACTCTTTATAGAAAATCCCGTGCAAGGCACGGATATTACACTACTTAAATCTATATATCTATCTATATACTAAAGTAGCCCGTGAACTGACACGTGGCATAGTCCGGTGAATCCACATCATTAAATTTACACGTGGCACAATCTGGTGAATCCACGTCAATTAAGTTTACACGTGTTAATTTTTTGTTAATCTAGGCCCACCATGTTAAAAATATTATTTAAAAATTTTGATTAGATAAATTTTAACTAATTTATTTTATATATTGAGTCTTCAAATTTTTTGTTAATATACGTATAACTTTTCACCAAATATGCGAAACAAATTCATAACCATTTTTTTTTCTACAATCAATTTTTTTATACGATTAAAAATATTTTTTCATTTTTAAAATAACATTCTTAGAAGAAAAAAAAACGTTTTTTAGAATAAGTTTTTTACATATAAAAAAAACCGATTTTTATATTTTTTGGAAAAAAATTCAGATATTTTAAAATGATTTTGTATAAAAATCTTTTTAAATTATTTTGAATTTAATTGATAGTTGTTATTATTTTGAGTTTTTTTTTAAAATCTTTTTTGTAATATTTTTATTTTAATAAATTGACATATGTTATTAGTCTTATTAACCGTTGGGTAATTCACTATTTAAATTTAACTATTTGATATTGTAATTTTTAACTTAGACATACTACTTATTTTATGTAAATCTCTTTCATTTACATTTTAATATATTATTATTTAATACTGTTAATTTAAATTTTATGATTTGTTTTACCCTTCTTTTTTTGTTAGTATATGTTTTACACATGATTTCATATCTATCTTATATACTAAAACAACCCGAGAAATGATACTTAACGCAGTTTCGTACTGTCACCTCATCAATTTTACAGTGTCTTATATTCGTTAATTCATATCACGTACTCTAACATTTAATTTAATAAACCTGAATTATTTATGGGATTGATACTAACTTTGGCATTCGAGTATCTTAGATGATATTGTCCCGAAATCCTCTTTTCCGATTGTTATTGCAGGATTTGGATTCTTGCTTGATTTCCATTCATAATGTGAAGAATATAACCTTACATAAGTATCACATAACAATTAAGACAATTCTCAACACAATGAATTATCAAACATTTTATATGACACACAATTATCGTATAACCCGTGCAGGGCAAGGGTATTAAAACTAGTATCTACTAAAGCAATGTACAAGGATGCTGACGTGGCGCGATGTGGGAGCAATATTTTGAAATGAAGCTCCCACAATTAACGCCAATATATCTTTTTTTTTTTTAAATCTATCTATTTCTTTTTTACATTTTTTTTAACCCCTAAAGATTTTGTTTATGTTGCCGATAATCTATCTAAAGATCCTATTATACAATCTTACGTCAAAAGTTTCGTATCGGATATCTACATCTCTATATCCTATTTAACAATCTTACGTTAGAAGTTTCGTATTGGATATCTACATCTAATTACGTTTAGGGTTTCTTTGTCATCTATATATATATACTTATTTCTATAGGGTTTCAGTCAAATAATTAAATCGTTCTTTTTCTATTTTTTAGTGCAGAAACTCTATTCCGCCGGCACCATTGAATCAATCTCTTATTCCATCGACCACCATCTGTTCGATCGGTTAGTTTTATACATTCTATACGTTTTGTTTCGTGCAATTCGCTTCTTTTATAAAGAGATCAGAGAATGACGGCTTCTATGTATATATTAGACTAAAGTTTAGAAATAGTCGAATGATTTAGGTTGAGTTAGCATTTGATTAAGGTAGTTAGGTAGATTAAGGACATTTAGGTTGAGTTATCATTTGATTAAGGTTAAGGTAGTTGGGTAAATTAAGGATGTGCATGTTTGCCCATTGCTTTACTCTGAATACAAGAATTTGATTAACAACAAGCTTACCGATTTGATTTGTCCGTGTTCGACGTCTTCTTGATTTTTTTTACCGTTCGGCTTTTCACTTTCATAATATTGTTTTGCCCTATGTTTTAATTTTGATTAGGTTTTGGAGCAACTCAGTGGCGAACTCTACGTTGTTCAAAGGTAAACTAAATTATAATTAAGTCTCTTAGATGATAATTTAAGCCAAAAAACACCTTTGTACTAAATAAAAATGTAAATTATAACTTGTAAATCTTCATCCAAAATATCCTGGTTAACTAAATTCATTAAATAAATAAGTAAATCTAAAATGTAAAATATTTGTTGAACGTTCTTTTTTTTTTTTTAAAAAAAAAAGGAGGCTTAGCCCATATATTAAAACAAAGCAAACTTACAAAGGCATGTTGAAACCTGAGATACACTCAGGCTAATCATAATCAATAATGAAAGAGCTAGGGAAATTTACAGTAGATAAAGCAAGTTTCACAACAATTTCATTGGACTTTGGATTGCATTGTTGAATCTGAACGTCCCATTCACTTCTATTAGCAAGTCCTCGGCATCTCCGGATCATAGCTTTACTTGGATGTATAGACAGTTGTTCGTCATTGAAAGTTTGGGCTAGATGAGCTATATCAGTTTCAACTAGAAGCTTATTAATACATATAGAGATCGCATAATCGAGCCCAAAGAATAATAACCAGAAACCCATTGAGGTCGTAGTAAATGAACTCCCCCCGTATGTAAAGCTGACAATGAATTGACCTTTATCTGTCCGGAAGATCCCTCCTCCTCCACCAAATTTTTGGTCCTTTACACAATGAGCAGTGATATTCAGTTTCACCCAACCGATCGGAGGTGGCTGCCATACAGACTCAACAATAGGCCTAGATGGAGTTAGTCCAGTACCTGGCTTACGTCGGATCAAAGCTTCCCAGTAGGCTTGAGTCGAACTTTGGACCACGTTTGGAACATCCTTCAAGCTATCTATGTCATTGAAGCTGATGTTGTTCCTAGCCTTCCAAATAAACCAGCACATTGTCGTGAAGTAGGACCTCCAAAACTTACTTCGCTGCAGATTGTAACTAACCCAATCCTTGATCTCAGTAGGCTCAAAAAAATTGTGTAATTCCCCATGTAAAATGCACTCCTTCCACAACTCTTTCACTTTAACACAGTCACGAATCATGTGTAGGCTAGTTTCACAGCATCCACAACGGGGGCATGAGGAGAATGAAGAAAGGTGTCTCCTGACTCTATTTGCATTGATAAGGATGCAATCATGGCTCAACAAGTACATAAACTGACGAGCCCTTTGCTGTGCAGGGGTTCTCCATATGTTCCTCCAAAGGCAAGTTGACTCATTGAAATCAATGTTGGTGAGCATTTGATACATCGATTTGGTCGAGAAAAGGCCAGAACTCGTAGCCTCCCAGAAAAAACAATCATGGTCCGTAGGGTATGGAGATACCATGACACTTTGGAGAGAGGCAAGATTATCTGCTGAAATATATGGTTAAATGTTGGGCCAATCCCAGTCCCCATCAATCCACATTTCTTTTACTGTGTTACATAGTAAGGTATCCGGAATATCATTGATTGAAGATGAACTAAATCTGGGGTATGTCAACCATGAATGTAGCCAAAAAAGGGTGGTTTCTCCATTCCCAATCAAAGAATAAACTCCTTTTGTCATATAGACCGCCCCCTTTACTATGCCTCTCCAAAGGTGGGAGCTTGGATAGCAACTTGAGAACATATCAATATCAGCTCTCCCATGGGCATACTTTCCTCGTAAAATTTGACTCCAAAGGGCTTGTGGTTGGGTGAGTAAACGCCATCTTAATTTAGCCATAAGAGCGATGTTCACGAGATGGGTTTGACGAAGACCCAAGCCTCCATAGTTCTTAGGTTTAGTCACCGTGGACCATGCCAGTAAATGTACCTTCCGTTGTGTGCTGGAACTACCCCAAATAAAGCCTCTAATCATGCTATCTATCCGATCACAAGTTGACTTCGGTAATAAGATTGTTTGCATGATGTAAATCGGCAAGCTTGCAAGTACCGAGTTAGCAAGAGTAACTCGCCCAGCCAGGGATAAGGAGCGAGACATCCATCCCTGTAGATGAGAGTTAACTTTCTCCACAATATATTCACACTTCGGTCTCAGCAGTCGGCCATATACTGTAGGAACACCAAGGTATAGACCAAGGTCTATCGATAATCTAACACCCAGACCAGCACTGAGCTGTTGTTGTGTTTTAGGGGGACAAAACTAGAAAAGAGAACTTCACTCTTATCAAAGTTAACTTGTTTCCCTGAGATTGAACAGAAGTAATTAAGGCATTGTAGGATGATTGGAATCTGCCCCATATCTGCCTCAACAAAGAGCAACAGATCATCCGCAAAGAATAGATGAGAAAGTGCAATTCCTCCCACCCTGATCGGTTTCCAGATTAAATTATCGACAACGGATCTTATGATATGAGAGAGATACTCCATACAAAGTACAAACAGATAAGGAGAAAGGGGGTCTCCTTGCCGGACACCTCGAGTAGGGGAGAATTGGCCCGCTGGTGTCCCATTCCATAACATTGATGTCCTCCCTCCAGTATGACATAACATAATGAGATTGATGAGCGATATTGGAAGACCCGCATAGGTTAAGGTTTCTTTCAGGAAAGACCAGCTTATTTTGTCATAAGCCTTTGCTAGGTCGATTTTGAGCAGCAACCATTTCTTTCAATTGCCACTGTGTGTCATGGAATGAATAATTTTATCGACAATGGCCACATTATCTGTGATGTTTCTTCCCGGAATGAAACTTGATTGGGTAGAGTTAATCAATTTCGGCATCACAAGACCTAGTCGTTTAGCTATCATCGATGTAGCCATCTTAAAAGGGACATTCAGCAGCGAGATAGGTCTTAATTGTGCCGGGAAAATAGGATTCGCAGTCTTTGGAATGAGGACAAGGGAGGCATCAGCAAAACCTACTGGTAAGACATGATCATTAACCAGTTCCAAGACCAGTTTAGTAATGTTATCTCCCACAATATTCCACGCATTTTGGTAGAAGCATGCAGGGAAACCATCCGGTCCCGGTGCTTTGTAAGGTCCCATGTTCTTTAGAGCCATGCTAACCTCTAAGCTAGTGAACGGTTTGGAGAGATCTGCCATATCCGTAGCATCTAAACATGGAAAGTGAATTGAAATCTCACATGGTTTTGGGAGGATAGCTCGATCATTAGACGTCTCAGTGAAGATACCCCTAAAGAAATCCAAAGTCAAACGTGATGCTTGTAACACCCCAAATCCGTAGGACTCGGAGTGCTACTGGGCTAGGATCTCACAATGGATCCTGACCCTAGCCTGACAACAATCTCACTGATCTTACAACAAGACACCAATAGATTAAAACAAAACATGAAACTGATATATATATATATATATATATATATATATATATATATATATATATATATATATATATATATATATATATATCAAAAAGATAATACAATGTACCGCTGAGTACCAACAAAACCATACTATACATCAAAAGAACCCATAACCCCGATACCGCCCCAGTGTACGGAGCCCTCAGCGGATCACCCACTCTGGATCACTCTGCAGCTCTCCTATCCTGCAAAGTATCTACAACACGGTATAAAACCGTTAGCTAACCATACACAAATATAGGAATATGCTAGAGCACAAACACACATTAGAAATCTTAACACATCATCATGCTTTCACACATTTACTCTGTTCATTATCTTTATAAAGTCCAGCAATCAACTCGTATATAAATATCCATATAAACATAAGTGACACGAGGAATATAACCCTCGCCTCTGGGTACTATAACCAGCTGGAATGGTGCCTGGAACACCTCCCCGTGTACCTAAGGGAATGAAGAGTGCCCGAACCGTCTACCAGGTCTGGCCTGACCACAGAGAACCCCCAACTCCCAGCGGGATGAATGGAAAAGTTGTCACAACCCTACAATGGGCAATCAATACATCATAGGTCGGTGACCATCATAACACATGCTATAAACATATAACACACACCACTCATGCACAATATCCTATAAAGGAATGGCAACTAAGTAAGTCTCACGGACTTACCTCAACCTCGTAGTCGTCTCACTGGATCAACCTCAACTCAGTCCACTCCAAACTGGAGGATAACACGGCCTATACAAGGCATACATATATATCAAACTCCTATCACACAAAGGGTCACACCTAGACCCAAGGGATCCATAAGGGATCATATCCAACTCGTAAACCTCAAAGCCCTAACCGGAAATTCCATATCATACTCGTCAACATCCGAATCCTAGCATGATACTAAGTTCCTCGTACTAGAAAGGAAAGGAACTACCTAACTATAGCTAGTCCCGGGACAAGACGCACCTGCGTGAACTAAGGACGTAGGGGCGGAGGAGATCACCCGCTGGCGCGGCAAGTACAATCCGCAGGGGCGGTGACAAGGAACGTTGGCAAGCGCAGGCACGACGCAGGCGCTGTGACACGGTAACCGCGGGGGCGGTGACTCTCGGCTGCGGGGGCGGCGACAACGCAGAATGAAACCTCGCGGCTTCTCTTTAGCTCTTCCCGTGATCAATCACTTCCACTCTCTTCCAGATTCATACACAAGCATAAACATACACATATCAACATCACCCTATGTTCAATACATCTATTCCTAAGCTAAGGAAGAAAGAGCAAGGAAGAAGAAAGGATGAAGAAGCAAGGAGGAAGAAGCTTACCACTGTAGAAGGTCTAGGCAGGCAAAGGCATAAGCACACTCAGCTGGCTTCACAAGCTCAGCAACCACAACTAGCATCAACAGCCACACCACCACACACACAACTCTACCAACTCAAGGGAACAACCAACTCAAGCTCAAGGAGAAGAAGAAGAAGAAGCAAGAAGGACGTGAAACTGGATTGGAAATGTGAAGAAACCATTGCTCAGCAAGTTGGAACGAAGGAGGTAATAAGGTAAAGCACGGGTCAAAGGGTCCACAAAACCGGCTGCAGCCGCCGGAAACCGCAGGGGCGGCAGCGGCCAGGAACAAAAGGGGAGCCGCAAGGGCGGCCTCACAGACCCGCGGGGGCGGCTAAGACCAAAACTAGCTCCCAAAACTAAGGCTCTTACAATGCTTCCTTATCATTCAAGACTCTGTCAGTTATTGAGTCTCGTATAGACGAGATTTATGGTAAAAACATGTATTCCGATCACCATCTAAGAGGAAGTCTGCTTTTGATTTTTGGAACCAAAATAACTATTCTTGGTCCAAAGTTTGTTCCAATTGAGCCTTAAGATCTCTCTCCAGATCTAATAACCTTTGAGTGTGGTATTGAGCCAAGTGACGTCTGATTCCTTCTAACCTAGCCCAAAGCCTGCGTTTCCTATAGAAGATGTTCCCAAAAACTGAGTAATTCCAGTCCGAAAGGGAGGCTAACATCGCTTGAAGTGCTTCGGTTGCATGTAACTCCGATTTCCAATTAGCAGTGATGAAAGGAAGGTAGTTTTCATGAAGAGTGCAAGCTGCTAAGAACCGGAAAGGGCGGTTAACTATTGAGTTTACGGCCATTGGTTTGTTCAGTCGAACGAGAATAGGAAGATGGTCTGAATGAGGAGCCGAGAGATGCTCCACAACGGCTCTTGGGAAAGTCAAACGGCCTTCAATGTTACAAAGACCTCTATCAAGTCTAGCAGCCTTATATGTACCGATTGAACGACCTCGAGTCCAAGTATACTTCGCTCCGGAGAAACCCAAATCAATTAATTTTGTGTTTGTCACAAATTGGGAAAACGCTCTTGTCGAATTATTAGAGCAACCTGAGGAAGAAGAGCGTTCGTTTGGAGAGATAGTTGCATTAAAATCCCCAGCTAGTAACCAAGGTCTATTATGGGATTGTGCAAAAGCTTCCAGATCTCTCCAAAGATCACGTCTCGACTGGTCTCTTGGGGTGGCATAAATAGCTGAGAGTAACCAAGGTTCAACTCCAATACGTTGAATCTCAACAGTCACGTCAGAAGTTTTCCATAAGAGCCAAATACCTCCTGCAAAGCCATTGGCTTCCAACCTGAGTATTCCATCATAGCCGATTCTGTGACAGACTTGATCAACACTTATCCCGCTAATTCTTGGCTCAACTAACGCGATAACAGTAGGTTGGTATAACCTAACCAATTCTCTCATAGAATTTAAAAAATTCGTGCTTCCAGCACCTCCCGTATTTCAACAAGAATATTGAGTTCAATCATTGGATAAACAGTAGAGTTGATATCTGACATGAATGGATAAGTAAAAGCAGTCGTATGAGCATCAATAACGTCGAGAATCCGATCTATTGCCTCAGATAGCGTGTGTGGCATCAACACTCTGCACAATAATACTGGTTGACTCGTTAGCAGCGGCAAGAACTCCACTATCATTTTGTTTGCCAGAAGAGGTAACCAGGCCAGAAACTTGTCCGTCCGGCGGTTTGGGAGGATGAAACTCTGACTGGTTCGAACAAACCGGATTTCCAGAGGGCGGTTCATTGGAGTGGGCGAGTTGGTGACTCGATGGTACTTGAAGGGGTGGTGAGGGGAGTTTCTCATACGGGCGCGGTAAAGGCGGAAATTGGAGTTGGGACGGAGACTTTGAGCATGAATCTAGGGCAAAGGAAACTTGTGGAGCGGTTAACCAAGATATTTTAAGCATCGGATTTGCCAACGTGGAGCTCTTCTTTGGCTGGGCCTTGACCCTATTCAAAATAAGGCTTTTCGGGCCCATTCCTTTTGCCTTGAATTTACCATCTTAATTCCTCGACTTCATCTCCGTGGTTACCTTCGCATTTTTATCAGCTATAGGTGATTGGACAACCACTTCACCTTGGGAGGCTTGGTGAATTAATTGAGCCTGGATAGTCGAGACGAAGTTCACAGTTCTCCCCACGTGAGCTGCTTGAGTACCTTTAGGAACTGATAAGCTTGTTGCATTGTCTGGATGGATAGATATCGCCACCAAGTCCGGATCATTTACGTTTTGTGTCGTTTCACTATCTTCACTGAGAACCCGAAAACGAGATCCCTGATCTGTGTTGGCTTGTTGGGTAATTGGGGCCCTCATTAGAGGACGGCCTATGTTATGCATTCCAGTTCGGGTGGATTCAGGACGAGGAAGAATGGTGATCCCTTGATTTGAAGATCCCTCCTGATTAGTAGTATGACACCAGCGGTGGACAGGTTTCATGACTTTCATCCACTCCCCAAAGTTCTCCTTATCAGCTATCTCCTCAAACCCTTGATATTGTGTATTCAAGTCAGGCTCTTTGGGAGGAGAAACTTCCTCATTAGTTTTACGTATACTTGGGCATTGATCACTGGGATGTCCTACTTTCCCACAAGTGTAGCATAACATTCTGAGACCTTCATATTGTATGGGCCACACTCTCCCATGTAGACGGAACTTCGATAGAAGAGGTTTGGACAGATCAATCTCCACTCCCAGACGGACAAATTGACCCCTATCCGCTGCTTGAGTGGTTCTGTCAATCGTAACTACTCTTCCTATCCTCTCACCAATCCTTTTAAGGAAAGCTCCATGGAAATATTCCAGGCTGAGACCCGGTATCCTCATCCAAACAGTAAGTATTTGCGCCCCATCATTATGAAAGGGTGAGAAGTTCGGGGTCCATCTTCGTATCATTAAGTAATTATCCCCCACTAGCCATGGACCTTGCGTAAGGACAAAATTATAGTCATCATCATTCATAAAACGGAGGACATAATGATCATTGCCAATATCTATCATTGGCATTGATCCCTTCAGTTTCCACTTCTGTTCCAGCCTTCTTTTCAGGGTCATGTAGCTGGGACCTTTATCGAACAGGTTCACTATCAAGGTGCGTAACCAAGGTAGTCTCAACTCTCGCTTTTCCACGGCTGACAGGCGGATCGTAGGACATAACGGATCATTATCTTCCCCATCTGCATCGTCATCAGTATCATACAGATCTAGCCGATCACCAAACTGCATCTTCGGATCAACTCTGGACTCCCCCGGCGTAGTAACAAGTGGAATCAATCCTGCCGAGACGCTATCTCGGTAAGACATGGGTCTTTTAGTTTCCATTTCCCTTTCTGGAGTAGAATTAGAGTTGCTGGTAAGAATCTCAATCTGTTTTCCCTTGGATTGAGCAAGAAGTTGAACTTCTGTGGTAGAGTTCATTTTCACTGGTAGCACGGACATACGCTGTGTTGGGAATTCTTCTGGAGCATTATTTGGAGTAGATCCATTATCGTCAATTTCCATTCCCTGTGGAATGTTATCACTTGTATTCGGGGCGTCCCCCGGAGAGGAGGCCATCTGCCAGGCCTAACAGATTCTTGGTTGGAAGACGGCGGCGGCGGCGATTTCAGAGTTCCAGAATTTCAATCCCAAAGGTTATTTTAGATAGGTCAGTTTTTTATTTGTTGAACGTTCTTTAATATCAAGAATTGATAAATCTAATTCTAACCAAAAAAGAATCGGTAAATTAATCTTCCAACATATCCTTCATTGTGCCAGTTAATTAAAAATCAATTAAAAATAAATAAATCAAAATTGAAAAATTTAAGCCAAAACATATTCAACACAACGAAATAATCGGTAAATCAAATCTTAATAATCAAAGTTATTCGATCGGATTTACGTTCATATTTATCGGATTTTTTGGATAATTTTTTAAAACAAAAATCGAAAGATTTCATCTTTAAAAGTTTATGATTTATTTTTGGTTAGATTTTTTTCCTTTATTTTAACGATTAAAAAACTAAGTCTTTTAAAAATAGAATTTAGTTTCTCAGATAATTATTTTGATACTTTTATGTTTAGATTTAGTTTATTTAGTTATTCGATCATTTTTTTTTTTGATAATTTTTTAAGATATAACTTTCTTTTTATTTCAGGTACAAATTTAATATACCTATTTTCTATTCTTTTTTTTTTTTTACTTTTTTGATTACAATTTTTCTATTTTGATCTCATATAGATATGTTCGTTATTTTCTAGGTACATTTACTTTTTTCTTGGTACAATTTCTTAATCTATTACCTAAGTCAGGATATTTATATAACCTTTTTTATATTAAACATTGGTCAACCTGCAATGGAAACCGGCAAGAAAGATTTTAAAGATTCTTTTCTTAATTAGTCTTCCTGTTCGTTTTCATTTTTATTCAATTGGGTATTTGAAAATTCAAATTCCGATTTTGTGTATATTTGTTTATTCATTTCGGAAAAAAAAGATTTACATATTTAGTTATTTTTCTAGATTTTTACAATATAAAAAATAAGTTATTTTGTATGGTAAGGATGTATACGCTTTTAAAATTTTTCAGATTTTAAAAATAAAATAAATAGGAATTAAATTAAATGGATTGAAAATATTGCTAAGATAATTTTGTATACGTACAATTTTTTCCCTTTAGATAATTTTTATTTATTTTGATTTGATAATCATATAAGTATATTTCATACATATCGTTTATTTATTCAATAAAAGTATGCATGCTCTTTTTTTGGGATTATAATTTTTCTTAATATTAGTGATTAGATTTATTTTTACCTGTTTCTATTAGTAAAATTAGTACTTTCTTAAAATTTATTGCACCATTTTCTATTAGTTTTATTGTCTTTTTTCATCAAAATATCCTTCTCTTTGCTATTTACCTAACTCTATTTTAGTTATATTTATCACCTATTACTACTATTATATAAATATAATTGTAATTTATTTTCTAATTTATATTATAATTTTATTCATGATAAGTTAAAATGTGTCTTATAAATTGTATGACCTAATGTATCTCATGTATTTAGCATTCTAATATGGTGTACTCACTGTACGAAATTAATTAACATGAACCGTCGAAAATAGATGAATTTTTTAATTTTACCTTTTTCTTTTTCAGAATCGGACTATCTCGCTGATGCTATTTACAACAAAAAGTGTATTCTATTACATGTGAAGTAATTTATTTTTATTTTGAATAAGTTATTTTAAAGGTTTTGTTACATTGTAAAGTTTTTTTTTTGACATTTTTTAAATATTTTGGTTTCATTCATACATATATAGTCACACTCTTGACTGTGTCAATAATTATGTTGTTATTTTTTGCGCTATACACGTACACTTTTTAACATATATGTACATTCAACAAAAAATAAAAATAAAAATAAAAATACATATTAAAATTTGATATATATATATATATATATATATATATATATATATATATATTAAAATACCCGGACAAGACAAAACTAGTATGATATTATATTTGGAGGGCATCAAACCAAAAAAAACAAATATGACAGACACCAACAGAGATCAAACGCCGATCCGAAAAACTCAAACAGAAAAAGGCACCAAACGGGAAAAAATTAACGAAAAATAAAACTACTAATCAAGGATCAAAAGAGACCAAATTTAAAGAGCAACAAAAAAAAGAGAAAAGTTCTTAGAATTTTTTATTTATTTGTGTGTACATTTAGAAAATTAACGGTGTTTTCTTGGAGATATTTTAAATATTCAAGAAAAAAGGAAAGAAAGTGCGTTGAATAAGGGAGGGTTGCATGCAATGGCAACAACACAGGAATGGCGGATGAACACGTATCGAGGATAGTTTGTTGGGTCTATATTTTGAAAGTAGAATCGTTATTTAGCTTTTATCTATAGTTGGATTAAGAAAATTTCAACCCCTAAATTCCAATTCAATGGGCTTGAATCTTAAAAAGGTTATTAAAGAAGTATATTAATGTAAATATTTTAAAATTCGGTTACGATTTTGGTTGTCTTGAGTTCAAATTGGTTTTAAATGAACTGTGTATGACAAATATATCAAAGCTTGACTCATTCAATTCGATCGACAACCCTAAAAATAACTAAACGAGTCAATCTTCGATGGGTATGTTGTATTACTCAAGCTACTTGGTCGAGCTCGTTTACATGCAAAGCCAAATATGATAACATTTATGAACTCGATTAACAACTTGAACTAGAATTAATTCTAAATTAATTAAACATAAACTACCGATGAATTGTTTGACTGAATATCATCCCTACTTGTGAATTGTGATATAATCTAACGGTAAAGAGTCTAAAGCCTTAATTTGACGTGAATGTTAGTTGGCCAACACAAAAAATTGCAAGTTCCAATTTGTTATATTTACAATGTTTTTTTTTTTAATATTATTCACGTATATTAAGATGGAGTACGGGCATATTTTGTTTTTTTTGGTGTTAATATGGGCATATTTTGTCTTGTTTAAAAAATAACTAGAAAAAAAATATATATTAAAATCTGAATGAGTCCTTATAAATATATATGCATCCCTTATATCATTCTCACTTGTCAGTTTCTCATACACATTATACAGGCCATTGTGTTTCAGGAAAAATGAAGATGGAATTAGCAACAGTGCTGCATATGAACGGAGGCCAAGATGACAAAAGTTACGCAAAAAACTCAGAAGACCAGGCACATATTCTCAACTTCAAACACTAGCTTATATTTTTTTTATTGATTTCGGCTATTAAAAGTAGTTATTCTCTAACTGTCAATTTTGTTTTCATAATGTATATACGGGGATTCTTAGAGATTCCTTATAGACATAACCAACCCAATGAAAGAAGAAGCCATAAGGAAGCTATGCAGGTCCAAGAACCCGGAAGAAGGAAAGCGGGTATCCATTGCTGACTTGGGGTGCTCCACAGGCCCAAATGCGCTGCTTGTGTCGGAAGGACTCGTCTCCATCTTCGACAAAGTTCGTCGTGATCATGAGCATCTCCGTGGATGGGTACCGGAGTTTCAGGTATTTCTTAATGACCTTCCCGGAAACGACTTCAACTCCATCTTTAGGGAATTGCCGGAATTCCAGGAGAAGCTCAAGAGTTCAGGATTTGGAAGTTGCTTTGTCAATGGAGTTCCGGGTTCTTTTTATACCCGATTGTTTCCCACTCAAAGCTTGCATTTTGTTCACTCTACTTCTAGCCTTCATTGGCTCTCTCAAGTACGTTTTTTTTTCTTCCCCTTGCTATGTAGATAAAGCAACTACATTAAATTAACCAAAAAAAAGATAAAGCAACTAAATCGGGTATGTTTTGTATTCATGTGTATCAGTATAAAAAAAAAAGTTGATATCCAGTGTTTGGTATATATGTACACGTATATAATCCAAAAACCTTTTTCTTCCTCTTTGATATACTAAAATTTTTTAGAGGTATTACAAATTTTATATTTATCTTTTATCTTTCATAAACTAAAATCTATCGACAAAATATTGAATATCAATCTCATACCCATATCTTGATACCGATATTAGATATACTGATATCTATTTATGAATGTCAAACATGCCCTTACTCCTTAGGATGGCTCATCCAAGTTTTACTTGATGTTGTGTTTTTGATGATTAGGTGCCCAAGGGAGTGGAGCGGAGCAAAGGCTTAAGCAAGGAGGATGTCGGAGTAGCGTATCATGAACAATTTAAAACCGACTTTTCGACATTCCTCGAGTGTAGATCGGAGGAGTTGGTCGTCGGAGGATACATGGTGTTGACAATGGTGGGAAGAAAGAATGAAGCCCCTCAAAGCCTTGATTGCTTTTCTTACTATGGCTACTTGCCAATAGTTCTTCTCCAAATGACCTCCGAGGTACCGACTAATCTCACTAGTGATCTATGTTTCTTGGCCTTGATCATTCGTTTAACATTTTGATCATTCGTTTAACATTTTGGCGTTGACTAATCTCACTAGTGATCTATGTTTCTTGGCCTTGATCATTCGTTTAACATTTTGGCGTTGGTTGATTCGGTTAAAGGGTTTGATCGAAGAACAGAAGATGGAGACGTTTAATCTACCTATATACGCACCATCTATTGCCGAAATACAAGCTGAGGTTAACAAGGAGGGCTCATTTGCCATCGACAACTCTCAGTTGTTTGTGGGCAATGACGAAAATGTGAGACCTCATGAAGACGATAAGTCCAAAGAGCTTGAAGTCGTTCGCACTGTAAGAGGTGTGAGGTCGATATTCGAGTCTTATATTGGAACCCACTTCGGTGAAGGACTATCCATTGATGAAGTGTTCCAAAGGTACGAAAGAATGGTTCGAGATTCCATGAGCATAAAGAGGACCCAAGCCGCAATTGTTACTGTTTCATTGCGCAAAGTGTAAGCATTGAAGAACTAATAAAAACAAATGGTCGCACCCCATGGGAAATAAGTAGAGCTATATATGTAACGTGTGAAATGTTAAGATGTGATCTATATGTCACGTGTAGAATGTAGAGATAAATAAACCCAGAGTTTGTAAACAAGGGTGTTATACCGAACGAGTAGTGGCATGGTCAAATAATGCTTAAATAATGTTATTTTAGCCGAATGAGATGAGCTTTACCTGAACAAGCCGAGTCTTGACATACTCAAGATCGGCTCGTTTATAAACGAGCCGAGCTTTGATGAGCCGAACACGAGCCGAGATCCAGTAGCTTGTCTCATGTACCAGCCTATTTGTAAGGTTCAAATTGAACTCATTTTGACAAAAGAAAAATATCAATTGGGTAAAATCCAAGAGAATTGTATACACTGATAAAAATGAAAAACACAAAGACAACGATTAAAAGGAGGGAAATAGCATTAGCCTAAAACAATCAATGCCTTCCTTACTATATCAATAGGGGGACAACAAAAAAGACAGGTTATCACGTAAATCATTGGATCTTCAACCAAGAAGCAAAGTTTGGGAATCTGATGAAAAGAAAATATAGGAAGAGGATATACACTCACTTCAAGCGCATGGGACTTAAATATAGGATTCAAGAATGACTATTCCAGATTCACGCGCCGAATCTTACAGACGAGGTTGGCTGTTGGAGTATCGAGTTGGGTTCCAGAATCCGACTTGACAAGATCCTTTAATTTGTCTCTTGGTGTCGACAAACATGTCTGGAATGTGGAAAGGACTGGAGGAATGGGCATAGACAAAGCATTAAGGACATTGCTGAGGTACTCGATGTCAGCTGCTAGCTGCTGTGCTCCACGGTCTGTGATATACTGAATACCTCGAAGCTGCTCTATGTATATTGCTGTGGCACCCTCCGCGACCTAAAGAAGAAGAAATCATCAAATCAAAGTTACCAACGCAAACTGTATATGTAACCTAAAGGTTATTATCCAATTTAACCATGAACAGAAGCCTCATACAGTAACTGCTCATCAATTTGGTTGGGCAGGTGCAGTCCAAGGTAGATAACCTTTAGGTTTGCTGTTAATAAGTTCATGTTATTTTATGTTGATATGGGTTATCTGGGCTTTTATTTATGTATTTTAGGGCAAGTCTCATGCTTTCACTGGAAAAAGCTAATATGTAAATTTCATCAAGCACTTCAGTTATAGAGTACAAAAAACTATCATCGCAGTATCTTCAACTTTTGGGCACTTTCCAGTTTTCACCTCAAAGCTTTGGCATTTCTTATAGCTTGGACTACAAAAACAAACTTATTCAAACTACAACTATCAGAACAAAATGTTTTTTTCTTTCAAAATAAAAAAAAAAACAATTTAAATCTTATCATATTATGATAATATTGGAAGTTTGAGGTTATTGGATAAAAAATATACTACGGCGTTCGCCTTTCAGAAACCTTTTCATCACAAACGTGTGTGGTAGATCAATAAATGGCCTGTTTTAACTTTTTTTAAGGATTTATTTTAATATATTTGATCCATTTTGTCAAGTTTCACAAGTTTTCGGATGAAAAGCAGTACCAAAACTTCATCATATTGGGATCAAATGTCAAAAACTTGGATGTTGATGAAAATTTTTGAAAATTAAAGAATACAAGGGCGTTTGGCTAAGGAACTGACCTTGAACATCCATTCAGTTGCAAAGAGCTGTGCTTCATCTGCATTTGCATCATCAATGGAGATGCCTTCAGCAAGAGGCTCCAATTGCTGAGGCAATGTGAGGAGATATTCACCGACACTCGTAACATAAGGCTGAGGGTGTGCACTAAAGCTTGGGAGAGAGAAAGCACTTTGTTCCTCTACTGAAGACCAGATTGGCAAGCGTGAGACCTCACTAAGACGTTGTCTTACTTTAGATATCAGAACATCATAGACAAGTTCATTTACAGCCTCAGCAAACGCAGCAACTCTTTGTGATGCAACTGGAAGTGCATGAAAACGGGGATCCTTTGACTGCACAGGAATATTAGAGTTAGCAATCTCAAATTTCTGGTGAAGTCAATCTATTTAAATCCTCAGGATAAAAATTTATCATGAAAGTCAAAACAGATAAGACTCTCTTTGAGCCCAGTACAAAAACAGGCAAGAATCTTTCTCTTTAGAATGGTATAGCTTCGGCAACATCCTTATTTGGCACATTTGAGATCAAACACACATTATACATCATAGGCATGGAATTACCTGTTCTAAGAGATTAAACAGCTTTCGGGCCTTCTCAGGAGCATCAATAAGCCGGACAGTAGCCACATCCAAAGCAGCCCTTCCAACCGAGGTTAACTCTTTAGTTCCATCAGCAGTAGCTAGATCCATTTTGTTTCGGTCTATATTGGAGCCAAATACTGATAGTGACAGACTTGTATTAAGTCTAGCTAGCGTGGCTCTTAGAGAAGCTTCGAAAACAGAGGATCTGCTTGTCAGACAATCTGGAACAGTTAAAATTTGCAAGGCACCTTGGACAATTGACCATTCTTCTTCACTTGAGATCAAGTCGGCCTTTCGAGAGTGATGAGCACTTTCTTTTCTATCTAATCCTGAATCTCTCTTTGATCCATCGGTTATCTTATCTACTCCACATACAAGTCGTAATGATTTTAGTGTCTCTTGAAGAGTAGAAATATACTGTAACAAGATGTCATCAAGAGCAAGAATGAGCTCATCAGCCTCAGAACCTCCAGTGAAATTAATGCACCTTTCAACAGCTGCTTCAAAAAGCACGATAACTTGGGGAATTGATTCCTCCATCCTTCGAACTGTTTCACTTAGCTCAATCCCTTGTGCTCCCAGGCCACGAGAAACAGCTCCCCGAAGGTCCAACTTTCCAATTTCAGATGAAAGAATGGCACGTTCCATCTTCCCATACCTGAAATGACTTCATAGTTAGGTCTAGTATGGTTAAAGGATGAACAATTAACGACGGATAGTCAGATACACAGCCATAGCTGAAGCCTCAAAACCCAATCGAGGAAGCACTGCTGTATCGTAGACAATATGATCAAATGAAATGGTAACGTTTTCCTTCTTGACAAAATGTCCATTATAATCAAATTATTAGTAGAATAAGCAACAGCCAATTTTTGCATCCCGATTATTAAGAAGTTTCTTAAACAGAAAAATGGCGATACAGGGTTCAATCAATTTCTAGCAAAATATTTTAGTCATTCCATATGCACCCCAAGATATATAAACCCAAATAGTGT
The DNA here is from genome assembly GCA_002319775.1 of Fagopyrum tataricum. Taxonomy (NCBI): domain Eukaryota; kingdom Viridiplantae; phylum Streptophyta; class Magnoliopsida; order Caryophyllales; family Polygonaceae; genus Fagopyrum; species Fagopyrum tataricum. The sequence goes on from CM008285.1 coordinate 37,313,366, forward strand.
TTGCATGATTACCTCTGTTTAAATGTCTCAAAAGGAGAGTAGATTGCCTTCAATGTGTCAGATAAAACTTGAAACTCAGATTCTGAAAATAAATGTTGAATATTTCGAGCAAAAGTACTTGTCATATTGTGTAAATTGATCAGTGCTTCTAGATGCCTTGTCTCGATCTTTATGCCCTTGGGCATATCACCGGATAAGATATCCAATATGCCTAGAGTAGAGAGTACAAGATGGAAAACAGTGGGTCATTGATCCATAGCAGAGAATGAAGTGGAGAAACTTTGAAATGAGCAAAGATTTAACCACACACAACGACCGAACTTTACATCAAACTTTAAATTTAATTCAGCAGGTAGCGTTCCAATTTCCAAATGCAAACCATAGATGTAATTGTGCAAGCTTATCTCACTAAACACACATTATCTAAGTGTACATACATGAACTGCTACACATCACATTATTAAGAAAAAAACAAGATGTGATATTACATCGTGTTCTTGTAAAAATTACATTAACAGCGTTGGGTATGCAACAACAACACTGTACTGGGAAGTAGCAAAAAAATGGAAAGCAATCTGAAAAAATAACTTGAGGTAACATATGGACAAGTTTTTTGGAGAATGCTAGTTTTTGAAGTGATAGAAGGCACAAACTCAGAAAGTGAAAAATGGTATGACAGTTATAAGCAAAAGGCCACCATCAAATGAGCATCTGAAAGAGGATTATCACAGCTCTTAAATATACACTGAGTAATTTGTAAATCCTTACTCAACCTACTATAACAACCTCAAATGGAATGTGTAACAGCCCTTGCATGGTTTGAGTTTTCATTCACAACCTTTTCCTATATAGGAGTTTTTTGACCAAGGTATAAAAAAAAAAGCATGCAAGCAAATGGAAGACGACAAGCACTATCTGTCCGTTATTTAGATAATTAGGAGGTAAGGACATCAAGCGAAATCACCAATTACGGATTGGAAATGGAATAGTGTAATGTGAGATAAGATTGGGAATTCAGATTTAAATCAGCAGGTATAGCCATTTAAAAAAAACACACAATATAATTCCAAGTTCTAACTACCAAGGCCGCTCCAACATTTGGCTAAACCCAAGTGAAAAAAATAAACAAATAACCATATTCAGCATCCATCAAGGCCTTTCTAAATCTCAGAATTCGGAAACATAACCAGCCAGAACCACTACCAGGACCACTCCTGGTCGCCTACTTTTGGCTGAAACTGAAGCAAAATTAATCAGCAACATAATCCTGATGAAAATTTTAAAGATGCACCTTGAAACACACAGCCACTAGAGTCATAACTTGTTCTAAGAAAGAACTATAACCTCATTTTCACCCCATTCTGGTATAGTGGTATAGTTATGATATACAATACATTCATTCCGAAAAGTGCCATAATCTCAACTATGTTCGTTATATAGTTCCAACTGTGCAGGAGAGCATATGCTTGTTTAAAATTGATGAAACAATTCTCCTTCATCACCTCATACTATTCCAGATAATAGAGAAGTTAATAGTGTCTGTAATTCCATAAGCTGTAAATTAAAGTAATACTGTACGGTAAACATGAAGAAATCAGAGCATTCCAAACGCATCAGTAGCAATTACTACCACGAAACATATTTTAGGACCCAAAGTGGGCAAAAGAGGAAAAAATTTCTCACCTTTAGCCAATGCTTTTGTTTCAGGAACAACATCTCCAATTGCAAGGTTCACACGGGAAACAAAACTTGAACTCACAGCTGCCATCGTATCAATTAACAACTTTGGGACAAGAGATTTATAGTCATCAGGAAAAGCAACCATACACCTGCAGATCGCCATAAAATAAGCTCAGATTGCTAACTCCCCCACCAAAAATGGTGTTAAGCATCTATCTCTTAATTAGGAACCACTGCAGAAACATGCAAATGACACAATTCACGTACAATATTGTAAGATTTATTTGAAGGTAGCAGGAGAGATACGCACTGGGATCAAAACCGACTGGCCAGCTATCCATAAAAATACAAGCATGTATGTACATACTTATATAATTATTCTTCCATTAAAATAATTTACCATAATAACTGATGGAAGAAACAGGTTACTCTAATGAATGAAGGCGTTCTCCACATAGGAAATTCAATCGAAATTAAATGGAACTAAGTGGTTGACTATCGATCACTCTGCCAGAGGCTCAGAACTCTCAATGATGCCACAGCCATCTCCATCAGGTTTAAGAGATGATTATTTCAATTTTCAATGAATAAATGAAGGGAAAGAGTAAGTATGGCAGCATAAGCATGACCGTACCATTTCCATTCTCGCTCAAGATAGAGAAGCAACTCATCATAGAAACTTGGTAGCCAGTTAAAAAATGAGACTGTAGGAGTACTTGATTGAAGATTGCTTCCACTTGCTCGCCTTTCCCCTTCAATTTTGTCAACAGCTAACTTATTAGCTCGTTGCTTGGATTCAAAGTCATCCCACAGTTGTTTAATGGGCTTAAAATGGACCTTTGTATAGTATGTTTCAAGGGACTTGAATCTTCCAATACGAATGAGAATTCCCCTCAGATCTTGAGCAATGTCAACCTATAGATTGTAAGAAAAAATAAATCTCCGTCTAGCAGTACAAGTGGCAAGAGTTACGAAAAAGTTTAGAGTGACTTTAGTACCTTACGGTTACATAAAGCATCAGTTAAACGAGGTTGAACCATAGCGTCCAGCCTATCTTCTAGGACCTCAAGTTGCTTTCTTACATTTGCAAATTCTGCAACCTAAAGATAACAAGAAAGAATATCAGTAATGATCAATACACATACATGTCACTGCAAGGATGCATCGACGTAAGTTACCTCTCCAACAGCTGACAAGCAATGCCTCATGTTGGCCAAGGTTTCTGCAGCCCGTGGAAGATCACCACTAGCAAACACATCCTCCACAGTTGAGCTCAATTGGGTCAGTCCAGCAGCATCCTGCTCAATGTGTACAGTATACTTAGCTTGTTAAGACATCTAACTTTTCCTCAACCAATGCATAAAATTGGAAAATAGTGTACACCTGTAATGTCTCATACGCAGCTTCCATTCTATGCTTAACATTGTCAACTTTAGCTAGAGCTGCTATTGACTCAGCTGCAGAACCTTCTGCCTATTTATCAAACATGAAGCCACCCACACAATCAAATATTAGCATCAAAATTGTTCATCACGACTCAAAACTGGAAAATAGAAACATGATCAAATCCGGGTTCATTTCATGTATTTTCAATACATTGGAAGGACATATAACTATATAAGGGCCATGACCATCAAATTTTCAATAAAAACATCAATTCCTCAATCATTATATAGATTACCTATGAGGCTACGATCAAACCATTTGGATGTCATCTTTTACCTCACTTGTGAAACAACCTATGATTGAGGTCACGATTCAAATATCCAGCAGATAACTTCCACACACAAAAACATGGAATTGAACACTAGCTTTGATTACTACACCTCAAATAAAGTCTACTGATTTTCCAAGTGAGCTGCCAATAAAATGTGCAGAAATCAATCACCAACACAGCAACTACAACCTCGAAAACTCAATAAGAAGGTCGAATTTTCAAACCGCCATCAACATTATCAATCCATCAATTAGAAATGAACTATTTTATAACTGCGTAACGAAATTAAGCCCAAAATCCCACGTGTAGACCAGATCAGCACAAGAAACCCCACTAATTTATTCTAGCACTTCGTGTAAGTACCGTTTTTAGCCTAAGGAGAATAGAGGAGACTGAAGAGCGGAGAGAGGAGGCGTCATCGCGGAGGCGAACAACGTCACGCGTGGCGCGAGGGACGCGGAGGAGGGCAGCGGAGCTCTGCTCTTCCAAGGAAGCGGAAATCTCCTCGGCCATCAGCTGGAGCTTCATCTCCAGATCTACAAGCAGCTTCTCCACCGGCTCCTCTGGATGCCGATTCTGGCATGCGCTGTTGATCCATTTCTTTGCATCGAACTTCTCGTCCGAGAATGCTCCTAGATCCACTATCATCTTTACAAGCTTTCGCCGGATTTGGTTATGGCGGACAACACACGAGATGGCAGGTTCTAACTACATCACGCCTTTTCTTTCTCTTCTTTTATTTTAGGTAATTTCGTACAGGACCGCAAACTTCATTTTGGTTGAAAAAATATGTAGGTTTTTTTTAAATAGGAAAGCGGTTCGAAGCACACGCCGTCTAGTGGGTCGAAAGGTCGAAAAAGATCGGCAGACGGACTAACCGTCGTGAGGAACAACAATAGAAGAAAAAGAAACACAAAAAAAAATACATCAAAAAAATCCCGACAGCAAAGAAGTCAACGAGAGAAACTAGTATGATTCAGTTCAACGGAAGCAGTGAACACAAAGTTCGTCTTCGAAGAGAGTACACAGGAATTAAGCTTGGGGAACAACTGTGGACCCCTCAGATTTGGACTTGAAACAGAGCCTTCAGGAGTCGATCACAAATTCACGCCCCCTTCTAGACAAACCACTCAGGAGTCGATCACAAATTCACACCCCCTTCTAGACAATATTAAAACATCGAAATTATATCAGAATATTAGTTTGAGATTGATATTATATAATTATACTTTTATTAGCATTGATAATTTTATTAGCATTCAACAAGACATGGGTTTTCGATTGCTAGAAGGATAGATCATGTGTTTGAGATTGATATCTATATAATGACAATACTTTTATTATGATACTTTTATCAGTATGCTAGTTTGAAATTGATATCTATCTAATGATGATACTTTTATCGGTATTGTCAACCGCTCTCCTTCCTGAACAATATTGCCTCCACATTTCTATTATACATACAACTCTACCTGAAAAGGAAAAAAAAAGAAGAAGACATTGAGTAAATTGTAGTAGATTTGGTGTTTTGCTAGAATAATGTGAGAGATAAAGTTATGTGTAGATATTTTCGAAATTGTCAAATTGGTACGGAGATGGGTTTTTGCTTGCCAAAAGAGTGGATCATTTGATTCGTAGGAATAATGATACTGGAATACGACAAAAAGCAAGTTATTGTTACCCAATGTTAAATAATACAATGTGTTTTAAATCCAAAGTTATTTGTCCTCGCTCTACCACTGTAAAAGAAGAATTTTTGTTGACATGGGTAACAACTCATCCTTATAAGTTACAATCTCCTCCACTTAAACTCCTGACGTCAACGTCAGCACAAGGACCGTTCACCGAGTTGAGTGACCGCCTACTAGGACAAGCACACTCGTAGCTTAGGGTTAGCTCTGATACCATCTGTAAGACCCAATGTCTTAGGAACGTTGTCCCGATGTCAACCATGCACGCACATAAACTTCTCAAGAGACCACCCATCTTGAGATTGTTCCCGCACGAGCACACTTAACTTCAAAATTATTTTTCCTCACTAGACCACTGGAAAATAAGAATTCTTGTTTCCGTATGAGCTTCAAGAGAAGAGGCATGCAAAATACAATTTTAATATGAACAAGGGTATGCCAAACCGAAATTGGAATGTAAAAGCTTAGCTACCGTATGGGCATCAAGAGAACATATATGTCAATGAGAAATTGAATATGATCAAAGGTGTGTCCAAAAAGAAGTGGAGACTATGAGAATAGAGCATGAAGAGCTTCTTGTTAGAGTGGAAGAATTTAAAATGGAAGAAATGTTGGAGAAGCTCATAACCGAGGTCCAATAAGTTTCAAAGGGATTAAGATGCTTCAGCAAAATGTTAAATTATTTATATATAATTAAGGTGATGTTTTTATCATAAAAATTTAAAAATTACTTATTAAATTTATATAGAAAAAGTTATTTTTATGTCTGTAGTTATAATTTTTATATATCAAATGTTAAATTATAAATAGAAAAAGCATTTTTTATACATGTATCTAAAATATATTAATTTTTTAGTTAGATGTTTGTGTCATATGAGGAATTTTTATGATATTTATAAAATGTGTAAATATTGAATTTTGTTCATATTATTTCGATCAAATGTATAAATAGTAATTTGTAGATAAGAACAATTTGTAATGATAAAACTTCTAAAAATCTTTTTCTTTGTAAATTTCTTAACGCTTTATTTTTAACACCAACATATATATCTTTCTTTAAAAGATTTTGTGAAAGGTTTTTTTAAATCGAATTTATTCACCACACAACAATTGAAATCAATACTAGACAATTGTAACACCCCAAATTTTAGGAAGTCGGGATGCTACGGGTTAAGACCTCACAATGGGTCCCGACCCTAACTTGATAACAATTTCACCGTATCTTACAACAAGACACAAATAAAGGTAAACCGAATAACGTTTATTTGCAATTAAATAGTCATGATAAAATAAGAAAATAAAAGAAACAATTGTTCATAACAATGAAATCTAAAAACGGAAAAGGCAAAAGAGTAGCCTAAAAAGAAAAAAAAATCTAAACCAAACTAACAAGTACGAAAACCTGGCTGACCACTCTCTCTAGATCACTCCACATCGGTCCTACCCTGCAAAGTATCTACAAAATGACGGTGAAAACCGTTAGCTAGCAATTTTAATATCAGTTAACATTATTCTAGCACAACCACACATCAAAGCGGTAAATAAACACATAAGCATGATTTCACACAACCCATTTATTATCTTTGATTTAAGTTATTCACACTACATCATATTATCAGGTGGCACGAGCGGTTTCCGACCCTCGCCTCCGTCCCAGTAACCATCAGGAGTGACATTAATGCATCTGACCGTATACCTAACTAGACTGGTCGCGAAGAACCTCGTAGACTCGTGGCAGAGTTGGACAGTGATGCCACGACCCATTTGCATACACTTGGGTCAATAACGTAAATAAAGTCATCCTACTCAAGTTATATTTATTAACCACCACACATACACAACCAAAATAATGCACACCAATATTACGAACAACTAGGTAAGTAAGTCCATAGAACTTACCAGAACTGTTCCGATATCCGACTACTGCTAAAAACCCAATCCGCGCGTATACGATCTCAACATCCTAGTCAATACGGAAAATGTCTTAACAACACAATTCCGTCATTTATGAAGCTTCTATAAGGTTTAAAGACTATCTACGAGATTCTCGTAAAGAAATAAAAAAAAACCCTAACTTCTAAAATAACCAAAAAGGTCCAAAAAAAAGGTTTAAGACCATCACTATTGTCCAACAACATCTCACAACCCTAAAAGATCCATATCGGGTTTGAGGAATACTCAAGCTTACTTCCTGAGTCAAAAATCCTAAACTAAACTTTTTAGGAAATCCACAAGTGCCCTTTTGGCCTAGGGTAAAACCCTTCTATTAAATCCCAAAAATTTCGACAAAATTCTCAAACATATAATGCCATGTCCACTCCTAGTTAACATGATCAAAATCTAAAAACACTAAACCATAAGATCCATACAAATATCCAAATTTGTTTACAAGAACACTAAATTCCAATACTTAGCCAAATTTCCTTATTTTCCTAAAACTATGTTATGTACCAACTTTTCAAGCTCATAACTCTAAATCTAACTGTTGGATCATTCCCAAATTTTAATACAATAAACTATATACTATCATCTACAACATATCAAAAATTTAACGGTAAAAGATAATTTTAAAATATCGAAACCTAGTCCCAAAGTTAATAGTTCAAAGCTGGAAAAACTGAAAAACCTATCACTATACCCCTACGTCTCAAGTTTGAACCTCACCAGCCACATAATTGAAATACCCCAACCTGCACATCTCAGGATCGAACCCTATAAGCCGCAAAAAATGGAACCAAAACTATAACCTCAAGGTCACCGGTTCGAATCCTATGAGACCAAAACTGAACAATTAAACACAAGGCACTAAGTCACTAGTTCGAAACCCCTATCCAACAATAACCACCACCCTGTGATTTCATGCGCACAAATTAACTTAGTCAGTGAAGAGAAAGAAGCAACACTTGTTCACTACTTTTGGAGTGCACAAGTCCTTGACAACAGAGCCAAAAACTTATTCACTCGAAAACGAGTGCTTAGGTTTACAATTTATAATGCTCGTAATAAATACATAAACTAGTAGCGAATCCACAATGTATGGGTCGTTACGTAGTATGGTAAGTATTTTGATGTCGAACACAAAGACGTTGGTGAGATTGATGTGTACAAATGATCAAGAAATAGTAGAAATTTAGAATAAGAAATAATTAAGAGGGGATAAGAAGGATTAGGAATTTCATTTTTTGTTGGTTTTTGGTTTGTGGTTGATCAAGGATCAAACTTAAGTAATCAAGTGAACTAAAGAAACACACAAAGGCAAGTTGATATCAAATTATCGGGAAAAAAAAGAAAGAAGAGATTCTAAGGTTTCAAGATAGTTATCTTTGGCATTGGACTCAAGTTAACTTGCAATTGCTTTGGTAAGATATGCTACAAGAATGGATGTTTCCTCAATGATGATCTATTACGGGGGAGGTCTAAAGATAATCTAATTCCAATCCAAACTACCTATTACCGGGTAAGTCTCAAGCAAACTAGGATGAAAATTCAATATAAATTGGATTCTCTACCTAAGGACCAATCAACTCTTTACCGGGTAAGTCTCATAAACTGCTTAAATTAGATAGTAATCCAACACATCACAATCCAATAGAGGGACCTCTACTACCTAATGTTGATCATCATCATCATCTATATACAAGGAAGAAAATTACCTGGTAAGTCTCATCCCTAACTTGGTTTGCTAGCTTAGAAAGATCTAACCTAAATTAAGCTCAATCAACACTAGGATTTACACAAAATCTATACCAAAACAAGCATGCAACCTAAACAATCGTCATCCAAGCCAAAAATAACACTCCATTCACCCTAGAATCACAAGGATTCTAGCCAAAAACATTGAAAAATCTAGAAATAAAATGGAAGAACACAAACAAATCATAGAATTAAAATGCAAGGGAAAGAGGGAAACAAACTCAGTAGATTAATCTTCAAAGATCCAACAAAACGAGATACACAACAACCACAACTTTCTCTTGCAAAAATCTGGAAAATCGGTGTTTTTTCTCTTACAGCTAGAGAATGGAGACGAAGAAGGAAATTTTAGAGGTGCAAGAGAAGATACAAAATAGATTCAATAGCAGTCAACCCCCAATACAAGGCTTACAAGTCCTCTCTTATACACAAAGTCAGAAAAGCAAGGGTCGGAAAATTCTGAAAGTGAGCTGACAAGTTGCAGAGAGGAAATCTCGGCCCGATGTCTAAAAACCTCACCCGATATTTGGGGTGTCGAGGCCGATATTTCAGTATTTTCCACGCCTTCCTTCAGCTGCTTCAAATCTTGGGTGGTTGGCTCCAAATCTCGGCTCGAGATTGGGGCTGAGATTTCTCTCGACATTGGCAATCTCATCTTCAATTAACTTAATTCTCAAATCTTGGCCGAGATCACTCCAAGATCACTCGAGATTTCTTACAAATCCTTTGATTGCTCCTTAGATTGATGTCTTGCTTTTCCTCTTCACATGTGGGCTTCTTCTTGGGTCCCATAGCATGCTCCAATTCGATGTTTGATCCTCAAATGCATCGTTTAGGTACAAAACGTGTCATTTCACCTACAAAATCCACCAAAGAGTGTGTAGACATCTATACTTGCAAAGTAAACCAAAACAAGTCTAAATGGTACAAACTAAGGCTTATTAATGCTAAAGTAAAAGGGAAATCTATCTAAATGCATGCCTAAACTATGGAAATAAACCATGTTATCAACACTCACCCTCAGTTACTACAGTGAGGAAAGAAGGACGACGTCGGTTCCCTGAGTGCCTACTACAGACGAGGAAGGAAGGTGTCGCCGGCTCGCCGACGGGGATTTTCCAGACTATTGCGCTCACAAGAAGAGAGGAGTGAGAAGCAACCTCCAGGAAGAACGAAGAAGGGAATACATATAACGGACTCACCATGCCGGTTGTTGTCGACCCGGTGACGAGGAGAAGGCTCGCTCTTGGTCGGCCTATCTAGACTCCCGGTGTTCGACGTCAGGTCGTCGGCAATGACTCTACAATGCCGGATAGGGAGATCTCGGAGAAGCTTGCACTATCGACTATGGTGGGTGAGAGGATGTGACGGAAGAATTGAGTTCTGCGCAGGGACGTCGAAGACGGAGAGGCGGTGGTGGTTATACAGAGGATCGTAAGGGAATCAGTTTGTTGCTGATCTTCTGGCGTCGAGTTGCATGGCCAGGTGAAGAGAAGGAACTGAGAGAGATTGCATTGCCCTTGTCCCACGCCAGAGAAGGAGACTAGTTGGGCCTTCCGCTGCGCATCTGGGAAGGGAACAACAAGCCGGCCTAGCCCTTGCATTGGCCCAAGAAGAGAAGAGAAGAAACAAGGCTTGGGCCGGTCTGACTCAGGTTGGCCATCCGGAAAAATGCAAACCTAGGCAATTGTTATGGCCGGAAGAAAAGAAAATGAGCAGATGGGCTTATTGGCCCAATGGTGGAATAAGGGACCTGAACAAAATGCTAAATAAACCGATTAATTTCAATTTTGTTCGCGAAAAAAAAAATCGGTACTCAACCGGGCTTTCGTAATAAAAATTATGAGTATTACATGTTGGAATTATCAAATATAAGTTTGACTTGTGATTAATTTAGTAGCTTGAAATATTTGATAACGGTTATGGTTTTAGTATATTTAAAATTATTTTATTATTTTAAAAAATATTTTAATATTATTAATAACACCTTTTCTATTTATTTGCCTGTCTTGTTGCTTATTTCGCGATGGTGGAAACGTGCACCAAAGGGTAGTTAAGTTTTTTTTTGGTAAATGTACCCTCCAATCTCAATTTTTCAATACATGCCGCCAAGAGAATTCGAATTCGAATCTTCAAGCTAAACACTTAAGGAGCCTAGCACCACATCCCACTAGACCAACTGAGTATTGGTAGAATTGACGACTTGCTTGATTGTCTACGTGATTCGTGATTACGTTTAAAAAACATAGGTAACTGAGTAGCTCTCATATATTAAAGGCATAGATAATATTAATACATGCTCTTAATTAAACCCTAATGTATAAATATTAAGTAAATGTCCATAATTTCTTAGACTTGTGTTGTTTATTTTGGTTTAAAGTATTTAGTACTTAAAACACAAATTTAGATAGTGTGGAGGATTATGGTTCCCACATCGACAATATTGGGACTACAAGTGTAGTATATAAGGTTGGTGGGCTACTCGTCATATTGTCAATTGGTTTTAGGATGGAACCCTGTTGGGCTTGTGTGCTGGACTTGGGCCCAACGCGCATATGCTCTCGGACGTGTGATGGACCCCCACATCCATTCTGACCCAATGAAATCTATCATGGTATCAGAGCAGGTTTTGGCTTATTGGGCTTGTCGGCCTTAAGACTCAAATTGCGGACATGGACAATGATAGTCCGTCCGGTTGGGCTAGCCGGCCTTAAGGCATTTCGTCAAGTGTCAACCGAGTCAGCGGTTGCACTTGAGGGGGCGTGTGGAGGATTATGGTTCCCACATCGACAATATTGGGACTACAAGTGTAGTATATAAGGTTGGTGGGCTACTCCTCCTATTGCCAATTGATTTTAGGATGGAACCCTGTTGGGCTTGTGTGCTGGACTTAGGCCCAACGCGCATATGCGCTCGGACGTGCAATGGACCCCACATCCATTCTGACCCAATAAAATCTATAAGATAGACTATGTGTTTAAGTTCACGCTATACGCGAGTTTCCTACTCAAGCGATTAAATGACAATTTTGACTTATAAAACCAATAACGATTTATTTTTTAAGATATAAGCATAAAATATTTCATGATTACAAAGTGCCGACCTAAGTTTTTAGGTTATTGATCGTACATAGATTAGTCATATATATTTAATGGTTTTTTTTATTTATAAATTGTTAAACATATGTTAGTATATATAGTGATTGTATGTGATATTAAAATTTGATTTTATATGTAGATTAGATAGATAGATATAGGTTATAAAGTGGAAAGCTTGAAGGCAACTTACGTACACACTGAAAAGTTGGGAAGGGTACAATTGTTCTCGTTTGTTATAAATGATTAAAATTGTGCATGCAGAAATTTGGGGTTCTTGTTCTTGCAATAGAACTTCTCTATGTAAGAGTACAAGGATATATAGGAGTTCTCTGACTTTTTTTTATTTTTTTATATTTTTTTTATACATTTACTAAATTATAACGTAACTAATTTATTTTTATTTAGAATAAGAGACATATTTGTGGTTTCCGCATCGTGGACATTCTTATGAGACTGTTCGGTAAGCACGAGATTATGATTATCAAAAAAAAATATATATAAAATGTAACCTTTATCCGATGTTTATTTGTTCGATAAGATTATCGAGGACGGAGTTCAAGCTAATCACTCGATTTTAAGTTAACAAAGGCAAAATGTTTTCACAAAACTACCCTCTCTTATCACCACACAAGTTTTATTCAACACCTTAGTGATTTTACATATGTCAAATAGTCAATCATCCATTTCATACAAACACCATCTAGCTTATTTTACTAGTTCATCTCCTTAAACAATCTACCACATTTTCAACTACCTAGTCATCTTACATTCTTACCAAACAAACTCTATATATCATAGTCAGCTGAGCAATGATCGGTTAACTAGAATATTGTTTGAAATTTCAATTTAATAAAAGTTCATAAAATTACAAAGACTCGTGTCCAAGTTTCAGCCAAAACTCGCAGCTTATAACCTAGGTTAAACGTGTATAAACACCCCTACTTTCACATTTAACGATTTATTTTATATCTGCATTTCTTTTGTAGTTATCATTCGTAGCATCTCCGCTCATATGTAGGAGTCCATGCGGTTCAGTGGACAGGAATTTTTTAAAATCTTGAACTGGAATTTAAAAAAAAAAAACAAAATAAAATTTATAGCTTTTTGCGAAAACTAAAAAAATACTTAATTTTTTTTAATATGTTCAAAAGATATATATTTTTTATATATATAATTAAATCTATAAAAAAATCTTGTCTAACCTAGTCTTTTTCTGTCCTAGACTGAGACCTAAATATCCTAAAATAATGGACCATATACCATATTCGGATCAAATTTACAAGGCCCTACTTAGATCTAATAGTATTTGGTTCTTCTAGATATATGCCTAGTGAATCAAGAGGCCGTATAGACAATGCGTCAACAAATATACCAAACATAAACCCAAATAAATTAATAAACATAAAAAAGGGGTTGAAGTACATAAAACTGATAGAGAGAAGCACAAGAGAAAAATAAAAAGAAGTCGGAGCGGAAGAAGATGGTAAATATATATCATCAGTCAAACACTCTGAACAACAACGGTGAAAACATCTTCGTCACTCAAAATTTGAGTTTTTTTTTTACCCATTTTATAAAATAAAAAAATAAAAATAAATGGAAGGACAAAAAAAACAACGAGCAAAATGAAGAAGGTCGATTAGAATGACAATCTCAACCGCAACCGATAATTATTCGATAAACTAAATCATACGGGCGGTTAAAAATCCGATAGAACGAGGTTGAAATCTGGCCGGGTGATAATTGATTGGGTGATGGTCCAATGAAGGTATTGAAAACCATAATACGACCCACCACCCGGCCAACCAACTGACCCGACATTCACCTGAGGTTCACCCAACAATTTAATTGTAGAGATTTGTAAACTGAAGGCTTGTTTTATTCATTGATCGGGTAAAATATTTATAACAAGAATAAATGACAAGATAATAATAAAATAAGATAAAGATAAACTAATAAATAAAGGGATAAAACCAAATATACGGCTCAATGTATGACTCAATAATCTAACACTCTCCCTCACGCTGGAGGTGTGATTTGAATCACACCTCCAAGCTTGAACTGAAATGAGGACTAGATGGACCTCCTTCCTCCATTATGTTGGCGGGTAGGGCCCTAGGACGCAGGTAGATTAGCGTCCTAGAGTAAGTTTTGAGCCCTAGGACGCAAGTTGATTAGCGTCCTATGTTCGTATTGGGCCTAATAATCTAACACTCTCCCTCAAGCTGGAGGTGTGATTCAACAACTCCAAGCTTGAACAATAGAAACTCGAAGAGATGAAATGAGAACTTGATGGACCTCCTCCCTTCATTGCTCTTGTTTTGTTGGTGATGGTAATACGCTGATATGGGTTTGAACGAAGAGATACTATGAGGACTTGATGGACCTCTCTCTCTTCTTTTCTTCGATGGTAGAAGTCGGTTGTAAGACACCGGTTGGTCGGCGAGATATCCACCGCAGTCATCACCGGTGACGGTGATGGCGGTGTGACTAGGGTTTGTGTTTTAGGGTTTCTTTATGTGGAAGCGTGTTTATAGATCGTATCCTCTGATACCATGTAGATATTTGTGAACTGAAGGCTTTATTTATTCATTGATCGGACAAAGTATTTATAACAAGAATAAAGAAAAAGATAATAATAAATAAGATAAAGATAAACTAACAAATAAATGGATAAATCCAAATATACGGCTCAATGTATTGCCCAATAATCTAACACTAGTGTATTACCCCGTGTACTGCACGGGGTGTGCTTCAATATTTATTCTAAATATTTGAATAAAAATGAGTTTTTTATAGCATAATATTAATTATTCACTATAAATTTAATTATTTTATATTATACATATAATACGGTAACAAATTCAAGTTATATTTATATAATATAAAACAAATCTTGCCAAAAATTATAATTATAATTTAAATAACGACGGAAAAGATTATCAGCTTTTATTTACGGATTAACAAACTATTAAAAATGTAAATATCAAAATTTTTAATTTTTAAAAATAACTTTTTAAAATATTTTTGGGAGTTGCGTGAATTGTGGCATTGACACGTGACAAAGAAGATCTCTCTTTTAATACATATAAAATGTTTCAACAGAAATGTGAAGGTGAAGCTTACAACTTTTATAGTATACATATACGTATTGTTAGGGTTTACAACTAAAAAATAAAAATTTATATATATATAATATTTTGTTAAGATCTTAATAACTAATGAAATTTAAAGAGACGATGATGTACATATGAAGGGGGAGTTTCCAGCTTTTACAGAAAACACATATGCATATTGTTAGGGTTTACAATTAAAAAATAAAAAATTTATATATATATAATTTTTATTAAAAATATCCGATTATGTAAACTCATTTTTTTAATAATCTAGATAAATAACTTTTTAAAAAGAATTTGTTGGGTTTTGATAATAATTTATATTAACAACTTAAAATAATTAACTTTTTAAAATAATTTTTTAGGCTGCGTTAAATCTAGTGCTGACACGTGGCAAAGAATGGCTCTCCTTTAATACTTATATATATATATATATATATATATATATATATATATATATATATATATATATATATATATTACTTAAAAAACCCCCAAATTATACTCTCTTTCTAAATTAAACCCTAAATTCCTAAACCGAAGTATTCCTTCACTTTCAACCGAAAATATTCCTTCAATTTCTAAAGATTGCAACTTAAATTATTTTTTCAAATCCGAGAAATTGATGAAAGTTGAATGCCGGTCAAGTTGAAGATCGTTATAAAACAATTTGATTTTTGATTTACAAATTGTTTTGGATTTATAAGGAGACATGTAATTTTGAATTGTTAGTTTTTCACTTGGATAATCGAGTTATTGAATTATCGTATTATGTTAGATTTGTTTGTTTGTTTTGGAAATCATTTAATTTTTTGGGGTGAATTTAGAAAAAACCGACCCCACCAGATCACCGCAATTATCCTTGGATATGTGATGATTTGGGTGAACCATTTTTTAGTATAGGTTGGATGATAGAAGTGAAACATACGACCACCCATTATCAGACTCATTGTCATCTATATCTATATGTCTGAGAGATCAAACAAATTTATACCATGATGCTCAATTAATTATTTTAAAACTAATATGAGTAAGAAATCCATGAATATACTCAAGCAAGCATTCAGATTGGAAAAAAGAAAAGATTATATTTATATACTGTGATAAAAAAAAATAAAAAAAAATAAAAAGATAATTAAGAAACTGAATGGGTTCCAGGGAGAAAATGGTAGCTACTTGACAGGTCAGATCATAAAACGGAAGTGGGACGTTCCAAGATTGATTTGGGTTTTGAACCCACCCTAAAACACTCCTTCACAATTTCAAACACACCTCTTTACTCATCAAATTAACTTACTTTGTAAACAAACCCCCTTTTTAAAAGAGGATTTTCAGTATCACGATCCGTTTGGTTGTGTTTAAGGGAAAAGATTTAGAAAAATGAATTTAATCAACGTAATATCCTTATATATTATATTATATATAATATTTAAAACAAAAGTCATCTTATATATATATATATATATATTATTTTTTTTTAAAAAAAATCTGTTTTCTTATAAAAAAAATTTAAAGGAGAGGGGTGATATTTTTGTAACTTTGTGAGAAATTTTTTTAACATTTATCGTCTTTGTTCACAAGTTTAGTTCAATTTGTTTACAATATTTGTAATACTTTATATTTTTATTCAATTAGATCAAACTGTTTGCTCTTATTTTTAAAACTTTTTTTAAAAGAAATTTATACATTTCGTTAAGACATTTTAAATAATAGTATAAAATTTTTGAACTTTTTTACTCCAGTTTTGTTTCCCTTTATTCTTTTAGTTTAAATAGTTTGTTCTACTTGTTCATATTTTTGTTCAATTAGTTCATACTAGTTTGTCTTAATTTTTAAACATTTTTTCCGTTCAAAATTTTTATACATTTTCGTTCAAATATTTTTAATTTAATAGTATCAATTTTGAACTTTTTTATTCCAATTTCCCCCATTTGTTCGATCACTTAGTTCATACTTTTTGCTTTTATGGTTCATATTTTTGTTCAATTAGTTCAAACTGCAAAATTAATAATGTAATACGTGAACTAATTATAAAAAAATATCAGAATGATAGTGTATACTTTTGAACAAAATGAACTAAGATTATAAACTTTTACAATATAAGGTCAAAATTTGGATATAATTAGTTCGAACATTGTGTATTATAGTTCAAACATTGTGTTTTATTAGTTTAAGAAAAAAAGTGCATAAAAACAAAATTACTAAATTAACAAAATAATGCGTGAACTAACTATAGAAAATATTAGAACTTATAGTGTATAATTTTGAACGAATTGAACAAAAACTATGACATGAGATTAATAACCGGCACATTTTTGTCATGAAAATTACAAAAATGTTATAATTAGTTCAAATTTGGGTATCATTAATTTAAATATTGTGTAATGTTAGTTCAAACATTGTGTTTTATTAGTTCAAACATGTACGATTAACAAAATGCATAAAAACATAATTATTAAATTACCAAATAATGCGTGAACAAATTACAGAATATATGCGAACTAACAATATATACTTTTGAACGAAATGAACTAAAATTATGAACTGAGATAATAACTATTAAAGTTTTCTCATAAAAATTACGAAATTGCTACCGCGTTCTCTCTTTAAATAAATAGATTTCTAAAAGGACAAAAATATCGCTTGAACTCCCTATAATTAGAAAAATACCATCGTATTTTTTATAAATCATTAAATTATGTGAACTAAGCTAGACCGTTAGATCAGTGAATAAATAACTCAGATTAATCCGTAACACCGCACTATAGCAAAGGTATGTACCTGAATCATGCCTCAGATGATATGTGCCACCTTCTCACAATTTACAATTATGATTCATTATTTATTTATTCATTATATCTTTTTAATGTATAACGATATCTCTTTCATTGATTAAAACTCAGTTATTTTTATGATATAAATCAAGAGAAAATTATTGTTAATCTGAAAAGACAAAATCTAAAGAAATATAGACTCTTTTTTTTTAAAATTATAATGGTTAGACAAATATAATTATAAAAAACATATTTCACATCAATTTTTTGTTTTTTCTAAAAAAAACTCTAGTAGTCATATTAATAGTTCAGAATTTTTAGTATGAATAGGAAATATTATTGTAATTGTGGTTATTCATGAAAATAGTAAAAATAACACTCTCTTCTCTAACACTCGGTTCGTCTTTATTTATATCCTTCGTATTCTTTTTGTTTAATATCCTTCTAGTCTCCTTAATTCCATCTTATTCCTCTTAAATTATATATATATAATTTAAGAGGAATAAGATGGAATTATTAAACTCAAAAATGTTTTTAGAAAAAAAAAATTTACATTGAAATTTATAATAAATACACAATTAACATGAAAATATGATAGTTTCGATATTGTCTACATAATAAGAAACTAAGGGTCCGTTGGTGTTCAGCAACGGGTGCATCCGAATTGGTTAATATTCCACTTTGCGTGGAATGCGAAGGATTCCCTGTTCAACAACTTCTTTATTGACCCTCGATCAGTACGTATTATCATCTATAATTTACTTATAACTCCGTAAATACAACATAATTAACATAAATAACCCAATTCTTTTTTTATACATGAATTCCCTATTCATATATGGCTGGCTAAGTAGCGTGTAAATGAAAAGACATCCGATCAAGTAGAATAGGAGGGTCAGTGTCTAGACATCGATCGACCTACATCATCCTTACGGATGAGTACAACCACATCGTCTGGGAGATCGTCATGGTCTTCAGTGGCAGAAAGTCCGTGTTTTGCGAGTTTGTCCGCTACCGTGTTGATTTTCCTGAAAATGTGCGTGGTGCTTGTTTGAGAAAAGCCTGAGATGCTGACGGAAATGTCTAAAATGTTTCCAATCGTGGTTGATTGAATTGATCAGCATCAGATTAAATTACATTTTATTCCACCATTTCAGCATCGATCTCCGCCCAAATTTTGTAATTAAATTATGAATTATCCCACATGCTAATTTAGGGGGGAAAAACAATATTAAAATAGTTGGAGTGAGTGGGCGAAGAGATACCATGTTCTTTACATTATTGAGATTGCCGATTAGAATACTTTAAACAGTGGGTTAAATTTGACTTTGATTCCCACTCAGTTTACCCTACTTCCAAAAGTACTATCCCCTAAAACATTTTCATGCACGTATAATGAAACTGGAAGCCTGCTTTAATTACAACCCAACACAATACACAGGCCTGAGTCAGTTCGGTGCAAGTGAAAATAAAATAAAAAAACACTCAAAATTTTCTTTATAATTCTCCATATTTTTCATTCTCATAAAGTCCATATACTCCCTCTTGTCAAACGGATGCATAATTTCTCAAAACTTTCATCCTTGTAAACCTCGTAACCATTGTACTGAGCCCAACAAAAAACGTACCTACTAATGAAAAAAAAAAGTGAAATTATGATAGATCAAAATAACGGGGTCCACATGTCCGCAAGCATACTAGGTCAAGCCCGATAAGGCTCCATCCTAAAAATAAATTGACAATATATCTGCGGACGTATTATTGTCAACTACTATATTGTCACTAATTGTACATATATCATCAATTTTATTGTCATTAATTGCCAACTACCGTGAGAAACTATCGGGTTAAGGCTCCACCTTATGTTTGGGGTAAGAGCATTTGTCTCAAATTATAATGATATTAATGGGACAATCATCAACTATACTATTATAACTATGTTGTCACCGATTATGTTATCCACGATTCCGGCCACATGTATTTTATCAAATCTACCGTCATCCATTATAATATGGCGTTACCAATTTTATTTCATGGGTTGTAGTGTCAAAAAAAAAAATTTAGAACTGAATGTTACTGTAGTACACAATTTTTGTAGCTTGTGAGTCTCGAACCTTGGATGACAAGCACTCTCTCCCGTCTTTATACCAACTAGACTAATTGAACTTGTATATTCTAGTATTTTTTAAAAGTTATACTTAAAATTGAATACTAATACACAATTTTAATACACAAATTTTATACGTCGTTTACACAAGGTCGAGTTACACAAATTTTCTCCGTAGTTTACACAAGGTGAGTTACACAAGGTCGAGTTACACGATTTTTGTCCGTCGTTTACACAAGTTCGAGCTACACAATTTTTGTCCATCGTTTACACAAGGTCGAGTTACATAATTTTTCTCCATAGTTTACACAAGGTCGAGTTACATAATTTTTCTCCATAGTTTACACAAGGTCGAGTTACACAATTTTGCCCGTCGTTTACACAAGGTCGAGTTTTACAATTTTGCCCGTCGTTTACACAAGGTCGAGTTACACAATTTTACCCGTTGTTTATCCAAAGTCAGACTAAATTAGAATGGACGGCTAGGATTTCAAAATGAGTTAAGTTTTATTTACAGACATTTTTAATTATTTTTCTAATAACTTCCATTCTTATTCTTTTTATTAATTAAATTTTAATTTAAAAATTTTGTAGATAATAAGAGAGCCTGGTTCTTTTCTATCCGTTCTTTTCAATATAATTGATGTGGATTTAATTGCAGGAAGTTGCCACTCATAAATATACACAGCAGTTAACCAAAGAAAATAATGTCAGTTGAAACTGTTGTAGTTGAAGGAAATCGATTGACCGAAGGCGCAATTCAGATATAGCTAGCTATCGATCTGAATACATATACAATTACGTCGATCTTATTATGGATCCCTCTTCTGCAGCCTGGCCATCTGACTTCGTAATTGAGTTTTTTCCAAAACCCTAATTTCCCTTTTGAGTTCGTTTCTGCAAAGTTTCCAACATAGTAATATAATTGATGTGGATTTAATTGCAGGAAGATGAAGCAAGGCTAATCCATGAATCCGAATGGCAGATTGAGATGATGAGACCCTTTGAATACCCTGAGTTGATTGAATCCAGCCATGGAAGCAGCAGCAGCTTCAAGAGGAACAATTCGTTTATTTCATCTCCCTCTCCATCCTACTACAATTCCGGCGGCAACCAGGTCATATCTTTCGGTTGCCCCTCGTCGCTCAGCCCTTATCAGGTGGATTTTAGACCTAAGGAAACAGCGGATTCCGGTCAGTTTGACCGGACAAACGTCCAAGTTCATCAAGCTGTGCATGTAGAGACTGAACGAAAGCGTAGGGAGAAGCTTAATCAAGGATTCATACGCCTTTCCTCTCTTCTTCCTAATCTTATGAAGGTACTTTTTCTCATTTTTCTTTTTTCCCCTTTCGATCTTGATTAATCATTAAGAGGGTGCTTTTGAATTAATTAAGAAATTGAAGATATATACTTGGGATTTGATTCTTTTCCAATGATTTTTAATAATTACGACAACTTCATTCATCTGACATACGCTAAGCTACCATTTATTAAGTCAGATAATTCATTTGTGTTCAGCTGGTTCCTATGCTCTTAAATCATAATACATTCATATACAACTTGATTCAAACATTAACAATTTGTTTCTTATCAAACCCTAGCTTCAGTTTAGATTAAATTCATCCTTTTTATTTCCATAAGCTTAAACAAACAAAGTTTACTGATTGACTGAGAATACTCATTGTAAGTTGGGACTGTACAATTGGTGATCGATGAAGTACAATGAGTATTCTTAATCAATTAGTTTATCATCTGTAAGTACATCATCCTGAAAAGAAAAAAAAGAAGAAAAAAATGTTTATAAGTTACAGGCGTGGGTTCACAACTCACCAAAGCACTGAACTCTAATTAAGTTAAGAGCTTATTTCCAATTGCTAGCTGTCTTATTATGTTCAACCTACTAAGTACTAATTAATGAAGAAGAAGAAGAACATAATCTCTTCTATTTAAGTTTAACTTAACAAAATTGCTGGAGTGCTTATCTCTTACTCTTAGCATTTGAAAGAAATTAGACGTTCAAATTTGCTAAGCATGCAATCATGGACTTTGTGATGTCTAGTTGGACAAGGGATCTGTCCTGTCGGAAGCCGCAAGTTATATTAAACAGATTCAGGAACAAGTGAAGGTATTGGAGCAACAAACATCAAAAAGGGCAACACCGGATAATGGATCAAGCTTGTCCGAAGAGAACTTGGGTATAAACAACCCGCCTGCTGATCACCTCCCAGAAGTCCAAGTAAGAATCTCAGCCAAAGATGTACTAATCAAGGTTCACTGCGGGAAAAAACAAGGAACGAATTCTCTTCGGAAAGTATTGGAAGAGATTCAAAACCTGAATCTTTACATGATCAACTACAACGCCATGGAATGGGGGAAATATGTTGTGGTTATAACCATTCTTGCTAAGGTATATATTATAATTACCTTCAATTCTAACTTACATCCTATACCTAGATATCAAATATGGATAGTGTTTGATATATAAGTATATGATTATCAATTTCATATACTGACATACTTCTAATACACTTTTCTTCCTTTTTAATATACTCCAAAAAGAAAAAACCTAGTGGTAACACATATCTTATATCAATCTCATACTCATATCTTGATACCGATATTTGATAGATTGATAGTTAGATATGGATACCAAACATGTCCCTAATTTGTAGTTCTTATCGCAGTATAGTTGTTATATATTTACTTGATTGTGCAGATGAATGATGGATTTTCAACCACAACAAACGACTTGGTGAGGATACTTCAACGGAGTCTTGAAGCTAATTTGTGATGGACAACTTATGATCATTTCGAAATTCCTATAATTTGATTATTCTAGTGTACTTTGATGAGGGATGTAGTTAATTAAGTAGCTTGCCGGAGATTTTCCTTTGTTGAGTGCTACTGTGTTAAGTAGTGATATTAGAATGAGTTTTAGGCACGAGGGGATCAATAGAATATAATTTACAAAAATATATTCTTAGTCCCCTCAAATTGGAGCAATGATGTCAGGGATCCCTAACTTTCGATGAAGTTGTTGTTGGCCACATGATTCTGTAAAGATGTCCGATAGTTGATGATCCGACAAACATTTGACGTGACCATTGTACCAAATTGAATTTGATCATTAATTGATGACACAATTGCTCTCTGCATTCTTAAGTGTGTTCATAAAATAACTAGCGGTTTTCTGCAATTTGAATATATATCCGTTGATACTTGCACTAATTTATCAAATTAATGTGCCATCAATTTACCATTTATCCGGTGCAAGCGGATTCCGTTTGCGCTAAGGATTTCAATGCATTCGGAGTGTGTTTGTGCCACACATCAATCTTGTCGGAACTCCATTGGAGGCTGGTGCCGAATGGGGTCTCACCACAAGTTGTAAAATTTTCTTATGGAACTTAAGATTGTAAAAGTAATCGAAGAGAACACATCTAAATGACCTCTCGGACATGCTTTGGATTTTGTAAAAGACATATGGTCAATTTTGTACCAATTGTTAGTTTAATAACTTGTACGAGTACACGAAAGTTCCTCCAACACAAATGGTTGACTTTGCAACATTTGATAGTTTAATAGGGTATTTCTTAGTGAACCTTATGACAAGAGCTGAACCCCTACTATAACCCATCAGACCATTTTGGTTTCCATGATGAATGGATGAATTAGTTCGAAAATGAAATGTTTGAATCTTGCTTGAAATTAATGTGTTATAGATAGATAGAATTTGTTCCAAGATGAATGAATGAATTTGAATAAATGGTAAACTGCCACACAATTGTGATAATTATATGTTGAACAAACCCTCCATGGTCTTTCAAATGAAAAGAATCGTATTGGATCATCTGAATCAACTTCCACAAAATTTTCTAGATTTGTATTCCAATCAATCATTTACCTATTAATTTAATTTACAAAAATAATAAGCAAGTATAGAAACAAGGGTCACGTGTAATAGCCTTAGTTTTGGGAGCTAGTTTTGGCCTTAGCCGTCCCCGCGGGTCTGTGAGGCCGCCCCTGCGGCTCCCCTGTTGTTCCACCCCTGCGGCCAGGAAACCCGCCCCTGCGGTTTCCGGCGGCTGCAGCCGGTTTTGTTGACTCTTTTGACTTGTGCTTTACCTTTCTTTACCTCCTCCGTTTCACCTTGTTGAGCAAGGGTTTCTTCACATTTCCAATCCAGCTTCACGTCCTCCTTGCTTCTTCTTCTTTCTCCTTGAGCTTGAGTTGGTTTTCCCTTGAGTTGGTAGAGTTGTGTGTGGTTTTGTGGTTGTTGATGCTAGTTTTGTGGTTGTTGAGCTTGTGAAGCCAGCTGAGTTGTGCTTATGCTTTTACCTGCCTAGACCTTCAGCAGTGGTAAGTCTTCTTCTCTTTCTTCTCTTCCTTCTTCCTTTGCTTCTTCCTTCCCTAGCTTAGGATTAGATGTATTGAGCATAGGATGATGTTGAAATGTGTATGTTTATGCTTGTGTATGAATCTGGAAGAGAGTAGATGTGGTTTGATCACGTGAAGAGCTAAAGAGAAGCCGCGAGATTGCATTCTGCACTGTCGCCGCCCCCGCGCCTGGAAACCGCCGCCCCTGCGGAGACCGTGTCATCGCGCCCGCGCCAGCGCCGTGCCTGCGTTAGCCTAGCCTGCAGCCTTGTCACCGCCCCTGCGGATTCTACCTGCGCCGCGCCTGCGGGTGATCTCTTCCGCCCCTGCGTCCTTAGTTTACGCAGGTGCGTCTTGTTCCGGGACTACCTATAGTTAGGTAGTTCCTTTCCTTTCTAGTATGAGGAACTTAGTACCATGCTAGGATTCGGATGTTGACGAGTATGATATAGATATGCCGGTTACGGCTTTGAGGTTTACGAGTTGGATATGATCCCTTATGGATCCCTTGGGTCTAGGTGTGACCCTTTGTGTGATAGGAGTTTGATATATATGTATGCCTTGTATAGGCCGTGTTATCCTCTAGTTTGGAGTGGACTGAGTTGAGGGTTGATCCAGTGAGACGACTACGAGGTTGAGGTAAGTCCGTGGGACTTACTTAGTTGTCATTCCTTTATAGGATGTTGTGCATGAGTGGTGTTTGTTATATGTTTATAGCATGCGATATGTTGATCTCCGACCTATGATGTATTGATTGCCCATTGTAGGGTTGTGACAACTTTTCCATTCAACCCGCTGGGAGTTGGGGGTTCTCTGTGGTCAGGCCAGACCTGGTAAACGGTTCGGGTACTCTCCATTCCCTTAGGGTACACGGGGAGGTGTTCCAGGCACCATTCCAGCTGGTTATAGTACCCAGAGGCGAGGGTTATATTCCTCGTGTCACTTATGTATATATGGATATTTATATATGAGTTGATTGCTGGACTTTATAAAGATAATGAACTGGGTAAATGTGTGAAAGCATGATGATGTGTTAAGATTTCTGATGTGTGTTTGTGCTCTAGCATCTTCCTATATTTGTGTATGGTTAGCTAACGGTTTCATACCGTGTTGTAGACACTTTGCAGGATAGGAGAGCTGCAGAGTGATTCAGAGTGGGTGATCCGCTGAGGGCTCCGTACACTGGGGCGTTATCGGGGATATGGGTTCTTTTGTTGTACAGTATGTTTTTGTTTGTACTCAGCGGTATATTGTATTACCTTTTGATATATATATATATATATATATATATATATATATTAGTTTCATGTTTTGTTTTTAATCTATTGGTGCCTTGTTGTAAGATCAGTGAAATTGTTGTCAGGCTAGGGTCAGGATCCATTGTGAGATCCTAGCCTAGTAGCACTCCGAGTCCTACAGATTTGGGGTGTTACACCACGTGGCTCTTGTTTACCTCCGTCCGTATTCACCTTTTTCTTGTACCGTACCTGACGAAAATAGAACCTGAGGTTTGGGGCGTGATGCAGTCAGTAGATGTTGCCATGTTGGAGCACTTTGCTTTTGCTCGGACATGTAAACATCTCGGATAAAGATGTATTCTTTATTGTTCATTGCGGGAGACATCAGTGTATGAATTATCTTCCTATAATATCATAAGAGATTCCAAACCTTGATCTCAAAATATATATACAATTACAACTCGATGGAATTTGGGAAATATTTCGCGGCTATAACCATTCTTGCCAATGTGTTTATTAAGATTATCCTCAATACTAAGTTACGTACAATCTATATGTACTTGTTAATTTAGTATTTTTTTTTCTTTGAAAATTGTACGTATATTAGAAATTAGGCAAAGGAGTTACATGATCACTGATCAGGGAGTTTAGAGAGAACAGTACACAAGAAAAACTTTAGTGGAGAATGATGCCAAGGGTATTAGCCCAGAAAAGATCTTCAGTAGTCCTTGGTTTCCATTTTGCAGAAGAGTAAGCTTTGACTTCATTGATGATGGTGCTTGCGCAGTCGAAGATGCTTTTTCTTATATTATTGAAAATAAGGTCATTTCTGTTTTTTCAGGTGAAGTATATAAAGGTTGTGATGGCAGTTTTTCGGACTTGATGGATGAGGCTCTTTTTGTGCTGGCTAGGGGAGGAGGATGACCAGGTGAACCATTGAGGAAGGCTGCGGGAGGTGTAGGGGAGACGAACCCATTGGAGAATGAGTTTGAGGATAAGAGTGTTGAAGTTGCAGTTGGTCAAGAGGTGGGTCTCGGTTTCGGGATTATTGTTGCAGAGAACACAAGTGTTAATCAGAGAGGTATTCCAAGAGGATAATCTAGCTAAGTTGGGTAGTTTTTGGTGGCCCGCGAGCCAGGAGGTGAAACTACATTTGGGGATGTTCAGACCACCCCAAATGTTGGAGCACCAAGGGACCTTAGGATGGGGGGACGAAGAA
The DNA here is from genome assembly GCA_002319775.1 of Fagopyrum tataricum. NCBI lineage: Eukaryota > Viridiplantae > Streptophyta > Magnoliopsida > Caryophyllales > Polygonaceae > Fagopyrum > Fagopyrum tataricum. Next base: position 37,340,076 of record CM008285.1, read on the forward strand.
GATTATAGGCCTTGGCGTTGGAGAAGGCACCGAGGGGGTTGAGGAGGAGGGAGGCAGTAGTTTGAGTGATATTGCGACTCATGAGATCATCCCGTATGCTCAGGATAGTTTTCCAGGTGTAGCTATGGGATAGTTTGGGTTGACAGTTCCAGACTGTAGATCTTTTGAGAATATGTTTCTTTATCCAGGAGCTCCAAATATTGGGATAATTGGAATCAAGATCAAGAATGGTGAGTCCTCAACCACAAAAACTACCTGGTGAGGATACTTCAAAGAAGTCTACAAACTCCTTTGTTGAGTGTTATTGCTAGTAATGAGGATCTAGTTGGCCTTTGTTGAGTGTTATTGCTAGTAATCGGTACCTAGGTACGTGGTTTTAGCTATAAGTGGTAATTGAGCTGGGGCCAACCCAATAGTCCGTCCGACCGATATTAAGGACATGTTTGGATAACCTTATCAGTTGGAGCTGAGAGAGTCGGAACACGTAATCCCGACTCATAATTGTTGATAAAAATACAAATGGCATGTCCCTAAGTTGATGAGCGCAGTGTAAATATTTGTTGCGACAATTATCGTCTCATGAAGAACTAGCTTTCAAGTTAAGAAGTGATTTTTTTATTGGTCAAGTGCATGCTCGGTAAGGACGTCCGTGAGTTGATGAGTAGAGTAAACATTTGTTGCGATTACCGTGAGTAAGGATATATAGCAATCGGACGGGTGATGGTGATGGGTAAATAAATCACTTTCATCACCGACATGTCATCCATCCGCAATTTTTGTTATCCGTATACGTCGAGTGGATCGATTGAGTATTTTTTCAAGCGAATTACTGTTTTTATAAAACTAGTATTCAATTGAAAATTTAAAATAAAGAGTGAACTTGCAAGCTAAAAATAAATAAACATTCGATCTATCTCAACTCCTAACATGCAAGGTCTGAATAATTATATAAATATGAAATAATATACATAGTTTCAAAACATATAAATATACAAGTGTAAAATAACTAAATCAAGTAGCATTACACAAAGTTTTATTAAATTTTCATCAAAATCCTGAAGTGACATACTCAATCACTTACGCTCGTCTTCTTTAGTAAAAAGAAGATATCACGAGAAAAAGAAAACAAAAAGATTATAGTCCGATTAAAAAAATCAAGAAGGGGATAAAGTCGGAGTTTGTAAAAAAAGATATTACGAGAAAAAGAAAAAGAAAAGATGTTTAGTCCGATCAAAAACCTCAAGAAGGGGATAAATGAAGGTTGAAGGAATAAAGGTTGTAGCAAATTATGAGAAAGGAACGATTATGTGCAACACCGACTATGTCGATAGGAGACTAGGATGTTTGTCTCAACTATTTTCAGTATCTATAAAAAAAATATCTTTTTATTATAATTTTAGAATCGACGATGGGTGCGGTGATGGATGTTGGAACTCATGAGCCTAGATGTTAGGCTCATGAGAATGGTTTCCGGCTTCGGACCAATTTTGCCCAAATGTGCATTTTACGCATTGATGACGTCGTATTAATGTGCTTTCAAAATCCATCGAGTACTGAGAGTACTTCTTACCCGGTTTGTAGTCTTTAGTTTTGGTTACGCAAATGAAAGAAAATTTATAGTTGTATACTACGATTCGGATCTCCATCCAACCTTCATGCAGGGATGCTTTCTGAATTAAAGATATAACTAGGATATTACCCCGTGCCCTGCACGGGGTGTGATTTAATATTTATTCTAAATATTTGAATAAAATAATTTTTTTAGAGCATAATATTACTTATTCACTATAAATTTAATTATCTTTTATTATACATATAATACGGTAACAAATTCAAGTTATATTTAGATAATATAAAACAAATCTTGCCAAAATTTATAATTATAGTTTAAATAGCAATGGAAAAGATTATCAGAAAATCTACGGATTAACAAACTATTAAAATTTGAATATCAAAATTATTGATATTTGAACTATCAGATTTTATTTACTGATTAACAAAATATTAATATTTGAATTTGTAAATATCAAAATTATTAATTTTTAAAAATAACTTTTAAAAATATTTTTGGGAGCTGCGTGAATTGTGGCGTTGACACGTGGCAAAGAAGGTCTTTTCTTTAATATATATAAGATAAGATAAGATGTATCGCTTCTACAATACAAAAAAAAGAAGAAGAGAATAATGAGGTAGAGAAATCCTTTTTGTAAACCAAATACTAAGTAGGTCCATCTAGTTATCTACAAAATTTTTAAATCAAAAATTAATTAATAAGAGGGGTAAAAATGGAATTTACCTAGGGAAATAATTAAAGTGCCTATAAATAAAACCTAACCCATTCTGAAATCCTAGTTGTCCATTCTGAAACCCTAGCCGCAACTTCCTTCAACCGTTCTCCTCTATCATCTTCCCTCCACCGTCGTCCCTCTATCATCTTCTCTACCACGAAGAAACTCGACTGGACTCGCACCACCGGAGTCGAAGTAGCCAGATCCGTGGTCGAAGCAGGAAGATCCGCCGTCGTCGGGCTGCTCTGTTGCCGGCGTCGCGGAGATCCGTGGTCGAAGCATCCAGATCCGCCGCTACCGGAGTTGAAAGCAACAGATTTGGTAGTCGAAGCATCCAAAAACCGCCCAAATCTCTTCTTCCTCATGGGTCTATTGCGCCGATATACGCCGTTCACTGCCGTTAACCGCCGATTGGGCTTGACCTTGTGTAAATCGAGCCTTGTGTAAACCGAACCTTGTGTAAATTGAGTCTTGTGTAAATCAAGCCTTGTGTAAACCGGGCCTTGTGTAAATCGAGTCTTGTGTAAATCGGGCCTTATGTAAATCGAGTCATGTGTAAATCGTGTGTAAATCGGTAGGGCTTGTGTACAAAAATCGATATTGATTGTGTAACAAATCGGCTGAGCTAAATCGGTAGGGCTTGTGTAACAAATTGATAGATCTTGTGTAAATAGCTCGATATGGCTTGTGTAAATCGAGACGATTGTTTGTGTAAATATATATGTTTTATGTAAATCAAGACGAATTGTGTAAATCGATAGTGATTGTGTAAAAAATCGGTAGGGCTTGTGTAACAAATCGATTGGACTTGTGTAAATAGATAGAGATGGCTGCTATAAATCGATAAGAATTGTGTATGGTTATATTTGTGTACGATTAATTTGTGTAAGTACACATTAAATATAACTTTAAAAAAATAACAATACATTACCAAGTTCAGTTAGTCTTGCTGGTATAACGGTGGGAGGAAGGTTCTGTAATATAGAGTTCGAAACCCACCAACTATTTTGGCCTGAGATTGTGTAGCTCGATTTGGGTTGAGATCATTAAGTAGATTGGGCTTGGGCCTCTGAAAATTGAAATTACTAATTAACCCTTTCAATTAATCTTTTAATACAAATAAAAGAGGCCTACTTTCTCCACTCATTATATAACTAGCCCATCTGATACACAAGTTTTCAAATTTAGCCCCATACCCCATTTCTTCCAAAAAAAATCAATTAATTTCGATATTTATAAATAGTGGTGCGATTTCGGTCTCTCAACTTTCCTCTGTGTGTGATATGTTTACGAAGTTTTACCCATTTTTCAACCACGAATGCCATTTATCCCCCGTAATATATCGGTTGTAACCCCTAACATTGACTCCAATTACACTCCTAACATTAACTACCAATAAAGTTGAGAAGACAATTGATTCCAAAACAATTTTATAATTGTTATGGAATTGGTTAAGAAGTGAAGTAAATTGTAGGTGAATTATTCACCTGCTAACATCCCAATTTACTTTATTATTAACTCCTCATATTGTAACTTCTTTATTGATAACTCCTCCTAGTTTTGACCTATAAATAGAGGTCATTCTTATTGTAACAAGATGCACCAAGAACAAGTTAGAAATATACTCTTCTTGTTCCCTCCTCTCTTATAGCTTCATTCTAAGTGTTCTTAACACATTTCACAAAGTTTAAGTAAAGAAATAAATTCAAAACAATCTTTTTATAACACGTTATCAGCCCGAAAGATTCTAAGACTGAGCTTTGCTACTAAGGGTATGTTTCTTAAACTTTTTCTTAGTCTTTCATTACACAAAGACTATACACGAAAATCTACTTGAGGACTATGCTCTGTGGTTGCCCTTTATGGGACCCTCTACATCAAAAACCCAAATTTTTTAGAAACTTAACTTAATTCGAGGAGTATGCTCTATAGTTGCCCAAATCGGGAACCTCTACACCAGAAACTCGTTATCTTAACATGAGATCTAAAATAAATTTGTCAAAATAAAATTATGTCGTTTGGTTTTATGCTAAGAAACAAAACAAAATTGAGATTTGCTTACATTTTTTTTGACAAAAACCCAAATTAATTTTCTTGCTTTCACCTCTTGGAATACGAACGAATATGGAGATGGAGTTTAAAGAAGGTAAAAGTAACTGGTTTTAATTCTTTACTTTCGTAACTCTTATATATCCGTATGTTGAGTAATTACAATTTACATCGTATGACAATATGATTATTTTGCTCCTCTACTTTATGATGTGATATTTAACGTTGTTTTAACACTCTTGTTTGTTGCGATAACTTGAAAAGGTTCACTAATATAATTGTCGGTCTTGATGATTTTTCACCTCAATGGAAACTTTTCAAATGGAGAACACTAAAGGTTTGTATTTATCTGTTTCAAATGCATGCTTGATGCGTGTATTATCATGTTATAAATTTTTGGAAAATAATCCAAAATAATACCAACTATCAACATTGAACCAAAAATAATACCAACTATGAAAATTACTAGGAGCGATACAAACTATCAATATATCTACCAAAAATAATACATCATACTTTTCCGGCAAAAACCCTAGTTCCGGCGATGACGTGGAAGCCGAAATGTGCCATGTCATCAAATAAATAGATTAAATGTGTGATGTGGATTTTATTTTTAAAAAAATTAATTTAATAATATATAAAATATAAAAAATATAAAAAATTTATTTTAAAATTTTAAATAATAAATTTTGAAAAAAAAATATTATAAATATTTTTTTAAAAAAATTTTTGTAAAAATTTTTTTTAAATAAAGTTTGATCAATTTTTTTAAATAGGTTTGTAAAAAAATGTAAGAATATTGATTAAAATTTTTTTTTAATGAAATTTTTTATCGTGAATTTTTTGATTAGGTTAAAAGATGAATTTTTTTTTTTAATAAATTCGATTTTTTATACAATTTTTTTTTTACAATGAAAAATATTCATTTTATACAAAAATCCGATAATAAATCTGATAAAAAAAATTTTCACAAATTATTTTTTGGAAAAATCAATCTTTTAAATTAGGGCTGAGAATGAGACGGGACGGGACGGATTAAGGTCATCCCACGTCCCATCCCGGCCATTGTATATGGGACGAGACCGGGACGGGCCTTGAGTTTTTTTACTAAAAATCATTGGGCCTTATCCCGGTTGGGACCGGGACTGTGAGACCCCTACTCTTCGGACCGAGATCGGACCATGGCCGAGATTGGCTTTGGCCGAGTTTAGACTTTTCCGCATCCTCGGGCATTTTGGCCGCCTCTGCGGGTCTCCGCCCCTGCGGCTCATGGAACCGCCCCTGCGGTTTCCGGCAGCTGCAACCGGTTTTGTTGACTCTTTTGACCGTGCTTTACCTTTCACCTTACCTCTTCGTTTTACCTTGCTGAGCAAGGGTTCTATTTCATTCATGTTACAGCTTCCCTCACGTCCTTCTTGCTTCTCCTTCACCTTCCTTTGCCTTATCTTGGTTTCCTTTGGTTTGGAAGAGTTTTGTTGTGGCTTGGTGGTTGATGATGATGTTAGTGTGTGTGTTGCTGAGCTTAGAAGTCAGCTTTGGTGTGTGTTGATCCTCCCTACAGCCTAGGATCTTCAGTGGTGGTGAGTGCTTGTTCTTCTCCTTCTCTTCTTCTTTGATTCAATCTTTCTAGCTTAGGATTAGATGTATGCTAAGGGTGTTGATGGTTGGTATGTGTTTGTGCATGTGGTGTGTGGTTTTGGAATGGTAAGGACGTGATTTGATCACGTGAAGAGCCAAGGAAGATTCACGAAATCTTGTTTTGCACTGTCGCCGCCCCCGCGGCCAGAAGTCACCGCCCCTGCGGAAGACGTGCCGCAGCGCCCGCGCCAGCGCCAGCGCCTTGCCTGCGTTATCTGCGTCCCGTGTCACCGCCCCCGCGGCTGAGTGTCGCCGCGCCCGCGGTTGCCTGCTTTCCGCCCCTGCGTCCTTAGTTCACGCAGGTGCGTCTTGTCCCGGGACTACCTATAGTTAGGTAGTTCCTTTCCTTTCTAGTATGAGGAACTTAGTACCATGCTAGGATTCGGATGTTGAGGATTATGATATAGTTATGCCGGTTACGGCTTTGAGGTTTACGAGTTGGACTTGATCCTTATGGATCCCTTGGGTCTAGGTGTGACCCCTTTGTGTGATAGGATTGTGATATATATGTATGTATGCCTTGTATAGGCTGTGTTGTCCTCCAGTTGGAGTGGACGTTTTTGAGAGTTGTTCGTAGCGAGTTACTTCTGAGATCGAGGTAAGTCCATAGGACTTACTTAGCTACTATCCTTATATTAGATGTATGCTTGAGTGGTGTGTGTTATGTGCTTTATAGCATGTGTTTTATGGTCACCGACCTATGTTATATTGACCGCCCATTGTAGTGGTTGTGACAACTTACCTTTCATCCCGTAGTGGAGTATGGGAAGTTCTCTGTAAGCTAGTTAGTTTTGGTATACGGGAAGGGCACCTACCACTCCATATGGTATACGGGAAAGTGCGCTGATACCACTCCAGCTAGCTATTGCACGCAGAGGCGAGGATTATATATACATTCCTCGTGTCACGTATATTCATATACATTTATTTTACGATTGAGTGTTGGACCTATTAAAGATAATAAACCGGGTAAATGTGTGATATCATGATGATGTGTTAATATTTTTGACGTGTGTTTGTGCTCTAGCATCTTCTTATATATGTGTATAGTTAGCTAACGGTTTTATACCGTGTTGTAGATCCTTTGCAGGTTAGGAGAACTGCAGAGTGATCCGGAGGGGTGATCTGCTGAGGGTTCCGTACACGGGGACGGTATCGTGGTTGAGATATTTATATTGTACGGGTTTATGTTTTGACTTTTGTACTCAGCAGTATCTTGTATCACCTTTTGATCGGTATATATATATATATCAGTTTCATGTTTTGTTTTCATCTATCAGTGCCTTGTTGTAAGATTCAGTGAAGTTGTTGTCATGCTAGGGTCAGGATCCATTGTGAGATCCTAGCCCAGTAACACTCCGAGTCATACGGATTTGGAGTGTTACAGGGACGGGACGGGATGGGACGGGCCTTATCCCGCATAATCTATATAAAATTTCTTTTCGCCTTTTCGTTTTAAACTTAACAATTTACGGAAGCAAATATTCATTGATATCCTTAAAACGAAAGACATCAAAATAAAATGTCGCAACAAGGTTTACAAAACATAATTAACTTGTCAATCTAAACATCCAAAATAAAATATAAGAACAAAATTACATAATTATCATCACTCTTTAAACAATGTCGCACATAAGTTCAATTTTCCTTTGCCCTTTGTAAATGAATTTAGACAATTGTTAATTTATAATAACAAAATTACATAATGATTACTACTCCTTATGTTTATATATTGAATTATTCAATTTATATATAAATTTTAATATATGCGGGACGGGACGGGCCTTGCGGGACGAGGAAGGTAAGACCCATATCCCGTCCCGCAATATTTTTGGTGGGACGGGACGGGACGGGATTTAAAATTTTTAGATGAAAAACCACCGGGATTGGGGCGGGATCGGGACGGGACCGGGACGGGTCCGGGATTTGCGGGATTTGTGCCCAGCCCTATTTTAAATATTAAAATATATATTTTTTGGAAAAATAAATATTTTTACATTTTTTTACAAAACTATTTTAAAAAATGTTCAAACTTTATTTTAATTTATTTTTTACAAAAAATATTTTTTTAAAAAAAAATATTTGTAAATTTTTATAAAAAAATTATTATTTAAAAATTTAATTTTTTTAAAATATTTTTTAATAAGTTAAATATTATTAAATCGATTTTTTTAAAAAATAAAATCCACATCACACAATTCATCCATTTATATGATGACATGTAATATTCCGACAACCACGTCATCGCTGGAGTTTTTTTTGTAAATACATTGATAGTTTGTATCGATCCTAGTAATTTTCAAAGTTGGTATTATTTTCGGTTCAATATTGATAGTTGATATTATTTTGGGTTATTTTTTCTAAATTTTAAAGTTTTTTTTGTTGTTTTTCTTCTACGTGTGCACTAGAGGAAGTTGTGGATAGTAAAAATTAATTTGCTTGGTGAAGTCTTTGAACATATACAGACATACGAAGATATTAAGCAACCCTTTTTTTATTTATTTATTTATCAAGCAACCTTATTTCATGTCAAGAAAGATAGTTAAGTTTCATAAAAGTATAAAGACATACGAAGCACTTTTTTGTCAAACAAGTTAGTCATGTTGCTATTTTGTTTAGTGTCGATCTAATTAATATCAAGATAAAGATAGGTTGTTTTACATATACATAGACAAAGCACGAACCCAATAATACTGACAAGACTAGTTAGGATTTATTACCAAAGTATCACATTTGTTTTGAACTAGTAATATCATTTTTTTTGTTTAAACTTATTATTTTTTTTTTCAAAATTTGTATACATTTCGTTCAGTTTTTTATTTTTTATTTGTTTTATTAGTTCAATTGATATTATTTTAATGACTCATACATACATTTTTACAATTATTTTATAAGTTCAAAATAATACATGAACTAAATATATAAAAAGCTTCAACTAATAATATAAAAAGCTTGAACTAATTGAACGATTGATTTGAAGTAATAATATATATATTTTTTATATTGTATTTTCACGGACACTTTTTTTGTTTAAAATTGTGTACAATATTGCATTTAAAATTTTATTCTGTTAAAACAGATTATATTGAGCTAATGTTCATACATTTTTACAAGTTTTTTTTATAATATAAAAAAATAATGCATGAACTATTAATATAAATATTTGAATTAATTAAACACTCGATTTAAACTAATAGTATAAATTTTGAACTAACAAATATAATGATAAAGTATACAAATAACTGTAACTATAAAAATTTAAACTCTTATAATATTAGTTCACAATTTGAGTATCATTAGTCGAATATTATGTCGAATATTATGTTTTGTTAGTATAAATATTATGTTTATTAAAAAATATAGGATTCTTTTTGTAATTTAATCAAATGTCCAATCTTCCCGATTTATCTATGGTTTCTGGTGGATGTAGGCAGCGGCACAACTCCGGCTATGGAGAGGTCATCAACAGGCGGTGGAGGGGATTTCTGGCGCGAGTGGCGTACTCCGGTGGTGGTGGGGGAGATCTCCGGTGGCTCTAGATTTGTATTGGGCTGGGACGGATCTGGTTCGAGTGATGGACGCTCGATCTATTCAAGCTTCCTTCCCATTCGAACCAACAACAAATAGACTCAAACGAGTTGAGTGGTGGACGGGAAGACATACTCCGGTGTCGTAGGAATGGGGGAATCTGGCGAGTTGAGAGCTAGGTGTAAAAGCCTAAGCAACGGCGATGGACAGGAAGAAGACTCTAGCGAGTTACAATAAAATAAAAGAGTTTTTTAGCAAATGAAAGTGCAAACTTTATTTTTTGAATTTAAAAGAAGGAATAGAAAAGTAGATATTTTGTATACACAATAAAGATTAGAGTGCATATTTAACAACAAAAAATTACACTATTAACTAATATATATGTAAAAATTAAAATGTAAGAATAAATTATACATAATAAATAATTTATTAGAAGATATTAGACAAAAAATCAAATATTATGAGTTCTTATACATAACAATTTGTTTTTATATTTATTTATTTGATAAAACATATAATCATTCATTAGGATCATTGTCATTAGGATCATCGTCTGAAATCAACTTACATAGTTTCGTAGGTAAAAAAGAAGACGAATTAAAGCACAACATACTACTCGGATATTGGCAAATAAGCCAATTAACCCCTTTATTTCTATCCCTCCTAATAAAAAAAAGCTTTTTTCACAAAGGTTTCAAAAATCTAATAAAAAAGCTATCCAAAAAGTTACTAGAACTCCAATCTCTACAAACATCTCTCCCCACCATTCCACCAAACACCTATTAGCTTTTAAAATTTTCAAAACTCTCCAATAATCTAGTGAAAAAGCTCTAATGAATACGACCTAAACTTGCAGCTCTATGTCGGAGCGACTTCACCACTGAGCCCAGAAATCCTCGGACAATGAGATGATTAACAAGTTTGGAAATGAAAGAGGCCGAGGCAGACTCAAAAACTACCATACAACAACCTCTTTCCATTGCCAATGTAACACCCACATAACCTCCTCCCCTTCGGCAGTTTTAACAATGCGCAACACATAAAGTGATCTTGCTCTCGCCATAAGCACAACCCTAAGCAGTTGCGAGCAACCACTCCGATACCACATCGAAGTGTGTATGATATAAATGATAATCCGATTTATTATATATTATTATCAAATAAAATATATTGACGTTGATAGTTAAAGATAAATTTGAAATCTGAATTAAAAATTCTCTATTGAGGAAAAATATAAAATAAAACGGACTTTAAAATGCGAAGGTAAAGAGATAAAATGATCGAGCAATATAATTAAGAAATTCTGTTAAAAAAAATCAACTGTATATATAACCAATCTCTATAATTCCGATATGTCGATAAAATACAGGATTATCTCCAATCAGTACAAGTCCAATGCGTTAGCCAATTAATGTGGGGAAGAAGCCCTACAACATCTTTGAAATAAAAAGAATTGTAGCCAGTCAATCATGTCATGAACCATGTGATGACATATTATAAGGTTTAAAATGGTTTGAATCCTAACATAACATTAGTAGAATAAAATATCGAGATCTGCAAACAAATTTTTTTTTAGTTTGTTTCGTAGGTAGCTCTTGTTTCACTTTCGCAGTATTTTCCCCCCCAAATTTTTTTATCGCACGTGACGAAAATAGCTAGAACCCTAATTTTGGGGTTGATGCAGTGAATAGATGACGGACCACTTTGCTTCTGCAAAGCCGCGACGATTCTTAATTATATTTAATTTTAATCAATGAATTAATTTGTTCTTTTAATGAAAAAGGGAATAAACTAATGGGCCTGCTGTGATCCAAACACCAAACCATGCTGCTTCTTCTTCTTCCAAGTAGCTTATTACTTATTAGTCTTTTGAAGAAATCTGTGACTGGTTATTGTCATCCGTCTTCCGGTGTTTGATTGATCAAGTGGAGGAGAAGCACACTATCCATGAACCAATATCTTTGTCAAGGGTAGAGGTGTCAATGATTCGGGTGGTGGGTGGTTGTATCGCTCCCATCAACCGAACCGCATTACAATACCGTTCATCCGAACCATCAACCCCCAAGCTCCTCTCCACCCTAAACCATAACCGCAGGTTGATAGGTGGGTCAGGTTTGTTTTTTCGGGTTCAACCAACAAATTAAACTTGTAAATTGTAATCACTCATTTGTAAATTTTTAAAAAAAACGTAGCTATGGTAGTCATGAATAAATAAATAAATAAACATCTATGAAAGTCAAACGATTCGTATACAACAACTCAACAACCTGTAACTATGACAGTCATGAATAAATAAAAAAAGTCGAAATTGTTGTAAACAGTAGAGAGGTTTCCTCCTACAAAAGTCGAGATTGTTGACTCATTTTCCCCCCCTGATTCGGAACCATTATTATTTGCCCATGACTATCATAGTATAAAGATACGATGTATCTGTAAACGACGGTAGATGGGAACAAAAGCACCGGTGCCGGGATGAAATTGCAAGGGAGGGGCAAAAACATCAATTTAGTAGAAATTTGTTAAGAGTTCACATAAACAAATTCAAAAGGTTTGGTAGGGTTGCTGTTAATTAAGAGATGTTGGTGGCGGTGACGGGTTTGACTAGTGGAGATGGCAGACGCCAAAAAGGCATTTTTAAAGAAGGTGATGGTGTTCAAGAGAAGAAGCCAAAGGTGGGGTTCACGATGCGCCGATGTTTAAGATCCGTCGGAGATGACGATTAAATCGATGTATAGAAACACAAATTTTGGTGGCTAAGGTTTAAGAGAGGGTGGTAAGCCATGCTAGGTCGGGTGGTGGTCCGGGTAATGATTTTTAATATTCTCACCCTAAATCATAACCGGAAAATCAACCGATCAACCATCACCCGCATTCCAACCGTATTTTATCGGGTTTTCGACCATTCGAGTGGTTCGGGTTTTCGGGTAACCACCGGTTGCGGGTGAGATTGTCATCCCTAGTCAAGGGCAGACTTATACAAGAACCACGATAATGACAATTGAGCTTTTTTGATGAATATAGAAAGTTGGTGAGCTCAACATTCCACTATCTACTTCCTTGTTTAAGTTCATAAAATGAACGTTTAAGAAGACAGACTTGGCTAGAGAGCCCAAGTACATCAACCAAGGAGTGTTATTACAAACAAGCTTCTAATGGAAGGATTTTCAAGAGTCAATTTTGTGTTAACGTAGATGCATGTATTGTGAATTACCGTCATCTTGTTTCAAATCATGGTCTTGATATATTCAGTATTTAATGTATAAAGAAGTGTTTGAGAAGATAAAGGTTGTTAATAAGCTAACAAGGGTATTAGAAAATAAAGATATAGTAAGATTTTTGTTGAATATGCCTTGAATTGGGCTTATTTCTGTTTGAGTCTTTTCTATTTGGCCTAGTCTTATACTTGGTGCCCAAGTATAAACCTGACAAATATAAACCTTCCAAGTATAAACCTGCCAAGTTTAAACCTACTAAGTATAAACCTGCCAAGTTAGAACCTGCCAAATACAAACATGCCCAAGCATAAATCTAGGATTGTTCCTGTATACATTGTAGGGTTCTCTTATTCTCCTATTATTTTGATCATTTGTTCAATCGGGTCATCTGATAATCTAATCATATGTTCAATCTGATCATTTGATAATCTGATAATTTATAATCTATAGCCTAGTTATCACCTGTTTATGTTCTCATATGTACTATGAAACTTCCTAATAAAATCTCTCTGGAAAGTGGAGGTAGCATTTATTGGCCGGGTGAACTACTATAGACCTGTGTGTTGTCTTTCTTATTTGTTAAATTATTTTCTTTCTTAGTGATTCCGCACAACAGGAACTGCATTCCGAAGTAGATCGACGGAATAACTTTATCTATGAATGGAGTAGATCTTTTGGAGGGTCAGTTAAATTCTTGTAAGTTGTAATATATCTTTAATGGAGTATTTAAGTTCACGTCCAAGATTAATCTAAATGGAGTAGATCGACAAAATAACTTTATCTATGAATTTACTTTTGAAACCTATTGGTTTACGTGTTAAGTAGTGAAAGAACGAGATACATGGAATGAACAAGAGTAATTGAAAAAAAAAATAGATAACAAGAGTGAGATCAGTGGGCAGGCATCACGCAAGAGTTACATATAAAGGTTGATTCCAAGGGCATACAACCAACGAACGTCGTGGGCCGTAGAGGTGTTGTGGCGTTAGCAGATCTTTGTTTGAAGTTTGATGTGAGCTATGGTCTTTAGGGCCGTAGAGTTCACATTGATGGGGATGTTGTTGAAGACGAGATTCTTCCTATCCTTACAAATGAAGTTGATGAAAGTGGTGATTGAGGCAGTGACGAGATGAGCTCTAAAGTTGTTCTTGGTGCTGATGGGAATCATGGCGAGGCAATGGAGAAGGGAGTGCCAATGCGTGGAGATGATAAGCCATTTGAGAATGATGTCCATGGATTTTTTTTTCGGGATAGGGCATTGAAAGAGGATGTGATTGATTGATTCTTCTCAGTTGAGGCATATAGGGCAGAAGTTGGAGTCGGATATACCTTAGGAGAAGAGTTTGGTTTTGGTAGGGAGCTTGTCATGGGCGGCTAGCCATGTGGTGAAGTTGCATCTCGGAGAGTTAATGTGGCCCCAAATGATGTTATTCCATGAGATAGTGATACCATGGGGTTTGAGGATTTTGTAGATATTGACAACACTGAAGGAGTTATTTTTGATAATCATGAGAGGAGAGATGACATGTTGAGGGCCATGAGAGATAAGAGTATCTCTAATGTAACGAATCGATCACCAAATCCAGTTGTGGGACAAGAATAAAGGTGCATTCCAGATGGAGTTGTTACGAAGAAGATTTGAATTGACCCAACGGATCCAAATGCTTGAGTAGTTGATAGAAGTGTCGAGCTCGTAAATAAGCTTAGCTAACAAGGCATGTATTGTTCCATGAGAGAATCTCTTTTAGATCTAACTCACCCTCAGAGCGCGGCCGGCAGACAGTCCTAGGAAACAAGATTGCGTCTACAAAGGTGTTACCGGACTAGAGAAAATAACAAAGGGGGCTTCAAAATTTTCCAATCACGTAAATGGGCAAGAGAAAGATGTTTTTTCAGTAGTTTTGAAGGCCATAAAGGATGGATTGGATCAATTGTAATCGGCTGGCATATAATAGGTGTTTAGAGCTTCAGACATTGATTTTTGTGGTGATTTTGTATATGAGCGGGGCGTAATCTGAAAGTTTGAGCTTACAGGAACCAAGGGGAAGACCGAGGTAGGTCATGGGAAGGCTACCAATGGTGAAACAAGATGAGGAGGAAATGGTAGCACGGTTCTGGTCACTAATTCGACCAAAGAAGATAGTAGATTTATCCCAGTTCATTTGAAGGCCCGAGAGGGATCCACAGTCGTTCATAGCCGATTTGAGGATCTGGACGGAACCTAGGACACCATGATAGAAGAGAAGAAGGTCGTCAACAAAGTTGAGGTGGGTGATGGCGTATGTAGAGAATTTTGGGTGGAGATTGAAGTTTGGGTTCCGCGTTTTAGCGTGGATGATTTAGGATAAGTATTCCATGACAAGGGTGAAGAGATAGGGGAGAGCGGGCATCTTTGCTAGAGGCCTCTTTTGCCTTTAAAGAATCCCTCAGAGACACCATTGTTATTGATAGAGAATGTCACAGTGGATATATAATTTTTGATCTAATAGAAGGAATTGTTGAAGCCTAAACCATGAAGGAGGTTAAAGAGGACCTTCTGATCAACATTGTTGAATGCTTTCCGGTTGTCGACCTTCATGGTGCATCTAGGAGAAATGGTAGACCGAGGACAGTCTTTGAGGAGTTCATGGCTAAGCAGGGTGTTGTGGCGTATTGAACGGCTGATAATGAGAGCATCTTGTTGAGGACCTATGATGAAAGGAAGGATGGTTGTTAGGAAATTTGCAATTATTTTTGCAATGATTTTATAGAGGATGAGGTAGCAAGAGATATATCTATAGTTATTTTTGGAGGTGGAGTTAGGGGTTTTCGGAATGAGGGAGATGGTTGAGTAATTAATTTGTCGGAGGATCTTACCAGAGGTAAATAAGTCTTTGATGGCAAGGGTAGGATCGTGACCAGTGACGTCCCAAGATTGTTTGAAGAAGTGTGAACTAAAACCGTCAGGGCCAAGGGCTTTGTCATTATCAATAGAGAAGAAATTCTTAATTTCCACAGAAGTGATCTCCCGGCGAAGATCGCTAGCATCATCAACGTTGATAGTGGGTCCGTGATTGAGGAAGGAACCATTGAAGGGGCCAATTCTGATAGGGAACCAAGGAGTTAGGATAAATGTTTGATGAAGGTTGAGGAGATGTCATAATGTGAAGAATGGGTTGAACCTTGGTCCTCAAGGACAAAGTGGATCCTAGAATGACCCCTACGTTGTTTGATGTGTCTGAAGAAATACGAGCTGCATTGGTCGGAGTATTTAAGCAAGTTGATTTTAGCAAGCTGAGAAGAAGTTGAACTCAGAGTGGCGAAGAGACTGGTAAGTTTTCCAAGGGTGTAAGTTTCCAATTGTTGTAGGGAAAGGTCTATGGGATTGGTTTGGAGATTGGGTTGGATGTTATTCAGGGCAGAGCGCTTTTCATCGATGCTAGCACAAAACTTCTGTAAGGTGAGGCTTTTGAAGTGTTTTGATTTTAGGCTTGAGCGATTTTAGCTTTGAGATGACATGGAACATGTGGTGGCCTTGGGAATTAGCGCTCCATGCATCTTTAACAATGGGGAGGATGTTTTCATGAAGACACTAGGCATTATTGGAGGAAAAAGGCTTTTTGAGAGGGTGTATGTGAGAGGTGGTGTGGAGGATAGAGGGAGAGTGATATGAGATACCAGGGTTATGGAAAACGACATAAGATTTTGGGTAAGTGAGGTTCCAAGAAGGGTTGACTATGATTCGGTCGAGATTGCACCAAGTACGAGTTTTGTTGGTCCGCTTGTTGTTTCAAGTAAAGAAACAACCTGAAAAGGCATGGTCAATAAGGGAGGATTGGGAGAAGAGATCTTCAAGCTCACTGCTAATGCAGTTGGGATGGCTATTGCTCTCGTCAAGCTTTTCATCGAGGGAGAGAACAACATTAAAATCACACATGATGGCCCAGGGATCATAAGAGTTATTACTAATGTTCAAAATTTGTTGCTAGAGGGCAAGACGAGTGTTAATCTCATTGGAAGCGTAGATGAAGGAGGTGAGAAAGGAGGTGTTATGGTTGATGTTTGTGATACGAACATGGATGAGTTGACTATTGATTAGGATTGGGGAGATGTTAATAGTAGAGGGGTACGTTCCAACATAACCAGATTCGGCAG
The DNA here is from genome assembly GCA_002319775.1 of Fagopyrum tataricum. Taxonomy (NCBI): domain Eukaryota; kingdom Viridiplantae; phylum Streptophyta; class Magnoliopsida; order Caryophyllales; family Polygonaceae; genus Fagopyrum; species Fagopyrum tataricum. The sequence goes on from CM008285.1 coordinate 37,356,928, forward strand.
ATGTGGTGGTGAAGGTTATTTGAGATGTTATCCAAGTAGAGTATGAGGTGAGGAATAATCTTAGAGAGTCTAGTGGGGCGGGTTTCTAGAATAGTTATGACATCTAGGTTGAAGTTTTTCACAAGATCACAAATATATGGAGGCTTATTTAGGGGAGGAACCAAGGCCTCAAATGTTTCATCTAGTTATGGATAAGCTATTCATTGGAAGATGTTTTTTTATGGAGAGGATCGAACCTTGTGTGCATTTTTGTTGAGATTAGGGTTATAAATATAAGGAATTTCATGGTTGAGTGGGACGAGAGAGTGGTGACAAGGAGGAGGAGGGGAGGTAAGGTTCAGAGAGACATTGTGGTTGATTGGAAGAGTGGCCAGGACAATAGGGGAAGCCAAAATGGACAAGTCCGGAGTAGTGGAAGGTTGAAGAATAACAAGGGAAGATGATGCGGCTATTGCTTAGGATATGGTAAAAGGTTGACTTGGATCAAGAGGGTTAGTCCAAGGAAAGAAACGGTAGTAAATGCCACATTATTGGGGTGTGTGTGCGTTATTGGGATCGAGGAAGATGTGTCTTTTAGGCCAAGGAGAATTTTTTTGGGAGTCGGGAGGTGTGGGTAGGAGTGGTCCCATTGTGGAAGGAGGGGGCTTTTTCCTGGGTTTTTTTTTGAAAGGGTGATTTTGGTGCGGCGAAGCCTATAGGGCATGTTAGTCGAAATGGTAGACGGAGTAGAGTTAGCACCGGCCGCACAAGAATGCCCAAATTCTTTACATTTGAGATAATGGACAACCAACCAAGGTATTCGAGATTTTGAATGATGGTTTTGTCATTTCAGCCGACGAGTTTGATCACTCTCAAGATAGGGTTAGTGGTCCGGGAGGGATTGAGTAAGAGAGTTGGTAATGGGATGCCTGGTGAAGTTAGTGGGTGGGATAGAGGACGAGGAGCGAAGAAGCCTGAAATTGTTAGAAGCAATCAGGTCAATTGGGACGACATCGATAGGGAGGTGGTCTGGGAGGAGGAGGGACTGACGGGGATAAGGGAAAAGAGCAGGGATTTACGTGGGGTGGAGCTGGCGTTAGGGTCCAACACCTGAACGTTAGGGGTAGGAGGTCAGGGAGGAGCAACGGAGGGAGGTGGTGGCTTCTTAAGCCTACCCATGGCCGGAGGGAGAAGGCAAGTGTGCATTAAAGTAGCGGTAATGCTAGCGAAACGGGGACCGTTGACCAAAGGATGATTGTTAAGCACGTTTTTTGGGAGGAAAAAGACTTTATCCATGAATCATGCTAAACTAATATGCATCACTCGTCAAATCTTCGAAAATGGCTATAAAAGGTTGTCCACAAGGAAGATTTAAACCGGATTTATTAGATGTCACCGTTAGCGATGACAATCTCAACCGTAACCGGTGGTTATCCGGGATAACCATCGGAACGATAACTTATCCGATAAACACGAACCATACGGATGGTTAAAAACCCGATAAAGATATGTTGAAATCCGGGTGTTCATTGACCAAGTGATGGTCTGGTTGCGATTCCAAGTGAAGGTATTAAAAACCATATGCCGGCACACCAGCCAACTCGATGGTCACCCGACACTTAAAATTAAAAAAAGCTTATATTACAAGTTTACAACTCTCTTTATAGTTTACCCTAAATTTTTAAACCGAATTACTTCCTTCACTTTCAACCGAAATATTCCTTTACAAAGTAAAGATCACAAGCTTGAGAACTTTTTCAAATCCGAGGGATTGATGGAATTAAGGCGGATGCCGATCAAATTTGAAGATCTATATAAAAACAAATTTGAATCTAATTTACAAACTTAGTTTCAAACTAATGTTGTCTTGGATTTTAAGAAGACGTGTAAATTTGAATTGTTAGGTTGTCACTTGAATTAATCGAGTTATCGAATTATCGTATTGTTTATGTATGGTTGTTAGGTTGTTACTTGAATTAATCGATCGTCCGCGATTATAGTTTAGGATGAAGAGTTTCTCGGATGGGTAATGATTCGGAAGAACGGTTTTTTAGTATGAGTCGGATGATGAAAGTGATACATCCACCAAATCACACATTTATCACAATCCCTAGTCACCGCTTACGCCGTATCTCAATATAAACGAGAATACCAACACAACCGAAGGTGAGGCCAGGGAGGCCGGAGGTGTGTGGAACCTTGAAAAGCCAAAGGACTCACGTGCGTGCACACAAGTACTCTCCGGGTGCTAGGTTTGTATTCCAATCAATCATTTACCTAATAAATTATTTTACAAAAATAATTAGCAAGTATAGAAACTCTGGTATGACTCGTCTGAGTCCTGCCATACCTTTTGAATAAAATATCCTCAAAGACTAAAAAAAAATAGTTTTGAAAATATTTAGGTTGTTTGGTACGTGGGCCACGTGACCCTTGTTTACCTCAGTAACCTGTTCGTATTAACCTTTTATCGTAAGTCACGAAAAGAGAACCCTAGTTTTGGGGCTTGATGCAGTAGATGTTGGAGCACTTTGCTATATGATATTTTATTCCAAAAAAAAAACTATCTGTTCTTTTAAAAAGAGAATATGTAAGCATACCGAGCCAAGTTAAACTATCTGTTCTTTTGGAGCTTCTGTCCAGTGATACCAACCCAGGCTAGAGAGAGAAGGCCTCTAGATGAAGATGCAGGCTGTTGTTGCCCGAAAATTTTAGCCTACTATCTTCCAAGAAATCGGTGACTTGTTACTCTCGCGTCTTCCAGGGTTCCATCAATTCAAATCGCATATAAGATAGCTTGTCGATCGAATGTGGTATTTGCATTGATACGTAGGGAGTAAATGTGACCCACATCGACAACACATTAATTAGAGAGAGTACATACAAGTCGATTTTGTTATTTTTTTTATATTCATCCTAAAATCCAAAAACTACCTAAATATATGCATAAAAGCTAATGAATAGTAACTGCCGTTAGATTACAATTTACCCACTTTCTTCAAAACATTTACAAAATTGCCACCTACGTCTCTCTTTCCCTTCCTTCCCCACAAAACTAATTCTCCCTTCAGTACCTTCAAAAAAAATAAAAAAATAAAAAAATCTCCCTTCAGTCTTCACCCTTTTCTGCCGCTCGAAGAACCCGTAAAAAAGATGATCAAGTGGAAGAACCCGATTATCTCTCTTTCCCTTCCTTCCCGCAACCCTAATTTTCAATTCTCTTCACCCTATCCCTCCACTCGAAGAACCCGAGAAGATGATCAAGTCGAAGAAATATGAAGTTTGGAAGCCATGCCTTGAAGGAATGCACCTTGCTTGGCTGGTTTTATGTATGTTGCTCTGCCTGGTTTTGATCGATTTTTTCCCGCTCTTCCACCATGAACGACCTTCTGTAGGTATGCTTCTTCTTCCTGATCTATTAACCCTAATCCTCTCTCCTAATATCAATCTCTCCTGCCCTGATTTAGGGTTTCACAATATTCTTTTGGATATTCTTACGAATGTTTGAATATGAACCTTCCTTGACTAAGTCATGATTATTGATTCCAACTGCAATCGGGCCTCCACCGACGGTTTCTTGCGTTATTGACAATTAACTTAATAACTTGATTCATGGGATTTTTTTTATAGTCACATAGTAATTGATGCTTTGATGAAATTCTATTCATTGGTTCTGAATATATATCCTTACAGGAATCATGATTTTTTTCACATCTATATGCCTCTGATTAACTTTCTGCTCAAAGTTAATTCTATCACTGAACTAAATAATTTCCACAATTACTTTTCAACCAACGTGAAGAAAAACTTAAACTACTAACTGATGAAACCCATTTATTTGTTTTAACAGTGATTTTCTGCTTTGGTTTTGATTGTCTATGTTTTCAGTTGTTCTTCTTCTTGTTTGTTGCTTCAGTGAAATGTGTGGTATTACATTGCTTGCAAAGCTCAGTGGTGTTTCTCCAGCTCCTAGCCTGAAATTTATCATGTCAAGTATTAATTTGATGGAAGAGTAAGATTCTATTGGTGAGGTTAAAGTGGATGTCAATATGGAGGTTTCTACTAAAGGTTAAAGTTTTTGTTGAATTTGTATTAATATTTTATGGGTTTGTTGAGATTTTTGAAAAAATGGAGCCAACTACAGAGAGGACTACATTCCTTCAATTTTCCCACTTTCTTCAACTACGTGATGTAAATCAAGTGCTTTATATGATAAATCACGTGTTGTGTTCTTTAATTCATGTCTCGTGTTGTTGTCAAGACTAAAAACGTTTATCTTTGTGTATAACAATACCCTTTCCATCCCTATAGTTAATTCCACCCACAAGTAATCAGGTATCCCCTCATGTTTGTATTACATTTATCACACTGATCACCAGATCCATTAGCACACCAAACTGAAAGAGAAGGAGGACAAGTTCTTGTAAATTGCCTCCAATATTTGAATTTTTCTTAGTGTTGTACCAAAAAGTAAGTATTCGGCATTTATATATAAATATGCAGGTTTTATGTCTTATAATTAAACCATGTGATTATGGTTCAAATTTTTAGGTTGTGGGGCATTTTTAATTCAAATATAGCTGCAAAACTTCGACATAGGTGGTGAGTGCGAATGCAATCAATGCACATTGAACCAATTTTTCGTACCTTTGATATTTAGAAGAAACTATAAGCTCCTTATTCTGTATTATATTGATATGTGTGTTCAGGCGGTTACTTAGACGGATTTGGGGCCAGCTATATTTCTTACTTCATTTACTAAGATTATAGCTTCCTTATACATTGATATTGCTTGATACACAATTTCTTTATTGGTTTTGATGAGTTATTAGGTGTTTCTATTATTTTTTTAATATTCAATGTTCATTTTTCTTAAAATCTATCTGGATGTTGACGCAGGCCACATCAAGCCCGCTGTTTAGAGCATATCATATTTTAAATGTGTGGTATTACATTGCTTGCAAAGAAATGTATACCAGTGAAAGGTATTTCTCTATCTCTTCATCAATTAGGTGCTAAGATCAAAATTTTGTTTTCATAACATTTTTTGTTTATTTGATTTGACATTTGTAGGGATCATTTAGGATTTATTCAGTGCTTTAGTCAAAGATAATGTAAGAGAAATTTTCAGTAACCAATTAACCCATTATCCAGTCTTGCATTTCTCATTTCGGTAACCACTCCTTATAAGTCTAGATGTGAACCTGCAACACCAAGTCTTAGCGGTGGCTGAAAAACTTCCTTTCTATTTGTCTACAAGTGAACTTGAAGTACCAAATCTTGGTAGTGATAAAGAAGCTTACTTTATATATATTTGGATGTGAGCAACAACACCAAGTCTTAGCAGTGGCGAAGAAGTTTCCTTTTATCTAGCTGATTTATTGATTTATAATGTATTTCCAACGAATTTCTATCACAATTATTTACAACCAAGCCCCTTCCTTGTCAGCCATCAAATTTGCCCATGTACCCTCCAAGCATAGTATGTGCCCATGTACCCTTCAAGCAAAGTTTGATAGACGGCAAAATGAGGAAGCTAGAAGGTCTGCTACTCTGGTCTTCAACTGTCTGGGTCATTGCAAGAGTTTAATAAATTATAATCATCAATACACGGTAAGCGACAAGGACCGGATTACCTTAAATCATTTGCAATCTTTTTTTATGACCGCCTTCTTTTTACAAATGTATAGTTTCATTGCAATTTAATGATGCCGTAAATGAGTTTACATTCCGTATCATATAGAGACAATATTTATCGATGTATAAAAAAGGTACACGACTACCTTTTTTTGACAAAAGACAATTGCAAAGGGTCTAGGTCAAGTGCTCATTCGAGTATTCCTAACCTTCTAACCAACCTCAAACCTCCTAGCATGTATATGTTCTAATTTGATCAAGATGCATGCTGATATTGTTTGGCTCTTGACATTAACACCGTTCTATTTTTGTATGGTATTTAGAAATGTTGCAGACTTGTCACCTGTTTGTTTCTTCAAGTCATTGACTCGTAAAACACCTCTATCAACTCATTTGACTGTAGGTCTGATTCAAGGGTTGTACTTCAAAGGTCCTCCAAATAACACTATAAGTTAAACATAGCTCTTTCATATGTCATGTCTTGTTATATACCATAGTGAATTATATGCCTGGATAATCTTCTTCGTCAACATATTTACCGGATAAGAAGCTCCTATGTTCATCAATGACTCAACTAACTCCGGTATACAACAATTGCTTCATGATCACCATCAAATTTTAAATAAAAAAGTGAAAATGGGCTTATACTTCAGTGAACATACTTTTTGTATGCAACTTTATACACTTGGTTTCCGTACAACGTGTGACGATAAATATGCATACTACCTGAATTGACCAAGAGTCTTGCGAGTATGGCTACTATTGGGCTCCTCTAAGTGATCAATGGATTGTATAGTTGTGGGGCTTTGAATAAGGTTGTTATAGGCAGTGTTAAGTTGCCCTTTACAGATTGGAATCTTTGGGAAATTGGCATGAAAGTGAAAATGAGGAATCAGAGTTGCATGTTTGTGGCTTTTCATTGTCTAATAACTGTAACAAGCAAATATTCATTTTTGGGTAACTACACAATCTGTATGACATATTTTGCTTCAAATAGGGATGAAATTTATGCATTAATACTTTGACATTTTCTGATTTTAGGTGTTTGACACTCTTGGAAACTATAGGGAAACAAAGAAGGTGTATGGTTTTATTGTACGCCCATGATTAAAATTTTTTTTTGGTTCCACCGTTTCACCATGGTCGGAGCGATTTGTTGGTTCAATGAGACATGAACCTGGAATTTCTAGAAGAGAGTTTTCAACATTATGAGTGTTGTATTCGGGTGTTTAGTCAATTGGTATTCTATATAAAGTGTTGTATATGTGTGGCCTTTAAGTACTTTTGTGATGGGTATTATCACATGTCAGTTTCATTATTCAATTTCTTGTGACTTTGTCACTAATTGAGTCTCCATTTACGCTTAAATCTCCTTTGAATGGCATGCTTTGTTCCTTCAATTTCATGAAAATGCCTACCATAAAGTGGAGTTGAATAAAAGCATTAAAAATGGGTTAGAAGACCTGTGTCTTCCAAGGCATATTCAACTTTGAGCTGGTAATTAATCTTCTATTAAAAACGAGGAGTTTAACAATATAGTAAAAAAAAACATATCAAATTTCCGTTGGGAAACAAGCGCAAAAAAAAATACTTGTACATATAAAATGGTGCACAAAAGGGCTTAAAATAGAATTTTACAACTATGTTTTGTCATCGAGTATTATTAGTCATTCAATAGTTAGTAATAATATATTGTTCATACTCTAACTTATAGATATTTAGATATACTTCACATAAAATTCATATACCAAACATTTATTAGAAAAAAAATCATTATTATTTATATAATTATTCCTTTAAAAAACACATACGGAACCTAAACGAACCCCGAAAATGCTACCCAATCTCTACTTCATTGCAAAAAACGTGCATCACACGATTTTGCAACGCGTGCATCGCACGCGCATGCAACTAGTCAATTGAAAATAAGAATAATCGTGAACATATATATCAAACTCAGATACTTTAGTATAAGTAACACTTTCGGGTAGATCATCTCAATCTCTTTATAGTCCGCCTACAATTTTTCGACTACTATCTCATTTTCTTTTTAGCTAATCCGCAAAGTTAAGAAATCGGATCTACTTTAATAGTATTTTTCTTTATATCTGTCTCAAATAATAATAGAAATGACCCATAGCCTAATATGGTAGTTTCACCAACTAATAATGTGTTGTCAGTGTGGGACATACATTTCTTCCTTGGATCTCAACACTTTCCCACCACTTCAATTCTAACTAAATTATTCGACTTGTAAGAATTGTGTTTAGGAACATGTATACCACGAGTTCTTATAATATTTTACGTTAAATATTTCTATTCAAATGCGAAAAAAGAGTTAACCAACCGCTTACGTCAACTAGTACAAAAATTGAAGAAAGCACACGTCAACTAATGCTTGGTGGCTGGTTGATGTATACGTCCTCATTCAATTTATCATGGAGGAAGGCGTTTTGTATGTCAATCTGTTTTATTGACCAATTGGACATTGTGGCAAGGGAAAGCACCAGCGAATCGTGGAAGGTTTGATGGCAGGGCTAAAAGTCTATGTGAAGTCTATACCAGGGGTTTGATGGAATCCTTTGGCGACCAATCGAGCTTTCCTTCGCTCGATAGTTCCGTCGGAGTTCCTTTTGGTCTTGTAGACCCATTTAACACCAAGAGGGTTGAGATGTGGGGAAGGTGGTACGAGGGACCAAGTATTTGTGGACAACAGAGCATGGAACTCTTGAGATACGACATCATGCCATTTAGGGAAGGAGAAGGCCTGTGTGAAGGAAGTGGGTTCTTTTGGGTGAGTTGAGTGGAAGAGGAAGAAGGTGGTGACCAAGGGATTGTGCCAGTGGTTCGAACTAGAGGTTTGAAGATTTGGTTATGAGAGCGAGTTGATATCGATATGGGAGGAGGTTGGTTGTGACGTTGAATGTTTTCGGGAGGCGGCAGAGTTTGGGTTAGAGGGATGGAAGATGATGGTGGGTTAAGAATGGAATTGGGATCGGAAAGAGTTGTGTTGGAATTGGGCTCGTTTGATATGTGGTCAGTTGAGGTTGGGCCCATGTTATGGGGATGCTCAGCGGGTGGTAAAGGTGGGTTGGGATGAATTGGTGATTCAGAAGTCGGGCTGACGGGTATTTGGGCCGGAGGTGTGTGTAGTAAAGGAGAGGGGAGGTGCCAGTAGGTATTGGGTTGTGGGGGTGAAGGGCTGGAAGTTGTGGGCTGTATTTTGCTAAGGGGGAATTGAGACTCGTGAAAAATAACATCTCGGGATAGGTACTCTCGATTTTCAATGTAGTCGAGGCAAATGTATCCACGATGGTTTGGAGCATAACCGAGGAACACACATGGTTTGGATCGGAAGTTGAGTTTGTGGGAGTTATAGGGACGAAGGTTTGGGAAGCAAAAAGATCCAAATATGCGAAGAGACTTGAGGTCGGGAGGGTGATTGTGGAGAATGTGATACGGGGAAGAACCGTTTAGGGTAGGGGTGGGTAGGCGATTGATAAGGTAAACCGCGGTGTCAAAAGCGTAATCCAAAAAGGAGAGCGGTAACGAGAATGAGCCAAAAGGGCTAAGCCGGTATTCACAATATGTTTATGACGGTTTTCAATGCTACCATATTTGTGAATGTGAATATGGACAAGTAAGTCTATGATTTATCCCGTGTTTTGCAAAGAGTGGCTTGAGAGGTTTGAAGTCGGTTCCACCATCGGTTTGAATAGATTTAGCTTTGCAAGAAAAATAATTCTCAACAAAGTAAATAATTAAAGTCTTGCACATATGAATTGGTGGTAGCTGAACTAGATAAAGGAAAGATCCACAAATAGTTCGTACAATCATCTAAAATGGACAAATAAAAACGGTGCCCTCTTGAGGAGATGGTGTAGGCCGGTCCCCAAAGGTCCATGAACAGAAGCCCAAAGGGTTGGGCCGTACGAGTCGGTGAAGGCTGGTGGGGAAGTGAGTGTGCTTTCTCTCTAGAGCAATAGACGCAACGAAAAGTGAGAGCGGAGGAGTTAGGGCATGGGACTGCAATGGAGCAAAGCATTTGTTGAGTGGTGCGTGGTGAAAGATGACCAAAACGGGAGTGCCAGAGATGAAAATTAGTGACCGAGGATAGATTCGCCTGTTTTGGGGCCTTGGTAGCAGTAAGAGGAAGGACATACAAGCCATCCTCAATGGTTCCTTGAAGAAGCGTTGCCAGGAAAAGTCGATTCTTCACAAGGAAACGATCATGGTGAAATTCAAAAAACATAGGATTATCCACATAAAATTGACGTACAGAAAAAAAAAGATTTTTGTTAATAGAGGGAATATGGAGGATATTCTTCAAGGAAAAATTAGACGAAGGGGACATATGAGAGGAGAAGAAATTGGAACCGTAGTGCTGAATGGGCAAGGATGAGCCGTCACCGATCGACACAGTGTCGGTGCCATGATAGGAGTGTGTATCGAATGGTAGTTGTTGAATGTCTGGAGTGAAATGGTTTGTTGCTGCAGTATTTGGAGTCCACTGAGAAGAGGAGAGATGTGCCTGAAATGAGGAAGGAGTTGGTGCTTGATACGCCAGCTGATTGAATCGGTGCCAACATTAGAGGGTTGTGTGCCTGGTTTCGAGTAGACTTGACAGGTAGGGCATGTATCCGGTCAGCTATTGAAGTTGAAGTTGTTGGAGTTTGGGTTGTTACCTCGGGCAAGATTAGGAGCACCTCTGTTGGAGGTGTTCTTATTGTTGCTTCTTCCACGGCCTATGTAGTAGTAGTTGTTGTTGTTGTTGCCTCTGTTGGAGGTGTTGGATTTTCCACGGCCACGGCCTCTGTTTTGGTAAGATGAGTTGGTTGTGTAGGTCGATTTTGTTGAGAGATTAGGTAAATGAGAAGTAGAAGAGGAGTGATGGAGATTGGAGAATACGTGCTTCATGTTTAAGAGGTGAGAGAGTATCATGTTAGGGGTGAGAATAAAGGGTTGAGTGCTTAGAGAGGTGATGATGGGATCAAATTCGGGTGGGAGGACAGCAAATAAGGAAGCAACCAACTCAAAGTCTGAGATTTTTTGGCCTTCCACTTGAAGGGAGGAGGCAAGAGCTTTGGCTTTGTTGAAGAAGGTTGTGACAGAGTCACTTCCTTTTCTTCAAGGATACAAGTTGGAATTGGGTTTGGAGGACATGGGCGTTTGCACGGGAAATGTATAGGTCGTGAAGAGTTTATCAGACATCACGGGAAGTGGTACAATCGGTAACCTGAGTAAGGACCTCTTCACTGAAGGAGGAGGTAACTAGAGGAGGTAGTTACTTGGGGAGAGTTTGACGTTGATAAAGCTGAAAAAGTCTGGAAGGGAGGGTATGGTGAGATGGTGTTGGGGTGGGTATGGTTGTTGGTGGTGGTGTTGGGATATCATGTGGGGAGGAAGGGGGAGACATGTCATCTAACATTTTTGTGGAAGGGCATTAATGGACGTTTATCCTTATACCGCCTCTGATACCATACTAGAAACAGAGAATCAAAAGAGTGATTTGAATTGATTCTATTCTTCTTCTTCCTGTTACGTAAACATTGGATAACTAGGGTATTTATAAATAGTTCATACATAGTTGGGCCTATGGGCTTCACATAAGTGTTATGGGTTATGTATCCTAGCACCTTCCCAAATAGATTGGATAATTAGCCATACTTTTTAATTTATAATTTAGAAAAAAATAGAGTTTTGTGTGAACAAAACCTTTATCCAAACGTACAAATAGAACCCTACAAAAATAAATATATGTTCTTTAATCAACAAATAAATGACAAAATAAATCGACTAAATAAGAAACGACTCACACTTTCATTGCCCTATTACCAAAAGTGGATAACCCGTCAACGACATCCAACTACAAACTAATAAGCCTCTGCTCCACAATTTATAATATAATTGCCAAAATCCTGGCAAAGAGATTAAGCTTAGTACTACTAAAACTAATACATCTTCTCCAAAGCGCTTTTACAAAAAAAATAGAGCAATTCATGATAATGTCCTTATTGCATATGAAATATTTCATGGGTTTAGAATTTTTTTAAAAAAGGCAAAATGGTGATAAATAGTACAAACTTTAGTGGTAGTTGCGTCCGGTGACACGAATTTTCAAAAACTCGAATTAAAGCACAAACTTTGGGGGGTGGTTGCGTTTTTTAGCACAAGCTTGATTCCGGTGAAATGTCCGGATTATTTTGCTGATGTGACGCCGGAAAATGATGATTTGGCTTCTTTTTTCTTTTTTTAAAAAACTTTTTTACACCTATGTGTATTAACTTTTTCTAACTAAAAAATATAACAAAGTTTAAAAAAAATATTTCTTTTATATTATGAATCCACTACATAAATATTTTTCTTTAAATAAATTTTTTTTAAAAAAATATTTTAACAAATCTTCTATTTAAATTACTCAAACAAAGGATGCTAATTCCACTTGTCAAACAACTAGAGATATCACCTCAATTTTTTCTTAAATATTTATAAAAATATCATTGTTTTATAATAATTTAAAAAATAATTAATCTCATCCCACCCCATTTTTAAATATGTAATTCAAATAATTATTTTATAAATCGGATAAAAAAAAAGAAACTAAACACAATTAGTTAACGTTATTTCTTTTCTAGAATTATCTAAAGTTTAATACTTATGTTTCTTAAAATAAAATAAATTTCCTAAAAAACATCACTTAACAAAATAGACTTTATAGTCGAAAAAAAGTTAGTATAATTATTTATACCAACAATAAATGATTATAATCGGGATATATATATATATATATATATATATATATATATATATATATATATATATATATATATATATATATATATATCCAAATTAAATTTATTTATAATATGGAGTATTTTACATGTATAGAAAAGATCTTATGGTATATAATCTTTAATTATATAATAAATATATAATTTTCATCAACAGAAAATAAAATTAATGTTAAATATAACAGAAAATAAAATTAATGTTAAATATTGATACTAAATTTTTTTTAAAAAATCCTACATATCAACCCATACAAAATTTATAATGCCAAAATTTTTTTATGGAATACAATTTTGTACTTTATTGTATTATAATGTTTAGATAGAAAAAATAAGTTAATACACATAGGTGTCAAAAAAGTAAAAAAAATATGTCAAATCATCCTTTTCCGGCGCCACATCAGCTAAATGATCCGGACATTTCACCGGAATAAGACTAGTGCTAAAAAACGCATCCACCCCCAAAGTTTGTGCTTTATTTCGAGTTTTTGAAAGTTCGTATTATCGGACGCAACTATGCCTAAAGTTGGTGCTATTTATCACCATTTTGCCTTAAAAAAAGGAAAAGAGGGTTTCATGGAAATAAATCTTGACATGGAAAAAACATGTGACAAACTAGAATGGAACTTCCTTAGGGTTGTTCTACACAAATTTGGATTGAAGTTCATAAACTGAATTTATGAGTGTGTTACTACTGTATGATACTCTATATTAATAAATGATTCACCGACAACTATTTTCTCAGTACAAAGAGGTCTCCGTCAAGGTGATCCTTTGTCACCGCTTTCTCTTCAATTTGAGAGCTGAAGTTCTAGCTAGAAATATACAAACACTAAGCACAAAAAATCCGAAATCCATTGGTTTCCCCATCACAAAAAATGGGTCAACTGTCCCTTTTCTAGCATTCGCGGATGATATCATAATTTTTACAAAGGCAACAACAGAAGCAAATAATAAAATATTGTCAACATTGAATGACTATTTAGCCATTTCTGGCCAAGTAATTAACTACTACAAATTTGCTTTTCCAACAACTAATAACGTGGATCTAAATAATAAAAGAAGGGTCCAAGCACACCTAGGCATTACGACCTCTACCAATCTAGAGCAATATCTTGGATGCCCTATCATCAACGGGAGAGTAAACAAGGACATATTTAATTCGGTTATCCCAAACTCAAAGCAACAACTTACAGGGTGGAAAGCTTCCTCCCTCTCACAAGAAGGAAGAGCCACGTTAATAAAAGTAATTTTCAACGCCAAACCTAGCTACCTTATGCAGGCATTCATGCTCCCTACGAGCATTCATAACGAACTAGACAAGATTAATAGAAACTTCTACTGGTACAAGAGACCAAATTCCACCCACTTATTAGTTGGGAAAAAGTATGTAAACCAAGATCATTATGAGGCACGTGAATTAGGAAAGATGAAGATATGAACAAAGCGTTACAAATGAAGCTTCTATGGAAAATAATGGCAGATCTAGACAACATTTGAGTCAAAATAATAAAAGAAAAATATCTAAGAGTGGATTGCTTATGGAATAACAAATGTGGTAAAAATACTTCTTGGCAATGGAAGAAACTAGTCAAACTGAGAGATGAATTTGACAAGGGCCTCAGATGGCGAGTAGGAGAAGGAAAAACAATAAAATTCTGAAAAGACATTTGGGTAATAGACCAACCTCTACAAGAGCTAGTCTCCGATAAAGACCTAATAAACCCCAAAGAACTAATTGGTTCCTTCATCTCTAACAACAAATGAAATCAACAACTGGTAGACCAACTAGATACATTTCTACCAAGTGATATCACCACCAAAATTAGAAATTATAATCTCTCTAACAATGTCAAAAGAGAGAGAATATATTGGGTTGCCAACAATGATGGTTGGTACTCGACAAAATCTACGATGGAACTGATCCAAAAACGAAAAGTTTGAGTATATGTAGACAAATCCTGGATATGGGAGATTAACACTATGCCTAAAGTCAAAAACTTTCTATGGAAGATGGCCCTTGATGGCTTACCAACAAAAGAAAACCTTGATAACCAAAAAATTCCAGTTGTAATGCAATGATGAATTATGCAATCACCACATTAAGAGCGCTAAACACCTTTTCTTTGAGTGTCCACGTACTCATCAAACTATTGATAATGCTATTATTTTATCAATATTGAACAATCATGACATAGTTAGTCATACTATTATGGATACCCTATCAAAGTTACAAGAAAACATATCTACAATAGAGTTGAGACAACTAGTAATGATATGGTGGAATATTTGGTTAGCTAGGAACCAAATCATTTTTTACAAGACCAATGGAAGATATTTTCAAACTCAACTTTGATCCTTCAAGGAATTCACTTGATCAATATGCTTATGGATTCATAATATGAAACAGTTTGGCTATTCCGATGGCTAGAGGGAAAGGAAGATGCAATGCTGGTTTTGTGCTAGATACAGAAGCTTTTGCTCTTCGGAAGGGCCATCAAAATGACGTAAGGTTGGACGCTACATCCATTGAGATCAAAGGAGATAACTTGATGCTCATTAACTCGATCAACTATATATGGAAACCCCCATGGAAGACGGATATGATAATCTCGGATATCTCGTCCTTCATTGCAGTATTTTCCGGTACCCGTCCGATGACTACTACTTGACCGTCTGTGGTGATTTGGCTATGGAGTTGCGGTTAATTGATAAAATCTACAGAAAGGTAACTATTTTGTGTATATTTGAGATAATTTTTAAGTGTTTGCTTCTTTACATTGTTAAAATAATTTGTGATTTTGTTCTTGTAGGTGTGGTTCGTGACTTGCCTTTTAAAGATCTCGTCAAATACGTTGACTATGTCATACCCGTCTCTTTCCCGCCAAGAAATTGGAAGCCTACGCCTATCATGAGTTATGCCGATGTAACATATTAACATGTCGCGCTTGTCATTCTCGGAAACAACCCATAAATATGCTTACCACTAAGTAAGACCGCTCCGCATCAAGGCCCACCTACCGAGATACGTATTGTTGCGTGGATTAAAGGCGGAACACATTACGTTTCGGTAAGTGAACTATATAACATTTACTTGTAATTCATTGTGTTTTTCGTTACTCCAACTAACTATTCTATATGTGCATTAATAGGTTTGACTCTAACCGGATGCACCCATACATCCAGTTACAGCCATGTGGGATTACTACCGAGACCCAGGTGTCACGGATTGGATCAAGCCTTTAGGTCGAGATTCCAATTGTAAGTATTTTAACCGAAACTAAATTTGAGATTTCACAAGTAATGTATTTTGATAATTTAGTACTTTGGAACTAGGTTCTAGAATTCGATTATGTATTTTAACCGAACAAATTCCGAATAAAATGTTTAAAAATAAAACACGCGAAAAACTCAATAAAAACGTAAAAACTATAAGAAATATTTTCTAATTCGGTGTAGGAGGATTCTTTGAGAATCCAATTGCTATTTTCAACGCAGTTTGCCTGCGTCGAGTTTGTTTATACTTCGATGCAGGGTGACTACCTTGAAGTTCAAAATATAGCCGTTGCCCAACGACTATAATGCTATTCGTTAGATTATATATAGCCGTTGGGCAATCCGGTGGTTAAAATACCCGATCTCATATCTCCATTTATCACAGACCATTGGACTCCCGGACTATTCGTGCAGAGGCACTGGCCACCACCTGCTGATTGAATATTTCTCGGATAAATATTTTCCGTTAACACTAACATATTCAATATTTTTAGGTATGTTAGTCTTAAAGTGCCAAATGGCGAAAAGTGGACAATGAAGTTGAGAATGTCAATAGTCGAGTTTGGGTAGAAATTGAAGGGAGAGATGTCATTGAGAAATACTCAATTATTAGGTAGTTGCGAGCATCTTCGAGTGAAGAGTCTAGGTCTTGCGTTGAAGTTCATTATTAAGATCGTGCATTTTCGTAACGCATGATATAAATTGACAATAGAAGGAATAACCTTCGTGCTTATATGCTAAGTTCACATGCTTTCGTATTATCGACTTGGGTTTGATTTTTCTTTCAAACGTCCCAACAATATGTTTCTTGTTAAACTGAAATCAATATAGCTTCTTAGTAACATCAATGCTAGGCTATGTTGCACGGAAACGGGAAACGGACACAGCGAGAAACGGGGAAGCGGCAATCATAAAAATCGTAGGAAACGGGGACACGACGAAAAAATATAAATAATTTATCATTTTGAAGTTCTCGCGAAGAGAAATTTATATATGATAAGAAGAGATGCATGTATGATACAACCAATAACACATGAATGCGTCATTAGTTGTAGAAGTATTGATAATAAGAATATTGATTGTGTTAAGTGATATTAAGGTAGTAGTCATGAATGTCTTATTCATCTTGAATTCGAAAAAATAAACCAAAACGTAGTGGTCATGAATGTCTTGTTCATCTCTTTTGTATTCCTCTTTGATTTCACATTGAACCATCATTTATGATCATGATTTGGATGTGTCCGGCCCATCCCGGTGTTGGAAACGTGTCTTGACCATGTCCTCACTATTTTGATCGTGGCCGAGGAGTTTCCGGAAGCTTCCGAGTTTCCGACACGGAAGGACACGGGAAACGACACTCTCTAGAAGTGTCCGTGCATCATAGATGCTAGGTGCTGATTCGACATATAATTAGTCTTATTCCAACTGATCCACTTTTTATTTAATTTCTGACATTTTCAAAATCATTTCATGGTAAATGTTATTATGATATGAGATGAATAATAGAAAACGACATAGGAACTCATAACCTAAAATAGGAAGAAAAAACAAAAAGAAGAAATGAACTGAATTTGTTTTGAAAGGAACTAGGAAGTTGAATTTGGTATAAACAATATAAGTTGATTTTTTTGAGTAAAATAATATAAGTTTATTCGTTAAGGAAAATATATATTATTTTAATAAATGTATATTGTGGCATTTTAGGTATTCTATGAAAATGATCGTTAGATATTGAATGGGTTGAATATAATAAACTAGACAATATTGTAAATTCATTACCAAAAAAAAACAATATTGTAGAATAGTTTTTTAAAAATCATTTTCCGGTAAACCAATCGTATAAGTATATATAGATATATTAAAGTTAGAAATTTGTCACCCGAAAAATTGTGATCAGCTATTATGGTTATCTGAAAACCGATTTCCATATCTTAATAACAAAGATTCTCCCTCCAGTACAAATCCAATCCACTTTTTTCACTCAAATCTATCTCCTTCTTTCTAGTTTTACACAGAAGCAGAGATGATGAGGAGGTCGTTTCCAGTGAGAAGGGGCAACGCCGGAGCCAGCGGTGGCGGATTTGGTGGTGCAGGAGGGGTGTTCCGGAGAATAATCAGAGTTTCTAAAGCGGGAATATCTAATTTACAAGATCCTTCTTCTCCTTCCTCCAAAAAAGCAAGCAAACACCATTTATCTTTAAATTCATTAGCAACTGCAGTATCCGCAATTGCTCCGTCCAACTCTAATCTAGGCTTGGACTGGCCGTTGAATTCGTCCTCTTGCTTCAACGATGAATCCGATTGGGAGGTTATCACCGATGAATGCGCAACTGAAACGGAACTTGAATCAATTGATGATTGCGTTTTTGGATCAGTTCCTTCTCCAATTGAGGCCGAAACTGCCTTGGTATCTCTTCATCAGTAAGTATACTTTCAATTCATACTCGTCTGGGTACTTCAATTGATAATTATGTTTGAACATTTTAAGAAATACACCTGTTAAATTAGACCTAACTTATTTGTATAGTGTATCTGTTGTTTCCTTCAGTATACTTGGCTGGGAATGGTTTACTGGTTGTGTTTTTGTTAATATTTTTTGTGGTTGAGTTAAGAAGTTGCGATTACAAGTAACATTCGTAGTGTTTGGCTTGCAAGAAATTGAATTATTGGCAATTATGTCATCTTCAACTACAGCATTAGATTTGATAATATTTAAAATCACCACTTTTTCAGGCATAATTTTGAACTTGGACTTTGACGGTGTAAATTGTAAAATATTTATTGTATCAGTTGCGTGATATAATGACTATATCAATGGGAATCGATATGACAATATAATAGGAGACTTTAGAAGAAGTAAGAACTTTTCCAAATATAAAAGAAGAAAAATTATACAGAAAGACACCTGAAGAAGGAAACTTGATGTTGATTGGAATTCTCTTTTGGAGCTTTCATTATTGAAGGTTATCTTTCCCATCAAGAATGAACTTGATGATCAAGTGGGCTCTGAGTAAGACAACTAAAGATGAAAAAAATGAAGCTAATGTAGGCCAAGATTTTTTTGACTAAGCAGCTGTCAGCTGTTTTAATTTAGTGAAGTCACATTCCAAGATTTTTTTTGTTTTTAGTACTGCATATGGTCTTCTGTTTTTGCAGCTTCAGTTTAATTTGGGTAAAGAATGAATGCTGTTAGTATGTCTCCATCTTAAAATTGTTTTCTTGATTATTTGATACTGTCACTGCAGCACATTCCCTAAGGCTCGCGACTCAGATTTAGACTGGATTGAGCCACCATCAACAATGTATCAATTTGGTTGTGAACAAAATGTATGTCCTGACGGAGTTGCTAGAGTCTATGATGCCTTTCATTTGCTGCAGACAGAACCTTCTGTTAAGGTATAACTCACATTATTCTTCTTTATAAATTGAAATCTTACTTTCCTATATTGTTTTTGCGCCCTCTATCTATTTCTTAATAGTTCTATGCAATGAGAATATAAGGTTTTTGAGTAAGGTGCATGTCAAAAAAGTAAAATTGCTGGTTTCCAGATTGTGTAGTTGACTGTTGATATACCATTTTCGAATCTGGATTATTTCACATATTTTGATACCTTATAAAAAAGCTAAAGTAAAAATGAAATAAATAATACAAACTATAACTCATCAAAAATCCCGAAAACAATTCTCGGTATAAATATATATCTTAAAAAGGCTGAAAAATCCGGATTTTATTTTCGTATTTTTTTCAGGAAACATTTTTGTGAATAGAAATTTATTGATAACATGACAATGAATCAACTAAAATAAGTGACAAACCATCAAAAAACAATTGTTTTTTGTAACTTATTGATGATGTGACACAATATCAAAATGGGTTTACTAGATGATATTTCGTATACAATTTAATGACTCTAAAGTTTGGATAATTTTTTCCATTCACGGTTGAAAATCTGTATTATTTTTGATCATTTTTGTAAAAATAAAATTTGTATCGGAATTTCTTTTTAATCTAATCTTGATTATGATATACCTTTCTTGTGCCAAATTAGTTGTGATTCAAATAATTTGATGTTTTGTAGAGGATGGTGATTTCCTTGTCATCTGATAGAGCTGTTTGGAATGCTGTTCTGAACAACGAAGTGGTTCGAGAGATCAGAGAAGCATTCTGTAAAGGTATGGTTGAGATCCATTTGTGAACTGGGTTTTCTTCAATGCCGAAATTACTATATATTTTATGCATTTTAGATATATGATTCATCAATTCCTTGTGAATTTAAAAACTATAAAATTGGTAAAAATATCAAAAAGACCAGCCAGCAAAACACTTTTCTTAGCAAGTTGATTCCTTTGTTGATTAATATAGGAACTTCATTGTATTTATGATCTTTGCAGCAAATGAGGTAAATGTTTTGGAAAGTTCAGGCAACGAACCAGATCCTCCGACACCACCGACGAATGTAGTGAGTTGGATCTTTAACAACATGAGGGACAAGTTCATGGAGTTCCTATCAGGGATCACAAATCTTATGAAGGAAATGTTCCAACCTCCAAGCCACGATCAACAGCAGACGGAAGAATTTCCGGAAGGCTTTGGCGAGGTTGTGAGGGCTGCATTCATGCTCACTGCTATCGTCTTGTTGGTCGTTGTTGTGACTCGGGCTACCCATGCCTGATCAATCATTTGTCGACATGAATTTAGTTTTTTCTTCTTCAGATTTTTTAGTGTTTCTGTTATCTTGAAACTCATGTTTTCTCTTGAGCTATTTTTACAATAGTTTTTTTTTTTTTAGTTTTTGGTTTTCTTTGTACATACTGATTGCTTAGGATTGATTTGATGGCTTTGATCTTGTCCGGAATTTAATATATTGAATTTTGTTCAAAGAAAAGAATAAAAGAATTATGTAATATAATATGTATAAATTATAACAGCATTTTGTAAAATAACATGTACAGTGTATCTATCTTTACTTGTTGACTGTTATGATACTCGACTCTTTTTCTTCTATTTTAACAGACATGCCGAGCAAAGAGTCAGATACCCTGTTCTAGGGTTCAATCTTATGTTAATTTTAGGATCTATCAAACAGAATTTTATAATTAGATATTTATATCAAAATGATAGCTTTTATTCAATAAATGAAGGCTAAGACATAAAACATTAGATCCTTATATCGTTAACATGTTAACCACTCTTAATAGGATTAGACTCCTAATCGAAATTTCTTAGCTTCGCTTTTTCAGCGGAGGCCTCTGTTGGAGATAATTAGTTTCCACATCGAAAGACTGAGACTTCCAAACCCAGTATATATCGCAATTTCACATGTGGAGCCCAGTATATATCGCAATTTCACATGTGGTATGCAGTTTTTGGACTTGTTTTATCGCAATTTCAAATGTGGTATGCAATTTTTGATTATATTTATTTACATTTGAAGTCGACTCTTGGCTTACATGATCCAACTTTGGACAAATAGGTGTAGCACACTCAATATCCAAATTGAAATCTTTTAGATTTTTGTTTTACTTTGACTATGCCCAGTGTATATCTACCATTGTCATATGAAATCTATCATGGTCCTATAAAAATGTTTCAACAGTAATTAGACTGTCCTGTGAAATCTATGCGTCGGCAAAGTTATTACTCTGGTTTTGTTCGGTAATTGTCTAAAAAATTTCAGCCGCCACCTCATTCCTTATAATTCATATCTACTCTTGTTCAGTGAGTTCCCTAAAATGATATAAACCTCTTATTTTTTTCCGTAATTTTCGTAATCTGTACATGTGAGATTAAAAAAAAATTCCATCATTTCCCATAATTTTCATCCCAATAAACCCGTAACTTTTGTAAGTCATAATACACCCTTTTGAACGTGTGGGATTGAAAAATTTTCAAAATTTTCAACCTTCTTCGTTCCCCTTTAACCCCAACTTTATAAAGTTTACGATGTGTTTTCGTTCATTTACTAGGTTATTTTAGGTTAGTTTGAATTAGTAGAGCTTATAATGTCAAAATAAGATCTCACCTAATAAGCATAGAATGTTGAAATTTATTCTGATATTATTGTTCAACATTTCACACCATGTTTAGGTTTTTGTTACGTCCATTCATATACAATATATTGTTGATAAGCTATGGGTTCTTAGTTACCTTTGTGCCTTTCTAAGCATTTTGATTTAAATTCTCTTTTGTGAATTACTTCTTGTTCTTTATAATGAAAAGGGGGTTAGATTTGAAGCATGTTTTGTCATTTTAAATTCTCTTTTAAGTCATCATGTAAGAATAATAGCTAAAATGGGAGATGGTAACTTCCCGTTATTCATCCCAAGGTAGTACAGGGTTATGTAAATGGAAGGCTATAGGCCACTAGCTACTGTAGTTAGTACTAGCTATTGCATGTTGCTAAAGAGTAAAGATCTATATTAAAACATTAAATGAGAAGGGTGAATATTGTAGAAGTATGTTAAGGTAGAAATATGTGTATTATTCACGTTGGAAAGACAATACATAAAAGAGACATGACAGATAGAATATCCCAACAAGAAAGATAGAATGTTAAAGATAAAGTCTATACAATATATAGTTACTAAAAGTATATTATAGAATATCTATGTACTAAATATATCCAATACTCACCACGAGTTGGAGCTTGAAAAATAGAATAAATTACTGATGGTATAACGGTTTGGTGACGAGTTATGATCTTTTCGGCCGAAATTTGATACCGGATAAGATGGCATTCTACCTCGATATGTTTGGACCGTTTGGTACATTCCTAAAACACAACATTAGAGGCAATGTGAAGAGCAACTTTATTATCTCACCATAAATTATTGTGACACGAAAAAAGCAATCTAGTGATCGGAGAAGAGAGAACAACCATGTAATCTAATACGTGGTGGTAGCCATGGAATGATATTATGATTTGCCAATGACCGTGCCACCGTATGTTGTTTCTTCGTTTTCTAATGTCGAGCGATATTCTGATCAGAGAAGAGAGATGAGAAAAATTGATGGGACACGTGAATGAATTGGGATAGGAAATGGACATCATAAGTAATGTCGGATCTTGTAATGGTAAAATAGATGAGTTCTCAAACAAACCTTCAATAGTGTTCTAGATGGGCATATAAACTGGATGGAATTTGTACCGAGGGAGTAAGTTTGTTCGACTATGTTCGCTGATTTTACACCCCTATAAATCCCTATCAATAATGATAGAGACTCACAGGATAGCAAAACTAGGAAGGGATAGTTTTATATTTATAACATGTAGTAATTTCCCTAAATAGCAACGAACCAACAGTGTATGGATCGAACGAAGTAGGACAAGTATTTCAAGGTCGAACACAAGGACTGGGAGGATTAATCTGCAGCAGTGATTATAAATAGGATAGATCTCAAATAAAGACAAGGGGTTGGAAAAGATAAGGGAAAGAAGGATCAAAAGGGTTTTGGGATACTCTCAATTGAACGTCACCTTTAATTGAAAACAATTTTATAAAAGCAAATAAAAGAAAAGATAATCAAATTAAAGGGAAGAAAATGGATTCCAAGGGTTCAAGGTCATTGTTTATGGCATATGGATTTAGGACGACTCAAAGGGATATATGGTAGAAAAGAAAAAGGGATGAACGTTTCTAGGTTGATGGTCTATTACCGGGTAAGTCTCAAGATCATCTAGTTCCAATCCTAACTACCTATTACCGGGTAAGTCTCAAGGTAAAGAAGAAGGAAATTTACTACAAACCAGATTATCTAACTAAGAATCAAGTAACCCTTTACCGGGTAAGTCTCAGGAATTACCCAACTCGGAGAGGAATCAGGCACATTCAAACCAATAAAGGTTTCACCTTTATTACCTATGGTTAATCACCTATGTATCTAAGAGGAATATCACCGAGAAAGTCTCAATTTCAACTTAGGTTGCTAGTTTAGAAGGTTCTAATATAGATTCAAGTCCAAGTCAACCATTAGGATTTCAAGCAATTCATAGTCAATTCTAAGCGCAATTTAATCCATCATAATCCAAGGTATAAACAAATCCCTCTCTTCTAGGGTAAATTCTCGAAGCAACCCAACATACCTTGGAATGAATCCAAGACTTCCTTTTATACACAAAAGCCTAGCTAAAAGACATTGGGATCAAAAGGAAACAACCCGCAAAATAAAATAAGACGCTCAGGGAATCTCGGTCAAAAATCTCGGCCATGATGCTTCACATGTCGGGGCCGAGATTTGACTTCGTCTTCAGTGTCCAGGGGCATCTCGGTCGGCGACCGAGATCAGTGACCGAGATCATAGACCGAGATCAGGCAAATCTCGGTCTAATCGACTGAGATTAAGACCGAGATGAAGACCGAGATTTTACAACAGTAGCTTCCAACTCAACCAACATCATGGATCTCGGTCCGAGATCAAGAGATCTCGGCCGAGATCAAGAGATCTCGGCCGAGATCAGCCAAATCTCGGTCAGGTCAAACTGAGGTCAAGGCCGAGATGGCTCTTCTTCGTTCCTTCGTGCCTTTAACTTGATTCCTAGCCCTTTCCCGTGCACGTACGCTCGCTTCAATGCATCCACTTCGAGGCTTGATCCTCATAAATGTACCAAATCACCTACAAAGCCACAAATAGTGTGTGTAGACATCTATTCTTGCAAGGTAACACTAAACAAGCATAAATGACACAAACTAAGGTTAAAACATGAATGCGGAAAGGGAAAATCTAACTAAATGCATGAATGCAATAGGTCGATAAATAATGTTATCAAAATACCCCATACTTATCCTTCCTTGTTCTCAAGCAAATAGTAAATCTAAGATAGGATAACATGAATTATCTATGCAAAACAAAAACAAAAACGTGTAGTGTTTCTAAAGATGATCACCCTCAATAGTGCAATTTCATAGCCAAAGATATATTTCAATTAAGTACAAATGAAATTGGCATAAAAAGGATAATCATACTTTACAAGAATTTCATATTCATCATCAAAACTACTATTGCCTAATAATCATGAGAAATTCAAGCTTAGGCTACTAAGTCAAATACATGTGTACATAGATCAAAAGGACTTAGAAAATAAAAGGTCAAGAAACGTGATAAGGGTAGGATGTTGTTTAAGTCATGTGGTGCAAATCCGGGAAGAAAAAATAACACACTTCATCTTTTCAAATCAACATTCACCACCCTTGCATAAATTTTCTTTTTCTTCTTTTTTTTTTTCTTCCTCTTGAGTGAAAGGCATTGATGCACAGTAGTCGAAACCTTGGTGCTCAGTTTCATTCATGTACCTCACACCAAAATGCACATACCAAATCAACTCTAAGGGAAAGTTTTTAAAACCAATCAGATTTTGGCAAGTCACAAACACCCAGCTATGTGAATGGTACCGAGTTACTCATCTTTCACAACAAACAATCCCTTATAAGCTTCGCTTTTTCACATCACATCACATTTCACATCATTCATACTTCTTCAAACAACTCACTACACAACAATTTCAGCACACACCTTCAAACTAAACATTCCTAATTCCCGGATAGGAGACAAGAGATTCCATGTTTGAGGGGCTAAGCATGATAAATATAGAAGAAGAATGAAGTCGAATTGCCTAAATCATCCTTATGCAATGTATAAGAACTTATAATGAAGCTTCAACTATTCTAACTCAATCCAACTAGACAAGACAATTTTCATAATTTACACAAATTTCAAGCAAAGTATTCAAATCTCAAATATTCCATAAATCAAATTGAGCTCAAAAGTAATAAACAAAGGCTAATTCACTTACACAATATCATCATAGGGGTCATGTCATTCTTAGAAGCACAATTTTTTTATATGCATGTTAAAAGGGAAACGTGTGACATGAAATTCAAACTATCTAAATGCAATGCAATGAAAGGAAACATGCTAAAAGGATTGCAGGTATCCCACCTCATACTTAAAACTCACATTGTCCTCAATGTGAAGAATAAATAGAAGTGAAAAAGAATAACTATGTAAAAATCAGTGATATGGCATCATCCAAATGGAAATGGTAGTGGAAACAAGCGGCTATGTAAACTCCTTCAAGCATCTCTTCTTCATTTTATTACCTAAAACCTGAAAAGACAAAATACACCAAAACGCGCAGAAACGCAAAAGCAAAAAGCAAAATACAAAAACAACAACACTAAAGACTCTTACCTCGGGCTGCCTCCCGAGAAGCGCTTGGTTTAAGCTCTCTAGCTAGACCCAACTCCGTGGATGCTTCAGCTCACATCAAAAACCTTGGACTGCTCATCCAGTCCTTGCAACTACTCTTCACAGGACCCATAAAGTTTCTTCTTGAGAACTCTCTTCATGTCCTTGTGGAAGATCTCCACTCTTCCCAACACTTGGGGATGGTATGAAATAGTAACCTTGTGGGTTACCCATACTTGCATAACAACATCTTTCGATGAGGGAGAAGCTTCAATCTAACCTTAGGAGGTTCCTTCGGGACTGCCCTCCAACTTTCGGGTGCAGCACGAGTAGGATGGAAAACTTCAAGACGACTTTCAGCAGATCTCGGGCAGCACTGGATGAAATCTTGGCCGAGATTGGTACATAGTAGGCCAAGATTTTCCTTCTGTAAAGGGATCTCGGCCGAGATGGATATGATCTCTGGCCGAGATTCAACTCTCCGTCGTGAAATCTCGGTCGAGATAGCTTCGATCTCGGCCGAGATGGGTACGGAGGAGGTCGAGAATTCGACTTTCATCTGGTTTTAGTCCTCGATTTCGGCTCTGAAGGGAGTGATGCCCAATTCTTCAATTTCCTTGCTGCACTCTTCCTCCGTTCGAATCTCTTCCTTGGTAGTTAAGATGCTTTTATATTTCTCCCTCGATCTTTGCAATTGGTTTAGCATTCGAGGTTCTTCCCTGGGGGCAAGGTTCTTAGAGAGCTTGTCAGCTCTCTCCACAATGTATTTGTACCAAGATTCAATTTCTTCCCGTTCATCTTGCTTCATATCTTCGGTACATAATTTCATCCTCTAGATAACTAATCTGCTCTAACTCAGCTCGAAGATTTCTCATAGCCATGTTGTTAAACCTGGAGAATGCAAAGACAGAAAGAGAACAAGATCAAAAGTAATGGGAAAGATCTACACTATAAATAATCAAAACGCCAATCAAACTGACCACAGTCCCCAGCAACGGCGCCAAAAACTTGTTTGCTGATTTTACACTCTTATAAATCCCTATCAATAATGATATAAACTCACCGGATATCAAAACTACGAAAGAATAATTTTATATTTATAACCTGTAATAATTTCCCTAAATAGCAACGAACCCACAATGTATGGATCGTACGAAGTAGGACAAGTATTCAAGGGTCGAACACAAGGACTGAGAGGATTAATCTGCAGCAGTAATTACAAATAAGATAGATCTCAAATAAAGACAGGGAATTGGAAAAAATAAGGGAAAGAAGGATCAAAAGTGTTTTGGGCTGCTCTCAATTGAACGTCACCTTCAATTGAAAACAATTTTATAAAAGCAAATAAAAGAAAAGATAATCAAATTAAAGGGAAGAAAATGGATTCCAAGGGTTCAAGGTCATTGTTTATGGCATATGGATTTAGTACGACTCAAAGGGATATATGGTAGAAAAGAAACAGGGATGAACGTTTCTAGGCTGATGGTCTATTGCCGGGTAAGTCTCAAGATCATCTAGTTCCAATCCTAACTACCTTTTACCGGGTAAGTATGAAGGTAAAGAGGAAGGAAATTTACTACAAAGCAGATTATTTAACTAAGGATCAAGTAACCCTTTACCGGGTAAGTCTTAGGAATTACCCAACTTGGAGAGGAATCAGGCACATTCAAACCAATAAAGGTTTCACCTTTATTACCTATGGTTAATCACTTATGTATCTAAGAGGAATATCACCGGGTAAGTCTCAATTCCAACTTAGGTTGCTAGTTTAGAATGTTCTAATCTAGATTTAAGTCCAAGTCAACCATTAGGATTTCAAGCAATTCAAAGCCAATTCTAAGCGCAATCTAATCCATCATATCCAAGGCATAAACAAATCCCTGTCAACCTTGGAACCACAAAGTTCTAGCCAATAACAATCGTATCAAAAGGCAAATAAAGAAATAACAAAAAGGGAAAGAAAGAACTCAACTTTCAATGAATGAAAACCTGCAATTGTATTAAATCTTGAATCCAAATGTATCTCCAAAAAAACTGAATGGAAAAGTCTCCAACTTTAATCTAAACTATAAAGCACAATGGTGAAGAAGAATGGAAGGAAAGGAGACGGCTTCCCCATCTAGGGCAACTTCTGGGCGACGCCCAGCACACCTTGGAATGAATCCAATACTTCCTTTTATACACAAAAGCCTAGTTAAAAGACATTGGGCCCAAAAGGAAACAACCCGCAAAATAAAATAAGACGCTCAGGGAATCTCGGCCGAGATGCTTCACATGTCAGGGCCGAGATTTGACTTTGTCTTCAGCGTCCAGGGGCATCTCGGTCGGCGACCGAGATTAGTGACCGAGATCGGGCAAATCTCGGTCTGATCGACCGAGATCAAGATCGAGATGGAGATCGAGATTTTACAACAGTAGCTTCCAACTCAACCAACATCATGGATCTCGGTCCGAGATCAAGGGATCTCGGCCGAGATCAGCCAAATCTCGGCCAGGTCAGACTGAAATCAAGGCTGAGATGACTCTTCTTTGTTCCTTCGTGCCTTTAGCTTGATTTCTAGCCCTTTCCCATGCACGTACACTCGCTCCAATGCATCCACTTTGAGTCTTGATCCTCAAATACGTCGTATTAGCTCCAAAATGTGCCAAATCACCTACAAAGCCACAAATAGTGTGTAGACATCTATTCTTGCAAGGTAACACTAAACAAGCATAAATGACACAAACTAACTCTAAAACATGAATGCGGAAAGGGATAATCCACTAAATGCATGAATGCAACATGTCGATAAATCATGTTATCAGACTAGAAATGATGTCGGCTTGAAAGCGAGATGGCCGGTCTCCGTAAGCATATCAAGTGCGTACATTCTATGCGAAAGATAAAGATCTAATGCACAATATGTCGATGCTGAGAAATTATTTAAACATGCCCAAATATGTCATATCAAAACAATTACGAAGACAACATTTATAGCGTGATATAAGATCAAAATTATTCTTTGTAATCATCAACATAATTTAGAACGTGCATCAAAATAGAAGATGAAATGAATGAAAAAGAAGAGAAGTCAACGTAATATTGAACAAAATTGTACGTAATGGCGAAGAGAATTAGAAAAGTTGAAGAACCATTTTATGGTGCCCGAAAGGACCATAAAGTGATGTCTTCATGCGATAGACCTTGCGAGAGTTGGTAGGAGCAAAACCTAGAGGAATGGAGATGAAGACTTCCTTATAAAGATCTCCGTGACGGAAAGCGATATGCACATCCATTTGGTGAAGATGTCATCGTTAATGAAAAGCGAATATTCGACAAATCTAAATGAAAAACTCATATAGAACACAATATAAAGTGATTGTGATCCAAGAGCAAGATTGAATACAAGTATTTATTGACAAGGTTATAGAGATAGAGTCGTAAGTGTCAAACCAAGACAAAGAGAAACAAGAGTAGAAAAACACATAAACGAACAAGAATAAGACACGAGTATGAGAATCCAAGGATTCTCTTCGTGTAACACAATCTATGGTTCGATGAATCTTGCAAGCTAATAACCATCAAAGAACTTAGGGTTAGGTTAGTTGATACCTAACCTGATATATCATTCCTTTAGCTCCTAAATGACATTGTCATATTAAAGGAACCAACGCGGCTTTGCATCAGACCCAGTCCAACATCAGTTTTCTAATTTCTGAACATAAACTCGGTTCTTCAAAACAGCAAGACTCTGAACATAAACTCGGTTCTTCAAAACAGCAAGACTCCAAGCCGGTATCATATCACATGGTCCCGAGTTCGATTCTCTTCCGCTCCATCTTTTACCGGCTCATTCACCTTACAATTCACCCTCCTAACTCTTGTAATCCTAGCTTTGCTAGAATAGTGAAAGAAACACAAAACATAGGGGATGGTCGATCATCACTAATCCAACTTCCTTCATCTTCTAAGTGATTTCAGACAGTGAATTCCTGCAAAAGACAAACTTTTCATTAGTAACAATCTTAGTATCAAAATCTGCGGGATTAACTTATCTTCTTATTTTTTGTATAATCAACTCTTTACCAGTCAATCTTCTATCTAATATAGTGATATCTAACATTTATATGATTTGTTCTCTCATGATAGATTGGGTCTTTGCATGAGAAGAGAGCACTTTGAATGTCAGTATAAAGAGTAGCAATGTAGGGTTTATTCTAAATCTCTTCCAGAATCCCTTTTAATCATACAACTTCTTTTGCTGCCTCAGTGACAAATATATACTCAGCCTCTATTAATGATAAAGCAACAATAGACTGTTGTTGAGATTTCCAGGATATGTAATTTCAACACCAGGTATATACATAAGCATTGGTGGACTTCCTTGTGTCCTTATTGCTTGCATAGTTTGAGTGAATATATCCCACAATATCATTATATTTACAATGTGTACCATATTCTACAGCTAGAGAAGAAGTACCAGCTAAGTATCTTAGCAAGAATTTCATGGCACAACAATGTTTCTAACAAGGTTTAGACGTCATGTATATGCTTTGAACACTAACTACAAATGCAAGATCATGTCTAGTACAGATCATATAATACATGACAAAACCTACAACTGCATCATATGGAATCAATGTCATACTCTTAACCTCAGTTGTTGTCATGTTAGTAGTCTTGGTGAGATCAAGGAGAACACCAAGTGTCATAGATGGCTTTACAAATTTCATATTGAACCTATCAAACACCTTCTGAATATAGTCATGTTATGTCAACCATATCTTCCTCTTACTTCTATTTCTCACAATTTTTATGACAAGTATCCTCTATGCAATACCCAGATCCCTCATGTCAAAAGAGATTTACAATGAAGCTTTCACCTCATTGACTCTCACCTTGGAATTACAAACAATTAGAATGTCATCAATATATAACATAACGTAGAGAGGGCTATCAGATTTAACAAACTTATAAATACAAGCATGTTACATATGGACATTGAGTGAAACCAAGATCTTTCATACATGTATCAAATGTTTTTATTCCACTGTCTAGGAGACTACTTCAAACCATATATGGATTTATTTAATACGCAAGCATGATTGGGGAATTTCACATCAATGTAACTCTCAGGTTGTCTCATGTATATAGTTTCATTCAAATTACCATGTAAGAATGTTGTTTTAACATCCATCTGTTCAATTTCATAATCAAACACAACAACAATGGATATAAGTAACCTTAATGTTGTTGTCCGCTCTCAACTAGTCAATACATATGAATGATATGTGTATATACTAGAAGAAGACTATATAACCCCCAAGAGAAGGGTTGCGTCACCGTAAATATATAGCAACCCGGTCAAAGTCGTCTCCCCGAGGACTATTTTATACTCCCCTTACTCTAAGAAGACGTATAAGAACATGTGAGTGTTGTAAAAGTAAAGCAAAAGATACGACCAAGTGGTCGACTTAAGACACTTCAAGAGTGGATTTGACTAAGTTCCTTCAATCGAGTCACCCATACAACTCTAGTCGAGTCACCTTGACAACGTAGATTAAGTGGTTTTCCTGTAGCTTTTGAACTCAGTTGAGTAAAAAATAGAGGAATGTAAAAGATGAAATCAAGTAAGAAAATGACTAGGGGTTAGGATTAATTCTCTCAATCCTTGCTAATGCAATACTTATATACATTATAATGCCATAGAGTGAGAACTAATTGCTCGAGTGCTGACGACTAAACGGTTGTATACATGTAATAGATGAATGCAAGCCTAAGCATGCTAGTCAATCCAACATAGTACCTCACATGGTGTTTGCTATTGGTAAAATGTCAGTCAACTACGGTATCAAACTAGTGATCAATACAAAGTAATCAAACCAAACATGATGTTTGCTATTGGCTTGATTAAATCATAAAGATCTAGAGTGGACTTGCACTTCACAAATTAGCATTCAATTATTCCTCACATGATGTTTGTTATTGGAATAATTGAAGTATCAATCATAGCAATATAGGCGTCTACAAAAATGCATCACTAGATTATGAAATTACTTATGAGTCTCATTCATACTAGTCGGTCAATCAACAACACATAGGATAATGCTTAAAGCTAAAAAAAGTGTTTAAAGGAACAATCTAAGCAAGCTTAACATCCGACTTTCATATTAGTCTAAGCATGGATCCTAATTAGTGTTCTAATCGATTTTAATCTTTTATATGCTTACTATCATGCTTTGATACTCACATAAATCTAGGCATTATAACGATACAATACTACATAGCTTTTGATTAGGATTTTCATCCCAATCCCTATTATAGAACTACTCACTCATGTTAGTGAAGAAAACACAACAATCAAGAAAACAAACACGCAATCTATGGAATCGAGCGAGAGAGAGATGATTCTAAGAACTAAGAGAGAATATATTTACCAAAATAACAAAGGAAAGTAGCAATCCATTTTGTATCAACAAAAATCGGCCACAACTCGGCACAAACTCCTTACAACTCGGATGGACTTGGACTTAACTCAGTCAACTCAACCCTAAACTAAGGAGACTCGGCCACGGAAATGAGAGGGAATAAGAGAGATTTATGGAGTGGTGAATTGGTATCCTCTTCCATGCAGTTATGCCCCTTTAAACAGGTTGAGAATTAAGGTGAGGAAGTTGACACAGATCGCCCCCTAGCTTGGAAAGGATTACCAACATTAGCACCAAGATTTCCTTGTAACCGTCGTCACGTGGTGAGTTTGTTATAACTGCACAACACATGCATCGAGTCGACCAAGAAATGACTCGACTCACGTAGAAAAGTAAGTCGGTGACACTACTATGTTCTTCAGTCGAGTGAGTCGCTTGACTCGACCACCACTTGAGCGACGCTTGACATGTCTTCCGCTTGTGCTCGATGCCTTCGTCCTGGGAGAGCCTAAGCCTTTGAGTCCGAGTCTCTTCCTCCTTCATTGTACGAATGAAGGGGAACCTTGAGTAGGGTTGCACAGGTGACTAGGCCTCTGGGACTTGCATCTCCGGATGATCTTTAGCCATTCTTTCTTCTTCTTTAATGTGCCGGAGCATCTTTGTGCTTCTTCTTCTTTCTTTTCTTCCAATGATGATGAGGTGATGGTTGATTTCTTGAGGGTTTTTTTTTTGCCATTGATGCTCCTTTTGACCTATAATAACCTAGGCAAAGAGACAAACAGGAGTAGACATTCTTTGATGCAAATAAGCTCTAGCAAAGAAGTAAATGCCTAAACTCATGCAATTATATAAAAAAAACACAAGAAAACAACTATACAAAAGATAGTATAAAAATATGTTATCAAAATACCTCATACTTAGACATTTACTTGTCCCCAAGTAAACATTTAAACACAAAGTGAAAAGACAGAAAGAAAAGAAAAGAAAATCTTTTTGGAGCATGCTTCTTTTATTGGATCACTTTTCAGTTTATTCATTGTCATGACAAGGCATTTTGGATAAGTAAGAAAATAAAGAGCATAGTTCTTAACAAGAATCAAGAAGTTTCACAACTTAATCATGCTATATTTCGGTTTTATATGATGCTTACATATGACTTGTATTGTGTTTCTATATGATGCAAAAAGTAGCTAAAGTTTCATACAAGTTTAAGTACATTTAGGCATGATCGGTTCCTTTATAATACATTTCTCCTTAGACTTGGCCTAACAAATAAAAACCTTCATGCTTCTTTTTGGCATGGTAAAACATTCACTTGCATTCATACATTGATGTGCAACACTTTGCCTCATTGACATAAAACAAAATAAAATGAAAAACAAGCAACCAACATGATTTTTGTCAAGTGACATTATTGAACCTTTTGTGGTGCTTTTTCTATGACTTTTTTTTTTGCTTTTTCATTTCATATGCCTTTTGCCTTACGGGATAAATTTTTCACTCAAGTGAGTGTCAACCCTTATAAGCTTCCCTAGGCCAAGCAATTGAGAGTTTATAACCAATACACACTATCATGGACCTAAACAAATGCTTACTTTAGCTCAAAATTTTTTTCCCCATAAATTCACTAAGTCATACATCAACCAATAGAATCATAAAAGTTCAACTAAATTCATTAATCATATATATTTTATGTACTAACTAATTAACATGCTTTTATCATTTCCAAGTCTATACAACTTATAATCAAACAAATCCTCAAATTATTTCCATGGTTTTGAAAAATATCTCATCATTAAAATTATTTCCAATATCTTAAGAAAACACACAAAATTTTTAAAATTTTCAATTTTTTTGGAAAATTTGAACTTTTTCAAATGTTTTTGGATTTTCTCAAAAAATTTCAAAACTAACAAAAAAAAGAAAAAAAAACTACAAAAAGGAAAAAGACTAGAAAATTTAAACATGCAACACATATATACAAATGATTTGTGAGACAACATATACTCCATACTTAAACATTGGAGTGTCCTCAATTGCAATAATAAAAGTAAGAGATAGGAATTGACTCACAAAGATGCAAGGTGTCTCTTACGGGCTTAGGTGAAGCCTAGATCAATATGGAGTCACCATCATCATTTTCTCATTCCTCCCATTTCTTCTTTAGCTCCTCAAGCTCGTCATGTATGCTCTCTTGCTCGTTCTGAAGCTCCTTGATGTGCTTGGAAGTCTTTTTCTTCCACTTCCGGTCCTTGTCTCTTCATTCCTGGTGGCTCTTCTTATCCTCTTCCACATAGGCGGATTGCCCTTGCATGTGAGCTAGGATTTGCCCCACACAATCCCCTCCATAGGAGATTATATGGGGCAAATCCTAGCTCACCTCCTTCATTATCATCCTCCTCTTCTTCAACCTCCTCCTTTTCTTCTATATACCCAAGTTGTCCAAGAAAACACTTTCAATATTGAGCTAAATTTTCCTCATCATGCACCGTTCTACTTGGATCCCAAGGAACGAACTTATCATCCGCCTATCCTTATGTTGCCACTTCTTCCAACCTTTAGGAAATTATTAAGCTTGAATAAGCTTATGCCGACATCTTTGACCTTGATGGGTGAAGCTAGGTCGAATTGAAGAAGGTCAAAAACCAAAGCGGTTAGCAATCTAGTGGGCCTATTTTATTAGTTAAATCAGGTCTTAATTAGATCATTTATTTCAGTCCATAATTAAACATCTTTTTTATTATTATGGGCTAGCTTTTAGTTGCTCTGTTTTGGACTTTTAGGATTAGTTTTTCAGCTCATAGTTTTGATCTTATCCTAGTTAGACTAAGAGAAAACCCCCAATTGTACAAGGCATACAAGTTAGACGTTTTTACTCACTTCAAATTACTTTTAGTATTTACTCTCTCGTGAAATTGGGAACGAATAAATGAAATCTTGTTCAAACTAAGTGCGTTGAATCTCACTCGCCCCATAACTTCTATTTTGACTTGTGTCACTTGGATTGACAAGTTGGTGCTCTCAATCAACTTCAGACGACTTCTCGTGCTTTGGAAACTGTCGCTTCCTTCTGTGTGAGATTATAGTGGAACGGTTCTTCAATCATTCATGGTTGTGTATTAGGGCATAGTTTCCCTAGTGTGCTTCAGGTTGCTCCATGATGTCTTCTTAGCTCCGTCAAAGACATGTGATAGGGTGCTCGTGTGGGTGGTTAAGCATCGTATACAAGCTCGATCTTGTGATGCACCTCCCTCTAAGACGTTGCAGACTTCATCCGTTGTTGGCTCCTCTCCCCCTTAGTCCCTTTGAGGGCTGAATTGCCGAGACAATCTTAGCACTTGGACCCTTCTCCCTAACGACACAATACAACGATAATGGGGGTCTAGATGCATATACAATTAATTGGCAAATGGCACAAGAACAACATTGATATAATCGAGGAATGCTAAACCAAAGACAAAGCGTAGTCGTTTAGACCAACACAAATCATTGTTGTGCTTGCACAATACCTTTCATTTAAGTAACCAATAGGCCAAAGGAGGAGGTGATATTTGCATGTTGTAGGGAACGATGAGGATGGTATCTATAGCTTATGGGTGGGATTCGTCTCTGTTTTTTTGATCGATGACCTGCTTCCAATCCTAATCTTTTTGTTGTTCAGGCAACTCAACAAAATTATATCCTCCTTTAAAGGATCTCTCTCAAAAAAAAAGAAACATTTGTTTCATTCTCACCGGTTCCACCGGAAAAAAACTCTCAGTTGTTGAAGTGGAGCATAGTGTGCTTTAGGTGCCATTTAGGGTTCTAGGAAGAAAGTTCAGGTCCAATTTCTAATGAAGCGGTCCCCCATACTCCCTATTCTTGCTCTCATCAAAATGCGATAAAGAGTTGGGGGCATTCTATTGTGGCTGTCAAACTGGGGACAAACAATGTCCATCGGTTTGACAAAAAATCTCTTTATTAGATCCTTGATGGGAAGTGGAGTGACCATCATCTTCGTCAAATCCATCAATCGTGAGGAATGAGCCATCTTTGATGCAGCCACCAGTAAATAGAACAAGACTTATTTCCCTCTTTCTTTCCACTTTTCTGCTCTCATTTTGTATTTTCCTTGACCTGGGCTTTTCCTGTAGGTTGTCTCATGTCCTGCTGCTAGTGAGGAATCCACTCTTGGGTCGGTTGTTTCTCTCTCTATGTGTTTGGCCGCTCTAGGCACCGACCATTACTGTTGGGTTGGGGCTCGGCCTTCGAACCGTACGTGAGACGAGTTGCTACCCCCTTCTTGTGAGGAATCCGCTCTTGGATCGGTCGTTGTTCTATTTGTGTATGACCCGTCCTCTAAGCACCGGCCATTATTGTTTGGGGTAGGGCTCGGCCTTCGAACCGTATATGAGACGAGTTTCTACCTTACAACTCAGGCTGAATACAAAGGTACGAAGGGTCATCCGGGAAGCGCTGGAAGGGAGCTAGGGAACGGATGATCCAACCATCATACTCACGATGACCCCAACTAATTTTTTGATGTTTCCTTAGACATGAAGATGTCAGAGGAGGCCCTTGTAAGAGCCTTAGTCTTTGGAGCCACTTTTGGCCTTAGCCGCCCCCGCGGGTTAGTGGAGCCGCCCCTGCGGCTAGTGTAGTGATCCGCCCCTGCGGCTAGTGTAGTGATCCGCCCCTGCGGTTTCCTACGGCTGCAGCCGGCTTTGTTGACCTTTGACTCGTGCTTTACTCTTTCACTTCCTTAACCTAATTCCTTTGCTTTGGCTTGCTGAGCAAGTGTGCTTCATTCCCTTTCCAGCTTCTCTCACGTCTTTCTAGTTTCTCTCCTTCTCTTTGATCTTGTTCTTGGTTTTCCTTTGAGTTTGGAAGAGAGTTTGTGGTGTGACCTTGCTGAGTTTGTTGTTGTGTTGGTTGCTGAGCTTGAGAGCCAGCTGAAAGTGGGGGTTGATCCTTCCTTGCAGCCTAGGACCACAAGTGTGGTATGTCCTCTTCTCTTCTTTCTTCCTTTCTTGAATTCCTTTGCTTAGCTTAAGATTAGATGCATGTATAGATGTATGTTGATGTGGGATTGTATGTATATGGTTATATGTGACTCTGGAATGAAGAAGACGTGAGTTGATCACTTGAAGAGCCGAAGAGGAACCGCGGGATTACCTTCTGCACTGTCACCGCCCCCGCGGTCCAGCAAAGCCGCCCCTGCGGGTACCTTGTCGCCGCACCCGCGCCTGGAAGCCGCCGCCCCTGCGGGAGCCGTGTCACAGCGCCTGCGCCCGTGCCTGCGCTTGCCTGCGGCCGCTGTCACCGCGCCTGCGGCCGAACATTGCTGCGCCTGCGGGTTGCCTGTTCCGCCCCTGCGTCTTTCCGTCACGCAGGTGCGTCTTGTCCCGGGTCTACCTAGAGTTGGGTAGATTCTTTCCTTTCCTAGTATGAGTTGTTTAGTGGCATGCTAGGTACGTATATGAGGATAGAATGAGGTTGATCACGTTATCGTTTATGCCGGTTATGGCTTTGAGGTTTATGAGTTAGGATACGATCCTTATGGATCCCTTGCGTCTAGGTGTGACCCCTGTGATGGATATGAGTTTGATAGATGTTGTTATACCTTGTTTAGGTAGTGTTGATCTCCAGAGTTGAAGCCGTTTGGTTTTGAGACTTCCGAGGTTGAGGTAAGTCCATAAGACTTACTTAGCTGCCATCCCTATATTGGATGTGTGCATGAGTAGTGTTTGATATGTGATTGATAGCATGTGAGGATTGATTATTACCGACCTATGGTTTAGTGACTGCCCATTGTAGGGCCGTGACAGCCTTGCCCTCTCATTCCTATGGGAGACTGGGAAGTTCTCTGCGGAACATGCAGATCTGGTACACGAAACGGGCACTGTCTCCATTCCCTCAGGGTACACGGAGGAGTCGTCCCGATTGACCACTCCAGCTGACATTACCACCGAGAGGCGGCGATGGTTATATTCCTCGTGTCACATATATTCATATTGATATTTATATATACGATTTGAGTGTTGGACTATATTTATAAAGATAATAAACTGGGTAAATGTGTGATATCATGATGAGGTGTTTAGTAATCATGACATATGCTTGTGTTTATGCTCATCTCATATATGTGTATGGTTAGCTAACGGTTTTATACCGTGTTGTAGATCCCTTGTAGGTTAGGAGAACTGCAGAGTGATCCAGAGTGGGTGATCTGCCGAGGGCTCCGTACACTGGGTCGTACTCGTGGGATATGGGATCTTTTGACCATGTATATATTTATGTTTTGTTTGTACTCAGCAGCACGTTGTATAAACCTTTTAATACTTTTATATCAGTTTGATGTTTTGTATTTAATCTATCGGTGACTTGTTGTAACATTTAGTGAACTTGTTGTCAGGGTAGGGTCAAGATCCATTG
Source organism: Fagopyrum tataricum (assembly GCA_002319775.1). Lineage (NCBI taxonomy): Eukaryota > Viridiplantae > Streptophyta > Magnoliopsida > Caryophyllales > Polygonaceae > Fagopyrum > Fagopyrum tataricum. The sequence continues at coordinate 37,395,616 of CM008285.1, forward strand.
TGAGATCCTAGCCAAGTAGCACCTCGAGTCCTACGGATTTAGGGTGTTACAGCCCTAGTGCTCACTAACACACTTCCATTTGTACCGCCGATGGCATCTACGAACATGAGACCCTTTGGTGCTTAACCTTTTCTTTGACGGGCTGCAACTTCTCGGTCTCGGATGGATCCTTCATTGTTATTATGGTGCTTAACCTTTTCTTTGACGGGCAATTGCGCATCAGCAACTCAAGGACTCGGCCAGTCTCTTGTCTTTGTCGACCCTGGTGTTCCGTTCCTTGTCTATTCGGCTTGTACGAGTCTTTGGAGGAGTTCTTAGACGAGGACAGGTCTCCCCAACTTTTGCCTTTATCTTGGGAGTAGTTTCTTCGGTCTTGGCTAAATTCAACGAGGAAAATAGTCTCGGTAAGGGTTTGAACCTTTTTTCTGTGGAGCTCCTGTCTTCACCACGGTTTCATCCCGTCCATGAATTTGGAAGAAGGCTTTCTTCTCATTCATGTTTGAGATTTGCAACATTATCTCCAAGAATTCCTTTACGTACTTTCTGGCGGGCCTTTTGGGTGAGACTGTGAAGCTTGGCTCAACCCAAGTTATTATGATTGGGGTCCTCTACCTTTCACAAGTTCTTCGCCACTAAAGTTATATCACCAAGATATAAGGTATCAAAAAGTACCTTCTTATTCTTCTCCGCGATCCCCGTAACATGGAAGTATTGCTCCCTAGAACATCGTTGGCTTGGGTGCGTCCACTTCTGTAGTGGTGTAACTCCAACTAGGCTAGCCCCTACGTGTCCCATACGTGCCTTGCATGCCACTAACCCCATGGTTGTCTTCAACCTACTTGTTGACGTCTTTGCTTGCATCAAAGACTTTGATATCACTCGACACGGACTGAGTTTGACATATCTCAACACTTGTCGTGCTAAGATTAGCCTATCTTTGATGTTGCCAACGGGAAAGTAGATAGATGGCTAGGTAAACTTAGAAGGTTTTGTGTGAGAAAGAGGCTTATCGAGAACTTCAAATTTTGGATGATGCAAATGAGTTGGCACCCTCTATATTTCTCTAATCTGCAAGGCGTCCCAGACGGGTCCGAAGTCTTCTACGAGCATCCGGAAACATCCAGGACGATTGAGAAGCGCAACCCATATTACTGGCTTAATGGGTTATGGGTTTATGGGTTATGGGGTGGTTTATTTTTTTTTGGTAGGAAGGAGAGGCAGTGGTCTCTGGCGCATCTAGTCGTGTTTTTTATTCATAAAAAAGGAAGGCTAAGTAGTAATCACGCGGGGGATAGCCCGACCCCTTACATCATAGCACATAAGATCCATAATACCCTCGGGAGGGTCACTCAATACATTAAGGCCAAGAGGGAAAGAAAAAGCAAAGTTTGCAAGGAAATCTGTAGAAAAATTCGCCTCACGGTAAATATGACGGACCTGGACAAGCCAGTTCCTTTTGAGAAAGTCTTGGCACCTAAGAACCAGACTAGAGAAAGGATGACCCCGGGGGAGTTCCTTGGAAAGAATGATAGTAGCCAACTGTGAATCTGTTTCAAGGACCACCGAACGGAAACCCTCCTCCCAAGCAACCTTGAACCCGTAAAAAATTCCCCAAAGTTCAGCCATAGGAACGGTACAAAGTCCAAGGTTGATAACGAAGCCCCGTTTCCACACTCCCTCATGATTCCTAATGATACCTGCAGCAGCCGCTAGATTATCGCTACGGACCGACCCATCAGTGTTAATCTTCACAGTTCCTTCCGGTGGAGGCTCCCATCGGACCAGAGTGTTGATCTTCACCGCAAATTGGGATGGCGAGTTGAATTTGCTCCAGGCCGACAAAAATTCATGGGATCGTTCCAAAATAAAGGTATGTCTATCACCTTCCCAGCGTTTGTTGTTGAAAACAACATCATTCCTCCAATTCCAAGTCCACCAAGCCGCAACTGCAAAAATAACATTCCAAGAGAAAGTACTATTAACTTGAAAAGAAGCAAGGACATTACCTCTAAGCCAAACCGGGAAACTGCTTGTGAAGAAATCATCAATGCGAATATGTGCTCCAAGTCTTGTCCACATCCGCTTCACAATAGGGCAATCCCGGAGGAGATGGATCCAAGATTCGGCTTCGCTCTTGCAAACGTTGCACGTGTCCGAAGCCGCCAGATGACGTCTTTTCCTTTCCGCGTTGACAAGCACACCACCATGACTCAACTTCCACAAGAACAATCTGATTCTTTCCGGGATTTTAAGGCTCTAGAACTGGCGATATACATCATTATCAACTGAGCAAAAAACGTCCCATTTCCTGAGCATGTTGTAGGCCGAAGTGGAAGAGTAACGCTCATCCTTAGTCCCTCTCCACGCAAGCTCATCTTCGATGATGATGGAGGAGAAGTCGTCAATAGATGTCTCCGGGAGACTCCAAGGTTTGACCGCTGCCAGTTTCATCATGAGCATGTTGGGAAGGTAGGCAGAAAGAGCTTCCCAATTCCACCCGGACGTAGCATCCCAGTAGTCTAGGACAAGTTTTTGATGCTCAGTGGGATGGATCAAGGAGGTGGTTCTAGCAGAAATGGGTTCATCTATAAGCCATACATCGTCCTAGAATTTGATAGTGGCCCCGTCGCCTAACGACCAGCTTGCACCCACACTAACAACTTCACAAATAGCGCGAGTGATCCCTTTCCAAACGTAAGAAGGAGAGGCACGCTGAGGTGCGCCAATACGCAGATATTTACTCCTCATGACCGCCACCCAAAGGCAATCATCATCCATCAGATATTGCCAACTAAGTTTCCCGATCAGTGCAGTGTTAAAATCAGCCAAGTTCTTGAGCCCCAGACCACCCAAGTGTTTCGGTTTGCATATCGAACTCCAGGGAATAGAGTGAAGATTTCTTCTCCCGTCAACACCTCCCCAGATGAAGTCTCTGCAGCTTTTCTCAATCCTCTTACAAACTATTTTAGGGAGTGTGAGAGTGGACATAGTATAAACGGGAATAGTCGAGAGGACACTCTTAGTAAGTGTGATCCGTCCGGCCATGCTGAGAGTCTTGCTCTTTCATCCGCTAAGTTTACTATTAATCCGGTCAAGAAGGTAATTAAAATTACTAGCTTTAACGTGCCCTTGCAGGAGTGGGATGCCCAAATAGTTGTCAAGCTTGGCGGTTGTTTCAAAACCGCAAATATCTTGGATACGCTTTCTTAAATCCGGGTCCACATTATGGGAAACAAAAACTTTTGATTTTGAGACATTAACTTTCAAGCCCGAAGCCTTGCAAAAAATCTCTATGCAGCTCATCACAATTTTCATTTGGGAGCAAGAAGCTTCAGCAAAAAGAGTGATATCGTCGGCAAAGAACATGTGGGACAGTGTCGGTCCTCCTCTGCAGAGGAAAATGGGCTTCCACTGGCCATTGTAGACAGAATCAAGAATCAGGTGGCTCAATCTCTCCACACAAATGACGAATAAGTAAGGAGAAATGGGGTCTCCCTGCCGGATACCACTTTCAGGCACAAACTATCTAGTGAGTTCACCATTCCAAAGGAGTTGCATGCGGGGGAGAGGTAACACAGCTCCTTATCATTGTCACCCATTCTTTAGGAAACCCAGCAGCTCTAATCGAGTCTTCAACAAAATCCCATCGAACTTTGTCATATGCCTTCTCGAGATCAAGTTTTGGCACCATCCACTTCTTCCCGGTTTTCTTCCTCTGGATGGAGTGAACGATCTCCTGCATCAAGACAATATTATCTTGAATGTGTCTTCCCGGAATGAAGCTTCCTTGGGTCAGGCCGATAATAGTTTTCAGAATACTTTGCATATGGTTGACAAGAACCTTTGTGATGATCTTATACCGCACATTACAAAGCGCAATAGGTCTGAATTGGTTAATGAACTCCGGCTTGTCGACTTTCGCAATTAAGCTAATCAGAGTATCGTTAATACCATCAGGGAGTTGGAAAGAAGTGAAGAAATTTCTAACTTCCGCCACAATAGAATCTCCAATAATACTTCAACAACGTTTATAGAAGACGGGTTGGAAGCCGTCCACTCCCGGAGACTTGAAGGAACCCATATCCCTTAGAGCTTTCCAAACTTCAGCCGGATTGATCAGAGCATTGAGGACATCCCATTGGTGTTTGGAGACAATAGGAAAGTTATTGTGAAGCGGAGCCTCAAACGCATAGGGCGGGCTATCTTCAAGACTGAACAGTTTTTCAAAGTAAGAAACAGCAAAGCCTTCCAGGATAGTTTTGTCTTCCTCCCATGGTCCACGCTGGTTTTCAAACCCTCTACTCTATTTCTCCTTCGACGTATAATAGTTGAAGCATGGAAATAGGAAGTATTCTTGTCCCCACAGTTGATCCACAATTCACGTGTTTTTTGGAACCAGAGGGATTCTTCCTGATCAAGAGTGGTTTCAATATCTCTTTGAATTTGAACTTCCTTAACTGCCAAGCTTGGTGAAGAGGTGTAGTGGGGATGACTTTGAACCGCCACTAACTGGTTCAAAAGCAACTGTTTTCTCTGCAAATGTCTCCAAAAACAAACTTGTTCCAGTATATAAGTTTAGTTTTAAGGATAGAGAGAGAAGTATTAACCTCCGCAGCATAAACCCAGGCATTTCGGACCATGGGTAGGAAATCCTTATGATCAGCCCACGCGGCAAGGAAACGAAATGGCCGTTTGGCTTTGTTATAACCATGGTTGGCTTAAAGACGAAGAAGAAGGGGTGAGTGATCCGAAGAGAAACGTGCAAGGTGTCTAACCGAAGCCAACTGCCAAGTCAAACAGCCCTTCTGATTCATAAAAACGAAAAAGAAGGGCTGTTTGACTTGGCAGTTGGCTTCGGTTAGACACCTTGTAACTAAGAGATCCAATTCAATTTAGAACATATTTCCTCCTTCAAGGCTTCTTCTCAACCTAACAAAACATGGAAAATTCACATAAGAAAATCAACGATAAAAAGACACAAAGAACGCTTCATTAGTTTGCACCAGAATGTATAAAGTCTACATGGCAACTTGATTAATATGCCTTTTGTAGAATTTTCGATAGAAAGACACAAAGAACACTTTGGGCCTTTTGGATATAAAAAAAAAACTTGGTTTCAAAATCATTTGCTAGTTAAAGAGTAATCCAGATAAATTACAATAACTAGAAATAAGAATAACTCCAAATTTTCTAACCTACCCGATCTATAAAAATATATCAAATCGATTCATAATTCCTCACTTTAATTATATTAGATGCGTTGCAAATAAAGAGAGAGAAACAAGTGTTACTGCTTTGTGACATATCCATGTCCAGCAAATGCATACCAAGTCCACAACAACATAATTAAATTAAGGAACTCCACCATCATATTTACAGGTATACTGCACAAGAATTGCCAAACCAATAAAGTTGTCTCCTCAAATGAGAAATTTTCAAAGACTAAAAAAGCTTCAAAATTGAAGTTGTCTGTTTGTAATGATTGGGGCAATCAAAGATCATTAAACCAAACTTGGAACATCACTATGACAGATAGGCTACAACATATGTACAAAATTAGTTCCCTAAATACATTATTAGCTGATTATAGGGGGGGAATCAATTTTTTATATCACTTTCAATCCTACAAAAGATTAGTACATGAAATGCAAACGTACCATCTCAAGATTTCGGTTAGAGCTCTGATCCTCATCAGGCCAAAGAATCCAACGCGATCAAAGATTAAATAGAAACTACCAATAGACTTTGATTTCCCATTCAAATCTCCAGCCTCCTCGTTAAAAGTTCCTGAACAAGAACATGGAGCTAATAACTTATTAGAGAGGACCACAATTTTAAAAAATGAACAAGAGAAACTCAATAATAACAATCCATTTACATTGAACAAAGAATAAGACATCCATAAAAGAGCTGAAGAACTCTTCAAGGCAGCAAACTTCATATGAAAACATAAATACAAGAGGGAGACCAAAGTGATTAAGAATCATCAACTTAATCAGCCCATGAATCTATTAATCAAATAATACGCAAAACTGAAACTTGATGACACAATATGATAAAAATGCAAAAATAAATCATAGAATATATGAATTCTCTATTCCAGGAAGAAGAATGCTTACATAAGAAAATGAAAAATTATCTTTCATGCCACTGTGATCTCTACTGTAATAAATAGCTCCTGAAGCTTCCTTTTTCTATACCTAATTAGACAATAAGAATAACCAGCTTAATCTCTACCACCGTAATATTGAAGTTGGAAGCTTGAGCTTCTTTAAACACAGCGAAGGCATTTTCCCTCTATCAGCAGTTCAAAGGCTTTGTTTATCTCATCTAAACCCAGCTCATGTGTTACAAACTCATCCAGCCGCAGCTCCTAACATAAACAAATTAGCAGCAAGTTCAGCAAATCATTTTTCCAATTTTTATAAAATTATATTTTTAAACCTCAATTTTACCTTCTCCTTGTAACGTTTAACCAGGATAGGTACATCAGATTGATTTGTTTTTCAATAACTCTCTTAATAACACTAACGAGCAAAGATTAGAGAAAAAAAAAATATAATGACGTAGAAGAGGGAATTAGGATTTTGAGAAACTAACCTTTAGTTAGGTCATCTTACACTTCAAAAGCATTTAAGATGAGGCTGATGAGCCATGGCTTGCATTGAAGTAGAAATCAAAGGACCTGCTTTTGAAAATAGAATAGAAGGCGTTAATCAAAAAATAAGTCATTATCACCAACATGGTGCACATTAGTTGCATCATCATCACCCAACCTGTTTCATTGAACCGACAAAATCAATTAAACAAGAAAATGAACAAGAAGAATTGTTCAATTTAATTCTATAATATTCAGTCCAGTTGTTGCAAGCAAAACCAATTAGGGGAGAGAAAGCAGGTCACTATATCGAAGGATGAAGAAGAGTAGCAAGCAACGATGGCGGGGAAGATCTGTGTATCTAAATCAGAACAATCTTCACATATGTGTAATCATAGAACCAAAACCAAAACCAAAAAGAAAATCGCAAAAAAAATAGCTAAAAGATCGATAAAAAAAAGAAGAAGAACAAGACGCTCGAATGCAGGCTACCTTGTAGGGGTCGATTGCCTTCTTCCCTTCCAATGATGCGACCAATAGCGTAGCATAGAGGATCACAAGGTTCAACGTGGAATTCATGGCGCTTCGAGTTTGAATTTATCAGGGCACGACCAATCGGAAGATTAAGATGATGGTGGCCGCAGATCTACTATCCTCAGCGCAACAACCAATTCCGGAAACCCTAATCCCCTGCACGATTTGGGAAGATTCGAAGAGTAATGAAATCAGATCTGAGGGAATCGAGTAAAAGTTTGTACAGAAAGAGAAGAAAATGAAGTAAGAGGGGAAAAGATGATGAAGACTCGATCGGACTGTACCTAATCGCAGAACCGAAGATGTAGCGTAGATCTGAAATACAAAGGAACCGAAAACAACAAGAGAGAGGGGCGAACCAGCGGGATTGTAATTGCCGAGGAAGAGAGGAGGGTTTGTGCCGCCATGACCTAGATCCAAACATAGGAAGAGAAATTGAGGTACAAGAGGACGAAGACTCAATCGGACTATACCTAACCGCATAACAGAAATCGCTTCCACAAATTGATACCCAACAACATACTTAAGGGTGGAGTTGGTGAAGATGAAAGCCTCGAAACCAGAGTTCCTTCTTCAACCGATCAGGGAAAGTAGAAATGAGAACTGAATAGAAGACTCTTAATATTGATCTCTTCACACCGATCGTACATGAACCCTAAACAAATTATAAATTTCGAGTACCTTGATAGTTCCTATGGCTAACAAGAACTGGATTGTTCTCGTCGGTTAGATCCATTTCTTCTAGTTTTTTTTTCTGTGAAAGTAAACTAAAATTAAGCAGCAGAACTGAAGTTGCATCCGACGAAATTGGAAACAAAGAAACTAAATCAAAAAACTAAATCATCCAAGATAAGTTGACTGAACAAAAACCTAAATCGGAAGAAACGAAAAGGAGAAATACCTGCAAAAGTCACAGGTTATCATCACCGCTTCGATCGATCGATTGAACTAAGTTAAAAGGGGTGATGGGGAACGATCTCATCAAAGAGATTCCATGAAAACCGAATGGTGGAACGATTTTTTTATCCCTCTATTTTATCTTTCAAATCTATCCCACTCTCACTCTCTCTGATGTCTCTCTCGTTGTCGCCTCGCTCGTTTGTTAAATTGGGGATTTTGGGAAGGAAGACGCAGGGTTCTGCGAGTTTGAATACTCTAACGGCTAAAGTAGAATAGCCGTTGGATCAATAATATTCATTCTTCTGCCCATCTACTATCCACCGTTGAATCATAGCGTTGATTTCTCACTTCTCTTTTTCTTTTTCATAGTTTAATTTTCGTGCCTTATATTTTTATTTTATAAATATGCGGATATATATTGGATGTACATATATGTAATATCTAATGTTTGATAAAATTTATAGTTACTGCCAAAATTAAATTTTAATCTAATTTAAAATAAATCGTTTTTATTTTTTTTAAAGAAAATGAGATTACAATAAAAATAAAATATACTTTAAACGAAAGTTGCGGTCAGAATGAAAATAAAATACTTCTTAAATAAAATTTCTCTAATTATAAAAATTTATATAACTTTAATAGAAATTACACCGTTTACCTGTAGTACAACTAATCATTTAATCAGTACAAATCTCCAATATTATGTTCTTTATATAAAATTGATAAGAGAGTTGATTATCAATAACTATATTTTATCCCTTTTCTTATTCTTTTGTTTTGGAACCCTAATATCAATAGCCTTTGTGTAAATGGATAAATTGAGTCTTTTGTAAATCGAGTCTTGTATAAATCGAGCCTTGTGTAATCTGATTGACTTGTGTAATTCAACGTAACTTGTGTACCTCGGAGCTTGTGTGTAACTCGAGAATATGTATATGTAACACTAGTTTGTGTAATTCGATTGGCTTGTGTACCTTGTGTAAATCGATTCGACGTTCTTTGTGTAATTCCACATGGCTTGTGTAATTCGACGTAACTTGTGTACCTTAGAGCTTGTGTATAACTCGACATTATGTTTATGTAACACTAGTTTGTGTAAGTAGACATTAAGAATAACTTTTAAAAAAATAATAATAGATTACCATGTTCAATTAGTCTAGCTACTATAAGGGTGGAATGACATGTCATCTGGAGTTCGAAATTCACTAACTACAAGATTTATATTTCCAACGGACCTTGAAATTATCAGTTAAACCTTTTAATTAATCTTTATATATAAATAAGAGGACTTATTTTATCACCCAATAAACAAAGTATCCTACTTAATTATAGCGTTGATTTCTCTCTTTTCTTTTTTTTTCATAGTTTAATTTTTGTGCATTATATATTTTATTTTATAAATATGCAGATATATATTTGATGTAATATCTAATGTTAGATAAAAATTATAGTTACTGCCAAAATTAAATTTTAATCTAATTTAAAATAAATTGTTTTATTTTTTTAAAGGGAGAATGATATCACAATGAAAATAAAATATACTTTAAATGTAAATGGAAGTAAGTAAGAACTTCTTAAATAAAATTTGTCTAATTGTAAAAGTTTATATAATTTTAATGGAAATTATTTTATTTTAACGATGGAAATGAAATATAAGCTAAATATAACTTTTATTAAAAAAAAAAGAATTAGGTGGCTTTTAATTACTATACAAGAATTTGTTTTATTTTTTTAAAAAAAGAGGGGTGGAATAATAAATAAAATATAAACTAGCTTAATACTCGAGCCTTGCACGAAAATTGTAAAGTATTTGAATTTAAAAAAAATTATTACAGTAAGAATAAAGTAAGAATAAATTGATATCATACGACTTCTTAAATATTAATCTTAATGTGAATTTTTTTATTATCTAAATTAGAGAATTCACGATGAAATAATAGCGCAACACTATAAAAATATAATTTCGATAAATCACGTTATTTTGGGATTAAAATAACATATTGAAGTTAAGTACGTCGAAAACAAATCAAAAGTATAAAGTTATATATATATGTGTGACGTAAGCATGAGTATAGTGTTACGTACTGCTGGTTTTACTTCGTATTGAATGAATATCAGTATAAGTTATTTATATGTTAACGCATGTGATACGATATACAGTGTATACATTGAAATTTTTTTTAAAGGTCAATACATTTAATGGGAGACCCGTCTATTTGGAATTATTTTACATGCATGAACTGATTTGTAAAGATTATCGAGTGTAATATTTGGATTTTATTTACACAAGATATATTACGGATTGATATATTAAAATTTTTTAAATTAAGTTAATTGAAACAATATACTGTCAAAGTAGTCTATTTTGTTTAAATTAATTTAATTTAAAGTATAAGATTATGTATATTGTTCGTTTATGCGGATATCGATTGGCCCAAAGAAAGGTTGATATTTGGCCAAGCATTATATACAAGTGATTATACTCGTTTTTAAAGGTCAATATCTTTAATCGATGCAATGGGACCCGTATGTTTGGGTTTGTTTTACATGCATGAACTTACTTGTAAATGTTATCGAGTGTAATATTTGGATTTTATTTACACAAGATATATTAAGGATCGATATATTTAAGGTTTATTTTAAATTAAGTTAACTGAAACAATATGTTGCCAAAGTAGTCTTTGTTATCTAAATTAATTTAATTAATTTAATGTTTAAGGTTATGTATATAGTTCGTTTATGCATCGATCATCCCAAAGGAAGGTTGATATTTGGCCAAACATTATATATACTAGTGATTATACTCGTTTATGCGAATATTGACCGGCCCAAAGGAAGGTTAATATTTGGCCAAACGAAATCACACTCAGGATAATATATTGATTAATCAATTGTGCTTTCTTAAATTATGCGGATCTTGATCGGCCCAAAGGAAGGTCAATGTTTGGTCAAATAGTAAAAGCGCATGCGACAGTAAATAGCGATAATGTAAAGATATCCATGTGAATGATATATAGTCGGTCCAAAGAAAGGCTATTGTTTGATCGGATTTATTATCAATACTTGATTGTTGCATTGAGAGTACTATTTACAATTGATATTTTTGTGCAAACACTAGATGTCAAGTTGTGATGAGTATCTTGTTTTAATATTAATTGATTAATTGTGTTATTTCTTTGATTTTCTGTTCAGTTTCAGCAACTACTACTAATTATTCTGCTCAAGTTAGTTCCATTCCAATGCTCAATGGGACATATTTTAAGATTTGGAAGGAGAATGTGAAAATCGTTCTCGGATGTACAGATCTAGACCTTGCGCTCAGGACTGAACTACCCACTTTGGCTAAAGATAGCTCCAATGAAGCGAAAGTAGAGAAGTGTGACCTCTCTAACCGCATGTGTCTTATGATCATGAAACGCTCCATTTCGGAAGCATTTCGAGGCTCTAACTATGAGAGCAAAGATGTTAAAGAATCCTTTGAGGCAATTCAGAAATATTTTGCCAAAAATGAGAAAGTAGAAACAAGCAACCATTTGACTGCTTTGATTTCTATGAGGTATAAAGGAAAAGGAAACATAAGGGAGTACATTATAGACATTGTCAAATCATGCGGGAAAACTAAAGGCACTAAAGTTAGAGATAAATGATGATTTACTCGTGCATTTAGTTCTCTTGTCTCTTTCCACACAAAGGCACTAAAGTTGAAATTCAACTTGGTAAGATGATTAAAGTCGTTAAATTTGACCGTGGTGGAGAATATTATGGCAGATATGATGGATCAGGAGAACAACGTCCAAGACCCTTTGTTAACTTCCTAAAGGAGTGTGGAATTGTCCCTCGATCAGTACATTATGTTGGACAAACCCAACATGAATGGTGTTGCTGAGAAGCGTAATAGAAAACTATTGGATATGGTAAGAAGTATGATTAGTCACTCTTCTTTACCTGAATCACTTTGAGGAGAGGCGTTAAACACTACAATATATATCCTTAATAGAGTACCTAGAAAATTGGTAGCTAAAACCCCATATGAAATGTGGACTGGGAAAATATCCAACATAAGTCACTTACACATTTGGGAATGTCCAGCTGAAACAATGCCTTACAAGCCCAACAAAAGAAAATTGGACTCTAAAACAACTAGTTGCTACTTTGTTGGGTATCTTGAGCGCTCCCGTGGGTTTAAATTTTATGATCCCACTACCAGATCATTTTTTGAGTTGGGAAATGCCAGATTTCTCGAGGATGTAGAATTTGGAGGGGAAGGATTAAGGAACGTCAACCTTGACGAAGTTGTCTCCGAGGAAGATAATCTTATTTCTATTCCTAATATTGTTATTGAAAGTGATCAAGATACAACTCTTGACACTGTTCAAGAAACAACTCTGGTTTTAGACAACAATGAATTTCCTCATATAGCAAATTCACCAGCTTCAAGAAGTGCCTTTAAGGAGATCCGGTAGAGAAAGAAGATATGCAATTCCGGCTGACTACATTGTATATCTGGTAGAACAAGAAGATCTAGTGGGAGAGATACCAAATGATTACATCGCGTATCTTATGAAACAAGAAGATTATTTAGGCATTCCAGAAGATGATCCAATCAATCTTCTTGAGGCACTTTAAAGTTCTAACGCTCAATATTGGATTAAAGTCATGCAAGAGGAGATGAAATCCATGAAGGACAATGACGTATGGGATCTTGTCGAATTGCCAAAAGGTGCAAACCCATTGATTGTAAATGGATCGATATTTAAAACCAAAAGGGATGAAAAAGGCAATATTGAAAGATATAAGGCTCGTCTAGTTTCAAAGGGTTTCACTCAAAAGGAAGGTATTGACTTTAAAGAGACCTTTTCTCCAGTTTTATCTAAGGACTCTTTTAGGACAATAATGGCACTAGTAGCTCATTTTGATTTAGAGTTACACCAGATGGATGTGAAAACAGAGCTTCTCAATGGAACCATTGATGAAACTATTTATATGGTTCAACCAGAACATTTTGAATCCAAAGATTCTAATCTATGGCTTGTAAATTAAAGAAATCCATCTATGGGCTCAAGCAGGCATCAAGGAAATGTAATCATAAATATCATCAAGTGCTTACCTCCTTCGATTTTGAGGTGAATAAGGTTGAAGATTATCTATATCACAAATTCAGTGGGAGCAAGTCTATCTTTCTAGTATTGTATGTTGATGACATACTATTGGCCTGTAATGATTTAGACTTATTGCACGAAACCAAGAAATTTCTCATTAAGAATTTTGAGGTGAAAGATCTTGGGGACGCCTCTTTTGTCTTAGGAATTCATATACTAATAGATCGATCTCAAGGTATCCTCAAGTTATCACAAAAGGGCTATATCGAAAAGATACTAAGAAGATTTAACATGAAAGAATAGCTAAAGGAGACAGGTCGTTTAGTCTCAAGTAATGTTCCAAAACAGATCTTGAAATAAAGGAGATGCAAACGGTTCCTTATTCCTCAGTGGTAGGGAGTCTAATGTATGCTCAAGTTTGTACCCGTCCCGACATAACATCATTGTGGGACTTTTAGGAAAGTACTTAAGTAATCCTGGATCGGATCATTGGAAAGCAACAAAAAGGGTTCTCCGGTATTTGCAAAGAACGAAGAACTACATGTTGACCTACAAGAAATCAAACAGATTTGAGATCGTTGGATATTTTGATTATGATTTTTCCGGATGTATTGATAGTAGACGATCCACCTCAGGCTATGTCTTTATGCTAGTTGAAGGGACTATATATTGGAAAAGTGTCAAACAAACACTTGTTGCTACCTCTACTATGGTTGCAGACTTCATGGCTTGCTTCGGAGCATCCATTCATGGGATATGGTTGCATAATTTTGTCACATGCATACGTGTGGTTAATGGAATTGAAAGGCCATTGAAGTTATTTTGTGACAACAAGGCTGCAGTTTTGTTCTCCAACAACAATAGAAGCTCTGTAAGGGAGAAGCACATTGACATCAAGTTCTTGTCATTGAAGGACAAAATTCAAAGTGGGTAAATTTGTATTGAACACATAAGCACAAACTCCATGATTGCAGATTCGTTAACTAAGGGGTTGCCCCCTAAAGTTTTTCATGAGCACACAACTCGTATGAGGCTCGACAGTTTTGTAATCCCTAACTTAGTGGGAGTTTGATTAGATGTTCTATGTTTTATATTTTATGCATAATAAAGTTGTCATGATTTACATTTTGAACTAAGGTTGTTTTTGGATTGGTCTCCGAATAAAGAAGGACCAGTAGAAAATAGACATTTTTATGAAATCACATTACATGTAATTTTCAAGTCACTCATCGATACTTGATCTATGTCATTGAATATACTAACGTGATAAACACGGAAGTTTTAGTTACGATGATTGTGACGAATGCCGCCGTGATCTCATATTGATATATGAGATGGACCAGATTGAAATAAAGTCCACATAAAAGTAGTCATTACGTGTACACATAAAGAATTTTGGATAATATAGTTGTTTGTTTCATATGTAGCCCAAGTGGGAGATTGTAAGAATTATTTAATCTTATAATTATTAGTGGGCTTACATATTATAGTAAATAATTATATTATACGACTATTTACTAGCGGGCTAATAAAAGTGATTCAATCAAGTAAAATATGTAGACTTTAATTAAGCGGTGTGTGCTTAATGGTTGGATACCGGACTTGGCCCAATAGGCTTAATGTGATTATATTATGTCACTATATAAACAATATTAGGTTATAGTCCTCAAAAAGTCAAATGGATCAAAAAACCTAAATAAACCCTAAGGAGGTTTGATTGAGGAATATTGTATATCTGCGGTGATCATTCGTATCGTAGATTGCACTAAGGTTTAATTCGATTGCTACTATGAAACCAGGTATGTAATTCTAGATTCTTTGATAATTGACATGATTGAGCCTTGCATTTATAATTTAGGAAATATTAATTATTTCAACACATAAATCTACCATCTTAAATGATGCATGCGTAGATGGACGAAGGACATTGCTCCCAAACCACTTTCCAACTCAATGACGAGTTGGATCGCCAAAAATAACAATTCAGAATACAACGTATCAAACTCCACAACCAAACAAACAACTTGTTTTCCAATTAGTTAGTGTGAGATATTCCATCCATATAAGAATTTCAACAGTTAGGTAGATCTAGAGGTCTAGACCTTGGATCAATGGATAAAATGGTTGCTCCATGTTCATATCATCCTTGTACAGTAGTATATATTGTACATATCGTTAAGAAAGGACATCAAATAGTATAATTTATTTAACCAAAAAATATCCTCATTTATAGTATCAGTATTTATAGTATCAGTATATAACATTGAACATACTTCTCATTAGTCACAGCCTTCATTTTTATGATTCTTCTTCCATTTTCTTTTGGTCTGAAAATGGAGATCAGAATTATTAAATATAACCCATAGAATAAAGACTTGAATCAAAACTAAGAGCCCTTTTACATCATGCGAAATTCAACAAAGAGTATAATTGGGTTTCCTTCTCCATCCATTCAATAGGACAGTATTCAATTGCAGGCGCATAATTGTCTGAACTTAACCTATTTGATGAAACGAGGTCGGATAATCTTTGCTGAAGCCGTTGTACATCAATGGTATCACTAACCTGAACACAGTGAAACAAAACAAACCCAACTTTTCATTCAGTCTTAGTTTTCTTGAAATAAATCAATAAACTCTTACAGTAAATCTAATTATTTTATACCTGGCAATGAATATTATGGACAAGAGCTCCGTTTACTTTTGTGGACACACTGCAAACAACACTTAACCCTTCTTCAAGTAACACATTTAAAGCCTCTGAAAACCGAAACCCGTGATTCGGGTTGCCACCGCTGATTTGTATTTCGACTCCACCATTGCTTGTGTAGATGGCAACACTGCAAGGTATGTTGCTACATGAACTATCTTCTTCCAATGGAGAAGGACTGTTATTAGCAGAGTTAGCTTGTAATGTTGTTAGCATTTCTCTTTTGTCTTGAAGCTCTTTGATCCGGTTTTTTAAGTGTTTGATGTAGCACACTGTTTCTTCTATGTGATCACTTACCGACCGCTTTCCCTGATCAGTCAAATAGATACAAGTGATTTAGTTGATTTAGCTTAATAACATTTACTCAAGATTATGTGGACACTAGTTAACTAGGATTACATGTTTGTACATATACTCTTGCAATATAGAATTGATATACATGACTATTATTCAGCTCTTTTAGAATTGATCGAGATGAACCTAAATTTTATCAAAATTAAAAACGTCTCCGTACTTGGCTTATTTAGTAAATGAATTGAGTCTGTTATGAGCCGAGCTCGAGTAGCTCAGATCATATATTAATGAAGATTGGTTCATTTAGACTTCACTAAGATGTTATTTGAGTTGAGCCCGAACCTACTAGTTCGATTTATGTAACAATCATATAACTACGCAATTCAATAGAAAGGGAAGTTGGTAGATATTAGTACTTGGGGGTTTGTCACTCAACATGGTGATTTTGTGTTTCAGGTTAAATTGATCTAAGTTTTAATTTTGAAGTTAAGAATTGTCTAACCTGAGTAAACTTCACTTAGATTGTTACATATTTTTAGCATAAAATCAAAAGGTAAATCCACGTGAAAGTGAAACCCTAGATTCAACTTTTACCGATGATACGCCCAAATTCAGTGTTTTGTATATAAGTATATATATATCAACTCTGATACTGATATCACCCTTTCTCTTCCTTTTTTATATGCTAAAAAAACTAGTGGTATCACATGTGTGTTATATTTTACATCTATTTCTTCTCTAGGCTCTAGCTTAGAAATCAATCTCATATATATCGATATCTTATCTAATATATATATATAACCTGAGTAAACTTGACTTAGATTGTTACATATTTTTATCATAAAATCAAAGGTAAATCCACGTGAAAACGAAACCCTAGATTCAATTTTTACTGATTAAACGCCCAAATTCAAAATTGAGCTGAAGAGTTGAAAGAAAGACTTATGAGGAGATAATTGATCAACAACATCAAATGATGAACTTGTTAATCTGCTTACCTGAACAATTTCAGTAGGAAGAAGGGAGCAAAGAGAATTTAGAAGAGCAGCCATAGCTACTCTCCTTTGCCTCTCAGTATCCCTATGTAGAATCTTCTTCTTATCATCTTCCCCAGGAGACTTGGTACCCAACCCGGTTTGCAGAACACGGGCTTTCCGCTTAAAACCAACGGTTCGCTTGACAGGTTTAGAGGCCGTCACCGGTTCAGTGCTAGCCAAGTACAAGTTGACGGCCGACAGCAATTCATTATCCAAACCCTCATCTTTAACAACTTGGAATGAGATTTCACAGCTCTTCTGAAACGAAAACATGACAGAGAGATTGTGAACGCGTTTGCGGTTTTTTCTTACAGAGAAATTTTGTTTTGTTCAGTGTGATTGGAGAAGGAAAGAGCTGGCCGGTCGAGAATATATAAAGGAAACGGTTTGAGGGGCCAACTGAGGTTATTTATTGAATAATAAATTATGGTTTGGTTTTGATTGGTCGAAAGTTAATTTAGAACTCCGATTCCTACTTGAGTTTATAAAAATATTATATTGTCACGTGGAAAACAATCCTTTTAGATTAAGAAATTAGTTTATATTTGTTTTACCACATAGTGAAGTACAACAAAAGTGCAGTGCACGCCAAAAGGCCAGAAACAATTAAAGGAACATGATGGGTGACTACTCGTTTTTGGCCCGTTTGGCATACAAATACAATAAAAGAATTATATTAATTCTGTAATTTTCACTGTAATTCCAGGTAATATCCATAATCTAATTAAAAAATGTGAGGTTGAAGAAAATTTTAAAAATTTCATTTCCGATAAGTCGTGTAAGTCTCTTAATTTGACTCTACCTAACGGGTTGTATTCGAAAGTTCTTGTGTTATTTTGTACTCATGACGTGTTTGATATACTAGATATGTGGTTGTGGTTATGGGTATGGTTTTGATTAGAGTTGTAGTTATGATTTTAAATGGAAGGAGATTAAAAAAAACCTCTTATGAAAGTGGATTATTGAATGGTTGTTTTAAAAAAAATTTAAAAAAAATATAAATCCAAAACCGAAAATTCTTGTACTAAACACAGATAAAAAGGTGATGTTAAAAACTAATCTAAAAAACGAGACCACCAATATTCCGAACTGCGGGAACCTTCGGCTATTGAGGCCGTTTGCTTTCCCGGCGTTTATGGCTCGTTTGATTGATTTGTAAATCGGGTGTTTTAGCTTCGGGATTTAGAGAAGCCTTCTCCTCACTCCTCTCAAAAGTGAAATACTACCAAAGAACCCTTGTACTTTTCATTCTACAAGAGCTCGAAACACATCTTTCATTCAAACGCCTCGTTTTTTTTTTTCTAACTTGGGGGAAAGCCACACATATTCTTTTCGATCTTGTACGAAGCAAGAAAACCAAACCTCAGTCCCTTACTTATTCGACTGAACAGGAGTGAATCGGTCTTAAAGAGTCAACCCCGGATTCATCGTAGATATGAGAACCATGCCCCACCACACTTCAAAGATAGGACTAATGATACTTACGTCAAAACACTTAAAAATAAATATATATACTTTACCAAAGTAGTCGTCGTAATGTTGACGTGGCCGCCTCACATATTTTCTCAGAATAAATCTTTTTCTAAATTATAATTTAAGTCAAAATAACTTTCTTCTAAAACAATATCTAAATTATGAGTGGTATAATAATTTAAACTTCTCATATACATGTCTGGTGAAAACTTATCGAAGAAGAATTACGTATTATCTCTAAAAATTCAATCAGCAGATATAATATCTTTAACTGATTTACAAAATGGAACCGAATTAATCTTATATTTGGAACTTCTTATGTTATTTTTATATTTTGTACTTAGCACATGTAAATCGTGATGGAACATAAGCTCATAGTTAATTAAATAAAAAAATTAAAGGATAAAACTAAAGATTGTATAATAATTCGACATTATATTTTAAGTATTTTACTGAAGTATTAAAATTTAATTATAAGGTAATAAAAAATAAATATAATTTTAAAAAGAATATAAGAAATTAAGAGATACAATTAGTCCAGTAAATAATAGAGGGCGTTGAAATTTATGAACTAGCATTTAAATTAAATAGATTATTATTTTTAATTAAAAATAAAAAAAGGTTTTATATCCTCTTACTAATACAAATAAAAACATTATCTAATATATTCATCAAAAAAACTAAAAGAGAGAGGGAATGATTCAAGTACGTAAAACAGATTCTTGCGATACGAAGGTGCGGGGTAATGAATTGTGCGTTGATAAAAATATAATGTTTAGTTAATTGAATATGAACTAAACGTTTATTTTTTTAAAATAAATATAAAATAAACTATTAATGTGAACAATATAGCAGTAAAAATAATATTGAAATAAGATGATACTCTAACAAAAATAAATTTATAATTGTTTTTATGGAAGAATAGAATATTTTTCGTTAAAAAAAACCCATATTTGTTATAGTTTAGTTTAAATTTTTTATACTATCGGTTAAACAATTTGGTTAATGTCATTCAAATAGTTTTAAATTATCAAGTACTTTTTTTTTTGCACTATTTTTAAATAATGTTTATGCAACCCATACTTTATTAGTACACTTTTTAGTAATATTTTTTATTTCAAAACTTTTATACAATTAGCTCATATAAAATATTTTATGTTAATTAAATCCTACTTTATTTTAAACTTGTGAAAAAAATTATAAAAATTATATGAATTATTTATACATATAATTTAATTAACAGAATAAAAAATTTAAACGAATTATACAAAAAAATTAAACTAAAATCACGACGACATTTTATACCTCCATATCAGAATAAATGCCTGATACCTGAATCTTGCCGAAAGATAAATCACTTCAAAATTTAAGATATTAAAATTTTCAAATTATTTTATTTTCTCAAAACCGAAAGCAGAAGACGTTTTTCGAGGTAAGCAATACGTGTATGTGACGTAGTTAGGACATGCGTGTATATGAGGTAGCTAGGACACGTTATATATGACTGCATATCTAAGTCAAAACCAATTTATTCGTATTTCATCAATCTGTCACACTATGTTGACCCCATTTATTCAAACGATAAGAAATTGACGATAGTATGAATTATATATTTGTTTATTTTTATAATAAGAAAATCTGTTAATGATTTTTCAATCTAAAAAGAGTTGCTTAAAAAGCAAAAAATCTTACCTTATGAAAAGCTGCATATTTTTTGACAAAAATAATCAACATTTGCAATAAGGAAGTGGGAACGATGAACAGCAGCAATATGTACAGTGTCATGACATCATGTTTCATTCCCACAAGATAGGAATTGTCGGGTAAATCTTTCACTTGAATGAGGCTATCATTTTACGTTCACATTTCTATTTTATTACAACATAACTTATTAATTTATTATAATATTTATATTTGTAACAAAGTTCTACCTTTTAAACTGAAAATAAGGTAGTTATATAAACTAGTGATATTAGTTTAACAGGAGTATTTAGTATAAAAATGGACATTCAATTCTTATGATTTCGTTCATATTTCTATGGACAACTTGAACTTGACCTTGATGGATGTAACCCCTTAAATTTCAAAAATATGAGATGTTATGGAATCGGATTTTATAATGGGTCCCGATCCTAACTTAATAACAATTTCACCAAATATTACAATAAGACACAAATCTGGACGAGTTTAAGATAATTCACGTAGCACACACCCCCCTCCCCTATATATATATAGCTTGAACTTGACCAAACTTTAATGGCTAACAATGTATAATATACTTGGGTTGTGTTTCACAACAACACTTGAAACACTAGTGATAAGGGTTTCAAAGTGTTTATTGAGAGATTAGTCCAAAACACTAGTGATAAGGATTTTGAAATGTTAACGAGTGTTTGGTGTACAATGCGGTTACACTAGTTTTAAGGGTTTGTCACGTGCCTATCACGTGGTCCAGTTTTAGGGATTCGGCGTTTCAAGTGGATAGAAGAGACCAATCACAAAATTCTCACTATCCACCGCTTAGTCGCCGATAGTCCAGCCGTATGCCGCCGAGAAGCTCAATAATTTGGCCCGAAGAATCCTTTGAACCTCCGGTCTTCCCCTTCAATGACATAATCTTGGGATGTTGATAGAATGAGAGAGAGGGCTAGGCGACAGTCAACGTAGGCGGAGGGAGATGGGAAAGAATCCCTTCTGTTTTCGCTGGACAACCAGCCGCCGCCGCAGTTCAAGAAAGGCTCTTGAAGTCTCTATGCCAGCTACTGCTGCATCTATGCCTGCAAATCGAGGTGGTTCCTTAGTCAAATTTCAACGAGATCGTTGTTGTTGTTGGCGGGAGTTCTGCCACCGACAATGTTGCCGGAACGAGAAAGTGAAGAAGAAGACCGGCGGAGCGAGGTTGTGGATGAAGTTTGATCGGAACGGCCAATCCGAGACGATCGAGCCTTCGAAGGAAATAGATCTGCTGTTTATCGATGGTGTTGTATATATAATAAAAGGTATTAGTGTTATTTTCGAAAAAGAAAGGGGCAACAAAGTCATTAATTTTATACCACTAAACACTCACAAACCCGCCCAAACCCTTGCCTGAGGAAGTGTTTCAGAAATACATCCTATATACTAATCACTAGTGTTTCCAATCACGCCAAACACTCGTTAAATTGTCAAACACTCAAAAACACTCAGATACCATTTCAAAACAACCATGCCAAACACAGGAGTAGTTATATTTACCAAAAATTAACAATCAGAGTTATCTTATAAAATTATCTACTAGTTTAGTATCTTGTATCTATTCGAACAATACTTTCTATAATATTCAAAAATATGTTTAATCATCTTATGAATTTAAACGTCTACAAACAAATTACATCAACAATAAAACAATTTTGTTTCTTTATGCATCAATTAATATTATAATAATATTAATAGTTAAAAATATTTTTCAATGCTATTTTAAATAAAATAATATCACTTAATAAATAATATCCAATCATAAATTTATTAAAGAATAATATAATAATCTTAAATAATACTACAACTACAATCTCATAAAAAAAATCAATAAATACTATCCTCTCTAACAATACAAAAACTAAAAATTACAGATGCAACTATAATATAATGTTCATATATATGGTTCTCAATTAATAATAATAATAATAATAAATATTATCATTATTATTATTAATTAGTTGACACATTATTTTGGTCATAAAAGTATTGATGATGTACAATAAAGTATAGGTGGAAATGGAATAATCAAATAGCAAGGGTGGTGACATAAGTCAGTAACATAAGAAAAATAATGTAACAACTAACAAATGTAACGCGTAGAATATTAGAAAGGGTTAAGTATGTTCAAAGTCTAAAAGGTAAAAGTAAGCTGAGATTTGACACTTAATTCAAGTCAATGCCAAAGAACAACCGTAATAAAACTTTGACCTCAACCTCCCAATAACATGGAACCATTTACCAATTACCACCACCACCGTCCTATTTTTTTAATTTTTGTTTTTAATTTTAATTTCTAGAAACCCTGCTTTTTATATTGTTTTTTCGAAGAAGTTACTGGAACATGAACTATATATATGGCTCATCATGTGATCGAACCCAACAGTCGATCTCGTATATTAACTATCTGCTTATTATTATCTTTGTATCTAGTATGTATTATTGACATGTTGTCTCGTTTATGCACCACCACACGAAAACGACAAAGATCGATTTTGGAATTTGCGGCAACTATGTCTAAATCGGATGTAAAAGTAGGAACTTACCCTAAACTTAAGAGGGAGGAGTAAATGAAGAAATATATCTTGTTGTGATCGTAGTTCTCTTTTACTGTTTTTTTAATCTTTTGGTTCCCTCATGACGGTTATTCTGTCTGTCGATTTGATCAGCCTTTCGTTCCATCAGAAGATATGGCGTCTAGTGTATCGAACCACTTTTCTTTATCAAAAAAAGTTTTGATTTTCAAAGGACAAGGTAGCAGATCATATAATCCCAAAAAAATCAATAAAATATAATAAAAGCGAGCGATCTTAAGAATATGTATCATCATTGTAATGAATTAACACTCAAATTAACGTCTTTCTCCATTATCATTCTATTTCATTTTCTATCTCTTTGAGCTTAATAAACATTTCTTTTATGTCTATTTCTCATATATTTCTACTTCAAAGATCTATAAGTTGATTTATGTAATTACATGCATTTTAGGGCATTTGCGGAGCATAATTGATATAAATATAGTGGAATAACTTAATACAAACTAAGAATTTTTTTGCGATCAAAGAAGTCAATGTCAAAACGAAAATGATTGAGATCCGATAATGAAGATGAAGAACACATTGAGAGATGTAAAGGCCGATCAAAGAACATCACATTGGCCACCTCTTGTTCATCTTGCACATGACCCACACATGACCGCTTGTCGAAGAGCGAAGAAACTAAAATAGCCCTAACATTGAACCAAGGGATTTTGTGATGTCCCTTATGAGAGGTTTTGTGATTATAAATCAACACGAACTCTCATGGCTCCAAATAGACTTCCTATACTCTGATGATCAACTTCCAAGACATCACCAATTTTTGAACCAAAGGATTTTACAACTATTGAATTTCTGTATCCCACAAGGATATTCTTCATGAGGATCCAGAAAGGAGATCTGTCAAAATTTTCTTCATCTGAACTTTTTGTGGGATCTATCTCTTTTTAAAGGAGGAGATTTTCTTCAAAATTCCAACATTCACTCTATCGTGAATCAAAATTACATTAGCAGGGAGCAAAAACTCACAAACACACGTATGCTTATCCTTTAGTTAGAATACTTAGTAGTTGAGATTCTATCTTTTCTATACGTTATCTCTTTATTTATTCGGTTCTTCATCATTATATTAAAATAAATGTCATTATTCATTGTCTTACTTAACTTGAAATTAGATTAATGTTTTGTATTGATATTCATCTAGAGTATTTATACAAGATGATGCATTTATTCAAGAGAATGCAAGAGATTAGGGGATACAAGACATACAAGAAGCCCATGGCTAATCAATACACTAGAGAGTTAATAGGGAGTTACAAGGTATATAAGAAGCCATGGCTAGTCAATGCACTTGGGAGTTAATAAATGACTTCAATCAATCCAAATTGAATTGGGTTTGATATTTTACTCTCTTTTCCATTAGTCAATTCCTCTTGCGCCACCGTTTGTTCTTTGCAGCTATCGCGTGCACAACATAGTCATTTTCTCCTCTATTCTAATCGACTTTTTTCTCCTTTATCTCAAATTTCAGATCTTAAAGGATTGGTGGTTACTTGAACCGATAAACCTATAATGTCCTTACTTTGTGTCAGGTTAATACATACTTGTTTTGAAAAGTCGAGTATTTTTTACGAAAAGTTTTATTCAAAAGATAGGACAAACACAAGGTTTCACCTTTAGTTCACGTCACAATTACCTTAAGTAAGCCCCATTTAGAAAAATGAATTGTCCAACACTGGCATAGTTGAAATCAATCAGAACACACGTAAATGTAGCTCGAATTCATACCAGTTACTCGTATAGGTGTTTACATTCAGATGCCATCTTTTTCTTTTATACAGAATCTGTACATACCCATCATTTGAATTCTGTATCTCGCTTCTTTAATTGATGGCCCCGTTTGACACCTCTAAGCGTGAGGAAGATTCGTCAGAATATTTGAATTTTTTAGACTGTTATTTTATATTAATTTATATTTGATTTTATTACGATCTATTATTCTATTCGTATTCTCTTGTGATATATAAATGGCGAATGAAATAATGAAATTATTATAAACGTCAAACCTACCTAAAAAACATCCTTTTGTTTGAAATTCTCACCGGTCTCATAGAAAATTACAACAAAGGAAAGCATTATAGGCCCAATCAACAAATTAGAAATGTTGAATGGGAGATTTATATAAATCGTATACAGTTTAATGGCCCGCAGGCAAAGATCAGTAGGAAGGAAGGGTGTAAGCAAAAGGAAGGATGGAGTACAAGCGGGTTTGGTCGGAAAGTAGACGGTAGGTTGGAGGAAGAGGGGCACCGGAGACACCATAGTTGACGTCGGTGGGGACACTGCATTCCCCTGGAGGAGGCGTCTCGAGAAAGAGCTTGCACCCAGCCAGCTTGTAAGGTCCCACATCGTATTTGGAGAGGTTGATCTTGAAGTATCCCTTCTCATCCGTCGCTTTGCTCACCACCGAGAACGGCGCCGACTCGTACCGTCCTTTCCCGCTCATTGTTATGCACGTTAGTCTCGCCATAGCCCCTGCACCCATCCACTAGTTAGACGTGCAAATATATATATATTGGATCATACAGGAATGATCCTTAGGATCAAAAGTAGTAAGAATACACAAATCAAGTAACAATTATTTATAACAATTATTTAAATATAAAAAATATATATTTAACTAAAAGTTATCAGACATATAAATTGATCATATAGTTGAACAATTAAAAAAATAAATTAATATTTGAACAATTTCGAATATAATTGGACAATCGACTTAGTAAAAAAATTTCGAATATATTTGAAAAATTTTTAGTTGAACAAATACACGTTATATAAGAAGAATTGAACATATAAATTAATACTTGAATAATTAATCATCTAGTTCAACAATGTCTAATATAGTTAAACAATCAATGATATAGTTGAAAATTTTCTAAATTTTTTATATATTAAAAAAAAAATTAGTTAAACAATAATATATTATATATTAAATAATTTTTAGTTAACAAATATATATTATATATACTATTCCTTCTGTTAACATTAAATGACAAAAACTAAATTATAAACCATAAGCTTACCGGAAAGAGGTGAGAGTTTCCCGTAATTCCGACAATAGATACTACCTTGGACCTGAATGCCATCGTTCAAGTCCTTGAGCTTCGCGACATATGCTGGTGCCTGATAGTACTCCACTTTTTGGTTCGACGCAGACGCAATCCCCGCCAACACCACCGCCATCAGAGACACCGCTATTAGTACCCGGCAAAACCCCATTTCTATTAAAATTAAACTACTCTTCTCTTTTTGTTTTGTGTTATGTTTGGTGTTGTTTGCAAATTTGTTTGTCATATGCCCATATATATATGACTGATCATTAAAAATCCAAGTTTGAACCCTCTGCACGTATTATTTGTTTTTGAATTGATATAAAAATCTGAGATGACCTCTATGAGTTGGTTGCACGTTAAAAGTTTGACGACCACTAACTCATCTAATTTGGCATGCACTCCTCTTTTCATCGCATCTTACAAACTTGACATTTCTAAAGAATATAAATTTTATGAAAACTGAATAATCTATTACAAGTCTGAAAACTAAATATTTATTTGTTTGTGATACATTCTCAATTGTCAATGCTTTTCTTTCACTTTTACCACTAACTCATCAAATCTGACAAGTTGACATTTCATAAGAACAGAAGACGCC
The DNA here is from genome assembly GCA_002319775.1 of Fagopyrum tataricum. Classification (NCBI taxonomy): domain Eukaryota; kingdom Viridiplantae; phylum Streptophyta; class Magnoliopsida; order Caryophyllales; family Polygonaceae; genus Fagopyrum; species Fagopyrum tataricum. Next base: position 37,422,242 of record CM008285.1, read on the forward strand.
CGTTTCTACCATCGGACAATGGGCCACGACTTTCTACCCGATCCGGACGTAGAGCGGCTAAGCCGATCGAACCGGATGGTCTCCGAATTTACCATTATCAAAAAAAAAAGAAAAAGAAGACGCCTGTTTCAATAGTTTTAGGGCTCGTTTGGTATCGCTAGGAATCATTCCCGGTAACGGAATGATTTCGAATCATTTTCATTTCAATTCCTTCCCCTTAACCGATTTCATTCCGTTTCCATTCCATCACTCCAACCAAACGGACACTAAATTTGTTTTGAGCGAAAACTTAATATATTAACTAATCATCCCAACTAATATACCATTAATTAGTAAAATACAAACTTCGCGGTATAAGTGATACCCTCGTCATATAATGAGAGACAATATTACCCAACGGTGAATATGTGTACATAAACATGAATGAAAGTGTGGTAAGTAGCAGATTTCCTCACAAAGGATATATGCATACAACCGAATTGAAATCGTGGATGCATTATTTATCTTCGCACTAGCTGTAGACCTGTATAGAAGCGTGTTCAGGTCTGACAAACCAAAACGTGTACCCATACTCGTCCCATCAAAATGCGGGCTGAATCGGACCCAAACGGCCAAGCTAGATGCCCATGCAGATGGTTTTCCTCATGCGGGTGGACGGGTCGGACGGATTGACCCGGATTTGTACTGGTCTGGTCCAGCTGCAAGCACAAAGCCTATAATCACCCAGGACGGATTTAAGGGTAGACTTCACTGGACTGTCACCTACCCTGATCCATAAAAACACATTCAGCCCAAAGGTAATTTAGTGTTTTTATTTTTGTGTTAGCCCAGTTGTCCACCACTACCGACTAACCAAAAATTGTTTACTGTATGCTGGTGGCCCGTCCTGTCCATATAAAAGAGGTCGCAAATCAAACAATGAGTCTTTGACTTTGATTTTGATTTTGATTTTCATTATAACATTTACTATTTTATTATCGAAAAAGTTATGTATCCTGTAATAATTCAAGGGCGTTCAACCGGCGCCGTCCAAAATTTTATTTATTATTTATATATATATATATATATATATATATATATATATATATATATATATATATATATATATATATATATAATTCAGCGACCAAATTTTTAATCCTTTTTTTTTAAAATATTTTATAACAAGTATTATCGTTGTCGAACAAGTTGTGTTAGAAATTTTTGTACGCTTTTCGGGCGACAATGCACCAAAAGATCGGAAAAATGCTCAAATGTTCGGCTAGGACCCTATTAGATGACTACCCACTCTCACCTTCACACTGGACCCTGAAAATGACCTCCCGTTGTTGTAAGAAAGATCTTGGAGCAATTATGGACCAAGTTCATAACTTGGGCCCAAGAGGTCGAATGACGAACTAGTCAAATATGCTTGCTTCAACGTCTTATTTTGCATTCCTTTTAGTTGGGTTGACATGTTGGCTCGTTAGCCTTGTAGTTTTATCTTTCTAGCTCGATTCTATTGAATTATTATAAGATAGGATCATCTAAATTTGATACTATCTTATTTGAAGATAAGATCACATGAGATCTAGGGTTTTTAGGCCTTTTTTCAGACCCTATAAATGTAACGTCCTGGATTTCAAAATCCGGAGTGTCACTAGGTTATGAACCACACGGTGGGTTCACTAGATTTAACCTGACAACAAATTCATCATCGGATATTTTTTTCCGACCTTTTATATACAAATAATTATAGTAACATGCACTTTAAATCATATAAAGAAAATAAGACATAAACCAAAAAAGCCTTAACGACCAACTCAAAAGCAATAAAAGACAAAGATCAACAAGTACACGACCTTTCCAAAACCTAAGACACACGAAGGTCCAGCTGATCACCAACTCTGAGAAGTTCATCCAAAACATACCTAGTACGTAAAACATGTCATAATAGTCAACAACATATAAAACCATTAGCTAGCATCGCAAAGTTAGAGTCGAAGCTCAAGAATCATATCAAACTTGTACGCATCGGAACGTTAAAGCAAAATACTAATTATATACAATCAAGTTCACCTCGTATAATTATCACAACTAATCCTAAATGAACAAAAAAAATGCATAGGTTATGATTCATTAAGTCAAACTATAACTTCCTAAAATTAGCATATTATGATATAACTACCAAAAACGCCAACATATAGTCTAAGCATAATAAACGATAAGACAAAGTATGTATACTAAACCACTGAACTTGTAAACGCGTTAACTATATAAAACTAGAAAAACCAAAATTATAAAATAACTCAATACGGACGAGTAAATCTGTAGTGGTAATCATATATCATAATAAATACTCTAGTACTCGAAAGCAATGATACATGAACATATAGAACTAGAAAAACCAAAATAATAAAATAACTCAACACGGACGAGTAAATTTGTAGTGGTAATCATATATCATAATAAAATACTCTAATACTCGAAAGCAATGATAATGTTCGTGATGATAATGATTATGATGATTTGTAGATAATGCAATGCAATGAATCATCTGTCAATTCTCGGCAACACAAGGTAACACAATGCTCTCTCAAGTCCACATGTGCCCCTCCGGCGTACTAATGGTTACGAAGATATGTTATCACGTCTCCCACTTTATATATCCACCTTCTTTTCCCAGCTCGATCTCTACTAGAGCACCTTTCAAAACATGTATGCAAGTTTTATATATGGAAGGGGCTCCCACCACGTCGCACGATCATACATGAGACATCACTCCCTTATCAAGGTCACCATGCCTATAACCGTACTAGTGGTTAACATTTGTAAAAATAATTAAAATAATAATTATAGAATAAGTATATAGGTGTATAAGCCTAAAAATGATCTTTAAAAATAAGAAAGTTCAATGATACTCACATGCAACACGTCCAAGCTTGCAACACGGATTTCTCAATATCATTCATCAATATATATGATTCCAACACATACTCATATCATCCTTGTATAGAGTCAACTATCACCTTCTTATCACACAACACAATCATCCCTCAACTACTCGTTTTAAAACTCATAACACCATAACATTCTCGTTTACAAATATTTATCTATTAAAATTCTCATGATTATAATTATTAAAAACTAACTCAAAACCAAATTCAACTCTGAAGTTTAGCCAACTCTCCTTAATAGTCCATCTACGCCATTTTCTACCGAGATACCAAAATTATCAACCATATATAATCATTGATGACATATCCTACACATGATTAACTCATTCTATTCTCATCACTAGCTTGGAAACTATTAAATAACATACTTATCACAATCATCATTATATTAAACATTCTTCCATACCTTCAACATGTCTTAATTACCTATTTCATGTGTGTCGTCGTCCATACTATACACCTATTTCAACATATCCAGATATTTCTTAAAATCAAATCTCACACTTTTCATAAATCCTTAATACTTTACCTAGTCATTACCGTCATTATATCAACATTCTCTAAACACTCAAGTTAAACAATAAACACAATTTAATAAAAAAATCATTTTAAAACATAAATAATATATGTATAATCTCCAAACTATTTCACCAAACATCCATGTACCTAATATAAATATATCATATCACCTATCATCAATTAACTCAATTAAATACAATCAATATACAAACAAATCCTAAGAAACGGATTCTGATTAAGGGTTAGGAACACTAATGTATCGAAGATTAGAATAAAGTTCAAATGTCAGGTATCGATGTCAAATCAAGCCTCTCTTTATATCCAAATGTTTGTCCAAGGTGTATTAAACCTAAACAAGTCAACTACACAAGCTTTAACTCCATTTACTAAAATCTGGGTCATTAATTGTAATTATAAATATTTGGGTCATTTTATATAATTTTATAGTTAGGTCATCTCTTGTAATTATTCAACTCAGGACATTAGTTAACTTTGCAAAAATTTGGGTCATTCCTGTAAATACAAACTTGATTTGTTTCATGTAATTATTCAATCAAGGGCAGATGTAGATTCAGAAAGTGTATATGGGTCATTAACGAAAATGAAGCAAGGGAGATTTTATGTAATATACCCCAAATTACCAGTCAGGATCTCCTGTATCACTCCATTCATGTATCCTTGTATCCTCATTACGTGATTGGTAGAATTGTTGTTGTTTATTATTTTTCTCGTAAAGCACTATTACTTTAATACTTATTTATTTAACTTCAACCAATCCCATACAAGGATACATGTAACCTTGATATAAGAGATCTTGATTGCAAAATTACAAGCATTCCGATTAGGGTTTCCTGTGAGGCTCGGCGGCGGTGGAAAAGGAGACACTAGATCTATTGAATTTGGTGGTTTCGAACTCAGAGTCAAAGAGGAATGAATCGGGATGTGAAGCTTTTCCTTGGCCATGGCTAGTCTGGAGGCGTTGGTGGTTGGATATGACGGTCTGGCGAGTGGCAGTGGTTGGTCCAACTCCAGCTCGAGCACATACAAAACTAGGGCTCGTAAATCCAATGGTGGTAGCTCAAGGTTATGACGTTGAGCATTTATTCCAGGGACAACATAGAGAAGTAAGGGAAAATAGGGTTTTGGAGGAATAATGACTTTAATTGTTCCGTAAAACGTCAAATAAATCTCAATCGTTATACTTCAAATCTTACTTCAAATCTCCAATTAAATCTTCTTTAGCATCTCCATATTTTAAACGACTCGATTTAATCCAAATTTAAACGATTATAAAAATGTCAAAAATATGGTTATTATAATAAATAAGATATATATATATATATATATATATATATATATATATATATATATATATATATATATATATATTTTTTTTTTCTCCACGCATTTTTGAAATCTTCGGCCGATCTTCCCTCTGTAGGTCGTAGGACCTCCTTGCTCAACATACGACTGGCTCTTTCTTCAAGCATTAATAAAAGTTTTGTTTTTATTTGTGGTATGTGTGAGTAATCATTGTATGTTCTATCTAAGGACTAGTAAGCCCGACTTGTATTAATCTATGATATTAGACCGAAGGTATTAGTTAACCCAAAGTATTTTTTGTTTGAACAATATCTCCCCCGAAGAATCAAACAAACATATTTTCTTTCTTTTATTCCACCACGTAATGATAAATTAATCGTCTGGAATCGAATCCAAAAATGGAAGAACCCATAATGAGTAGTGGAGGAAAAAAGGGCATAAAGCAGATTCCACAAACACATCTATCTTATCATTGGATGCATATATGCTCTCACAACTCCTATATATAGCTGAGTTTGAAGCAACCCATTAAACACAAACACACAACAAGTTACATTCATCACAAGTTCGTTCAACATTCAAGATGCAGGCTGAGTGCGGGATGCAAGCTGTCCACAACAAATGCAGGCAGGCCATGAAGAAGCAAAAGCAGTGTGTCGATCATCTCTCCGACAATGAGCTCACTTGCATGCTCAAAAAAGGAGTTATCGTTGATGGTAACAAGGTATATATATACATTTTATATGTACATATACTTCTGTCTATTTATCATTTGTACGTGACCAAGTTGCTTTTTTGATATCTGCAGAGGTTTTCAGTTGATGCTAAGCACCACATGTGTGTCGAGCTCTTTGCTAGAGCCCTTAGCATTGCCGGGGCTTCCAACTGTAACAATTGGACCTTCAAGCTTGAAAAGTTGAGGTATGCCATACCTATTTTAAAGCACGGAACAGTAATTAAACAAACTAAAAAAAACGACACATTAATTACAAGTGAAATACACTCAATATTAGTCACGTCTACTTAAAGATAAATTACTAAATAGTTTCGAATTACAAAAACAAAACAGATAATCCTGAGTTAGAGATAACAATATATTACACGATAATGGAACCCTAAAGATAATACTTGATACCGGTGTATTTTTTAATAAGTAAACACTGGTTTAATAAAGTAGACTATATTTACAAAAAATCATAAAAATAGTATTTGCTTTAATAAAAAGTTTTTTTTTCCAGAAACACTCGAAATAATGATGATACATTAAATTAAATCTGTGTTTTTATATTAAAAATACTAATTTACCCTCTCAATTTTTCATTATTAACAAACTAACTTGATATTTAAAGTAAAATACTTAAAATGTAATTAAATTGTAATTGATATGAATATTTTAGTTTACTTTGGTACAACCAAACCTTAGGGATATGCTTTAAACTACAGTTTATATTTCATCAGGTTTTTCTTGTAAACTCTGACGATTAGTGATCAGATGAAATCTAAGACTTCTCAACTTATTATATTTATATTTTATTATGTATGTTTGCTGACGTTTGGTCATGTGTAGCTGTGGTGAATGTGTTGAGGTTGCTGAGCTTCGCGAGGCATGCTGGCTAGAGTTGAAAGGACACTTCGATGCCAAAATGCTAACACCCAACACTGAATATGAAGTTCTTTTCGACATGGAGCTCAAGCCTTGCGCTGTTGGGTTTTGTCACCCAGTGAAATTTGGCCTTACACACCCTAATGGGTGCAAGAACGAGAGCGAGAAGTGTTTGAGCCAATTCAAAGGTAAGGGAAGAGTTGAGATTCCGATCGGAAAGTTCCGGTCTCCATCGGAGTTTGGGTGTGAGAGCAACGTCGAGTTCAAGATGCACGAGACGAGTCAAGAGAAGAAGAGAGGGCTCATAGTCCGCGGTGTCATCCTCCGCCCTGCTAAATGTGGTTGCTAAATCTTCTACAATTAAATGACTAAATGCACCCGACTATATATATGTAATAAATAAGGTAAAACCTTCCTTCACTGCTGCTAATCGTGGTTAAGGGGTGTTACCCAAACTCTATCTATTGTACTATGTACTTCATCTATGAATATAGACCTTTTTGGTCTGGTATTATCTGAAGATAAATTCGGTTTTTTAGTCACATGTGTTGAGACGTGGGACAAACACATGTGTTTAGTGACATGTTTTAAGATTTGAGGATTTATTGTCTTAGAACGACTTTAAAAAGTCCGTAAATACTTGAGAATGCGAGAACTAGCATATAAGTACAATGATTAATTTTTCTATACCCAAAAATTTTATGATAAATCTCGTGAGCTTGTGCGTAAGATTACTTGATGTGTATCACCTTCACGTCTAACACCCGTTAAAATAGAAAAATTAATATTTTATTTGAACAAGATCTTTGTTTATCATATTGATTATATAATCCTCGTGCTTGTATCTTCTTGATTTAAAAAATCTTGAGAATGTGAAGTTCAACGGGAGATTTTACAAATTTCAAACGTAAGTGATACGCTTTATGGAAAAAAAACAAACAAAGTTGTTCGATCGATGGCAAGAAAAATTAACATGGCATTAAAAACTTTATCACAATCGAGTGTATTTTAATTAATTTACTGTACACCTCTTAGCTCTCTTGTATCTCCCTCTATTCATACTTAACACGTAACCTTTTGGTTAAAAAAACTAATTTATTTAGATCTATAAACCTTTATTAAATAGATCATGTTGATGCTGACGTAATACAAAAAGTTGATACGTTTTATGGAAATTAATATGTCTTGAATTAGTCTTATTTATGTTTGGATCTTTGTTTAATTTTGACTCAATTTTATACTTGGCTTCCAAGTTTGAGCCTGCCTAATTATAAAACCTGTCATGTATAAACCTTCCAAGAATAAACCTAGCCAATTATAAACCTAAGAGTTTTATACCTATATATATATATATATATATATATATATATATATATATATATATATATATATATATATATATATATATATATATATATATATATTGTAGGTGGCCCTTAATATCCTGTTATTTGAAAATCCGAATATCATTTGGTCATCTATTCATCTGGGATAACCTAGTTATCATTTATAACTTGGGATAACTTAGTTATTATATGTTTATCCTCTATTTGAACTCTGAAACTCCTCAAGAAAATCTCTCTAGAAAGTAGAGGTAGCCTTTATTGGATAAACCACTATAAACCCGTGTGTGGTCTTTCTTGTGTGTTCAATTCTATTCTTTCTCAAGTGATTCCGCACAACACTAATCAATCGTCTATGTTTTTGCGTGTTGTGGAAGTAGCATGTAATGGTTCATACCGTTGAGAAAAGATGATAAAGATAGTCATTAGACATTTCAGATTGGAGAAATTTTAACTTTACACTATAATTACGTCTTAAATTTGTCCAATTTATATTTACAAGAATCGATAATAAATCATAAATATAACTCAAAAAGAAACATCGGATTCATGTTCAGCGTGAAGTTAAAACTTTTCCAATCTCAAACGTATAATGACCATCTTTGTCATCTTTTCTCAATGGGGGAAGAACCATTACGTGCTACTTCTACAACAGGGCGGGAACATAGTCGTATGATCACTGGGGACACTTGAGGGTGCAAGTGTTGCAACACTCCCAATCTCTTGTCCATAAAATATGTTTGGCTGAGCTTTAGAGACAGCTATCAAAAGAACATCGGGTTCATGTTAACCAAAGTACAATACATATCGCATCTCTTATCATGCTCGTTTTCCAATCTTTCCTCATAATCAACAATAACTAATTCAAAAAAGTGTGACGTTATGGTAACAATTCCTATTCATTTGAAGAAAGTACTCTACTGGAATGTTTAAAAAAATGTTGAGAAACATAATTCAATCTAATAAATCGACATCAATCAACATATTTCTAGAAAGAATGTTTGTGTTTAATGAAGAAATGTTTATAAAAATGAATGCGCTGCAATTAGAGAGAACTTTTTTCTTGTTCAAAATAGAGGAAACCCCTTAACCATTAAAAATCAAAAGAAATCCTTTTTTTTTATTTTCACCATGAAATTATGAGAAAACCCCTTTAATAAGCCACAATCGTTGTTGAAAAGCACCTCCAAGGTTACCTCTTCTGATTTTTTCTGAACTTATTCATCACTTTCTTTGTTATTTCAACTCTAAGCATCTACAATTGAGATGAATGGGGTACTAGCGTGTTTTGGGTTTAGCAAAAACAAACTGGGCTCCTAGAAAATTTTGATTTATTTTTAACTATAAAATCAAGGGTACAAATGGGATTTTAGAAAGAAGTTAAAATAAAACCCTATAAATAAGATTTATCTAGGTTCGGGTTCGGGTTCGGGTTCCGGGTTTCGTTTTTGATATTCCGGTTCGGGTTTCGTTTTGTTAAAATATTTTGCATTTTTATGTTTCGATTTTTAATTATATTTTCCTTTTTTCATTTATGTTATATTCCGATTTGTTCAAATCAATGTTGACCTATTGGTTAACTAATATTCTTAAATCTTACTGAAATTTTATATTTCGATTTGTTATATAATTTTACCTTTTTGATTTTTAAAATTTGATAACTATCGAAATTTAGTATCCGAATCTTATTAAAAAGTAATATCAAATGTTGATCATGATTATACGAAAAAGTATTTTAAGAAATTTGCTCATTTTCTCAAACAATACGCCTTTTAGGTTTAAGTTTTGCCTATATAGATTTAAAAATAATCCCTCTATAATTGAAGTAAAGCTTCCGCTCTTCTCTTGTTGCTCTTGATAAAGGTTTTATTATATCGTTTGGATTTGTGTTTGTTTGAAGATGTAATAACCGAAAAATTTAAGGAAATAATTGTTTTTAATTATTATATTTTAATTAATTAAAATTGTCCGGGAAACCGAATCAAATACGAAGATATATGCCTTGAATTAGGCTTATTTCTGTCTAGTTTTTTTTTTTAATTTTTTGCTCAATCTAATACTTGGCTTCAAAATTTGAACTTGCCTAATTATAAAACCAGCCAAGTATAAACCTAAGAGTTTTGTTCCTATATATATTGTAGGGTTCCCTTAGTATCTTGTTATCTGAAAATCCGAATATCATCTGTTCATCTAGGATAACCTAGATATCATCTGTAATTTGGGATAACTTAGTTATTATATGTTTATCCTCTCATTTGAACTCTGAAACTCCTCAAGAAAATCTCTCTGAAAGTGGAGGTAGCCTTTATTGGGTAAACCACTATAAACCCGTATGTGGTCTTTCTTGTGTGTTCAATTCTATTCTTTCTCAAGTGATTCCGCACAACACTAATCATTCGTCTATGTTTTTGCGTGTTGTGGAAGTAGCACGTAATGGTTCATACCGTTGAGAAAAGATGACAAAGATAGTCATTAGACATTTCAGATTGGAGAAATTTTAACTTTACGCTGTAATTACGTCTTATCTTTGACCAATTTATATTTACAAGAATCGATAATAAGTAATAAAGATAACTGAAAAAGAAACATGAGGTTCATGTTCATCGTGAAGTTAAAACTTCTCCAATCTCAAACGTATAATGACCATCTTTGTCATCTTTTCTGAATGGGGGAAGAACCATTACGTACTACTTCTACAGCAGGGCGGAAACATAGACATATGATCACCGGGGACACTTGAGAGTGCAAATGTTGCAACAATCCCAATCTCTTGTCAACAAAATATGCCTAGCTGAGCCTACAAACAACCATCAAAAGAACATCGGGTTCATGTTAACCAAAGGACAATACATATCGCATCTCTTATCATTCCCGATTTCCAATCTTTCCTTATAATCAACAATAACTAATTCAAAAAGTGCGACTTTATGGTAACAATTCTTATTCATTTGAAGAAATTATTCTACTAGAATGTTTAAAAAAATATTGAGATTCATAATTCAATCTAATAAATAGACATCAATCAACATATTTCTAGAAAGAATGTTGGTGTTTAATGACGAAATGATTATAAAAATGAATGTGTTGCACATAGAGAGAAAACTTCTTTCATGTTCAAAATAGAGGAAATCCCTCAACCATTAAAAATCAAAAGAAATTCATGTTCAAAATAGAGGTAATGATGTGTTTCTTTTCACAATAAATTTATGAGAAAACCCCTTTAATGAGCCACAATCTTTGTTGAAAAGCACCTCCACATACCTCTTCTAATTTTTCATGAACTTATTCATCACTTTCTTTGTTATTTCAACTCTAAGCATCTACAATTGAGAAAATTGGATTACTAGGGTCTTTTGGATTTAACAAAAACCAATTGGGTCCCTAGTAATTTCAGATTTATTTTTAATTCAAAAATCAAGGGTACAAAGAGAATTATATAGAGACGTTTAAATAAAACCCTATAAATAAGATTTATCTAGTTTCGGGTTCGGGTTCTGATTCATGGTTTCGTTTTTGAGGTTCCGGTTCCGGTTTTGTTTTGTTAAAATATTTTGTATTTTTATGTTCGGATATTTAAATATATTTTCCTTTTTTCATTTATGTTAAATTCCGATTTGTTAAAATCACTTTCGGCCTATTGGTTAATTAATATTCTTAAATCTTGCTGAAATTTTATATTCCGATTTGTTATATAATTTTACCTTTTTGATTTTTAAAATTTGATAACTATCGAAGTTTGAAATCCGAATCTTATTAAAAAGTAAAATCAAAAGTTGATCATGATTACACGGAAAAATATTTTAAGAATTTTGCTCACTTTCTCAAACAATACGCCTTTTAGGTTTAGGTTTTGTTTATATAGGTTTAAAAATAATCGCCTCTATATTTGAAGAAAACCTTCCGCTCTTCTCTTGTTGCTCTTGATAAAGGTTTTATTATATCATTTGGATTTGTTTTTGTTTGAAGATGTAATAGCCGAAAATTTTAAGAAAATAATTCTTTTTAATTACTTTATTTTAATTAATTTAAATTGTCCAAGAAACCGAATCAAATACGAAGAAATAAGCCAAACGGATCCAAACCCGATGGAATGGTTTATTCTAAACCGAAACACTCCTATTTATACCTTGGACCGGGCGAACCGGGCCAACCTTTTTACCTGTCTTGGCTTGGTGGCCGTGTACTGAATTAGTTCCCTTGATGAGCCAGTAGCGAGGCCCAAACTCTTATTGTTTCCAAAGGCCCAAATGGTCAGCACGTTCTCTCCGTTACTTTGAGCCCAAGCAATGGATTGGTTCACCGGACAAGAAGAAGCCCGCCTTCTCCCTCACCAATGTTTTTACCTCCTCAAACATTTAATGGAAATATTCACTCTGGAATCGATGGGAATAACTACGGCATTTACTGAAACCTCGAGGCCGGCCATCTTCGTGCTCTATCCCTGTCTCACTCCAAACACTCGTTGTAGCCAGTCCTTTCCCTTCCTCCTCCACCATCTCTCCACCTTGACACCCCATGCTACCCTTCCTCTCCGCATGTCTTTTAACATGCCGGGGAAAACTCCCCTCCCTTTCTCCATCCCTCCGGCTTACCTTCTTTGTCACCATTGTAAGAGCCTTGATCTTTTGGAGCCACTTTTGGCCTTAGCCGCCCCTGCGTGTGAGTAGAGCCGCCCCTGCGGCTGAGCCATGATCCGCCCCTGCGGCCAGGAAACCCGCCCCTGCGGTTTCCGGCGGCTGCAACCGGCTTTGTTGACCCTTGACTTGTGCTTTACTCTTTTCCCTTCTTATTCTTTCCTTGGCTCGTGATCAAGGGTTCTTATTCCTCTTCTTCAGCCTTCCTACGTCCTTCTTGCTTCTCCCTTCTCCCTCCTTGGTCTTGTGTTGTTTTCTCTTGGAGTTTGGAAGAGTTTTGATGTGAGTTTGATGATGTTGATGATGGATGTTGTTGTTGCTGAGCTTGGAAGCCAGCTGTGTGTGTGTTGATCTTCCTGGCAGCCTAGGACCACAAGTGTGGTAAGTGATCTTGCTTCTCTTCTCTTCTTCCTTCCTTGTTTCCACCTTCCTTAGCTTAGGATTAGATGATTGAATATAGATTGATGTTGGTTTATGTATGTATATGTATATGTGTAACTTTGGATGAGAGAAGACGTGAATTGATCACGTGAAGAGTGGAAGAAGAACCGCGGGATCATCTTCTGCACTGTCGCCGCCCCCGCAGTCAAGCAAAGCGCCCCTGTGAGTACCTTGTCGCCGCACCCGCGGCTAGAAGCCGCCGCCCCTGCGGAAGCCGTGCCGCAGCGCCCGCGCCTTGCCTGCGTTGCCTGTGTCCTTTGTCACCGCGCCCGTGGCTGAGTTCCGCCGCGTCTGCGGGTTGCCTGCTCCGCCCCTGCGTCCCTTGTGTCACGCAGGTGCGTCTTGTTCCGGGTCTACCTAAAGTTAGGTAGATCCTTTCTTTTCCTAGTATGAGCGGGTTAGTAGCATGCTAGGTACGTGTATGAGGATAGATTGATGAGGATGTGATATATCTGTATGCCGGTTATGGCTTTGAGGTTTATGAGTTAGGATACGATCCTTATGGATCCCTTGGGTCTAGGTGTGACCCATATGATGGATATGAGTTTGATATATGTTGTGATGCCTTGTTTAGGCAGTGTTGATCTCCAGAGTTGGAGTTGTTGGGTTTGAGACTTCGAGATTGAGGTAAGTCTTTAGGACTTACTTAGCTGTCATCCCTATATTAATTGTGTGCATGAGTGGTGTTTGATATGTGTTGATAACATGTGAGGATTGATTATTACCGACCTATGGTTTAGTGATTGCCCATAGTAGGGCCGTGACAGCCTTGCCCACTCATCCCCATGGGAGATTGGGAGGTTCTCTGCGGAACATCCAGATCTGGTACACGGAACGGGCACTGTCTCCATTCCCTCAGGGTACATGGAGGAGTCGTCCCGGTTGACCACTCCAGCTGGCAATACCACTGAGAGGCGAGGATTATATTCCTCGTGTCACATATGTTCATATTGATTTATATATATATATATATATACGCTTGAGTGATTGAACCTTATAAAGATAATGAACTGGGTAAATGTGTGAAAGCATGATGATGTGTTATTGTTATTCCTTGTGGTGTGATTGTGCTTATGCTTATCATCTATATATATGTGTATGGTTAGCTAATGGTTTTATACCGTGTTGTAGATCCTTTGCAGGTTAGGAGAGCTGCAGAGTGATCTAGAGGGGTGATCCGTTGAGGGCTCAGTACACTGGGAGTATGTAAGAGCCTTAGTTCTTGGACCGAGTTTGATCTTTAGCCGAGACTAGTTTTGACCGAGTTGTGGCTTAGCCGCACCCGCGCATGGGGGTGCCGCCCCTACGGGTTTCCGCTCTTGCGGCCCTGGCTGCCGCCCCTGCAGTTTCCAGCGGCTGCAGCCGTCTTCGTTGACCTTTGACCCGTGCTTTACTCTCTACCTTACTTACTCTTTCCCTTGGATGATCAAGGGTTTGTTCTTCACTTTTCCCTCCAGCTTCCCTCACGTTCCTTGCTTCTCCTTCTCCTTCCTTGATCTTGTTCTTGCTTCTCCTTGATGAGAAGAGGTTTGTTGTGCCTTGTGGTTGTGAGGCTTGTGGATGTTGTTTGCTGAGCTTGAAGCCAGCCTGTGAGACCTTGGTTTTGTTCTTCCCTTGCTAAGCCACAACTGTGGTAAGCTCCTTCCCTTGTTCTCTTCTTCCTTTCCCTTGATTCCATATCCTTAGCTTAGGTTTAGATGCATGTATAGGTGTGTATTGATGTGGGTTTATGTATGTATATACCTGTATGTAACTTTGGTTGAGTGAAGACGTGATTGATCACGAGAAGAGCCAAAGAGAAGCCGCGGGATAACTTCCTGCGTTGTCACCGCCCCCGCGGCCAGAAGTCACCGCCCCCGCGGCACTTGTGCCGTAGCGCCCGCGCCGTGCCAGCGTTGCCAGCGGCCCGTGTCACCGCCCCCGCGGCTGAGTGCCGCCGCGCCTGCGTTCCGCCTCTGCGTCTCTCTTTCACGCAGGTGCGTCTTGTCCTGGTTCTACCTAGAGTTAGGTAGATCCTTTCCTTCCCTAGTATGAGCGGTAGTAGCATGCTAGGTGCGAGTATGAGGATAGAATGAGGTTGAGTACAATATCGTTTATGCCGGTTACGACTTTGAGGTTTACGAGTTGGAATATGATCCTTATGGATCCCTTGGGTCTAGGTGTGACCCCTGTTATGGATATGAGTGTGATATATGTGTTATACCTTGTTTAGGCTGTATTGATCTCCAGAGCAGAGCAGTTTGAGTTTGAGTCTGAGACTCCCGAGGTTGAGGTAAGTCCGTGGGACTTACTTAGTTGCCATTCCTTTATAGGATGTTGTGTATGAGTGGTGTGTGTTATATGTTTATAGCATGTGTTATGATGGTCACCGACCTATGATGTATTGATTGCCTATTGTAGGGTTGTGACAACTTTTCCATTCATCCCGCTGGGAGTTGGGGGTTCTCTGTGGTCAGGCCAGACCTGGTAAACGGTTCGGGCACTCTCCATTCCCTTAGGGTACACTGGGAGGTGTTCCAGGCACCATTCCAACTGGTTATAGTACCCAGAGGCGAGGGTTATATTCCTCGTGTCACTTATGTTTATATGGATATATATATATATATGAGTTGATTGCTGGACTTTATAAAGATAATGAACCGGGTAAATGTGTGAAAGCATGATGATGTGTTAAGATTTCTGATGTGTGTTTGTGCTCTAGCATATTCCTATATTTGTGTATGGTTAGCTAACGGTTTCATACCGTGTTGTAGACACTTTGCAGGATAGGAGAGCTGCAAAGTGATTCAGAGTGGGCGATTTGCTGAGGGCTCCGTACTCTGGGGTCGTACTCGTGGGCTACGGGTTATTTTGACCATGTATATACGTTATGTTTTGTTTGTACTCAACAGCGTTGTATAAACCTTTTGATACTTTTATAACAGTTTGATGTTTTGTATTTAATCTATCGGTGCCTTGTTGTAAGATTCAGTGAACTTGTTGTCAGGCTAGGGTCAGGATCCATTGTGAGATCCTAGCCCAGTAGCACTCCGAGTCCTACGGATTTGGGATGTTACAAAGTTGGTATCAGAGCCCAGGTTGACAACTATGGCACTAGTAATCTGCAATAAAGTTCGAGTAGATAAATAAACAGTACCCGAAAGGGTTCTGACTTTTCAAAAGATTTTGGTTTTGAAGTGAGTACAAATGTTTTGCGATATCGTGTACGTGAGTCATCGCCCCTCTGAAGATCTCGACAGTATAGGTATATATATATAGATAAATATTATTTGATGTGATGTGTGATCTATATATCTATACATACGGCATATATATAGCCTCCTGAGTAGGTTACGTCCTCTGCAGATGTTTCAGACTAGAGCACCTGTAGCTGGACGGGGTAGAGGTAGAGGTAGACCCCCTCTAGGTAGAGGATGGGGTAGGATTCCTGCTGCTGATGTACGGGTAACAGTAGCACTTCAGGAGAATGTGGCTGAGAGTGCCGCCTCGGGGATTAGGAATGGTATAACTGAGAGACATACACCACAGCGAGTCCGGTCAGATGACTCGGGTTATGTCATTATGAGGGGACCAAATTTCCGTGCGTATATTAGACAAGTGGAAGAGGCTGCTAGAGCAAGTGAACGTATTCCTGATCTGCCAGTACAGGGGGAATCATTTGAAGGATTGCATATAATTACTCAGGTGCTAGTTGTACCGGCACGTGCTGCTGAGATTAACCGAGTTTTAGGGGAGCATAGAAGGTCTGGGAAGAGACAGCGGACAAGACAGATCAGTGATACTGGTGGGGTTGCTGGCTCAGGGCAAGGCCAGAATCGCCAGAGTCAACCCCCACCTGTACTAGTTACAAATCAAGGACGTCGATGTTTTAATTGTGGTAAGTATGGACATACGCAACGAAGGTGCACGAGGCAAACAGTGACTTGTTACATCTGTGGCAGACGAGGTCACAGACATATTTTCTATAGACATGGTGGAGCTTTGTCTCAGCCGGGTTCTTTTCCTGTTAGGGTAGCTGGGGGTGGACAGAGGTCACCTCAGCTACAACAACGACAACAACCTGGGCCGACCAGAGGTGCTGAAGGAATGGTAGGTTCTAAACGATACCAGAGACGCTCAAGTTACCCCGCAGCCGCATTGGTTGCTGCTACGGGTCCACGGTGTTTTAACTGTAATGACCCTGGACATTTACGACCAGCATGCACGTATCTGTTAGTGACTTGCTTCACTTGTGGTGGGCAAGGTCACTTCGAGATTTTCTGTAGATGGGGCGGAGTTCTATCACAGCAAAGTTCTTTTCCTGCCCTTGCAGTGAGAGATGGACAGAGATTACCTCAGCAGATACAAGGACCGTGGAGAATCCCAGATTGCCTTACTACTCCGGGAGCTGCTCCGGGGCCGAGTAGAGGCTTAGGTCGGGATGATGATGCTGTGAACACCAGAGGACCATAGGGTCTAGTTTTGCACTGAGGAGGGCAGAGGAGCCAGTTGCACCGCCTGTTACAGGTACCATTCTGATCCATGGTTTACCTGTTAGAGTTTATTTGATACTGGAGCTATGTCTTCTTTTATATCTAATGCTTGTGTTGAGTGTTCGAGTTCAGATATGATTGAGGGGATACCCTTTAGTATATGGTTACCCGATGGTAGAAGGGTCAGAGGTACCCATGAGATTCGTGATTGTCCCATTTCTGTAGGGACCCGTGTTTTACTGGTTGACTTCTTTTTCATGCCATTAGAGCATGAAGAAGTCATACTAGGTATGGATTGGATGGATGGACTTTCTACAGTCTTAGATATAGGTAAGAGGACCGTTACTTTTCTACCGAGTTAGGACAGATAGAGGTTTTCCGAGGATGGGACCTTGGAAAATCTAGTATGATTATTGGTGCGATACGTGTAGCTAGATTGTTTGCACAGAGATGTGAAGCCTTCTGGTGTTATTCCATGAAGGAGGGGGAGAGTCCAGCATTAGAGGATATCCCAGTGGTTTGTGAGTTGCAGATGTGTTCGCTGAGTCGTCCGGTTTGCCGCCTCAGAGGAGTGTGGACTTGGGTATCAAGTTAGAGCCTGATATGAGGTAGATCTCGAAGACCCATATCAGATGGCGCCTATTGAGATGTTGGAGCTGAAGAAGCAACTTGAGGAGTTGGCCGAGAAGGGTTTTTAATCACCCTAGTATATATCTCCATGGGGAGCATCTATCCCCTTCGTACAGAAGAAGGACGGATCGTTGAGACTGTGTAGTGATTACAGAGAGTTGAACAAGGTGACCATTAAGAATAAGTATCCATTGCCGTGTATGGATGACTTGTTGGACCAGCTTAAGGGAGTGATAGTATTTTCTAGGATGGACCGGCGCTCAGGATATCACCAGCTGAGGGTGAGAGAGCAGGATGTTCACAGGACAACTGAGGATTGGGGTTGCAGGCTTTGCGGGATAGAGAACTTTATGCTGAGTTCTCTAAGTGTGAGTTCTGGATGCCAGAGGTAGCATTCCTGGGTCATGTGGTTTCAGCTGAGGGGATCAAGGTTGATCCGGCAAAGATCGAGGCAGTAGCCGCTTGGACTACACCGACGAACGTCAGGGAAGTACGTAGCTTCCTTGGCCTAGCCGGTTATTACAGACGCTTCGTGAAGGGATTCTCTGTGATTGCCCGTCCACTGACGAGTTTGCCGAGGAACCAGATTTGTATGGTTTGATCAGTGTGTACAGAGTTTTGAGGAGCTGAAGAGACGTTTGACTTCTGCTCCTGTTTGGGTACAGCCAGAAGGTATTGAAGGATTTGGTTTAGTTAGAGTTGGACATTCAGTTTCCGAATGAGGATGCCCGGTTGAGTACTTTAGAGGTACTACCTGATCTGTTGAGTGAGATCCAACAGAAGCAGGAGACCTGCCAGACCTTGATGAGGGTATGAGATATGATGTCTCGGGATGAGGCACCACAGTTCCTGCTAGGAGCAGATGGAATTTTGAAACGCCGCGGTCGCGTCTGTGTACCTATTGATACAGAGCTGAGACAGAGGATTTCACCGGAGACTTACTGTATACCTTACTCTGTACATCCAGGTACGAGTAAGATGTATCAGGACTTGAGACGTTTATATTGGTAGAAAGGGTTGAAGCCGATGTAGCCGATTTGTGGCACAGTGTGCGACCTGCCAGCAGGTCAAGATAGAGCATTGCAGACCTGAAGGTGAGCTCCATCCCCTTCTTATTCCACAAAAGAAGTGGGAGGATGTCACCATAAATTTTGTGACCGAGCTGAGACTGAGCTGGAGTTTTGATGTTATTTGGGTCATTGTGGACAGATTGACGAAGACGGCACGTTTTATTCCTATTAGGGAGACGTGGCCGGTGAGCAGACGGGCTGAGGAGTACACTAGGCATATAGTGAGACTCCATGGTGTACCGAGGACGATCGTCTCAGACCGAGATGGACGATTTACCTCGAGGTTTTGGCAACAGATTCAAACTGCTTTGGGAACGAGTTTGCACTTTACTACTGCGTTCCATCCTCAAACAACTAGTCAGTCAGAGAGGACCATTCAGACGCTGGAGGGTATGCTGCGAGTTTATGTGTTGGCATACATCTATTGGGATGGCCCTATGAGGCATTGAATGGGTAGAGATGTAGTACACCGTTTTGTTGGGATGAGCCTAGTACGGCTAGTGGTTTGATACCTGATCAGATTCGGGATGATATGGCTCGAGTAGCACTGATTAGAGAGCGGATGCTGACTGCGCAGAGCCGTCAAAAGTCTTATATTGATAGGAGGCGTAGACCTCTAGAGTTAAGAGTAGAGCCCATGTGTGGCTGAGAGTGTCCCCTACACGAGGTGTTAGGCGTTTTGGCATTAAGGGGAAGTTGAGCCCCCGATATGTCGGACCGTTCGAGATTCGGGATCGGGTTGGGAGCGCAGCATACAGATTAACTTTGCCTCCGAGATTAGAGGGTGTTCACTTTGTATTTCATGTGTCTCAGGTGAGGGGGTACGTACCAGATCTGAGACATATTGTGAGTCATGATGATTTGGTGGTTGAGCCGGACCACACCCTTGTTGAGCATTCGATTGCAGTCCTAGAACGAGGTATGAGACACCTTTGTTTGAAGGACATTTCTATGTTGAGGATACAGAGGTCGAGATGAGGATTTGATGAGACTACATAGGAGACTGGGGATAGTATCCAGAGGAACTATCCAGAGTTATAGGTGGGGATAGTTATACCTATAGGATCCAGGAGTAGGTCTTAGGACTAGCTTGAGGAGCGATATGATTACGTGCATATGTGCTTATATGCTATGCTATGTTTATTTTCGTGCTAGCTATGATGTGTTTATAATCTTACTAGATCTTGTTGTGCTAGTACGACTGTTAGTTATAGCTGGAGATGGTTCTTACCTCCATGCTATTGTGATACGAATTTTAGGGATAGCTGGAGATGATTCCTACCTCCATGCTATTTTGATGGACATAGTTTGGTGGATATGTCATCTCCATGCCCCGATGATGGTTTGGCTAGAGATGTCCTTCTATGCCCCGGATAGTAGTGTGATCTTTTGAGGTATAGTGTCACATGGGTTGATACCTTATGTACGAGATATGATACCTCCGATGGAGAGAGTGTATCCCGGTTTTGAGTCTGAGTGCTTTCGGAGTTTGTACAAGTTTCGGGACGAAACTTGTTTTTAGGGGGGTGAGGTGTAAGAGCCTTAGTTCTTGTACCGAGTTTGATCTTTAGCCGAGACTAGTTTTGACCGAGTTGTGGCTTAGCCGCACCCGCGGATGGGGGTGCCGCCCCTGCGGGTTTTCGCTCCTGCGGCCCTGGCTGCCGCCCCTGCGGTTTCCGGCGGCTGCAGCCGTCTTCGTTGACCTTTGACCCGTGCTTTACTCTCTACCTTACTTATTATTTCCTTTGACTGATCAAGGGTTTGTTCTTCACTTTTCCCTCCAGCATCCCTCACGTTCCTTGCTTCTCCTTCTCCTTCCTTGATTTTGTTCTTGCTTCTCCTTGATGAGAAGAGGTTTGTTGTGCCTTGTGGATATTGTTTGCTGAGCTTGAAGCCAACCTGTGAGACCTTGGTTTTGTTCTTCCCTTGCTAGGCCACAGCTGTGGTAAACTCCTTCCCTTGTTCTCTTCTTCCTTTTCCTTGATTCCATATCCTTATCTTAGGTTTAGATGCATGTATAGGTGTGTATTGATGTGAGTTTATGTATGTATATACCTGTATGTAACTTTGGTTGAGTGAAGATGTGATTGATCACGAGAAGAGCCGAAGAGAAGCCGTGGGATAACTTCTTGCGTTGTCGCCGCCCCCGCGGCCAGAAGTCACCGCCCCCGCGGCCAGAAGTCACCGCTCCCGCGGCCCCTGTGCCGTAGCGCCAGCGCCGTGCCAGCGGCCCGTATCACCGCCCCCGCGGCTGAGTGCCGCCGCGCCTGCGGTCGCCTGTGTTCCGCCCCTGCGTCTCTCTTTCACGCAGGTGCGTCTTGTCCCGGTTCTACCTAGAGTTAGGTAGATCATTTCCTTCCCTAGTATGAGCGGTAGTAGCATGCTAGGTGCGAGTGTGAGGATAGAATGAGGTTGAGTACGGTATTGTTTATGCCGGTTACGGCTTTGAGGTTTACGAGTTGGAATATGATCCTTATGGATCCCTTGGGTCTAGGTGTGACCCCTGTTATGGATATGAGTGTGATATATGTGTTATACCTTGTTTAGGCTGTGTTGATCTCCAGAGCGGAGCAGTTTGAGTTTGAGTCTGAGACTCCCAAGGTTTAGGTAAGTCCGTGGGACTTACTTAGTTGCCATTCCTTTATAGGATGTTGTGTATGAGTGGTGTGTGTTATATGTTTATAGCATGTGTTATGATGGTCACCGAGCTATGATGTATTGATTGCCCATTGTAGGGTTGTGACAACTTTTCCATTCATCCCGCTGGGAGTTGGGGGTTCTCTGTGGTCAGGCCAGACCTGGTAAACGGTTCGGGCACTCTCCATTCCCTTAGGGTACACGGGGAGGTGTTCCAGGCACCATTCCAACTGGTTATAGTACCCACAAGCGAGGGTTATATTCCTCGTGTCACTTATGTTTATATGGATATATATATGAGTTGATTGCTGGACTTTATAAAGATAATGAACCGGGTAAATGTGTGAAAGCATGATGATGTGTTAAGATTTCTGATGTGTGTTTGTGCTCTAGCATATTCCTATATTTGTGTATGGTTAGCTAACGGTTCATACCGTGTTGTAGACACTTTGCAGGATAGGAGAGCTGCAGAGTGATTCAGAGTGGGCGATCTACTGAGGGTTCCGTACACTGGGGTCGTACTCGTGGGCAAGGGTTATTTTGACCATGTATATACGTTATGTTTTGTTTGTACTCAGCAACGTTGTATAAACCTTTTGATACTTTTATAACAGTTTGATGTTTTGTATTTAATCTATCGGTGCCTTGTTGTAAGATTCAGTGAACTTGTAGTCAGGCTAGGATCAGGATCCATTGTGAGATCCTAGCCCAGTAGCACTCCGAGTCCTACGGATTTGGGATGTTACAGAGTATTATCGTGGGATATGGGATATTTACTGTACGGATATATGTTTCTTTTGTACCCAGCGGTACTTATGTACTACCTTTTGAGATTTATATATCAGTTTTAGGTTTTGTATTTAATCTATCGGTGCCTTGTTGTAAGATTCAGTGAACTTGTTGTCAGGTTAGGGTCAGGATCCATTGTGAGATCCTAGCCCAGTAGCACCTCGAGTTCTACGGATTTGGGGTGTTACACCCATCACCCGACACTTCCTCCCTCTGTAGTAGCTACCGGCGCCCGAAATCTCTTCCCTCTTCCACATCTACACCGGAGTACCTACAACCCTTTTCTTAGTCCTTCTCTCTCCTAGCCAGTGTAACGCCCGGAATTTTATTCTGGACTTAGAGCGTTTTATAGATCTTTCCGCAGGCACGAGGTGCCGAGTGTCGGGATTTATTTCTAAAATCTCGAGCCGACTCGTCGTCTTTCCCTATTTCCCGCGTTCCGACCCTTCGTTCCGAGTCGAAGTGACAAGGGGTCAATTCCGACCCCTCGTTCCGAGCAAGCTGACAAGATAACTGCTGTCCCCTCCCTTGACAGCCCTTGTCCCCTCTCTCTCTCCTCTCTTTCTCTTTCACGTTCATTTCCTTTCCCACCTTCCTCTCATGGTTTCCTTTGCTCCTTTCTCTTCTCTTCTTCCATTTTGTGTGGAGATATTGCTGTGGACAGTTTGGAGAGGCATTCCAGATCTGTTGGTAAGCTCCTTCCTCTCCCTCACCTTTCTTCATTGCTGTTTTTCCCTTCTTCTTCTTCCCTCCTTCATCCATGGCTATGGAGGAAGATCTTGAGGAGTTTTTGCCCAACTCTTTGCATGCATAGGTTCTTAGCTCGATTAGGTCAAGGAGAGGTGCCTAATACCAGTGATGGGTGTTTGGAGAAGATCCAGCAAGAGAAGAAGGACTTTGGAGCAAAGGATCCAAAGTCGAAGACGAAGAAGACGACGTTTTGCGGAGAACCCGTGGGGGAGGCTCAGCACAGCCCCGGGAGCGGACGGGCGCGGGAGCGGCAACGGAAGGCCGCGGGTGCGGTAGCACAAGGCCGCGGGTGCGGC
Source organism: Fagopyrum tataricum (assembly GCA_002319775.1). NCBI lineage: Eukaryota > Viridiplantae > Streptophyta > Magnoliopsida > Caryophyllales > Polygonaceae > Fagopyrum > Fagopyrum tataricum. The sequence goes on from CM008285.1 coordinate 37,445,685, forward strand.
TAGGCTCCGGCGCGGGCGCGGCTTGGCAAAACCGCGGGGGCCGCTCCTGGCAGGCGACGCCGTCCTCCGCGGGTGCGGCTCCTAGTTCCGCGGGGCGGATCCTGTGTCCGCAGGGGGCGCCAGCTTGACTCCGCGGCTGCGGTTTCGGCAACAGTAGGTCCCTCCTCTCCTTTCCTCGTCGTTCCTTCCTTAGTATTGATGTTGGATCATGTTAGTAGCATGCCTAGGATGGATCTAGAGTAGTTTGGAATGCCACTTAGTGGTTGTGAACCTAGGAGCCCTTAAGGCTCGATGTAAGTGATGGATATGAGCATGTGAGCATGATGGATCTTCTAGGCTAGCTTGTGCCTCTTTGGTTGAGGATTAATATCTTGTGGAATTATGAACTATTGTGGGTTGTTTCATGTGTGGAGAGTACTTGGGACCTAGGATGCATTCCTAGTTTGAGGGTTAGGTGATCTTGCATAGATCACTAAGAGTGAAGTCTAAGACTTCTTGAGAGTGAGTATGTATTGATATGCATATCTCTTGTGAGCAGGTTGTGGGCTTCCGCCTTAAGGAAGCAAGAGTGTGGTGACGAGGTAAGTCTCCGGACTTACTTAGCTCGTATTTTATGTATTAGCATTGATGTGTGTTTGGTGGTGTGTGTTTATGTTCTTGTTATAACAATTAAACCGGTAATTAGGACCACCGACCTTGTGTATATTTTGGCCCAAGTGTATGATAACGGGCGGTGACATCTTCTGCCTAGCCTTGACTGGGGCTAGGAGGATCTTGGCGACTGGCCCGACGGGTATACGGTCGGGTGCATCCGTACCATTCCTTGCCGGTAGGAAGGACCGAGGCGAGACCACGGTGGTCTCGTGTCACAACAGAAGTTGTATTAGAACGGGATACGACTTAATAATAAAAAGATAATAAACCGGACTTGTGTGATTTATGGTTTGTGTTATGTATGGGTTTGTGCCTTCACCGCTTTTCTAATGCTTCGAATATGAGCTAACGGTTTTAAACTGTGTTGTAGATGACTTGCAGGTTAGGGACGCCGCCGAGTGAGGTGGAGGAGTGGACAGCCGGGGTCTTCGTACATTATAGGACGGGGACGTTTTTGAGTCATGTTTCATATTGTTGTTCATGGATGTTGTCGTACGTTTAGACTTTGTATCAGGTTATGTTGTTTTGAGGACTCGGCTGAGTTTCCACGTTGTATTCTTACCTTTCAGTGTCACGCATACATTATAAACGTTTTTGAGTTTTACCTTTATTTGTGCCTTGTTGGAAGGTCCGGTGAAATTGTTGTCAGGTTAAGGGTCGGGACCCATTGTGAGGTCTCGCCCGTAGCACCCCTAGTCCCGCGGATTTGGGGTGTTACAGCCAGCGTTAGTGAACCATCAGAAACCCCGCCAAGAACTAAAGTTCTAACCCTCCTCCCTTTACAGAAGATGATTTTATATTAGATTAGGATATTGCTTTGGTTGTTGGTGGACACACTTATCAGTGGGTTCTTGATTCCGGAGCTTCTAATCACATATGTCCTACCAGTGAGTGGTTGACAACCTACAAGCAGGTAGATGGTGACACTATTTCCATGGCCAACAATTTTGTCTACAAGACGGTTGAAATTGGCTCAATTAAAATCAGGACAAGTGAAGGAAGATTATCTACATTGAACGAGGTTAGACATGTTCCACTTATTACTAAGAATATGATATCCCTTAGTATGTTTGATAGTAAGAGGTTTTGTTTCAAAGGTGAAGGTGGAGTTTTGAATGTCTGTTAGGGTTCTAATGTTAATATAAGAGGTGTCAAAAGGGGCACTTTATATTTCCTGTATCTGTTTCTGTTGCATCTTCAGAGGTTCACAAAGATGATATGACTAAGTTATGCCATATAAGACTTGGTTATATAGGTGAAAGAGGGATGCAAACTCTGGAAAAGGAAGATCAACCTATAGAGAAGATGTATTTGAGTTTGAAGCTGCACAATGGTTTACAACAACGGGAGATGAGATGCAAAATTTAAGAGCAGGTCGAAAATTCTAGGAATAGAGATTCTTAGACACATGGATGATAAGTATCTTTTCTTATCATAAAAAGGGTTTCATTGAAAATTCGGATAATTATAAGGAGTATATGTCATGAATACCTTATGCTAGTGTAGTAGGGAGTTTGATGTATGTTACGGTCTGCATAATACCATATCTGTTACAAACTGTTAGTGTCATCAATAGTTTCATGGGCAACCAGAAAAAGAACACTAGCAAGACGTGAAGAGGATCAGGGTGAAGAAAGTAAGAACTATTGATAATCCTGCAGATATGTTCACCAAACCGGTACCTCGCAGCAAGTTCCAACATTGTTTAGACTTGCTAAACATTAGAAGTTGTTGAGTGCTCAAGGGGCATGTTTGAATAGAGAGAGGAGTTGGTATAAGCATTGATTAATGCAGTTGGTATGTATATTGACTAATGAAATCTGGTATATCTGTGAGGATTTGAGTCAAGGTGGAGATTTGGACATTGACTAATGCAATTAGGTATATTGTGAGAATTCAAGTCAAGGTGAAGATTTGTTGAATATGCCTTGTATTAAGCTTATTTCTGTTTGAGTCTTTTTTATTTTTAGCCTAGTCTTATGCTTCGCTTCCAAGTTTGAACTTGCCTAATAATAAAACCTGCCAAGTATAAACCAGCCAAGAATAAACCTGCCCAATTATAAACCTAAGGGTTTTGTTCCTATATATATTGTAGGGTTCCGTTAGTCTCCTATTATCTCAAAATCCGAAAATCATATGATCATCTGGGATAACCTAGTTATCATCTGTAATATGGAATAACTTAGTTATTATCTGTTTATCCTCTCATTTGAACTCTGAAACTCCTCAATAAAATTTCTCTAGAAAGTGGAGGTAGTCTTTATTGGGTGAACCACTATAAACCCGTGTGTTGTCTTTCTTGTGTTTTGAATTCTATTCTTTCTCAAGTGATTCCGCACAACACTAATCATTCGTCTTTGCTTTTGCGTGTTGTGGAAGTAGCACGTAATGGTTCATATTGTTGAGAAAAGATGACAAAGATGGTCATCACACATTTGAGATTGGAGAAAATATAACTTTATGTTGTAATTACGTCTTATCTTTGACCAATTTATATTTACAATAGTCGATAATAAACCATAAATATAACTCAAAAAGAAACAACGGGTTTATGTTCAGCGTGAAGTTAAAATTTTTTCAATCTCAAATGTATAATGACCATCTTTGTCATCTTTTCTCAATGGGGGAAGAACCATTACGTGCTACTTTTACAACAGGGCGGGAACATAGCCGTATGATCACCGGGGACACTTGAGGGTGCAAGTATTACAACACTCCCAATCTCTTGTCCATAAAATATGCCTGGCTGAGCCTACAAACAACCATCAAAAGAACATCGTGTTCATGTTAACCAAAGTACAATACATATCGCATCTCTTATGATGCTCGTTTCCCAATCTTTCCTTATAATCAACAATAAGTAATTCAAAAAAAGTGCGACCTTATGTTAAAAAAAATTAAAATTAAAATTACATAAAAATATAAAAAAATTATTATAAAAAAATTAGTATATAAAAACTATTAATTAAAAAGTATACCAATTGAAAAAAAAAATTCGAAAAAATTAAAGGCCTTGAACCGGTTTACCGGTTGCCTACGTATCCTCTCGGGATTAAGAGGAATCAAAGCCCACGTAGTTCTCTTACCTTGACTTACCTTTTTTCGGACTTCCGAATTTTTTTAATCCCGCTTACCTTTCGATGTCGGACTCGGAAGTAGTGCCGGCGTCTTCGGAGTTGGAATCCGATTTGGAGTCGTACACCGGTGCATTCCTTTGTTTCCGCTTAGCCGCCCTTATCCAATCTTGAATACAAACTTGCATCTCCAACTTCTCGGGCTTCAATTGAGTTCGGTTGTGACCGAAAATGTTCCCGCCTCGGCTAAATGCTTGCTCCACCGCAACCGTTGATGCGGGCACGGCCATGATTTGTTGTACAATTTTAACTAAGGTTGGATATTTGGGAGCTAATCTCTTCCACCAATCCAAAATATCAAATTCAACATTATCATCAAAACTAAAACAAGTGTTAAGATAATCTTGATATTCTGCATTTGAAGATGAATGTCTAGGTGTTTTTGTTCTTCTAGCAAAAACTTGTTGTGCAAGTGAAAGAGAAGAAGATGAACTAGTAGAAGAGGGAGATGGACTAGGTGCGGTAGAAGAAAAGCTAGCACTAGATTGAAATGTACTAAGTAATTTTAAAATTTCGGTATTAACTTCTTGCACAGTGTTAGGAACATTATAGTCTTCTTGTTTTAAGTTTACACACAAACAATCATAATAAATAGTCAATAAATCGGAAAGACCATCTAGTTTAAGTCTAGGATCAAAAACAGCGGTTACAAGATAAATCATGGGAATGTTTTTATAATATTTAAGCCATTTGTCTTTCATATCAAGCATACATTCTAGAAGGCAAGGTATGTTAAAACATTTTACAAAAACTTCGGAAACATTAACGGCAATTTCTAAAAATCTATGAGATGTTGGAGTGTAAACACAACTCATGGTATTAGTTGCATCATTAAAAGTTTTTAAAACATTACAAATATGGGCACAAGTTTCCCAAACATTTTCATCGTCTAAAATTGACCAAGGAACATGAATTGAAGCAAATTCTTGTAACAAAACTTTATAACGTACGGCTTCACAAAGTAGTTTGTAAGTCGAGTTCCAACGAGTTCCAACATCTTTTGAAAAAGCAATAGGATGAACATTTTTGTTTAAACATAAATTTCTCCATTTTCTTCTTAAATCGGAGTCATGCCAAATATGATCAATAACAAGTTTGATTGGGGTTAGCATATCTCCTAAAACCTTAAGTCCATCTTGAACACATAAGTTTAAAATATGACATGCACATCTTTGATGAGTATAAAGAGTTTTATATATTGTCCCGCATCCTCAACCAAATGGTTTAGGCGGCGGTATTTGCGGATGCATTATCAAAAGAATATGAAAAAATTCGATGTTGTAAATTATATTCTTGTAAAACCGTTTTAATCATGCTTGCAATGCCTAGTGCATTATGTCTTTGATTAAAATGCCGAAAACCAATAACATATTTATGCAAAAACATAGCGTTATCAATAAATTGTAAAGTAATGCCCATGTAAAAATGTTGTTGTGATTGTGTACTCCAAATATCACTACAAATTGAAACTTGATGTTTAAAACTAGCCAAATTCGATAAAAAAATTTCTTTCTTTTTTAAGTAAGATTTATTAACTAATTTTGAAACGGTTTTCCTAGAAGTTGGTTTAAAGGAAGGTTGAAGATATCTAGTGTTATATTCCCTAACTTCTTCATATTCGGCATAAGAAAACGGTAATGAATGTGAACAAATAACATCGGTTAATCCTAAACTTTCTTCACTATGATTATATGTAAATAAAGGAGAATGAGAGGTAGAAGATGCAAACCCGTGGGACAATTGTGTTTGTCCCCGTGAAATCCCGAGCTTCTCCGGATGGACGTTTGCCATGTGAGTTTGCAATGTCCCGTAGCCGCCCTTCACCTTCCACTTGTACACCTTCGGGCAATAGTTGCATGCCACTTGACAATACTCGTTCACCGGCTCCCCCCTAGTGTAATGCTTCGTAAATATTTCGGATGTAAGCATTTTCGGAGGGGGGAGACTTCTTCGTGGAACTTCGGTAACATTGGGATTGTCGGGCATTTATGTTTCGCTCTCTTGGGTGCTAGGAAAGTATTGGGAAGAGGGAATTTGATCACTTGGGTTTGCCATTATGAGAAATCGAGATATCGAGAATACGAGGAATCGAGAATTCGAGAATAAGAGATTAGGAGAGTAGAGAAGATGAGTTGTAGATGGTGTGATTTGTGGAGGAAGAGAGGATGAGTTGGGTTTAAAAAAATAAATAAATAAATAAATATGGTTGTTGGGCCCAAACCGCCGGTTTAGGTTTTCGGAAAAGCCAAACCGAAACCTAAACCTTAAACCGGCGGAAACCTAAACCGGCCAAACCTAAACCGGCGGTTTGGGCCGGTTTGAAAACCGCCGGTTCGGCGGTTTGAACCAAACCGGGCCCATACCTAGTTGTACATAGAGGGAAAACTTCTTTCTTGTTCAAAATAATGGAAACCCCTTAACCATTAAAAATCAAATGAAATCCTTTTTTTCCCCACGTAATGATGCTTTTCTTTTCACCATGAAATTATGAGAAAACCCCTTTAATGAGCCACAATCTTTGTTGAAAAGCACCTCCACGGTTTCCTCTTCTGATTTTTACTGAACTTATTCATCACTTTCTTTGTCATTTCAACTCTAATAATCTACAATTGAGAAGATTGGGGTACTAGGGTCTTTTGGATTTAGCAAATACAAACCGCGCCCCTAGTAATTTCATATTTATTTTTAATTATAAAATAAAGGGTACAAAGGGATTTTAGAGAGAAGTTAAAGAAAACCCTAAAAATAAGATTTATCTGGATTCGGGTTTGGGTTCCGGGTTTCGTTTTTGAAGTTCCGGTGTCATTTTGTTAATGTATTTTGTATTTTTATGTTTGCATTTTTAATTATATTTTCCTTTTGTCATTTATGTTATATTCCGATTTGTTCAAATCATTTTTTACCTATTGGTTAAATAATATTATTAAATCTTACTGAAATTTTATATTCCGATTTGTTATATAATTTTACCTTTTTGTTTTTAAAATTTAATAACTATCAAAGTTTAGTATCCAAATCTTATTAAAACTTAATATCAAATGTTGATCATGATTAGACGAAAAAGTATTTTAAGAAATTCGATCATTTTCTCAAACAATACGCCTTTTAGTTTTAGGTTTTGTCTATAAAGATTTAAAAGTAATCCCTCTATAATTGAAGAAAACCTTCCGTTCTTCTCTTGTTGCTCTTGATAAAGGTTTTATTATATCGTTTGGATTTGTGTTTGTTTGAAGATGTAATATCTGAAAAATTTAGGAAATAATTCCTTTTAATTATTATATTTTAATTAATTTAAACTTCCGACAAACCGAATCAAATACGAAGAAATATGCTTTAAACTAGGCTTATTTATGTTTGAGTTTTTTTAAAATTTTTTTGCTGAGTCTAATACTTGGTTCCAAGTTTGAACCTATCAAATTATAAAACATGCAGAGTATAAACTGCCAAGAATAAACCTGCCCAATTATTAACCTAAGTGTTTTATACCTATATATATATTATAGGTGGCCCCTAGTATCTTGTTATTTGAAAATCCGAATATCATTTGGTCATCTGTTCATCTAGGATAACCTAGTTATCATCTATAATTTGGGATAACTTAGTATTATATGTTTATCCTCTATTTGAACTCTGAAACTCCTCAAGAAAATCTCTCTAGAAAGTGGAGGTAGCCTTTATTGGGTAAACCACTATAAACCCGTGTGTGGTCTTTCTTGTGTGTTCAATTCTATTCTGTCTCAAGTGATTCCGCACAACAGTAATCAACCGTCTATGTTTTTGCGTGTTGTGGAAGTAGCACGTAATGGTTCACACCGTTGAGAAAAGATGACAAAGATAGTCATTAGACATTTTAGATTGGAGAAATTTTAACTTTACACTGTAATTACGTCTTAAATTTGACCAATTTATATTTACAAGAATCGATAATAAATCATAAATATAACTCAAAAAGAAACATCGGATTCATGTTCAGCATGAATTTAAAACTTCTCCAATCTCAAGTGTATAATGCCCATCTTTGTCATCTTTTCTCAATGGGGGAAGAACCATTACGTGCTACTTCTACAGCAGGGCGGAAACATAGTCGTATGATCACCGGGGACACTTGAGGGTGCAAGTGTTGCAACACTACCAATCTCTTGTCCATAAAATATGCCTGGCTGAGCCTACAAACAACCATCAAAAGAACATCGGGTTCATGTTAACCAAAGTACAATACATATCGAATCTCTTATCATGCTCGTTTTCCAATCTTGCCATACAATCAACAATAACTAATTCAAAAAAGTGCGACTTTATGGTAACAATTCCTACTCATTTGAAGAAAGTACTCTACTGAAATGTTTTAAAAAATATTAAGAAACATAATTCAATCTAATAAATCGACATCAATAAACATATTTCTAGAAATAATATTGGTGTTTAAAACAATGGAAACCCCTTAACCATTAAAAATCAAATAAAATCATTTTTTTTTTCCAGGTAATGACACTTTTCTTTTCACCATGAAATTATGAGAAAACCTCTTTAAAGAGCCATAATCTTTGTTGAAAAGCACCTCCACGGTTACCTCTTCTAATTTTTACTAAACTTATTCAATGCTTTCTTTGTCATTTCATCTCTAAGAATCTACAATTGAGAAGAATGGGGTACTAGGGTCTTTTGGGTTTAGCAAAAACAAACTAGCCCCTAGTCATTTCATATTTACTTTTAATTATAAAATCAAGATTTATCTAGGTTCGGGTTCGTGTTCGGGTTCCGGGTTTCGTTTTTAAAGTTCCGGTTTCGTTTTGTTAAAGTATTTTGTATTTTTATGTTCGGATTTTTAATTATATTTTCCTTTTTACATTTATGTTATATTCTGATTTGTTCAACTCATTTTTGACCAATTGGTTAATTAATATTATTTAATCTTACTGAAATTTTTTATTCCGATTTGTTATATAATTTTACCATTTTGATTTTTAAAATTTGATAACTATCGACGTTTAGTATCAGAATCTTATTAAAAAGTAATATCAAATGTTGATCATGATTAGACGAAAAACTATTTTAAGAAATTTGATCATTTTCTCAAACAAAACACATTTTAGGTTTTGATTTTGTCTACATAGATTTAAAAGTAATCCCTCTATAACTGAAGAAAACCTTCCGCTCTTCTCTTGTTGCTCTTGATTAAGGTTTTATTATATCGTTTGGATTTGTGTTTGTTTGAAGATGTAATAACCGAAGAAATTTAGGAAATAATTCTTTTTAATTATTATATTTCAATTAATTTAAATTGTCCGAGAAACCGAATCAAATACGAAGAAATATGCCTTAAATTAGGCTTATTTATGTTTGTGTTAGGGTTTTATTCCTATATATATATATATATTGTAGAGGGCCCTTAGTATCTTGTTATTTGAAAATCTGAATATCATTTGGTCATCTGTTCATCTGGGATAACCTAGTTATCATATGTAATTTGGGATAACTTAGTTATTATATGTTTATCCTATATTTAAACACTGAAACTCCTCAAGAAAATCTCTCTAGAAAGTGGAGGTAGCCTTTATTGGGTAATCCACTATAAACCCGTGTGTGGTCTTTCTTGTGTGTTCAGTTTTGTTCCTTCATAAGTGATTTCCGCACAACAGCAATCAACCGTCTATGTTTTTGCGTGTTGTGGAAGTAGCACGTAATGGTTCATACCGTTGAGAAAAGATGACAAAGATAGTCATTAGACATTTCAGATTGGAGAAATTTTAACTTTACACTGTAATTACGTCTTAAATTTGACCAATTTATATTTACAAGAATCGATAATAAATCATAAATATAACTCAAAAAGAAACATCGGATTCATGTTCAGCGTGAATTTAAAACTTCTCCAATCTCAAACGTATAATGCCCATCTTTGTCATCTTTTCTCAATGGGGGAAGAACCATTACGTGCTATTTCTACAGCAGGGCGGAAACATAGCCGTATGATCACTGGGGACACTTGAGGGTGCAAGTGTTGCAACACTCCCAATCTCTTGTCCATAAAATATGCCTGGCTGAGCCTACAAACAACCATCAAAAGAACATTGGGTTCATGTTAACCAAAGTACAATACATATCGCATCTCTTATGATGCTCGTTTTCCAATCTTGCCATATAATCAACAATAACTAATTCAAAAAAAGTTCGACCTTATGGTAACAATTCCTATTCATTTGAAGAAAGTAATCCACTGGAATGTTTTAAAAAATATTGAGAAACATAATTCTATCTAATAAATCAACATCAATAAACATATTTCTAGAAAGAATGTTGGTATTTAATGAAGAAATGTTTATAAAAACAAATGCGTTGTACATAGAGAGAAAACTTCTTTCTTGTTTCAAAATAATGGAAACCCCTTAACCATTAAAAATCAAATTAAATCCTTTTTTCCCCCCTATGTAATGATGCTTTTCTTTTCACCATGAAATTATGAGAAAACCCCTTTAATGAGCCACAATCTTTGTTGAAAAGCACCTCTACGGTTTCCTCTTCTGATTTTTACTGAACTTATTCATCACTTTCTTTGTCATTTCAACTCTAAGAATCGACAATTGAGAAGACTGGGGTACTAGGGTCTTTTGGGTTTAGCAAAAACAAACTAGGTACCTAGTAAATTCATATTTATTTTTAATTATAAAATCAAGGGTAGAAAGGGATTTTAGAGGGAAGTTAAAAAACCTATATATAAGATTTATCTAGGTTCGGGTTCGGGTTCTGGGTTTCGTTTTTGAAGCTCCGGTGTCGTTTTGTTAAAGTATTTTGTATTTTCATGTTCGGATTTTTAATTATATTTTCCTTTTTTCGTTTATGTTATATTCCGATTTGTTCAATTCATTTTTTACCTATTGGTTAAATAATATTATTAAATCTTACTGAAATTTTATATTCCGATTTGTTATATAATTTTACCTTTTTGATTTCTAAAATTTGATAACTATAGAAGTTTAGTATCCAAATCTTATTAAAAAGTAATATCAAATGTTGATCATGATTAGACGAAAAAGTATTTTAAGAAATTTGATCATTTTCTTAAACAATACGTCTTTTAGGTTTAAGTTTTGTCTATATTGATTTAAAAATAATCCCTCTATAATTGTGTAACACCCCGAATTATGAGAACCCGGAATGCTACTGGTTAGGACCTCACAATGGGTCCCCTCCTTAGCTGAACAACAACGTAACTAGAATCTTACAACAAGGCACATAAAGAAACCGATAAAACTGAAAGATATTTTATTATGCATGACTAAAAAAGGGAGAACATCATCAGCCGTCCTAAAGAAACAAACAACTAAGAAAAGAAAAGGAAAGATCCCCAACATATCCCAAATGAAACTCAAAAGAACAAATATGAAAACCCCGGCTGACCACACTCTCCGGCTCCCTCAACAACGGCTAACCTGCAAGGTCTACAACATTGGTTTTCACCGTTAGCTAACAAAGAACTACATCAACATATCTATGTAGCACAAACACACATCAAGGATAATAAGCACATCACATAAAACAGACATACACCGATTCTTATCTTTTCATTAAGTGATTCACTTTTATTAGTTCAACCTCATTTGTGGCACGAGGATCCCATCGACCCTCGCCTCTGTCCCCGTAAACCAACCAGAATGGTTCCAATGCATATCTACCGTATACCGTATGGACTAGTCGCAGAGAACCTCCCAGCATCTTACAATGCTGGGCAGCGATGCCACGACCCATTATCATACACTTGGGTCTAATTAAATTATATCGTCGTTCTAATCAATTTCCATTAAAACGATAAACACACACCACCACATAACATACACTCATATAACATCATTAGCTAAGCAAGTCCATAAGACTTACTTGAACAACACGTCTACCAGCCATCACCATTATCGTCAGCTCGATTAACATTATCAACTACCTGATCAAGAAAGATTGACTTAGAATCATCATTCTAAGTCTTACAAGATTTCTAGAAGGCTACTATACTAGTGAGAAAGCTCTCGGGTCCAAAAGAACGAGAAAACCTAACTTTAGTGGAAATTACCAAAACGCCCCTCACTTTCCAGGAAAATCCGAAAAGTGCCCAAACTGGTTTCAAGTCTACTCTATAACCCGACAACACTTATTAAACCTCAAAACTCTAAAACAAGTTTGAGGGTTTGCTCAAACTTACATTTTAAGTCCAAACTCACTTTTCGAAACTACACCAAATACTCTACTTTGGCCTATCGAAATTACCTCTTACTAAATTCCAAAATTTTTAAAGAAAATATCTACACACTTTCGGTTATACCCACTCTAGACTAGAATAAACGAAATCCATAAACAAAGTTGCACAAGTTCTACATAAAATCCCAAAGGTGCCTTCAAACACACTTAATTTCCGAAACTAAGTTTTGAGTCATCTATGGAAGCTCATAACTCTCAATCCAACCGTTGGATCTTTTCCAAATTTTAATACTATAAACTAGGTATATCCATCTATAACATATTAAAAATTCAACGGCAGATTATACCTCTAACCTATCAAAACTCTATTCTAAAGACAGCTACTCAACACTGTTTCTGAGCAACTAAACTAGCCTATCCCGAGGTCCTGAGTTCGATTCCCCACAGCAACAGAAATTTATCAAAGCTAAGAGACTTGTTCCTAGGTTCGAATCTTACTAGACAAATAAAACACAAATTCTTCCCATTCACCACATCACAAGCTCGAATCACTCAAGGGACAAAAACCGGCCTTAGGAACCTGCACAAGAACCTAAGCCTTCTAGTTCGATTCCTATCCGGCCTAACTAAACTACTAAACTACTAAACTACGATTCACAAGAAACAAGGACAAAGCAGGAGCTTCATCTTACCTCGTCTCTCCGGCAAGAAGAAGATGATTCCGCTGTTGTACCTCGAAGAACTACAACCAGTTGATATGACGACCGACATTGCTCCCCTGCGGTATTCACCAGTGAACTCGATCACCTCTTTCTCAGATTCAAGAAGAAGATGATTCCGCTGTTGTACCTCGAAGGGAAGGCTGCAACTCGGTTACTAACCAGTCGATTGACTTGATTGGGATCAAAAGGAGAGAAAACGTGCACAGTTTGATCTACCCGACTCGATCAAGACTGGAGCAGAGAACGACCGTTGCTCACCATTACGCTGTGCAGAAGATCGAAGAAGATGTGGCCCCCTTGTTGCTGGTTTTGCGAGGAAGAAGAAGAAAATAGCCTCGCCTTGGCTTCCCGTTACGTTAGCCTATCCCTACTAGTACCGGCTGGAGACGAATCGAAGGAAAAAGAATCGTTTGGCAAGACCCTGCTAGTTTCTTCTCAACTGGCTCGATCGGTAAAGGCGCTGCTCTGAAGAAGAAGGAGGATGATAGATCCTTTAACTACTTAAGTCACGAGGAGATGGAGACCCGAGGAAGAGTGCCCGAAACCAGCGTTGGTGTATTGGTTGCCTGCGCCCGGGAGGAAGCTAGCTTGATCGGCGCCTCTGCATCGGTCGGGGAAGGGAGAAGCAGCGTGAGGTCAACAGAGAGGAGAAAGGGAGGGGAGGAAGAGAGAGAAGTCGGGATACGGTTCTTGTAAGATCCTTAGTCTTTTGGACCGAGTTTGCCTTAGCCGAGATATTACCTTAGCCGCCTCCGCGGGCTTGTGTGCCGCCCCAGCGGGTTTCCGCTCCCGCGGCCCAGGGAACCGCCCCCGAGGTTTCTTGCGGCTGCAGCCGGTTTTGTTGAACACTTGATCGTGCTTTACCTTGCTTCCTTACTTCTTTCTTTCCTTGCTGAGCAAGGGTTTCATCTCCATTCCTTTTCCCAGCCTTACATCCTTCTTGCTGTAACACCCCAAATCCGCGGGACTCGGGGTGCTACGGGCGAGACCGTACAATGGGTCCCGACCCTTAGCCTGACAACAATTTCACTGGACCTTTCAACAATAGCACAAAATAAAGGCGGAAAACTGAAATACGTTTTTAATGTATGCGGAACGAAAAGTAAAGTACAATTGGGAAACTCAGCTGAGTCCTCAAAACAACATAATACGGTACAAAAATCTAACATATGACACAAACCATAAAGATAACATAAAAACCATGACTAAAACCCATCCCCGTCCTAAGATGTACGGAGACCCCGACTGTCCACTCCTCCGCCTTACTCGGCGGCGTCCCTAACCTGCAAGTCAACTACATAACCGGTTTAAAACCGTTAGCTAGCATTCTAAGCATTAAAATAATGGGAAAGGCACAAACACACATAAGAATCACAAAACATAAATCACGCAAGTCCGGTTTATTATCTTTAATTTACCTTAACTCGTATCCCGTTCTAATTCAACTTCGGTTGTGACACGAGACCCCAATGGTCTCGCCCCGGTCCCTATTTCCGGCAAGGCACGGTAAGGATGTATCCTTCCGTCTCACCCGCATGGCTAGTCGTCGGGAACCTCCTACTCTCGCAAGAGTTGGGCATATGATGTCACCGCCCATTATTATACACTTGGGCCAACATTACTTATAAAAGTCGGTGGTCTTATTTTACCGGTTTAATGATTATGACAAATACGTAAACACACACCACCAAACACGCATCATGCTAATACATAGAATACGCGCTAAGTAAGTCCGGAGACTTACCTCGTCCAAACGCTACTCACAAACGCTCACGCTTCCCTTGGGAAGAAGTACTCAACCTGTTCACAACAAGGTATCCATAAAAACCCGCTCAACTCGAGAAGTCTAGGACTTCTACACCAATGATCTACGCGGATCATTTGATTCACATTCTAGGACTGCATCCTAGAGTCTACCATAATTATCGTCAAATCAACGTAAAAGATAACGAGGTCTAAAAACGCTCTTCACATTCTCCTAAGGTCTCAAAAGCCGCTACTTGGCATTTCCTCTAAGTTATGCTAATTCCAACCTATCATGCTACTACGGACATAACTAGATTGATATGAATTCGTGACTTTTATCGGGATTCGGAACCTAGCATGAAATTGCACAATTTAGCCCATATGCTAAATTGATCGTCAAATATAATATATCGAAACCTATCATAAAACTCATTCATAATTTCCGAAGTTAAAACTCGCTAACGTATTTTCCGGGGCAAATATACATTTCCTAAGTCATATGGGTCAAAACCGTAATTAAAACCTTGGGACAATTTCCAACAAAAACCCAACAGAGGGTATAATTGCAACAAATTCAGAAATCTGGGTCAAACTGCAAAACTCAAAACTCTGGGTAATTTCTGCAATTATCATAAAACTGAGGGGGGCCGAATGTAATTATACCTAAAGTGAGGGGGCCGACTGTAATTAAGAGGAAAGTGCTCCGTCCGGTTTCTGCGCGTTTTCCGGCGACTCCAGCGGCGGCAGGGGCTGCGATGACCTCCCTCGACGGCCCAAGGCGAGGGCGTCCCGATGGCAGAGGCTCCTGGTGGTGTTGACAGTAGAGAGAGAGAGAGAGATCGCTGAGGGCTGCGTGGGTGAGGCGTCGGCGGCTCCGGCAGCGAGGGCGGTTGGCTTCGCGGTGGCGTGTTCTCCGGTGGCGGCGGCATAGAAGAGAGGGAGCTCAAGCGACGATTCCCGGCAGTTCGATGGGGAGAGAAGGAGATGGTGGCCGGAGGTGAAACAGAGGGTGAGGGAGTCGGGAGAGAGAAGGAGATAGGGTGCGAGGGATCCGGTGGTGGTGCGAGAGGCGACAGTGAGCGGCTCGGGTCCGGCGCAAGGGACGGCGGTGGTTCCAATGGTGGAGGAAGTGAGAGGAGATGGGAGACCGGGGCTGAGAAAGTGAAGAACGAGAGGGAGAGGAGGGAGGTGGTCACTGTTGGGGAGGAGGGAACAGGGCCTTGGACCGAGGGGTCGGCCTCGGGTGCACAGCAGGAACGAGAGGTCGGGGTAGGGCGGCAACGTGCTCCTGCAGGGGGTAGGGTGCTGCAGGCTAGCTCCAGAAGAAGAAAGAAAAAGAAAGAAGAAAGAAAAGGAGAAGCAGCGCGGGAAAGGAAAAGAAGAAAAGAAGAGAAGAAGAGAAGGAAGAGGAGAGCGCCAGCGTGGCGTGGGGCCCGGCGATGTGGCGCCTGCGTGGCATGGGGCCCACGCTGAGGTGGAAAAAAGGTGAGGTAAAGGAAGAGATAAGAAACGGGTTTAAAACTCGTTAAAATTAATTCCGTAACGGATGTTACGGGTCGGAATAATTTCCGACATTCTCAATTTTACGGTTTACGGGTCGGAATATTTTCCGAACATTTCGGTAAAATAATTTACGGAAGGAGAAATAAAAAGATAAATTCCCGGACGTTACACTTGCTTCCTCTTTCATCTCCTTGATCTTGTGTGTGAGTTCTCTTGAAGTTTGCAAGAGAGTTTGTGGTGTGGCTTTGCTGAGGTTGCTTTTGTGTGTGATTGCTGAGCTTGTGATGCCAGCTGAGAGTGTGTTTGTTCTTCCCTTGGGTGATCACAACAGTAGAGGTGAGCTTCTTGCTTCTTCTTCCTTCTCTTCTTCTTTGATTCCATCTCCCATAGCTTATGATTAGATGATTTGGATATAGATTGATGTTGGAATGTGTATGTATATGCATATGTATGATTTTGGAATGAAGAGGATGTGAATTGATCACGTGAAGAGCCGGAGAAGAACCGCGGGATCACATTCTGCACCGTCGCCGCCCCCGCGCTTGGAAGCCGCTGCCACCCCCCTGCGGAATCCGTGCCACAGCGCCTGCGCCGTGTATGCGTTGCTTGCGGCTGAGCCTTGCCGCGCCTGTTGGTTGCTTGTTCCACCCCCGCGTCTCTCTTCTCACGCAGGTGCGTCTTGTTCCGTGTTTGAGATCGTGGTTGAGACTACTACTGAGGTTGAGGTAAGTCCATAGGACTTACTTAGCTGCCATTCTTATATTGGATGTATGCATGAGTGGTGTTTGTTATATGCTTTATATCATGCGTTATGGTTCTTTACCGACCTATGATATATTGACCGCCCATTACAGTGGCTGTGACAACTTACCTTTCATCCCGTAGTGGAGTCTGGGAAGTTCTCTGTAGGCTAGTTAGATATGGTATACGGGAAGGGCACTGACCACTCCTTACGGTATACGGGAAGGTGCACTGATACCACTCCAGCTAGTTATTGCACTCAGAGGCGAGGATTATATACATTCCTCGTGTCACATATTTTCATATGCAGATCTATATACTATTTGAGTGATTGACATTATAAAGATAATAAACCGGGTAAATGTGTGAAAGAATGATGATGTGTTATGATTCCGGATGTGTGTTTGTGCTCTTGCATCTCTATATATATGTGTATGGTTAGCTAACGGTTTTATACCGTGTTGTAGATCCTTTGCAGGTTAGTAGAGCTGCAGAGTGATCCAGAGGGGTGATCCACTGAGGGCTCCATACACTGGGGCGATATCGTGGGATATGGGATATTTATGTTGTACGGATATATATTTTGATTTTGTACTCAACGGTTACTCTGTATTACCTTTTGATATGTGTGTGTATATATATATATATATATATATATATATATATATATATATATATATATATATATATATATATATATATATATATATATATATATGTATATATCAGTTTTATATTTTGTTTTAATCTATCTGTGTCTTGTTGTAAGATTCAGTGAACTTGTTGTCAGGCTAGGGTCAAGATCCATTGTGAGATCCTAGCCCAGTAGCACCTTGAGTCCTACGGATTTGGGGTGTTACAGTTCTTGGCGTGTACAGGGAAGAGGGGGTTGTGATTCCGCGTGATTTCCGGCGTGGGGTATGGGTGAAAACCGTTGTTGTTGTCGTGAAGTTCGGGTCGAGTTGTTGATGTACGTGAGGCTCGGACAGAGGTAGGAGAAGGTTGAACGTGAACGGGAAGAAGAGAAGGACTGGGCCCGGGGAGAACGAGAACCAAGTCATGCTCTTGTGGGCTTGAGGAAAGAATGGCCCACTAAGGGAAGATCTAAGTGAAATGGGCTGGAACAATGTAATTTATTGTAGATCGGAACTAAACAGACCAGGATATTAACGACGAGAATAAATTAAATCGATTCGAATCGGTTTAATTTATTCGATTATAAACCCGGTAATTCGACCGGTATTGAAATAAAATTTTTGGTTATTACAAATTGAAGAATACCTTCCGCTCTTCTCTTGTTGCTCTTGATAAAGTTTTTATTATATCGTTTGGATTTGTGTTTGTTTGATGATTTAATAACCGAAAATTTTAGAAAATAATTCCTTTTAATTATTATATTTTAATTAATTTAAATTTCGGAGAAACCGAATCAAATACGAAAAAATATGCCTTAAATTAGGTTTATTTATGTTTGGGTTTTTTTTATATATTTTTTGTTCAATCTAATACTTGGTTCCAAGTTTGAACCTACCATGTTTGAACTTGCCAAATTATAAAACCTGCAAAGTATAAACCTGCCAAGAATAAACCTGTCTAATTATAAATCTAAGGGTATTATTCCTATATATATATATATATATATATATATATTGTAGGGGGCCCTTAGTATCTTGTTATTTGAAAATCCGAATATCATTTGGTCATTTGTTCATTTGTTCATCTAGGATAACCTAGTTATCATCTGTAATTTGGGATAACTTAGTTATTATATGTTTATCCTCTATTTGAACTCTGAAACTCCTCTAGAAAATCTCTTTGAAAAGTAGAGGTAGCCTTTACTGGGTAAACCACTATAAACCCGTGTGTGGTCTTTCTTGTGTGTTCAATTCTGTTCTTTCTCAAGTGATTCCGCACAACACTAATCAATCGTCTATGTTTTTGCGTGTTGTGGAAGTAGCACGTAATGGTTCATATCGTTGAGAAAAGATGACAAAGATAGTCATTAGACATTTCAGATTGGAGAAATTTTAACTTTACGCTGTAATTACATCTTATCTTTGACCAATTTATATTTACAAGAATCGATAATTAATCATATATATAACTCAAAAAGAAACATCGGGTTCATGTTCAGCGTGAAGTTAAAGCTTCTCCAATCTAAAACGTATAATGCCCATCTTTGTCATCTTTTCTTAATGGGGAACGAACCATTACGTGCTATTTCTACAACAAGGCGGGAACATAGCCGTATGATCACCGGGGACACTTGAGGGTGCTAGTGTTTCAACACTCCCAATCTCTTGTCCATAAAATATGTCTGGCTGAGCCTACAGACAACCATCAAAAGAACATCGGGTTCATGTTAACCAAAGTACAATACATATCGCATCTCTTATCATTCTCTTTTCCCAATCTTTCCATATAATCAAGAATAACTAATTCAAAAAAGTGCGACTTTATGGTAACAATTCCTACTCATTTGAAGAAAGTACTCTACTGAAATGTTTTAAAAAATATTGAGAAACATAATACAATCTAATAAATCGACATCAATAAACATATTTCTAGAAAGAATGTTGATTTTTAATGAAGAATTGTTTATAAAAATGAATGCTTTGTAGATAGAGAGAAAACTTCTTTCTTGTTCAAAATAAAGGAAACCCCTCAACCATTAAAAATCAAATGAAATCCTTTTTTTTTTTCATGTAATGATGCTTTTCTTTTCACCATAAAATTATGAGAAAATCCCTTTAAGGAGCCACAATCTTTGTTGAAAAGTACCTCCACGGTTACCTCTTCTTATTTTTACTGAACTTATTCATCACTTTCTTTGTCATTACAACTCTAAGAATCTACAATTGAGAAGCTTGGGGTACTAGGACCTTTTGGGTTTAGCAAAAACAAAATAGGCCCCTAGTAGTTTCATATTTATTTTTAATTATAAAATCAAGGGTACAAATGGATCTACGTTTTTGAAGTTCCGGTTTGGGTTTCGTTTTGTTAAAGTATTTTGTATTTTTATGTTCGGATTTTTAATTATATTTTCCTTTTTTCATTTATGTTATATTCCGATTTGTTCAAATCACTTTCGACCTATTGGTTAATTAATATTCTTAAATCTTACTGAAATTTTATATTCTGATTTTTTTATATATAATTTTACCTTTTTGATTTTTAAAATTTGATAACTATCGAAGTTTAGTATCCGAATCTTATTAAAAAGTAAAATCAAAATTTGATAATGATTAGACGAAAAAGTATTTTAAGATATTTTCTCATTTTCTCAAACAATAGGACTTTTAGGTTTAGGTTTTGTCTATATAGATTTAAAAATAATCGCCTCTATAATTGATGAAAGCCTTCCGCTCTTCTCTTGTTGCTCTTGATGTAGGTTTTATTATATCGTTTGGATTTGTGTTTGTTTCAAGAAGTAATAACCGAAAAATTTAAGGAAATAATTCTTTTTAATTATTATATTTTAATTGATTTAAATTGTCCGAGAAACCGAATCAAATACGAAGAAAATATGCCTTGAATTAGGCTTATTTCTATTTGGGTCTTTTTTTTATTTAGTTTTGGCTCAGTCTTATACTTGGTTTCCTAGTTTGAACCTGCCAAGTTTAAACCTGCCTAATTATAAAACCGGTTAAGTATAAACCTGCCAAGAATAAACCTGCCCAATTATAAGTCTAAGGGTTTTGTTCCTATATATATTGTAGGGTTCCCTTAGTATCCTATTATCTGAAAATCCGAATATAATCTTATCATCTGTTCATCTGGGATAACCTAGTTATCATCTGTAATTTGGGATAACTTAGCTATTATCTGTTTATCATCTCATTTGAACTCTGAAACTCCTCAAGTAAATCTCTCTGTTCAAGTGATTCCACACAACACTAATTAATCGTCTATGTTTTTGCGTGTTGTGGAAGTAGCACGTAATGGTTCATATTGTTGAGAAAAGATGACAAAGATAGTCATTACACATTTAAGATTGGAGAAAATATAACTTTACGCTGTAATTACGTCTTATCTTTGACCAATTTATATTTACAAGAATCGATAATAAATCATAAAGATAACACAAAAATCGGGTTCATGTTAAGCGTGAAGTTAAAACTTCTCCAATCTCAAACGTATAATGACCATCTTTGTCATCTTTTCTCAATGGAGGAATAACCATTATGTGCTACTTCTACAGCAGGGCGGGAACATAGCCGTATGATCACCGGGGACACTTGAGGGTGCAAATGTAGCAACAGTCCCAATCACTTGTCCACAAAATATGCCTAGCTGAGCCTACAAACAACCATCAAAAGAACATCGAGTTCATTTTAACCAAAGCACAATACATATCGCATATCTTATCATGCCCAATTCTCAATCTTTCCTTATAATCAACAATAACTAATTCAAAAAAGTGCGACTTTATTGTAACAATTTCTATTCATTTGAAGAAAGTACTATACTGGAATGTTTAAAAATTAATGAGAAACATAATTCAATCTAATAAATCGACATCAATCAACATATTTCTTGAAAGAATGTTGGTGTTTAATGAAGAATGTTGATAAAAATGAATGCGATGCATATAGAGAGAAAACTTCCATCTTGTTCAAAATAGAGGAAACTCCTTAACCATTAAAAATCAAAAGAAATCATTTCTTTCCCCAAGTAATGATGCGTTTTTTTTCACCATGAAATTATGAGAAAACCCCTTTAATAAGCCACAATATTTGTTGAAAATCACATCCACGGTTACCTCTTGTGATTTTTACTGAACTTGTTAATCAATTTCTTTGTCATTTCAACTCTAAGCATCTACAATTGAGAAGATTGTGGTACTAGGACCTTTTGGGGTTTAGCAAAAACACTTTGGGGCCCTAGTAATTTCAGATTTATTTTCAATTCTAAAATCAAGGGTACAAAGGGAATTATAGAGAGAAGTTAAAATAAAACCCTATAAATAAGATTTATCTTGGTTCGGGTTATGGGTTTCGGTTTTCGTTTTTAAGGTTTCGGTTCGGGTTTCGTCTTGTTAAAATATTTTTTATTTTTATGTTCGGATTTTAAAATATATTTTCCTTTTTTCATTGATGTTATATTCCAATTTGTTAAAATCACTTTTGACCTATTGGTTAATTAATATTCTTAAGTCTTACTGAAATTTTATATTCCGATTTGTTATATAATTTTACCTTTTTGATTTTTCAAATTTGATAACTATCGAAGATTAGTATCCGAATATTACTAAAAAGTAAATAAAATGTTGATCATGATTAGAAGAAAAAGTATATTAAGAAATTTTCTCATTTTCTCAAACAATACGCCTTTTAGGTTTAGGTTTTGTCTATATAGATTTAAAAAAATAATCGCCTCTATAATTGAAGAAAACCTTCGGCTCTTCTCTTGTTGCTCTTGATAAAGGTTTTATTATATCGTTTGGATTTGTGTTTGTTTTAAGATGTAATAACCGAAAATTTTAAGGACATAAGTCTTTTTTATTATTTTATTTTAATTAATGTAAAATGTCCGAGAAACCGAATCAAATATGAAGATGTAATAACCGAATCAAATACGAAGAAAACCTCCCTTTTCTATTTGGATTTGTGTTTGGTCTTTGACCTAACCTACTTATGATATATGCTTTGATACATTTTAATAGAAAGTGAGTTGTTATATATATATATATATATATATATATATATATATATATATATATATATATATATATATATATATATATATATATATATATATATATATATTATGTGGATTTGAAAGCTTTGAGAGTTATGATTTGAGTTGACTTGTATTAGGCGGTGTTGTGTTTTATTTCGGTTTTGTGGCATTTTAAAGAGTTTATACATGCGGGATTTTTATGGAGTATTTGAGATGACTTGGTCTTTGACCTTCGGTTATTTGAGATGATATTGATTCGATTATGAGTTATGTGATTTGAGTTATGAGTATTCGTTTTGGATTATGAGTATTTAGTATGGTTTTATCGGATTTTATTTTGGATTAACGA